>OY763887.1:12534791-13166214 GCA_963667165.1 Barbarea vulgaris | reverse complement strand
GGAAGAAAAGGTGGACTGATTTGTCCAAAAGGTGTGGGGAACTCTAAGAGGCTAGGGGTGGAAAATGGAGAAAAGGTGATGGAAAAAGGAGGGGAGGCTGCGGTGGAATTTGGAGATGGAATTGGTTGGTGCAACTGATTTAATTCAGTTTAAAAAAAACAATTGAGGTTTGGTCCCTGAACTTTCCAAAAGTTCACAAAGTGGCCCTAAACTTCTCATTGATCCCGCACACCCCCAACGGGGAAAAATGCGGCGCAACAACCAAAATACTCCGAAAATTTCCTGGGAATTCTTTCCAAAGATCTTTCCGTAAATCCCGGATGTGAATTCCAAAATTTCCATTTCCGGAACACGGGCGTTACAGTGTCGACGTGTCGACCGACACCAGGGATGAGTGTCCGATCGACACCACTGACCACTGAAAACATCGACATCGTCTTCTCAGCAACAAATGCTCCATAATGCTCCATAATCATTCCAAAAAGTCCCAAATGCATAAAACCTGTAAAAGACTCGATAAAGACTCAAAAGACACGGTTAAGACTCGATAAACCACTTATATCATGGCATAAAACAGGTAAAATCCATGATATATGAATTGGCCACTTCTAAAAGCCAATGCCGAGAGTCCCCACCGAGCCGAGCTGAGCGTCCGGACCGGGTCACGTTAAGGCGTGACCGGTCGAGAAGAAAGTAACCAGCACGGGTCACGAACTCTTGTTACCGGTGGATTGTAGGAGCGCCATACCGGTCACAGCCCATTGCGACCGGTGGCGTCCAGAAGGCCCGTACCGGTGGACACCTACTCGTGACCAGTACCAACTGCATGTACCGTGACCTGTATGTGCCCGTACCGCGACCGGTCTGCACCTATACAGTGATATATCCCGTGACCTGTCCGCGCCTGGGCCGCGACCTGTCCGGCCCACCTGTCCGTGCCTGTGCCGCGACCTGCCCTGTCCTGAGTTGCGTCATGTGTCGCGACCTGCTATGTCCCGTGCCTTGTCCCATGCACCTAAGCCGTCTCATACCCCCAAAACCTAGCAACCACCAGAGTAACAGGAAACCACCAAGCAAGAGGAGCAAATGCAGCACGTGCCATTTCAAGGACCAAGCACACGAAGGCCCGCTACCGGTCATGACCCCTCGTGGGTCCCGCAGGTAAGTCCCTTCCCAAATTTAATCTTTCCTTTAAGTTATAAACACTTTTTGGACTCTAAAATAGGATTCTAAAGATTCAAAGGAGCTTTTATCATCTCTTCCACTCTCTTGAGAGATAAGAACTCCTAGAATCCAATTTTTAAAATTTGGGGCTTTATTAAATTGATTAGTGAATCATAATCACTAACATTAGAAGAATCCAAATCTCCATCTCTTTTCTACAAAAACCCAAGGTATGTGTCTAAATTTCTAATTTTCTTCTTGCTCTTAAAGAATGGTATCTCTAATCTCTCTTGATTCATTAGCAATTGTTAGTGAAATTAGGTAGGGAATCTATAGATATACCTCTAGGAATGTAACCCTTGGAGTTCTGATGGTATGAGTTAATGGAATTTGATTTGGCTATGCTAAAGTTTGGTAACTAATTTAGATGCTAAATTGATGATGCAATTTGTTAGGATTATATTAGCTCTGTTAGTCATAGGAATGAGAAATTGAATTCATTTTCGTCATGAATAGACTTTGAATTCGATTTTGATATCTACACTTTGAGAGAATTGTTGTGAACCCGGAAATTTAAATCCCTATTTGATTTCTCGATTCTAACTTCTTATTTATGTCTATTAACTCGGTGATTCCTTGTTAAGAACAAAAGTTCTTATGAAAAGGATTACCGTTGGTTCATCAACCAAATTGCTAACTTGTGTAAACGTTTGTTCTATGATAGGTGCTTTGCCAATGGACCCTCAACACGTACGACGAGACACACTCCGCATCGGTTGCAATGATAAGGAGCAAAGTATGCAGTGGATTCATGACAAGCCAAGCACTAGGAACAAAGGAAAAGGAAAAGCGAGAGCAAGTACCTCGAATCAAGCATTACCAAACCGCGAGAGACGGACCGAGGAAGAGGAGGACGATGACTTCTTACTCACGTGAAGCCCCGTCTATTCCGGTCACAAGGCGCCGTGACCAGTGCCGTCCTCCTCGATGCTACCGGCCACACCAGGCCGTGACTGGTGCCGCCCCTCTTGGCACTACCGGCCACAAGCCTCCGTGACCATCATTGATACCTCAACCTTGCTATTTAATGAAACAACGTAGTTTTGTTCAGAAAGCCCTAATCCGTTTCCCTAAGCCTAAAACCCTATAAATACCCCTCCTAAACCTAACTTCTGCGTGTGGAACCCTAAACCTATCCTAGAGAACTGACTTCAAGCTTCCAGAGACAAGACCCGCCTCCTCCAAAGAGCCACTCTCGTCCCCTCCAAGTCCTTGAAGCCGAGCCTCCAAGTCCTTGAAGCCGAGCCTCCTCTACCGAAGTTCCATCACCTCTCTTCTTTTTTATCACGTTCTACATCTTCTGTTTGCTTTGTTGGGAGACAAGTTATCTATTGTGTTTGAATCGTTTATGATGTTGTTTATTATGATATCTATTGTGTTTCTTTGCATCTTGAGCGAGTAGATCTCTTTGTTGGGTTTCATGGGGTGATTCAAAGGAAATTCATGGATAGATTCATTTTGGTTGTTAGATCCAAACCTTAGTCATAATTAGGTATCTCTTGGGACATCTCTATCTTAATGCATTTTGCTTGAACTGATCACCAACCACTGAACCTAGAGAATAGGAGCGCTAACCGCGTAAACCTAGCTCTCGGACCTAGTGTTACTGAAGCTTCGCGAGATGGCCAGCGAGAGTTGAGTCATGGAGCTTTGTGTACTTAGCGAACTCGTTATTAATGCTTTGAACCGTGTGTCGTTGCAATCGTTAGTTGAGTAACGGAGTACGGGGATCTTAGACATTAATTCAGTTATCAATAGGTTGTTTGTTCATTCGTCTTTGTAGTTGAGAAGCTAGACTAAAGTCATATGCATCCGTATATTACCTTGCATCTTATTTGTTTGGAACCATGAAAACCCCGAGATAACCCTAGGCATCCAACGCTTCCTCATATTAATTTACAACCAATTAATTTATTTACTTTCTTGTTTCATTCATTTAGTCATTAGAAAACCCCAAACAAAACCCCTTTCATATTATTGTCTTAGCCAAAAACTCTTTCACTGCATTCATTATGTGTTAGCTAGTACTCTCCTTGGGATCGATCCTTAAATACTACATACGTTTAACTGTGCATTTTCAGTAGTCATGTGTTTCTTTTGAGGTAAAAGATTAAAGCATAAATAGCACGCATCGATCACGGGATGCTCGGCAGTCTCGGCAATCTAGGCAGGACGCGGCTAGGACGCTCTAGGCACACGAGTGCTCTCGGTAGGACGAGGCCAGGGCGGTCTCCGCAGTACGTGAACAGGACGCTCTCGGCGGGACGCGACCAGGACGCTCTGGGCAGGACCCAACTAGGACGCAGCTAGGGCGCGGCTTATGATGCATAGTTAGCTAGGCCAGACGCGGCAAGACATGGCAAGACGCGATGCTGGACATGGTAGGGCAAGGCCAGGACGCGGCTTCGGAGGGTAAGTCAATTCCCGGCACCGGTCCTAAGTAGCCATCACTGGTCCCGTCCTTCTTCATGTGACCGGTCAAGAGGGGTTATGACTGGACTTGCCTTTCTCCGTGCCATCAGTCACAAGGGGTTGTGACCGGTCTAGTTTTTCTTCATGCCACTGGTCACGAGCGATTGTGACCGGTATGGCTCATGTTCTATCAACCGGTCACGCATATCGCGACCCGGTCCGGATGCTTGGCTCTGCTCGGTGGGGACTCTCGGCAAAGGTCATGGATCGGAACCAATTTGTTGCTATCTGCGTAAGACAATACAATGTGTTTGGCACCAAAATGAACTTCGCATCCTGTCCTTTTTTTCTTTTTGTTCTTTTCGATTTTCTTATTTTATATTTTCTTTTCTTATTTTTATAAAACCTGAAATGCAAAAACAAAAACAAAGACGACAAAATCAAGACTAAAAACTAAAGCTAAAAATGAAAGAGAATACGTACATGTGGGTTGCCTCCCACAAAGCGCACTTGTTTAACGTCGTTGGCTTGACGGTGGTGTCGGGTATAGGCGACCGGGGCATCAATCAAGGCTACAGATGAACTTCCATCTTTTCCAATCTCGGCTAGATATGGCTTAAGACGTTGTCCATTAACTGTGAACGGTTCTTCTTTGTCATTCCCGAGGACTACAGCTCCGTATGGCCTGACCTCTTTTATTTTGAATGGCCCGGACCATTGTGATCTCAACTTTCCTGGAAAGAGATTAAGTTGATAGTTAAAGAGTAAAACCTGATCGTTCGGGGGGAATGAAATTGGAATGATCTTCCTGTGGTGATACGCCTTGGTTCTCTCCTTGTATATCCTCGAGTTCCAATAAGCATTGTGACGAATCTCGTCCAGCTCGTTCAATTGAATCAACCGTCTCTCGGTGGCCGTCTTCAAGTTGAAGTTCAGCTCTTTCACGGACCAAGCGGCCTTGTATTCTAATTCAACTAGCAAGTGACAAGATTTACCATAGACAATATGAAAAGGAGTTGTACCTAATGGCGTGTTGTACGCGGTTCGGTATCCCCAAAGAGCATCGTCGAGTTTTGTTGACCAATCCTTCCTTGTCCTTGATGTGGTCTTCTGCAGAATAGACTTGATTTCTCTGTGGGAGATCTCAACTTGTCCACTCATTTGTGGGTGATATGGAGATGCGACTTTATGAACTATCCCGTTATTCTCTAAGAGAGCCCTGATGGTTCCGTTGATAAATTGGCTTCCTCCGTCACTTATCACCACCGTAGGCACTCTGAAGGATGTGAATACGCTTATTTTGAACATCTTTACCACAACACTCTAATCATTGGTGGGGATTGCTATAAATTCCACCCATTTAGAAACATAATCAACAGCAACAAGAATAGATTCAAAACCAGTTGATTTCGGGAAAGGTCCCATGAAATCAATTCCCCATACGTCGAAGACTTCAACTTCGAGTATGAAGTTCTGCGGCATCTGGTTCATCTTGCTTATGTTGCCCATCTTTTGGCAAGCTTACATCTCGATATATAGGCTTAGGCGTCATTGAACATCGTAGGCCACCAAAAAGTTTTTTGCAAAACTTTAGAAACAGTTTTAAAAGTTGCAAAATGACCTGCATAGTAAGTGCCATGGCATCCGAATAGAATTCCTTCGACTTCTTCTTCTGGAATGCATCTCCTGAATAGACCATCCGAGCACTTCTTGTAGAGGTAAGTCTCATCCCAATAGAACTTTTTGACTTCTCGCAAGAATTTCTTCTTCCTATAGCCAAAGAATTGTGGTGGCTAGACTTCTGCAGCAAGGTAGTTCGCCTAATGCCTAAACCAAGGGGTCTCGTAGGCCGGTGGCTTAGGTGGTTTTTGTCTTGGTGGGGCTGGACATTCTATAGAGGTACAGCCTCAATCACATACACATTTTCCTCGGGCAAACTATCGTTTAGAGGAATGGTATCTTCAACCTTCATTCGTGAGAGGTGATCGGCCACTCCATTGTCGGCTCCTTTCCTATCTCACACTTCAATATCAAACTCTTGTAACAAGTGAATCCATCTTATGAGGTGTGCCTTTGCATCCTTCTTAGATATTAGATATCTAATGGCTGCATGATCAGTATGAACAATCACCTTGGAACCAACAAGGTATGATCTAAACTTCTCCAATGCGAAGACAATGGCAAGAAGTTCCTTCTCCGTGGTTGCATAGTTACATTGAGCTTCATCAAATGTCCTGCATGCATAGGAAATCACGTTAAGCTTCTTGTCTTTCCTTTGTCCGAGCACAACTCCCACTGCATAGTCACTAGCATCAAACATGATCTCAAACGGTAGCTCCCAATCAGGCGGTTGAACGATGGGTGCTGAAACTAATGCCTCTTTGTACTTATGAAACACAACGAGGCAGTCATTATCAAACTCAAAATCCACATCCTTACATAGGAGACGAGTAAGGGGCCTCGCGGTCTTGGAAAAATCTTGTATGAATCCTCTACAAAAGCCAGCATGTCCGAGGAAGCTCCTTATTCCTTTAACGTTTGTTGGCGGCTGGAGACTCATCATAATTTTGATTTTTGCTTTGTCAACTTCTATTCCTTTTTCTGAAATCCTATGCCCAAGTACTATGCTATCTGTCACCATAAAGTGTCACTTTTCCCAATTAACCACTAAATGTTTCTCTTCACATCTATGCAAGACTTTTCCGAGGTTCGCTCAAACGACAAACCGTGGACTGAGTAGTCATCCATGAAGACTTCCATCAAGTCTTCGAGATATTCCGTGAAAATAGACATCACGCAACATTGAAAGGTTGATTGGCGTTACACAAACCGAAAGGCATTCTTCGGTAAGCAAAAGTACCATAGGGGCAAGTGTACATCATTTTCTCTTGGTCTTTAGGATCAATAGGGATCAGAAAGAAACCTGAATACCCGTCAAGAAAACAATAGTATTGATGATTAGCTAACCTTTCCAGCCTTTGATCAATGAAGGGCAAAGGAAAACGTTCCTTTCTCGTCGTGCTGTTGACCTTCCAATAGTCGATACACATCCGGTGGCTTGTGATCGTCCTTGTCGCAATAAGCTCATCATTCTCGGACTTTACGACCGTCGCGCCTCCTTTCTCGGGAAGAATGTGGACTGGACTAACCCATGTACTATCCAAGATGGGATATATTATCCCAGCATCCAAAAGCTTCATGATCTCCTTCTTGACGACATCCTTTAGATTCGGGTTTAGCGTCCTTTGATGCTCAATAGAATTCTTGGATCCCTCTTCAAGATGGATCCTATGCATACAAAGGTCTGGGGAAATCCCCTTAATGTCTTCTAAGGAACATCCTAATGCTTTCCTATGCTTCCTTAACTCTTTGAGGAGCATGTCTGTCTCAACATCATTCAAAGCAGAGTTAATGATAACAGGATAAGTAGAGTTAGGTCCGAGAAAAACATACTTGAGTCCAATGGGGAGTTGTTTAAGCTTGACTTTGGGAGCTCTAAGCTCACTCCATGGGTCTGCTACTGCGGCTGGAGTGTCCCTAGGAGGCATAGGGGTGCTATTCCCCTTATATAGGTTGAGGTGGGCGACCTCTCTTTGAAACACTCGGAAGAATCAAGGATCTTAGTGCAGTTTTCTGCGGATTCTCCAAGAGAACCGTATTTGGCTCTTGTCAAAGCTGTTCCCAGAGAATCATTAAGGATGATCTCTTCACTTGCCTCTCATGTAGCTTCCTATAACTTGTCAATCGAGAAGATTTGATTTTCACACATCTTTTAACTTAGAGTTCATTCATGTCAAACCGCATGTAAATCCATTCTTCGATTAGGCACATCAATGGTTGCTCCTGCAGTAGAGAGAAAGGGATGACCAAGTATCAAAGGATCCTTAGGTTCCCTTTTAAGCTCCAAAACAGCAAAGTGAATAAGGATCTCACATTTTCCAACAATGACCGGAACATCAACAAGAATACTGACGGGTCGTCGGATTGAACAGTCGGCTAGAATCAATGAGATCCTTATGTACCTAAAGGTGTCGTAGCCTGGGCGTCTAGCTACTGTAAGTGGCATCATGTTGATACTCGATCCCAAATCACAGAGAGAACGCTCAAAGACTTCTGACTTAATCTCACATGCTAACACAAAACTGCATGGATCTCCTCGCTTATGAGGTGTGGGGTTCTGAAGTATGGCGCTGCATTCTTGGGTGGTCATCTTCGCTCCATCATCAATGACGATGTTATTTGTCAAAACACTCTTCATATACTTCCTAAGAGCTGGAATCATCGCACAAGCTTAGATGAAAGGCAATCTTACCGAAAGCTGTCCAACTAGCTCCTATAGCTTGGGTCGTTCCTTTTCCTTTTTAAAGTTCTTAGGGGGAGTAGGATTCGGTACCTTATGTTTATAGACACGTTCTGGAGTTGGAGGTTGAGTTTCCTTGGTGAGGTCTTCATGGCTCGGCCACTTCTCCTTGTTGGGTTTTTCTCAGATTGGTGTGGCTTCGGTTTCCGATGGTTCCCTTTCCACGAAATCCTTTCGATACTCTGGTTCTTTCTAAGCGGTTCAACTCCTTCGAGTGACAACTTGATAGTAAGGGGGGTTCTCCTTCTCCTTAAGTGTTCCTCCTGCATCCTCCATAGATTTCTCTATACTAAGTGCGGTCTCATTGTCTCGTCTTTCAATGATTTCGACTTGGGCCGAAAGAAACTCGATCTTGATGTTGAGTTGTTGATACAAGTTGGCCAACCTTCTGTTTGTTTCTTCAGTATGGGCTCGATGACTAGCAGCAAGCTCTTCTATCAAGCTTTCGAGGGTTGAGTATTGACTCGATGGTGTAAGATTACGCAAACCTCTTTGAAAACCCTGAAAATCAGTGAATGTAGCTTTGTTTTGGAAGTTACCTCAGTTGAGATCATGTCAATGATCTATAAAGTTCTGGTTTGGAAACCTCCCTTGATAACCTCTTCTAGCTCCCATGTAATATAACTCTTGTTCTTGATCATCAATTCATCATGCTCTCCATAGATGTCATCACGTCTCCAAACATGTTTTAGAATCGAAGTGAGCATGCTCTTGAGTTCTTTCAGTTCTGAATTCGTGTTCATTCCTTGGTCCATGCTTGAGGCGTTTGGGCAGCTGGAGCGGTAGTTGTTGTTGCTCGTAGCTAAGATACCAATCAAAGTTCGGGCATCCTCGATGGTTTTTGTAGCAAAGTTTCCATTTCTTGCAACGTCGAGTGCTTCCAGGAACCCTCGGTGAACTCCTCTGTAAAAGGTGTCCATCAAGCTTCCATCAGTAAAGCCATGGTGAGGACAGTCCCCTTCATAGTCCTTAAAACGCTCCCAAGATTCAAAGAATGATTATTCGTCTCCTTGTTGAAATCCTAGTATCTTGTTCCTTAGGAGGTTGGAACGAGATTTGGTGTAGAAGTGATTAAGAAAGGAAGCCTTACACTACTCCCACGTTGTGATAGATGCTTGAGGCAATGACTTCAACCATTTGATCGCTTTGTCTCCAAGGTAGAATGAGAAAAGTTGGCACTTCAAGTAGTTGTTACACCCCTCATCTGAACTAGTGGCACCACATATCTCTTCAAAAAGATATATATGGTCCATGGGGTGCTCTGTAGAAAAACCATGGTAATGGTTCTCCGTCACCAATGCAATGGCTTGAGGGCAAATCCTGAAATCCTCTTGGCTCAGTCTTGGCGGTTGGATCGCGGACCGGTCTTCATAGAGTTGATGGGGGTGTCAAATTCAGAAATAGTTTGGTTGAGTGGATCCAACTGATCCGGCTCATCTCCGAAGGATTCTTGATCGTTCCTCCGAAGTGGTGGATCATCAAGCTCTCCTAGAATGAGGTTTTAGTCCTCCATTCGAGATAAGCTCGAGAGTACCTGAAAATAAAAAGAAAAATATCAAAGTAAAACTGAAATGTAAAACGTCTTAGACGAGTAATCCTAGTCCTAAACTCGCAAGTAACCTAACAAGTCTCGGGCAACGGCGCCAAAAAGCTTGATGCGTGTGTTATTTTGCTTCAGTCGTTTACCTCAAAGACCACACGACTACTGCAAGTGCACAGTAAAACGTATGCAGTATTTTGGAACCGTTGCCAGGGAGAGATTGTTTGTTTGCAGATCAAAGCACTAGAGTAACGTCTAGGACACCTTGCTTTTTAATTTTTTTTTTCTTTGTTTCATGAGATCTTAAGGATGAACTTCAACGTTCTTCCTGAGGAATTCCAGAATCTTACACTTGCGCAAATCTTGGCGTATCATAGAGACTCGGATGGAGTTACCTCCGTATCCTTAGCTAGCTCTACTCGTGGGAACCACCACAGCCATTCTCGGCCATCTTGTGTTTCACCACCCATGGCACAGTCTCGATGCCATTTTACTCGATCCTCTGGAGATTAATGTGTGAGTAACTCTAACTCTTTAACTACTCATTTTCTTAACCCGCACCTTGCGGAAGATTTCTGTTTTGCACTGAATTAGGACTTCAATTCCCAAGAAGTTATGAGGATTGATGCCATCGACCAGAGCTCGTATGGTACTCCTAAGTTTTAAATGCTCAAATTATCCCTTAGAACTACTCTCTCAAATTAAGAGATCACGGTAGTACTTAGGGGTCGAATACACAAAGACTCTGTGGCTTCACAATAGACCGTTTCACTTCAAATCCAGCTAAGCAGTAAATAGTATTTAAAAGACTAATTGCAGAAAAGTAAATAGAGATGTGAACAATGATGGAAAAGCGTCTGGGCTAGGGAACTTCTCAGGAAATCAATCAAAGCAGATAAAACAACTGGTCAAGATCTAATTAAGAATCTTTCTAGAACTCAAATCACTAATATATATCTAACCAACTGTCATTGCAAAAAATATCTATGACATAAACCCAAGAGACCAACTGTCGTTGCGAATCCTAAAGTTCAGACAAGCTTTAAGTACAAGTTCGATATGTTCACAAGTTATTAAATCCAACTGTCGTTCCAATTATCTAATATTCTCACTAGGAATAGTTCAGATCTTAATTCACGCTGTCACGCCAATTTAACATCCTAATATCATACTTCTAGGTGATAAAGCAAGAACAAGCATTAAGTACAATCCTAGATAAAGAACTAACAAGTTTGAATCTTAACCAGTGTTAAACCTAACAAATCATGAAATCCCTTGTGAGAATCCCTAAACCTAACTAGGGATCTACTCCGACATATCAGATGAAACACAAGACATAGCTGAAATAGATATCATATAAAACTGAATCATAAGTAGAATAGAAAACAGGGGTTCAAGAACTCCTTTCAAGAGGTACAAGTAGCAAGAACAGCCCCAAGCTCTCTAGTCTCTCCAAACTTAGCAGAAACAAAGATAAAGAATGGATGAAAAAGATACATAAAACTTAGCCTAAAAACCTAATAAATAGTCTAAAACACGAGCTGGGTCTCTTTTGTAAAATTCTGGAACTTCTGGGGCAAAACTGTAAATCTTCAGAACTTGAGTAATTCCGCATGAGCGCTTGACGATGGGTGTCGAGCGACACGAATGGTGGCGTCGATCGACACCATTGATCACCGAAGACACCGACTTTGTCTTTTCAGCAACAAATGCTCCATATACTCCATAATTGTCCAAAAAGTCCCCAACACATGTAGACCAGTAAAAGACTCGATAAAGACTCGAAAGACAAAGTTAAGACTCAATAAAACACTTATATCATGGTTTAAAACCGATAAAATCCATGATATATCAGCTCCCCCAGACTTAGCTTTTGATTGCCCTCAAGCAAAACCGAAAACTAAACAAGAGAAAAAAGTTTGAAAACATAGAAACTCAGTTCGTCATAAGAATACTACACTCACATTCACCTTAGTAATCCACTAAAAACTCTTACCTGAAAGGATCCAGACCACCATGTACTTCACCGTAGATGTTCGAAGCTTTTCCGATTAAACCCACAATTTCACAGCATAGTCCACATTACCTTCATCGCCGGGTCTCACCTCTGATCTCGATGCCCAGGACCTTCTAGACTCTTTCACATACAATACAAAAACAAAGACAACCATATAGCTATCAGTACTCTTTTTCTCCCACAGACTTATTCTTTTTCTTATTACTTTTCCTTTTTTTTCCTACCCCTCACTTCCACCTCTGCGTGATCATCTCAATCTGAAGTAAAATAATGAGGTCACGGGAAATTTTTCTAACCCTTTACTCAAGAGAGAATCATATCATCTTTTTCTGTTATTTTCTTTTCTTTGGAATAAGGGAGAGGAATACCGCTTTTATTAGTGTTTACAGAAGTTATCTTGTTCGGTACGAATGATGAGTCAAGCACCAGAACACCTGTCACATTGATGAGGTAAAAAGAACTGACAGAAATTGGCTCGGGAGTTAGTGGATTTCTGCTCGAAATATGGGCATCTCAAGTCCACTATTAAGCCTTTCGTTTTTCCATTAGTCTCAGATGCCAATCAGACTTCAATCAAATGGTCACTTAAGTTCCTGCAAATGTGATGATTTCCTCGAAAAATCATTGTTTCATGGACTTGCTTTGACTCAATAAAACGGACTTGACTGACTCGATAGACTTATAAGGAAACAAAAATATGGAGTTAGTAACTACCTCCCTGAGACTTGAACAACAATGTCCCCAGTGGTGCCAAACCATAGATTGGTAAACAAAAGAGAATGAAATAAAGTAAAAACCAGCACTATGAAGACTTATCCGTATGTGGGTGTTTGTGTCGATCGATACCAACGCAGGTGTCGATTGACACCGGTGTCGTGATCAGAGGGTGATGTTCCAAGAATCCAAAACGCTGAGTGAAAGCTGTGGAATCAATGAAACAAAACTCAAAAGCACCATCATCATAAAGAATATTTTCATTTATTTAATAATCTCTCGCACGTGACCCCACGCGCATCTCTGTTCTCTCTCCTCCCCCTAATTCTCTTGTAGAAAAAGCTTTCTCTGTTCTTGGCCGGAGCACGGTGGCTCCGACAGCACCAACTCCGGCCACCGTTAGTTCACGTGTGTTTTTTCTTTTTTTGGTTGTGGGAGGCTCATTGTTACTTCTTTGGCGTTAGTTATGGAGGCCCTGGTGAAGGTTGCGTGTTGCTTGAAGACGGCGGTGCTCTTCGTAGTCGGGGTCCGTTTCTCTTCCTCCTGGTGGTTTGTGAAAATTTTTCCCCCTCCGCCCCGTTAGCAGCGGCTATGCTTTCATCTGCGATGTTAGATCTTGGGTCTCCATTTTCAGATCTGGGCGTTTAGCACTGTCGTTTTTGTTGGCTTTGTGGTTTGTGAGCTCGTGAGGTTGTTGTTGCGATGGCTGCGGTGGTGGAGCACCTGTGCTAGCTCAGTGTTGGCCTTTGGCATTGATTAGTTTTCTTCGGGTTGAGTGGGTCTTCGTCGCCGAGGCTTTCTCATCGGGGGTCTTCGCTTTTTGGCTGGCTCGTATCTTCTTTGGTGGCTTTGCCATCAGATGTGTTTTGCGTAGCTGGTGGTGGCTCGGTGGCTCGGTGTCAGTGGGTCCCGAGATACGTTTGGGCTTCCCTCTGCTGGATCTTCGTTGTGCGACTTGGGGGTAGAAGACAAGCTCCATCGTGCAATCAGATCTGGCTGGATCGGCGTTTCTGTTTCAGCGGCTCGGCGATCTGCGTTTGGAGTTTAGCGACCATTGTCTTGCGAATGCGATTCATCTATCGCGTTCTGCGACTGGCGTTTAGCGTTTGCGTTCTGCATCTCTGCGTTTGCGTTAGTGTTCTCGCGTATGCAGTTCCGGCGTTTGGTTCCCGCTTCCAGCGTTTATGGGTTTCCACCAAGTGTAAGGCTTGGCTTCTCTTGTAGTTTGTAGGGTTGTTCGAAGTCTTTGAGTTGGAGTTGGAGCATCCGTCTTCGGCTCTTTCTTCGATGTGGCGCAACCAATTTTCCACAATTTATAGCTGTCCTTTGGTTCTGTCGAGTTTCTTCTATTTGCTGCCTATTTGTGGAAGTGGTGTTTGTGTTGGCTTGAGCTTTGTTTTGGAGATTTGGTAGCTTGGTGTTTGGAGGAGTTAGTAAGACCTTTGGATGTTAAGCATTGTTTTGGTTTGGTGAAATTATGCTCTGTGCTAGCCGATCTCGGGGAAAGAGCTTGGTAGAGGGAGCTTGCATTTTTCATTTCCTTATGTTCGTGTGGTTCCGCTCTGAGATAGCTTATGCTTAGTTCGTAGTGCCGCTCTCACGTGCTAGCCGACCTCGGGGAAAGAGCTTGGTAGAGTGAGTTTGCGCATCTTGTTCTTAGCCGTTGACGGCTCAGTCTTCTCGGGCTACCATTGAAAGGGCTTCCATTTGCTTGGTTTTCATTGATTCGATCGTTGCTTTTTGTCTTCATGAAGCTCCTTCCTTAAGGTGGTATCTATGAGAAATCTTCATAATCGGTTATCACTTCATTGATTCTGCTAGCTTCATTGCTTTTGCCAATGTCAATGGACTGATTGTTATTTACTTCCATGTTTTTATTCTTTTTTTTCGCATGGAACCAACTCTAGGATTTATTTGTGTAATTCCTAAACTTTTCATTTTAATGAAATATTCACATTCTTATAAAAAAAAAGCACCATCATAATCATCAAAATGTGGTTAAACAAGTTCCAAATAAAGACTCAAATAACAAACTGACTCAAAATAAGAGAAAATAACATAAGTTCAAAATAAAATGAAAACGAAAACAAAAGAGAAAAGGGAAAAAGAAACTAGTACTCATTGGACTCATCCTCAGTTCTGGCAGAGCGTGAGGGAACTGGAATCGGCAGAGGGGCTGTTACGTCGTGGCGATGAGAAGAGCGATCGCACCCACAGCGAGAAAGGATGGAAATGGTGTGCCAGATGCTATGAAAGCTGTCGACGACGTACCTCAGAAAGACTGCCGACTCCATGGGAACAGACTGCGCAACCGGAAGCTGAGGAAATGGGGCTGAGGATAGCTGACCGGGATCTGGAACGGGGTTGTCCTCAGTGGCAGTAAGAGCAGCCTGGGAAGAAGACCCACGACGACGTCGGGTAGGTGGCGCTGCACGTAGATCGATGGACGATTGTAGGAAACAGAGCTGCTCTGGGTCTTCGGTGATGGTCGTGAGAGAAGGGTTGGGCAGCTGAACCATGTGTGCCCCTGTCTCATCGCGAAAACACCAAAACCAATCAGGCTTGATCCAGCGAGCGTTCCTCAAATAGTCCTCAGTCATAAGCCAACGCCCTGTAACCACGGTTCTGCTAGCCAGGCTGATCCGGCAGTAAGTGAACATCGGTGTAAGAAGGCTCCTAACACTCTCCGTCTTGGTACCACAACCAGTGAAGGGCTTGGTCTTCAAGGGACAAAGTGATGAGCAAAAATAGAACCTAAACTAACATGAGGTTCTAGCTCCGCCCACTCACACTCAGCAGCACACAAATCCTCAAGCGCATAACATAACAAAGTCAACTCAGAGCGACGCATCTTACCTGGCTCCATCTTGCACATAATGGTGTTGATGATGAGACGAGCAAACGTTCCACAAACCCGGATGTTGAATATCTCTATGCGTTGATGTCTTGGAGTCATAGCAGCCGACCGCAATCTCTGACCAACAGACCTTAGAGTCGTGGAACTCTCTAGGGAGGGCAACGCTTGTCTGATCTGCATCAAAACTGTACAACCCACAAAGCTTCCTGATAGAGATGTGGTAGCGAACCCTGCGAATAAACAAAGTAAGAGTACCTTCCTGAGCATTGAGAGCCATCTCGCTGTGATAGTAGACGTGGGCAGTGGCAAGGAATTGGCGAACCAAATCTGGATAAAGATCGTGGTGTCTCGTACACATGTGCCCCAAGCCAATCTTTCTAACCAAGCGGAGCACGTCGTCGCTGCTACCCATCCTTCGAAGAGCACAGTTGTCTGTGACTCTAGTCGGCTTGATCTCAACTCCCAACCAAGCATTGTAGAACAACGTATCGTAGTCATCCCACTCCTCAGAAATCGTCCGATAGATGCAATCGTCCGATTCGGTCTTCTCCTTCGGCGTCCCTGCCCACCGGCGTTGAGAAGGGATCCTGAAACCTTCTCTCTTTGGCCATGGAGGTCTGGAGACAATCTCTGGTGGTGGGGAAGTGGATAATCGCGAAAAACCTCGCGTAGGTGGAGGTTTTTGCTCCTGGAACTCTCGCCTCTCACGCGTTTCCTACGGTCTCCCATGCTCACGAATATGAAAAAGGAATGTTGGAAATGGGTTTAGGGGGTAAAAACAAGCAGGATAGTCCAGAGGTGTCTTGAAAGCAGTGTGGTATGCCCAGAGCGCATCATCCAACTTTGTAGACCAGTCTTTCCTAGTAACGCTGATAGTCTGCTCGAGAATTTCTTAAATCTGCCTGTTAGAGACTTCGACCTGACCGCTTGTTTGAGGGTGATAAGGAGTGGCTAGTCGATGATGTACGCCATGTCTCCTTAACAACTTCTCAAAAACTTTATTGATAAAGTAAGAACCACCATCACTTATCACAATTCGAGACACTCTAAATCGAGGGAAGATAATGATCTTGAACAGCTTAAGAACCACTGAAGAATCATTAGTCGGGCTGGCGATAGCCTCCACCCACGTAGAGATGTAGTCTATAGCAACTAAGATGTATTGATTCCCATAATAGGAGGGAAAAGGTCCCATGAAGTCAATGCCCATTAATCGAGCACTTCAACTTCCAGGATGAAGGTTTGTGGCATCTTATGTCGTTTACTGATCATCCCCCTTCGCTGACAAGCATCACATCTAGAAACAAACTCATGAGCATCCCTGAACATAGTTAGCCACCAAAAGCCGGCCTGAAGAATCTTGGATACTGTCTTGAAAGTGGCAAAATGTTCTACATATTCGGATCCATGACAGTGGTACAAAACATCTTGCATTTCTGTTTCAGCGACGCACCGCCTGTAGATTCCGTCAGCACAATACCTATACAAGTAAGGTTCATCCCGAATGTAACGCCTGAGTTCCTGCAGAAATTTCTTTTTAACGTGCCCTGTGAACATATCTGGTTCACTCTCCGTCAGATGGGGCTTGGTGTCGATCGACACTGATGGTGGGTGTAAATCGACACCATCAAGAGGGATTCGTATATCACTTATTTGGCATGTAGACGGTCCCGTAGAAATGAAGTTCACTTCCTCTTCATATGAATCCTCAGCAGTAGCAGACACATCATCGGTTCTAAACTGTGGTGTAACCTTAGTGGTTCCAACTTCCAAAGGATTCGACAAATCCATCTCGTGGAGATTAGCCTCAGTTAGATTGTTCAAAGTGTCCACACAGAATGTTTGTCTGTCAATAGTCGGTTGCCTAATCAGCTTATCCATGTCAAAATTCATCACGGACTCCCCCACATTCAGAGCTATTCGGCCTCCTCAAACATCAATATTCGCACTAGCATTAGCTAAGAAAGGTATGCCTAGGATAAGAGGATCCGTAGGCTCGTCACTATACTTCAGTGCCACAAAGTCTGTCGGGATCATGCAGTCGCCGACTCTCACTGGCACGTCTTCCAAAAGACCTTACGGTGTCCTTATGCTTTTATCCGCAAGGATCAGAGTGATCTTGGTAGGCGTGAAGTCTGTCATTCCGAGTCCCACAGCAACTGAATACGGCATCAAACTTACAATGGAACACAAATCACACTAGGAATTCTTGAACCTTGCTTGGAAAATAGAAAAATCCAAGACAAAGCTACCCGGATCAACAAGGTTCTCCGGTATCCTGTTCTGAATGACAGCACTACAAACCTCACTCATCATCATAACTCCTTCCTCTTCTCGGATATCTTGCGTAATCATCTTCTTCAAACACCTCTTCAGTACAGGCTAAGTCTTGATGGCATCGGTCAATGGAATCTCAATGGTGAGTTTATCCATTATTGCTCTGCACTTAGCCTCATACAACTCCTGTTTAGACCTCATATTGCTCGTAGATAAAGGAACCTTAGGTACGTAGACTCGCTCTGGAGCTTTCTGCAGCTTCTCAACAATCGGTGCATCTGTTGGCGGCGGGTGTCAGTCGACACCAATAAGTGGGTGTCGATTGACACTGACCGGTGTTGGTACTTCCTTTGATGTTGTGGGCTAGGGTGTCGATCAACACTGATGATGGGTGTCGGTCGACACTGGCGGCGCATCCGCAAATTCTTTGTCGATTTCCTCTAAGTCCATAACCTCTTTACCCTTCTGAGACCTTGCCAATACAGGATTCAACCCTTTACTACTTCTCAACCTGATAGCATTGCAAGGATACTTAGGATTGTTATAAGTTCTTCCTGGAAGAACTCCATCCGGTCATTTTGCAGACCCAGCAGTCTGTGCAACCTGGAGATCAAGCTTCTTCACATGAATGTTCAACGCTTCGATCTTACCATTAAGATCGGTATACAGCGACTCGATATTCCCATTAAGATCAACCGTAATCTTATGCTGACCTTCTAAAATTTGGTCCAACATAGACTTCATCTTGTTCTGCTCAGAGTTAGCGGGAGGTTGCTAATAGTAGGAGGATCCATAGTTCTGTTGAATTCATTGTTGCTCTGGAAGGGCTTATGATATTGGCTATTAAAAACATAACTAGATGAGTTTTGAGTACCGGTTAAGGTACGTTGCTGATTGTTCCCACCGTAACCACCTCGGTTCTGCTGATTGCCATAACGCTGGCCCTGAAATCCAGTGCCACCACTATAGTTACAATCTTCCTCATATACCTGCTCAAGCTCAAATGTCTCAACCTCTGCAGCAAAGTGAACTGACTTCTTGTTCATCTGGATACTGTGAACTGAATCCAACTTTGTCTTCAACTCAGCAATCTGCATCCCATCTATGCCACCAGCCTGTTTCTGACACTCGTAATCAGCATTCTTGGTGCTATTGCTAGACGTCAAGTTCTCAATCTACTCATAGGCTTCCTCAGGAGATCTAGTGTTGAAGTTCCCATTGCTCGCTGAATCTAAAGCCATATGGTACATCCAATACACTCCTCTGAAAAATATCCCCAACAAATGAACCTGGGAGAAACCATGATGCGGACTATCTCTCTGATACGCTCTGAAACGTACCCATGCAGCTTTGAATGCCTCAGTAGGCCTCTGTGTAAAATGAGATATTTTATTCCTCAAGTCCACTGAACGCGCATCATCATAGAAGTTCCTCAAGAAAGCCTTCTTGGTATCTTTCCAACTAGTTAGAGATCATGTCGGTAACTGCTTCAGCCAGTAAGCTGCTTCACCAATAAGAGACTGTGGGAAGAGCTTACAGAACAGATAGTCGTAGCTGACTCCATTGATCTTCATGCTTGTTACGAAATCCTCGAACCTCTCAATGTGGTCCATAGTGTGCTTGTGAGGCAATCCGGAGAAAGGGTGCTAACCCACTAAGGAGTAATAGGACGGCTTCAGCTCGAATTTGTTCCTCTCAATGGTTGGAAGCCGAATCGCAGACCTGTTAGCCTAGAACTCATTAGGCCTGTTGTAATCTCCTAGTGTCCTTCCTCTCTCAGCTTGAATCTGCCTCTGTGCGACAGCAATTTCACCTACAGCTGCCGGTGGTTGGTGTCAAGCGACACCATTGGGTGGATCTCGATCGACACCCTCGATCTCGACGATCACGTTGGCTTCTGCATCAAGCTTCTGGCCTTGCTCATTGCGAATATGATCCTCTTTGATATGATATTGGTTAGCAACAAGGATTTGGAGTGGATGTCCGAGCAATTGCTTGAACCGGTCGAGAAGGAAGCTCCAGACGTATCACTTGGAGCTAGCACTCGGTCTTGGACGGCCAAGGATGTTCTGAACGTTCCAGCTGGTTCAATGACTCGCTCTAGGACTAAGGAGCTTAACCATACTGGCGGAGTCTTGCTACGTCACGCATTGGCTCAAAGAGGTCACCCGGATACATGTAGTACTGCGGCCACCTTGGTCATGGTTCACGTCTGGGATGACTAGTGTGAAGCCCTATGGCTCACTTACACTCTTTTTTCCTTGCCTTTGGTTTTTCCCTGGTGGTAGTACAAGGAAGGTTTTTAATGAGGTTCGTGGTCCATAGGTACATCTTTGCTTGGCATTGGTCCGACCTAGTCCGGCCCGTCTCGAGAACATTTGGTGCGGCCCTTATCTTAACTATCTATCTTTTATTTTATTTCCTCATTTTGAATTTAAACTTATGTCTGAGAGTTTACATTTGTGTGAGAGTTATGTGTGTGTTTAAATTTTGATTTGGTCTTCCGCAAGTTTCCGAGGCATGTCTCGAAACTTGCCTAGCATTAACTCGCTCCGCTCCTCCTCTCTTCTCCTCTTCGTCTTCTCTTCTTTATATGTCTCTGAAACTCTGTGTATTTTTCTTATCTATCTTTTTAATCAAAATCTGTTTTCTCTGATAGATCCTTGTCTTCTTTTTCGAGTGATTCGAATTAGGATACTTGAGAACAATTCTAGTGATTAGATTGTTCGAACCAGACATATCAAGAGGCCTTCCTCATCCTCTCGTGGCGTCTGATGAGGACATAGAGACCAAGACCATTGAAGCTGAAGAGGAAGTAAGCATACCCGTCATGAGGCGTACACCAAGAACAAGGTCAGGGACAAAGAGTTTACGGGAGGAGTTTAACAAGTCATTGGAAAGCTTAATCACCCTCATTGAGCATGAAGAACTGAAAGGAAATCTGGTGACTAAAGAAATCACGCGAGAGACTCCAATAGCGCCTCACGGAGAATCAAGCCTCACGAAGCCCCAAGACGCTGGGGAAGATCAAGATAAAGATTGTGCTGGGTTTCAGAGACACCAGGGACTTTACATCAACAACAAAGAACACGACAACATCTGCTTGCAACCCAAGGAACAAGATATCACTTTCTTACCAGTTTTACAAGGCCGCACCAGAGCTTCTTTGTTTGTCATTTCGGCCAAGGAGGGCTCAGAGGCTCCACACGACTAGGAGAGGTCCTAAGAGGATCAAACCTGCAGGTAAGCATTTGAATTTAAATTACTCACGAGTTTCCTTTTCTGTTTTGCAGGTTTTATCATTTTTTTAGTTTAATCTTTTCTAGTTTATTTTAGAATAAGTCCTTGTATTTTTATTTCTATTTATTTCTGGCCAAGAAGCCCTAGCTGCTGGACTATTTAATAAAGTCCCTTCTCAGCTTTGTAGTCACGTTTTTGATATCAATAAAATACCTAGTTTTCTTTGAGAGAAAGCAGCAGCCGCTCCAGCCTTCTTGTGTGCGATTCCTTGAAGCCTGAGTGTCAAGACTTATCACGAATCAGTTCATAGCTTCGTGTGGCGTGTATCACCTTCCCCAGTTTGTGTTTCATTCATTCATCACCTCAGATTCTTCTAGAGAGAGCTGTACGGCCAATTAGTTGATTCACCATCTCCTCGTCCTTGATTCACCATCCCCTCGTCCTTATAGGATCAATACTCTTGTTCCTACATCATCTTGGTATCAGAGCTTAAACGCTCCTATCTCAGGTTGTTTCAACCCCTTTTACCTTTATTTAGTTTGCTGTGGTTGTTTGTTTCAATCCCTATCAAGAAAAACCCCAAAAAAAAAAAAATCTGTTTCATAGTTTTCCAATTTTTCGTCTGTTGCGTTGTTTCAATTTTATAAAATTCAAAAAAAATCATAAAAATATTTCGTTTTCTGTTTTAGCTTCTAAAAACCTTTTAAAAATTATAAAAATTGTCTCCCTTATTTTAGAAATTCGTTTGCTATTTTTAGTTCACGAAAACTTGAGACACAGAAATTTTGCTAATTTCTCTGTTTTGTGTTTGGCTTGAAGGAACTTTGATTTCTTGTTTGATTTTTGTTCAATTTCCTTTTACACTTGATCTGTTTGCTAGTGTACTACAGGAACCTCGACATGGGAGAGGAAGTCCCCGTCAATATGAACCAACTCCTAGAAGCCATTAGGTCCGTTAACGACCGTCTCGCACGCCTAGAGGCACGACCTCAGCCAGCTAGAGGAGGACAGGGGGAACACCCCAACAGACAAAGGCCTCCACCAGAAGATGAGGTTGTTGAAGACTCGGAGGATTATGAAGAGGATCCATTACCGGCGCCCAATATTCGAGCAAGGAGATATGATAGGGCTAGAGATCGGAACTTTGATGAAAATAGGCCCTTGCATGAGGTTAGAGACTTGAAGCTGACCGCACCAACGTTCGCTGGAAGAGTTAATCCTGAAGCTTATCTCGATTGGGAGAAGAGAATGGAGTACATCTTTGAGTATTACAACTACTCGGATGCTAGAAAAATTTCACTAGCTGCAGCTCAACTTACCGAGAACGCTTTAGCTTGGTGGGATCGTGATGTTTCAGAAAGGAGAAGACTTAGGCATGCTCAGATCAACACTTGGGAAGACATGAGGTTCAGCTTGAGGAAGAGATATGTACCAGCTTATTTCCACCGAGAGCTACAAAAGAAGTTTCGAAAACTTATTCAAGGAACAAAATCTGTGGAAGAATATTTTGAAGAATTTGAGACTCTCAAGAACAGATTAGGAACTGAAGATGCCGAGGAGACCTTGATGGCACAGTTTCTTGATGGATTACATGATCGGATAGCAAGGAAAGTGGAGAGGCAAGCTTACCATGACTTTGATGAGCTATTACATCTCGCTGTTCAAGCAGAACAACATATCAAGAGGAAGACCACTTCTGTTCCTAGAAGCAAGCCGAATTGGACTACTCCACCACCGAGGAATCTAGATAAGGGCAAGTCCATTTCTGAGGACTCCAAATTTAAGAAACAAGCACCAGAAACGTCTAAAGGCACCAGACCTGAGCAAGGTAAGTTTCCTACACAAAGATCTCGTGACATTACATGTTTTAAATGCCAGGGAAAAGGACATTATGCAAGAGAATGTCCAAACCAAAGGGTAATGATTCTTAAGTCAAATGGCGAGTACGAGTCACAAGATGAGGCTGAGGAAGAGCAAGTGGAATCTGAAGAAGACATAATAGATTATCCAGAAACTGGCGAGCTGCTAGTCATAAGGAGGGTTCTTAGCGCACTCTATGACCCGGAAACTATTCAGCGAGAGAACATCTTCCACTCTCGTTGCACAATCAACTCTAAGGTATGTAGTTTAATTATTGATGGAGGTTCATGCACTAACGTGGCCAGCAAGTATTTGGTTGATAAGTTAGGTCTTCAAAAGACAAAGCATCCACGGCCTTACAAGCTCAAATGGCTTAACGATGAGACTGAGCTTAAGATCTCCGAGCAAGTCACCATTCCCTTCAGCATAGGTAAGTACACAGATCAGGTTGTGTGCGACGTAGTTCCCATGCAGGCTGGACATCTTTTACTAGGGAGGCCATGGCAGTTCGACAAGGAGGCTTTACACAACGGGCGCACCAACTATTATACTTTCACACACAACAGTAAGAAGCACAACCTAGCGCCTCTTACTCCACAAGAAGTGTATGAAATGCAGAAAGCTATGGACAAAGGGGTCAAGGTAAGTAAGACTAACCTTTACATTACTCCCGCTACTGTTTCTAAATCACTTGAGGCAAAAGAAACGGTGCTACTAATGATTTTCAAGGAAAGCCTAGTTTCAGGTCAAGAGCAAGAAGACCCACCATCGGCTGTTCTGGAACTTTTGGAGAAGTTCACCGACGTGTTTCCTGAAGAAATACCCCCAGGCCTTCCCCCGGTTAGAGGAATTGAACATCAGATCGATCTCGTACCCGGTGCACCATTACCAAATCGAGCAGCCTATAGAGTTAATCCCGAAGAGGCTAGGGAACTAGAGAAGCAAGTGCAAGATTTGATGTCAAAGGGATATATCCGAGAGAGTTTAAGTCCATGCGCCGTACCTGTGATCTTAGTGCCTAAAAAGGATGGAACATGGAGGATGTGTGTCGACTGTCGAGCAATCAACAATATTACCATCAAATATCGGCACCCTATTCCGCGACTTGACGACATGTTAGATGAACTCAATGGTGCTACTATATTTTCAAAAATTGATCTAAGGAGCCGGTACCATCAGGTTCGGATGAAGGAAGGAGATGAATGGAAGACAGCCTTCAAGACTAAGAGGGGTCTATACGAGTGGTTAGTGATGCCGTTTGGTCTCACCAACGCCCCTAGCACATTCATGAGGCTCATGAACCACATTCTAAGGGCCTACATCTGTAAGTTTGTCGTGGTATACTTTGATGATATCCTTGTTTATAGTACTTGTCTTGCTGATCATTTGACACATTTAGAACAAGTACTTGAAACGCTTCGGCTAGAACACCTGTACGCAAACCTAAAGAAATGCACATTTTGCACTGATCAAGTTGTGTTTTTAGGATTTGTTGTAAGTTCACAGGGATTAAAGGTCGATGAAGAGAAGATCAAGGCGATACAAGACTGGCCAACCCCAACAACGATAGGGCATGTTAGGAGTTTCCATGGACTGGCCAGCTTTTATAGGAGATTTGTGCGTGACTTTAGTACCATAGCTGCCCCACTCACCTCAGTAATCAAGAAAGACGTTGCATTTAAATGGGGGCCAGCGCAGGAGGAAGCATTTAACAAGCTCAAAGACAGTTTAACCCATGCACCGGTTCTGGTACTTCCAAACTTTGATAAAATGTTTGAAATTGAATGTGATGCTTCTGGTACAGGCATAGGAGCTGTTTTAACTCAAGGAGGAAAGCCAGTGGCCTATTTCAGTGAGAAACTCAATGGAGCTTCTCTAAACTATCCTACCTACGACAAGGAACTTTATGCATTGGTAAGGTCTCTAGAAACATGGCAACATTATTTATTGTCAAAAGAGTTTGTTATTCATACAGATCATGAGACACTCAAACATCTGAGAGGACAAACCACACTCAAGAGGAGGCACGCCAAGTGGCTTGAGTTCGTAGAGACTTTTCCTTATGTAATCAAGTACAAGAAGGGTAAGGAAAACATCGTAGCCGACGCCTTGTCACGGAGATTTACATTGATTAGTACCATGGAGGCGAAGATAATGGGATTCGAGCATGTTAAGGGATTATATGAGGCTGACCCAGATTTCCAAGAGGCCTACAAGGAAACAAGTAAAGCCGCATTTGGAGCATTTTATCAACAAGACAGATTCTTGTTCAAGGACAAGAGGCTTTGTATTCCCCAAGGTTCCATGAGAGAGTTACTAATCCGAGAAGCACATGGAGGAGGACTTATGGGCCATTTTGGCCGAGACAAGACTTTAAGTGTGCTCATGGATCATTTCTATTGGCCGCATTTAAAGAGAGACGTTGAGAGGTTCTGTGCAAAGTGCATCACTTGCTTAAAGGCAAAATCCAGGTCACATCCTTATGGTTTATATATGCCTTTGCCTATTCCTAACCTACCTTGGGTAGACATCTCTATGGACTTTGTTTTAGGTTTACCAAAGGTCGACCACAAGGATTCTATCTTTGTAGTTATTGACAGGTTCTCCAAGATGGCTCATTTCATCCCATGCAACAAGACAAATGACGCCACCCAAACGGCCGACCTCTTCTTTAAGGAAGTAGTACGTTTACATGGAGTGCCCAGAACCATTGTTTCAGATCGTGACACCAAGTTTCTGAGCCATTTCTGGAAGACCTTGTGGAAGAAGTTGGGAACTAAGCTCCTCTTCTCGACTACTTGTCATCCCCAGACCGACGGTCAAACAGAGGTAGTAAACCGTACACTCTCAACCCTACTGAGAGCAACGGTTGGTAAGAATTTAAGAAATTGGTTGTCTTGCTTGCCTTATATTGAATTTGCGTATAATCATGCTAGGCATTCAGCTACTAGGCAATCTCCCTTTGAAATTGTTTATGGTTTCAATCCTTTGACTCCATTAGATCTCTCACCGCTGCCCCAAGCTATATATTCTAGTACTGCAGGTGAAACAAAAGCGGATTTTGTGAAGAAGCTTCACCAACGGGTCAAAGAAAATCTGGAGAAAAAGACGGAGAAGTACAAGCAATATGCTGACAAAGGACGAAAGGAGATCACCTTTGAACCGGGAGAATGGGTGTGGTTACACATGAGGCATGAGAGGTTTCCCAACCAGAGGAAGTCCAAGCTAGCACCTCGAGGAGATGGACCATTTCGGGTGTTAGAAAGAATCAACGACAATGCATACAAGCTGGAGTTGCCAGGTGAGTTAAAGATTTCTCCAACTTTCAATGTCGCTGATTTAGCTCCTTTTAGTGCAGCTGAACCAATTCTGAGGTCAGAACCTTCTCAAGAGGGAGGGAATGATGAGGACATAGAGACCAAGACCATTGAAGCTGAAGAGGAAGTAAGCATACCCGTCATGAGGCGTACACCAAGAACAAGGTCAGGGACAAAGAGTTTACGGGAGGAGTTTAACAAGTCATTGGAAAGCTTAATCACCCTCATTGAGCATGAAGAACTGAAAGGAAATCTGCTGACTAAAGAAATCACGCGAGAGACTCCAATAGCGCCTCACGGAGAATCAAGCCTCACGAAGCCCCAAGACGCTGGGGAAGATCAAGATAAAGATTGTGCTGGGTTTCAGAGACACCAGGGACTTTACATCAACAACAAAGAACACGACAACATCTGCTTGCAACCCAAGGAACAAGATATCACTTTCTTACCAGTTTTACAAGGCCGCACCAGAGCTTCTTTGTTTGTCATTTCGGCCAAGGAGGGCTCAGAGGCTCCACACGACTAGGAGAGGTCCTAAGAGGATCAAACCTGCAGGTAAGCATTTGAATTTAAATTACTCACGAGTTTCCTTTTCTGTTTTGCAGGTTTTATCATTTTTTTAGTTTAATCTTTTCTAGTTTATTTTAGAATAAGTCCTTGTATTTTTATTTCTATTTATTTTTGGCCAAGAAGCCCTAGCTGCTGGACTATTTAATAAAGTCCCTTCTCAGCTTTGTAGTCACGTTTTTGATATCAATAAAATACCTAGTTTTCTTTGAGAGAAAGCAGCAGCCGCTCCAGCCTTCTTGTGTGCGATTCCTTGAAGCCTGAGTGTCAAGACTTATCACGAATCAGTTCATAGCTTCGTGTGGCGTCTATCACCTTCCCCAGTTTGTGTTTCATTCATTCATCACCTCAGATTCTTCTAGAGAGAGCTGTACGGCCAACTAGTTGATTCACCATCTCCTCGTCCTTGATTCACCATCCCCTCGTCCTTATAGGATCAATACTCTTGTTCCTACATCAGCGTCTATCATCCCATTCAACTCCAGATCGCTTTCTGCTCAAGCCTGGATCCTTATCATCGTCATCTTAGCTTCCGGTGTGTGATTGGGGCGGGATTCTCTAACCAGAATCATATCAAGTGGTATCAGAGCCACATCGAGAAGTTAAGTGATTTCGTCCCAAATTTTCTGAATTTTAGTTATATATTCGCTCATGCTAAAATCGTGAAATCAATTTCATATGATTCTAGTATGAGTCTAGTATTGTTTAAAATTGATTTGGGAATTTTCTGAAGTGTTTTGTTATTTTTCCGTGACCGATCGACTTCCACAGTCACGATTAGGGTTCTTCGGAAAGTTTAGGATACCAAGGCTCATTTTCGTGTTCTTATGAATTAGGACCAATTCGATCTTCAAAAGGACTCTTTACTGGTTACTTTTTGTGTTGATTTTCAGGCAGATATGGCCGATCATGATGAGGAGACACTCAGCAACCGCAACAAGCAACTCGTTGAAGCGATTACAGCAAACATGGAGCAAGTAATGGATAACAACATGGCTGCACTTCATCAAACACTTCGTCAAGGACTTCAACAAGAGCAGAGAAGAGCTTGAAAAATAAGGGAACAAGTTCTTAATCCCAAGCCACCGGACAATACAACTAGATCAACTTGGCGCAGCCCGCATAAAACCTCTCACGCTGCCAAATCTGTGTTTTGTTTTGATTTTCAACCAACTAATGAGCTTCGACTTTGGAAATTTTCAGGAAAATAAAAATACTTAGAGTGGGGATAAAACATGGAGGATTGGTTCTAATACAATCACATTCTGAAAGAGAAGAGGTAAGCTTATGCCATTCGCCGACTCATTGGAGATGCTTACAAATGGTTGTTGGATAAATTTTATGAACGCTGGTATTACAACAAGCCTACTATCATGACCTGGAGAGATCTTAAGGAACTACTAAGAAATAATTATGCTCCCCAAGCACCAAACCGTGCTCCAAAATCCAATGCCAAAGTCCAAGGAACCACATCAACCCATAACTTAACAATGGACGAAGCAGAGAAAGTAACAAGGATCAATGACATACCATCAAACTCAGAGCTCGTGAAGTGTCTTCCAGCCAACAAAGAGAGTGAGGATGTCACAATGATCACCATCATGAACAAGGAAGAACCACCAGAATTACTACAACAATCTCCAAGCCAAGAATCGCCTAAAGAAGCAACAACGTGAGCATTAGCAGGGTTTACTCAAACTGAAGCAGTTCTAGTCCACGATCAATTACCTACAGCTGAAGACATTATTGAGCTTACTGAGAAACCACTAGAGGCTTCAGCACAACTTACATCCCGAGGTAACTATCTAGACTCTCAAAAATGAATGAGACCTAACTTGCTTTCTCTTGGTGCAGATTGTACCATTTCGGTGTCAAAGCCTTATCAAGGAAGAGGAAGTTATGCAGACGGTAGACTGATTCATGATGGCTTCACCAATCACCATTCGTTTAAGATAACAGGGAGAAGGACTAAGCTGGCACCATTACCGCCTCATGAGGTATATCTTGATAAAATCAAACTCAAAGGAAATCAAGAGCAAGGTAAGAAAGCTATCTCTTTGCTATGGTTGGTAATGTTAACAAGAATGATTACTTTGATCCGAAATTTGTTTTCTCTTTGGATAAAATTCCTCGTGACACTAACCATTTACCGGTGTCGCCGAGTAAGCTAAATGAATTCTTGCAGGATGTATCTATAGGTGATGAACTAAGAAAGCTACAGCCTAGTCATCTCTACCACTACAATGAAGCACTGATTAATGTTGAAGTGATTCGTTCTAGAGCTAAGGAAAAAGAAGAGCCCCCGGATCCAACATCATTTCCATTTACCGTGATAAGTATCTCTTCATCACGATTTGTTTCTCATGATTTAAGGGCTGTGAGTATGAGTTTACTATATCCAGATCTCATTGGGAAAAATTTACGGTTATTCAAAGGATATTTGCAACTAAACTCTTGTCTTAAGATGCAAGTAAAAGAAGAACTTGACAAGGATACTTTTTTGAATAAACCTGAGATATGTTTGCTTGTTAATGGTACTTCCATGACTTTGATAACACACTTGCTCTTTGCCAAAGCTGTTGAAAACAATGCAGGTACAAAAAAGGAGCCACCGGATATGGAAGTTCTCTCGCCAAATTTTTTTGCAAGGACTGGAATTGGAGTCGTTATGTCAAAGGAGCTGAACATTTTCAAGATATTACTTCTTATGGAGATGTTGGGAGTTCTCCCCAATGTCCTCAAAGGACGCCACCATGAAGCTGAATCTCTCTTGAGAATTCGCGACAATACTCTTTCCCTTTCTTTTCATTACCAAGATAAGTCATTGTTGTTTTACCCTTTTGATGCTTCTAACTTAATGTTGTTTGTGGCAGGTACTCCGGATTTGAGGACATATCCTTTTCAGCTGGGGGAGGATGATGTGATATTGGATAGCAACCAGGAATTGGAGTCGATGGCTGAGGAATTGCTTGAACCGGTCGAGAAGGAAGCTCCGGACGTACCACTTGGACCTAGGACTCTGTCTTGGACGGCCAAGGAAGTTCTGAACGTACCAGCTGGTTCAATGACTCACTCTAGGACTAAGGAGATTAACCATACTGTTGGAGTCTTGCAACATCACGCATTGGCTCAAAGAGGTCACTCGGATACATGTGGTACTGCGGCCACCTTGGTCATGGTTCACGTCCGGGATGACTAGTGTCAAGCCCTATGGCTCACTTACACTCTTTTTCCCTTGCCTTTGGTTTTTCTCAAGTGGTTTTCCAAGGAAGGTTTTTAATGAGGTTCGTGGTCCATAGGTACATCTTTGCTTGGCATTGGTCCGACCTAGTCCTGCCCGTCTCGAGAAAATTTCGTGCGGCCCTTATCTTAACTATCTATCTTTTATTTTATTTCCTCATTTTGAATTTAAACTTATGTCTGAGAGTTTACATTTGTGCGAGAGTTATGTGTGTGTTTAAATTTCGAGTTGGTCTTTGGCAAGTTTCCGAGGTATGTCTCGAAACTTGCCGAGCATTAACTCCCTCCGCTCCTCCTCTCTTCTCTTCTTCGTCTTCTCTTCTTTATATGTCTCTGAAACTCTTTGTATTTTTCTTATCTATCTTTTTACTAAAAATCTCTTTTCTCTGATAGATCCTTGTCTTCTTTTTCGAGTGATTCGAATTAGGATACTTGAGAACAATTCTAGTGATTATATTGTTCGAACCAGACTTATCAGGAGGCCTTCTGCATCCTCTCGTGGCGTCTATCATCCCATTCAACTCCAGATCGCTTGCTGCTCAAGCCCGGAGCCTTATCATAGTCATCTTAGCTTCCTGGTGTGTGATTGGGGCGGGATTCTCTAACCAGAATCATATCAGTCTTGGTCTCTAGAAATCCAGTATCTTCTGGTCGTAGTATCACAGAACCAACCATTTCAACTGGTTTCTTCGTTTTTCTACGTTATAACTTTGCAAGCTCTTGATTTGAAAGAAGTATAAGCTCGTTGTCTTTTTTGCTTCGAGTTCTGTGATTAGGCATACATCTGAAACACACCAGACAAAAAGAAAGAACGATGTAAGTAAACTGAAAAATAAAAACTTAGACTGAATTCTACACTTAAGTCTATTGGAAACTAAAATGAGTCCCCGGCAACGGCGCCAAAATTTAATATGCTCAAATTATCCCTTAGAGCTACTCTCTCAAATTAAGAGATCACGGTAGTACTTAGGGGTCGAATCCACAAAGACTCTGTGGCTTCACAATAGACCGTTTCGCTTCAAATCCAACTAAGCAGAAAATAGTATTTAAAAGACAGATTGCAGAAAAGTAAATAGAGATGTAAACAATGATGGAAAAGCGTCATGTCTAGGGAACTTCTCATGAAATCAATCAAAGGAGATAAAACAACTGGTCAAGATCTAATTAAGAATCATTCTAGAACTCAAATCACTAATATATAGCTAACCAACAATCTTTGCGAAAACTATCTATGACATAAACCTAAGAGACCAATGGTCGTTGCGAATCCTAAAGTTCAGACAAGCTTTAAGTACAATTTCGATATGTTCACAAGTTATCTAATCCAACTGTCGTTGCAATTATCTAACATGCTAACTAGGATTAGTTTAAATCTTAAACCACACTGTCGCGCCAATTTAACAACCTAATATCATACTTCTAGGTGATCAAGCTAGAATAAGCATTAAGTACAATCCTAGATGAAGAACTAACAAGTTTGAATCTTAACTAGTGTTAAACCTAACAAATCATGAAATCTCTTGTGAGAACTCCTAGACCTAACTAGGGATCTACTCAGTCATATCAGATGAAACACAAGACATAGCTGAAATAGATATCATATAAAACTGAATCCAAAGTAGAATAGAAAACAGGGGTTCAAGATCTCCTCTCCAGAAGTACAAGTAGCAAGAACTGCCCCAAGCTATCTAGTCTCTCCAAACTTAGCAGAAACAAAGATAAAAATGGATGAAAAAAAGATACATAAAACTTAACGTAAAAACCTAATAAATAGTCTAAAATACGAGGTGGGTCTCCTTTGTATACTTCTGGATCTTCTGGGGCAAAACTGCAAATCTTCAGAACTTGAGTAATTTCGCATGAGAGCCTGACGATGGGTGTCGAGCGATACGAATGGTGGCGTCGATCAACACCATTGATTACCGAAGACACCGACTTCGTCTTCTCAGCAACAAATGCTCCATATGCTCCATAAATGTCCAAAAAGTCATCAGCACATGTAAACCTGTAAAAAACTCGAAAGACATAGTTAAGACTCGATAAAAACACTTATATCATGGCTTAAAACCGGTAAAATCGATGATATACCAAAGTTCACTTCAAGGAAATCACATACTGAGGACAAGCTCATGGACCTTATGATACAACTTGCCTCAGAACAAGGGAAGCACAAAGAAAAAGTCGACAACAAACTATCAAGGTTTGGAACAGATTTCAGCTCGAAGCTATCCACTCTCGCTAGCCGCATAAAATGAGTGGCAGACAAAGTTGAGGAGCATAACAGCAAGTTGCTTGACCAACACTATGTTGTGAGGAAACTTGAATCAGACGTCGGATGTGTGTGTTGTTTCGCTTCAGTCTTTTACCTCAAATACCACACGACTATTGCAAGTGCACAGTAAAACGTATGCAGTATTTAAGGATCGAATTCCACAAGGACTTGTAAATCACGTTACAGATTTAATGGAGAGGAATATGGCTAAGACAATAGAAGGGTTTTGTTTTGGGGTTTTGTAACGATTCCAAATAACAAAATAAAAGCTAAATATAGCGATGTATATATCAATAAAGGGAACATCGGGCCTTAGGGAATTCTTAGGGTATTATGGATGGAATATAAGCTAAGAGATTAAACTAGGAACTAACCTACGATGCATGTTCGTGAACTATTAAAAACAAGTGAATAAGAAATATGCGGATCGCAATATCTAGTACCTAAAGTCTATATATACTCTATTACTCAACTCACGCAGGCAAGGACGCATATATCCTAGCATTAAAATCAAGTTCAACGATAGTTCGTAAAGTCCTATAACTCAACTCACGCAGGTTATATCACAAAACTCGTCTAGACTAGTGCAAGAGAGTTTACAACACTTATGATGTTATAAAACGGCTAGGATCAATTGCACGTTAATTACTCAAGCAATATCCATTAAGAAAAAGCCTAGCACAAAGAACAAAGATGAATAGTTCCAGAATCTAAGGGCATCTCCATTAGGGGTATCTCATTGAGATGCCCTTCAATAAAATAAAACAAAAAATTTAAAAGCATGAAAGAGAAAGTGGGAGAGTCTCTTAAATGAGAGGCTCAAGTCTCTTAATTAGAGACTCACTTTCCATTTGTTGTGTTTTGATTGGTTTATTTTTTATTTTAAAATTAAAAATTAAATTTACAAATTAATTTATATCAAAATATTAATAAATTAATGTGCAGATACTCTTTGGGTATCTACATGGATGGAAATGCTCTAACAACCTAACAAATCGACCACATGAAACCCCTTTGAAACCCTTAAACCCAACAAGTAAACTACTCACCCATACTCAAGGAAATCAAAGCCATGGATAATAGATTGAATAAAATTATAATTATGCGAAAAAGGTTTAGAAATCTGACCTGAGGTACAGAGGAGACGAATCTTCCTCCTTAAACAAGTAGAGAACAAAGACTAGAGAGAAGATATGAGAGGAGAAAAGAGGCGGCGACTTCAAAGACTTGGTGCGGCGGCAAGAGGAGCTTCAACGATGGTGAGGCTTTTCCTTAGGGTTCTCAGATGTCTCTGAGTGTATCAGGCTGAGGCAAGCGAAATCTTCTTAGGGTTGGGAAGGCACATCTCTAAAATTAGGTTAAATGAGTATTTATAGGCTTCGGGGTCGGTTTAGGGCTTCATTAGGCCTTGGGAGTCACTTAAGGAAACATGGGGATGCCTATCTTCAGACAGCAAGAGTGGAGGCACCGGTCACGGCCCCTTGCGACTGGTCCTGCCAATAAAGCTTAGGCCGGTCACGGGCCTTTGTGACCGGTTGTGACAGAGCTTCACTCATCGGATCATATCTCCCAAACGGTTGAAGGGAATGCATTGATTCTTGTTCGAGGTGAAACTTGACACTTCTGGATTTCCATAGACACAAAGGACTCCAAAACTAAGTATTGGAAAGTCCTCCAAAATATGTCATACTTCTGGCGTTCTGAAACTGTCTAAAAACGGGTTTTCCTTGTCATTTTGCCTTGAACCCTCTAAATACTTCTTGAATCTTGATAACATCAAATTTTGGCCCAATTTTCCCATGTTTTTATTAGGTTTCTAAAGGAGAAATGAAGTGATTATGGATACTTTGAAGGAATTTCCCATCATTTGAGCCTCCATGAGTTATTTATGAGTTTTGGAGCAAAATGGACAAAGAGGAGAAGCAAATCATATTTCCGGACAGCTGCAAACCCCCAGAAGTACGCCATCTTTTGAGGAACTTTCCGATACTAAATTTGAGAATTCTTGGTGTCTATGGAAAGCCAGAAGTGTCAAGTTTCACCTAAAATAAGAATCAGAGCAATCCCTTCAGCCGTTTGGGAGATACGTCTCGATGAAAGAAGCCCTGTCGAGACCGGTCACAAGGAGCCATGACCGGTCCGAGGTCTCTTGGCGCGACTGGTCACACAAGGCCGTGAGCGGTGCCTCCCTTCTTGGCACGATCGGTCACAAGGTGCCATGACCGGTCTTGGTGTTTTAGCATAGGCACTTAATGAAACTACGTAGTTTTGTCCCGAAAGCCCTAATCCAGTTTTCTAAGCCTAAAACCTATAAATACTCCTCCTAAACCTAACATCCGTGTGTGGAACCCTAAAGGCAATCTAGAGAACAGACTTCAAGTTTACAGAGAAAAAAGCCGCCTCCTCCGAGAGTCCCTCTCGTCGCCTCCATGTCCTTGAAGCCGAGCCTCCTGCGTTGAAGTTCCATCACCTTTCTTCTTCTTTATTTCTTTCTACATCTTCTGTTTGCTTTGTTGGGAGACACGTTATCTTCTGTGACATCTATAGAGAAGTTTCCTTTGAACCCCTGTGATATATTTGGAACGTTTATGATATTGTTTATCATGATATCTATTGCGTTTCTTTGCATCATGAGCGAGTAGATCTCTTTGTTGGGTTTCATGGGGCGATTCAAGGGGAATTCATGGATAGATTCATTTAGGTTGTTAGGTCCGAACCTTAGTCTCATATTACGTATCTCTTGGGACATCTCTATCTTAATGCATGTTGCTTGAATTGATCACCAAGCAGTGAACCTAGAGAATAGGAGGGCTAACCACGTAAACCTACCTCTCGGACATAGTGTTACTGAAGCCTCGCGTCATGGCCTGAGATAGGAAAGACCGGTTTCCGGAAGAAAGAAAATCAAAGCTTATGCCTTGGATCGACGGCCCGTTCAAAATTTTAAAGAAGATTATACCTAATGCATACAAACTTGACTTACAAGGTAAGTACATCATCAGCTCCACTTTCAACGTTTCTGACTTGATTCCTTTTGTGGTAGAAACTCCGAATTTGAGTAAAAATCCTTTTCAACTAGGGGAGCATGATGTGATATTGGATAGCAACCAGGATTCGGATTCGATGGCTGATGAATTGCTTGAACCGGTCGAGGAGGAATCTCCGGACGTACCACTTGGAGCTAGGAATCGGTCTTGGACGGCCAAGGAATTTCTGAACGTACCAGTTGGCTCAATGACTAGCTCTAGGACTAAGGAGCTTAACCATACTGTCGGAGTCTTGCTACGTCAAGCATTGGTTCAAAGAGGTCACTCAGATACATGTGGTACCGCGGCCACCTTGGTCATGGTTCACGTCCGGGATGACTAGTGTCAATCCCAATGGCCCACTTACACTCTTTTTCCCTTACTTTTTTTTTTCCCAACTGGTTTTCCAAGGAAGGTTTTTAATGAGGTTTGTGGTCCATAGGTACATCTTTGCTTGGCATTGGTCCGACCTAGTCCGGCCCGTCTCGTGAACATTTGGCGCAGCCATTATCTTATATATCTATCTTTTATTTTATTTTCTCATTTTGAATTTAAACTTATGTCTGAGAGTTTATGTTGTGCGAGAGTTATGTGTGTGTTTAAATTTCGAGTTGGTCTTTGGCAAGTTTCCGAGGCATGTCTCGAAACTTGCCGAGCATTAACTCCCTCCGCTCCTCCTCTCTTCTCCTCTTTGTCTTCTCTTCTTTATATGTCTCTGAAACTCTATGTATTTTTCTTATCTATCTTTTTGATCAAAATCTCTTTACTCTGATAGATCCTTGTCTTCTTTTTCGACTGAGTCGAATTAGGATACTTGAGAACAATTCTAGTGATTAGATTGTTCGAACCAGACTTATCAAGAGGCCTTCTGCATCCTCTTGTGGCATCTATCATCCCATTAAACTCCAGATCTCTTGCTGCTCAAGCCTGGAGCCTTATCATCGTCATCTTAGCTTCCTAGTGTGTGATTGGGGTGTGATTCTCTAACCAGAATAATATCAGTACTTATGAGAGAAGATCTTGAACCCCTGTTCTTTATTCTACTTTTTATTCAGTTTTATGATATCTATTTCAGCTATGTCTTGTGTTTCATTTGATATGTTTGAGTAGATCCCTAGTTAGGTTTAGGGATTCTCCCTAGGGATTTCATGATTTGTTAGGTTTATCAATGGTTAAGATTCAAACTTCTTAGTTCTTCATCTAGGATTGTACTTAATGCTTCTTTTAGCTTGATCACCAAGAAGTATGATATTAGGTTGTTAAATTGGCGCGACAGCGTGATTTTTAATCTGAACTAATCCTAGTGAGCATGTTAGATATTCGCAACGACAGTTGGTATAGATAACCTGTGAACATATCGAACTTGTACTTAAAGCTTGTCAGAACTTTAGGATTCACAACGACAGTTGGTCTCTTCGGTTTATGTCATAGATAGTTTTCTCAACGACAGTTGGTTAGCTATGCATTAGTGATTTGAGTTCTTGAACGATTCTTGATTAGATCTTGACCAGTTATTTTATCTGCTTCGATTTATTTCCTGAGAAGTTCCCTAGACTTTAAGTTTTCCTCCTATTGATTACATCTTCTATTTACTTTTCTGCATTGTTATTTCAATACTTCTTTATCGCTTAGCTGGATTTGAAACGAACACGTCTATTGTGAAACGACCGAGTCTTTGTGGATTCGACCCCTAAGTACTACCGTGATCTCTTAATTTGAGAGTAGCTCTGAGGGATAATTTGAGCATATCAAATTTTGGAGCCGTTGCCGGGGACTCTTTTGAGTTTCCAATAGACTTAAGTGTAGAGTTCAGTCTAAGTTTTTATTTTCTGTTTACTTACTTCGCTCTTTCTCTTTGTATGGTGTGTTTCAGGTGTATGCGTAATCGCAGAACTCGAAGCAACGAGCTTGTACTTCTTTCGAATCAAGAGCTTGCAAAGTTAGAACGCACGATCAGAAAAGCGAAGAAACTAGATGAAATGGTTGGTCATGTGGTACTACGACCAGATGGTGCTGGAGTTCTTAGAGACCAAGAGTGTCATATTTGCAAAGAGCAAGGCCAAAAGCTTGTTGCGAAGGGCAACGTGTTTACCGAAGTCGAAGGTGTCTATCGACACCCACCCCCTGGTATCGCTCGACACCAACCGCCGGCAGCTGTAGGACAAATTGTTGTGGCAGCAGGGCAAGGGAAAGTTGAGAGACGAAGGACACTAGGAGATTACAATAGGCCTGACGAGTTCTATGCTAACAAGTCTGCGATTCATCTTCCTACCTTTGCGAGGACCAAATTCGAGGTGAAGCCATCCTACTTTACTCTAGTTGGACAACACCCTTTGTCAGGTTTGCCTCATGAGCACCCTGTGGATCACATTGAGAGGTTTGAGGATTTGGTGACAAGCATGAAGATCAATGGAGTCAGCTATGACTATCTTTTGTGTAAGCTATTTCCATTCTCTCTTGTTGGTAAAGCAACTTATTGGTTGAAAAAGTTACCAACAGGATCTCTTATGAGTTGGGAGGATACTAAGAAGGCATTTCTTCGAAACTTCTATGATGATGCACGGTCAGAGGACCTAAGGAATAATATCTCTCAGTTTACGCAGAGGCCTGCATCATGGTTTCTTCCAGGTTCAGTTGTGTGTATCATGGTTCAATAGACTTAAGTAGTACTTAGTTTTCCCTAAGTACTACTTAAGTCTATTGGAAACTCAAAAGAGTCCCCGGCAACGGCGCCAAAATTTGATATGCTCAAATTATCCCTCAGAGCTACTCTCTCAAATTAAGAGATCACGGTAGTACTTAGGGGTCGAATCTACAAAGACTCTGTGGTTTCACAATAGACGTGTTCGTTTCAAGTCCAGCTAACTAATAGAGATGTATTGAAACGACAATGCAGAAAGATAATTAAAAGATGTAATCAATAGGAGGGAAGCGTCAGGTCTAGGGAACTTCTCAGGAGATTAATCAAAGCAGATAAAATAACTGGTTAAGATCTAATTCAAAACCGTTCGAGAACTCAAATCACTAATGCATAGCTAACCAACTGTCGTTGCGAAAACTAACTATGACATAAACCTAAGAGACCAACTGTCCTTGCGAATCCTTAAGTTCTAACAAGCTTTAAGTACAAGTTCGATATGTTCACAAGTTATCTAAACCAACTGTCATTGCAAATATCTAACATGCTCACTAGGATTAGTTTAGATGATAAATCACGCTGTTGCGCCAATTTAACAACCTAATATCATACTTCTAGGTGATCAAGCTAAAAGAAGCATTAAGTACAATCCTAGATGAATAACTAACAAGTTTAAATCTTAACAAGTGTTAAACCTAACAAATCATCAAAATCCCTTGTGAGAATCCCTAAACCTAACTAGGGATCTACTCAGACATATCAAATGAAACACAAGACATAGCTGAAATAGATATCATAAAACTGAATCAAAAGTAGAATAAAGAACAAGGGTTCAAGATCTTCTCTCAGAAGTACAAGTAGCAAGATCAGCCCCTAAGCAAAAGAATAGATAGATAAAAGACGACAGATGCTTGATGCATCAAACTTAATCTAAAAACCTAATATATAGACTAAGATACTAGTTGGGTCTCTTTTGTAAACTTCTGGAACTTCTGGGGAAACTGCAAATCTTCAGAACTTGGTAAATTCCGCATGGACGCCTGACGATGGGTGTCGACCGACACCAGTGATGGGTGTCGATCGACACCATTGATCACTGAAAGCACACCATTGATCACTGAAAGCATCCACTTCGTCTTCTCAGCAACAAATGCTCCATAATGCTCCATAACCATCCAATAGTCCCCAACGCCTAAAAACCTGTAAAAGACTAGATAAAGACTCGAAAGAGACGGTTAAGACTCGATAAAGCACTTATATCATGGTTTAAAACCGGTAAAATCCATGATATATCATATATAGCTACTGTAAGTGGCATCATGTTGATACTCGATCCCAAATCACAGAGAGAATGCTCAAAGACCTCTGACTTAATCTCACATGCTAACACAAAACTGTCTGGATCTCTTCGCTAATCTCACATGCTAACACAAAACTGTCTTGATCTCTTCGCTTCTAAGGTATTTGGTTCTAAAGTATGGCATTGCATTCTTGGGTGATCATCATCACTCCATCATCAATGATGATGTTATTCGTTAAAACACTCACTCCACCATCAATGATGATGTTATTCGTTAAAACACTCTTCATATACTTCCTAAGAGCCGGAATCATCGCACAAGCTTCAATGAAGGGGAATCTTACCGAAAGGTGTCCAACTAGCTCCTTTAGCTTGGCTCGTTCCTTTTCCTTCTTAGGGGGGGTAGGATATGGAACGTTAGTTCTATAGATACGTTCTGGATATTGAGATTGAGTGTGCTTGGTAAGTTCCTCATGGCTCGGCTCCTTCTCCTTCTCGGGTTCTTCTCGGATTTGTTCGGCTTCGGGTTCCGTCGGTTCCCTTTCCACGAAATCCTTTGGATACTCTGGTTCTTTATATGCGGTTCCACTCCTTAGAGTGATAGCTTGGAAGTAAAGGGGATCCTCCTTTTCCTTAGGCGTTTCCGCTGCATCTTCCATAGATTTCTCAATATTAAGGGCGGTCTCCTTGTCTCGTCTTTAAATGATTTCGACTCGGGTGAAAGAATTTCGATCTTGCTGTTGAGTTCTTGATACACGTTGTCCAACCTCTTGTTTCTTTCTTCAGAATGGACTCGGTGACTGGTAGCAAGCTCTTATATTAAGCTTTCAAGGGCGGAGTATGGGCTTGGAGGTGTAGGGTCGCGGAAACCTCTTTGAAAACCCTGAAAATAAGTGAATGTAGCTTTGTTTCGGAAGTTACCTCGGTTGAGATCAGGTCTATGCTCTCTGAAGTTATGGTTTGGAAACCTTCCTTGATAACCTCTTCTAGCTCTCATGAAGTATAACTCTTCTTCTTTATCATCAATTTCATCATGCTATTCATAGATGTCATCACATCTCCGAACATGTTTTAAAATGGAAGTGACCATGTGATAACATTGTATTTTTACCTATTATAGCTATTGTTTTCCTATGATTTTGAGAAGAGATTGGTGTTATGCTTGGGCAAAAAGAGCCATTTGTCATCTATTTCAGGTTGAATAAGGTTTTAGAGGTTTTAAAGGAAAATGAACCAAAGAAGGAAGAAAACCCGTTTCTAGACAGATTCAGATCACCAGAAGTATGATATCTTTTAAAGGACTTCCAGATACTCAATTATGGAGTTCTTGGTTCCTATGGAAAGCCAGAAGTGTCAAGCCCTGTCACTACCGGTCACGAGGGCCCATGACCGGTATCGGCCTTCTTGGCACTATCGGCCACAAGGGGCCGTGACTGGTGCTTCCCCTCATGCCACTACCGGTCACAAGAGGCATGACCGATATGAAGCCACTCGACCTAACTTTCCTTAAAGGTCTTCCTCGGCCCAATGAAACCCTAGACCGACTTCAAACCCTATAAATACACTCTTAACCTAACCTAAAGGGTGTGAACTTCCAAGACAACTTCAGAGAACCCCTAAGGAGCCGCAAGAGACCTCGGAGAACCTCCAGCCGCCGCACCTCTTGCAAAGCTCTTGAAGTTCATCATCTCTTTCTCTCTTTCATTCTTTGTTTAAGGTCAAGTCTTTGCATCTTGTAATCTCTTTTACACAAGTAATCTCTGAACCTTTATCTTATATCTATTTAGTTTATGCTTATAAATTGTTTAAACCTTGATTTGATTATTCTATTAAGTATGCTTGAGTAGTTTACTTGTTGGGTTCAAAGGGAACATCAAAGGGGCGATGGATCTATAGGTATAGGTGGCGGAGTCTGAGGTTTGTGTGATCGTTTATACTTTATTTCGATCTTAGTTTGATTATAATGCATGTTGGTAGTGTCATGAACTAGCTCTGATCATAGGTAGTTAGGTTTTGCTAATCGCTTGCCTAAGTGCTAGAACCTAGCTAGGACAAATGTTGCGTTATAGGAAGCACATACCACTTATCTATAAGGCTTCATGGACCAGAATCAAACTTGCTATTAATGCTTTGATCTATGCATCGTTGAGTAACGGAGTATAGGGATTTTAGATGATTATGTCCGAGACTTGGAAATAAACGCACATTGTCTTAGGTTTCTCTTAGATAGATAGATTCTTGAACCCCCTTCGATCCCTTGAATGCCCAACGCTTTCTCTTTATTGTTTTACATCCGTTTATTTACTTGCTTTCGTTACTTGTTACTTGACTTACAATCAATTTCAAACCCCAATCTGAGTTCTAGCTATACTTTGGTCTATAAGGTTTGCAATACAACTTCTCTCTCTGTGGGATTCGATCCTTAAATACTACATACGTTTGTTGTACACTTGCAGTAGTCATCTGGTCTTTGAGGTAAAAGACTGAAGCGAAATAACACACGCATCAAGCTTTTGGGCGCCGTTGCCGGGGAGAGATTGTTTGTTTGCAGATCTAAGAACTAGAGTAACGTCTAGGACACCTTGTTTTTTTTTTAATTTTTTCCGAGGCATGTCTCGAAACTCACCGAGCATTAACTCCTCCGCTCCTCCTCTCTTATCCTCTTCGTTTGCGGTTTGAGCGACTTGGATGTCTAATTTCTTGACATGGGAAGAGAGGCTTTCAAACTTCCCATTTAGATCACTATACACATTGTCAATCTTCACCTGGGTGTCTCTAGATTCCTTTTGGTGTGAAGCAAGCAGTTGTTGAATCATCACCTCAAGTCTATTGATTTAAGAACTAGGTGATTGGACTGTTGCTTGGAAAGACACCTTGTTGTTGTTGAAAGGGGCTCTCGGCTGAAAACTGCTATTGCCACCAAAGTTGTTGGTTTGGAAAGGCTTGGTTTGTGGTGGATAAGTTTGATCCTGGGGGTTCTCCACGTTTTGGTTCCTGTAAGAAAAGGTTAGAAGTGTTTCTAAAGTTGTTGTTAAAGTTATTACCGTAACCTCGGTTCTGGTAGTATCCTTGAGTTCCAACATAGTTTACTTCTTCCTTTTGGCCAAATGATTCATCAAACTCTTAAGATGGCTCCATGCATTCTTCTTCAATGGTTTCACATGCATTCACGGCTCGATGTTGGTTCCTTAGAAGTTGGCCCATCATGTTCTTAAGCTCGGTGAGTTAACAGTTTTGGTTGTGAAATCTCCATTGATGGTCGTGTCAGGTACTAAGAAGGTTACCTCCACTGAAGCCATGGTGAGGACAATCTCGTTCAGAGTCCTTAAAACGTTCCCATGCTTCATAGAAAGACTCGACCGGCCCTTGTTGAAAGCCTTGAACCTTTTTCTAAAGAGAGTTGGACCTTGACTTCGTGTAGAATTAGTTAAGGAGGGTTGCTTTGCATCCTTCCCAACTAGTGATCGAACCTCGTGGCAAGGACTTCAACCATCTATGAGCCTTGTCAGCTAGAGGCTCTTAATGCATGTTGCTTGAAATGATCACCAAGCACTGAACCTAGAGAATAGGAGCGCTAACTTAGTGTTACCGATGCTTCGCATCATGGCCTGCGATAGTTGAGTCATGGAGCTGTGTGAACTTATCAAACTCGTTGTTAATTCTTTGAACCGTGCGTCGTTGCCTGCTTGAGTTGAGTAACGGAATACGGGGATCTTAGACATTCATTCTATTATCCATAAGTGGTTTGTTCATTCGTGTTTGTAGTTTAGAACCTAGACTAAAGTCATTAGCATCCGCCTATTACCTTGCATCTTATTTGTTTAGAACCATGAAGACCCCGAGATAACCCTAGACGCCCAACACTTCCTCATATTACATTACAACCGATTTATTTACATTCTCGTTTCATTCTTTTAATTATTAGAAAACCCCACATCAAAACCCTTTTCATATCATTGTCTTAGCCAGAACCCTTTCATTGCGTTCATTCCGTGTTACCTAGTACTCTCTGTGAAATCGATCCTTAACTACTACATACCTTTAACTGTGCACTTGCAGTAGTCTTGTGTTTCTTTTGAGGTAAAAGATTGAAGCATAAATCACACGCATCATAAAGCATGTGAGCAAGAGGAAATGGGTAGAGCACGGGAAGAACTACCCACAGATCAGCCCGAGATACCAGACTGGTCTAGAGAAAAAGACTATCCAACCGATTGTGAGGAAGCCTACTATGAGGAAAGAGCTATTGAGAACTGTTTAGAAGACTATTCTAGGGAGAATGTTGAGTTTGATGATCTATCCGCTGAAGGAGGAAGGGAAGAAACCCTCAGGGAAGTTCGATGTTGCATGGCAACTAAACCATCACCACACCACCACCACGTCCCCCGCATTCAAAATCCTTATCAAGGGAGAGCCGCCTCTAACCAAAGCCGGGTTCTCGGAAACCGCTTCACGGTACGTCTCCCCCATCAAATTTTCCAAGATCACAGTAATGCTCGTTCCAGGCTGAGAAGCCAAGACGAAAGGCTTGAGAACTTGATGAAGGAATGCTTAGAGATAAAAAAAAATCTAAGCATAAAGACAATCCACGAAAGGATTGATATGATAGAAACAAGCTTTTGGGGAATTGGAAGCCGCATTACGAGTTTGGAATTAGGGATCGGAGACGAGGACCAACCTTTTGGGCAGACATCCATCCGTAATCCGAATAGCACCCTCTGATCACAACATCGGTGTCGATCAACACCAGCGTTGGTGTCGATCGATACCAACACCCACCAACGAATAAGTTGTCATTTCTTTTGTTTACCAACCTCTGGTTTGGCATCATTGGGGACAGTGTTGTTTAAGTCTGGGGGTGGTAGTTACTGGCATAATCTTTTGTTTTCTTATGAGTCTGCCGAGTCAGTTGAGTCTGTTTTATTGAGTCAAAAACCAGTCCATGAGACTATGATTTTTCGAGGAAACCATCACGTTTGCAGAAACTTAGGGGGGGTGTATTGGACTGAGTATTTAGAGAGAATTGAATTAAAATGACAAATCATCTGTTATTGAAACAAGAATTTTAAAATATCTTTTAAAATCTAGTGTTATTGGAATAATGATTCTAAAATATATAATCAAATCCACTGTTATTGAAAACGTTATTAGGATTTGAGTTAAAAGATTTAGGTAAGATTTGAGGGGATTTATTAGTTAAAAATACAAAGACCAAAATCTCATGTTTTAAGGTGAGATTTCCGAAAATTTAATAACAAAATTCCTAATTCACCAAAATTTAACCAAATCATCTCAAAATTCATTGAAACTCAAATCTCCTCAAATATTCAGTCCAATACATCCCCCTTAAGTGACCATTGATTCGAGTTTAATTGGCATATGAGATTCATGGAAATTCCCAAAGGCTTAAAAGTGGACTTGAGACGCCTATATTTCCATCAGAAATCCACTAACACCTGAGCCAATTTGTGTCAGTTCTTTTTACCTCATTAATGTGACAAGTGTTCTGGGGCTTGACTCATCGTTCATACTGGACAAGACAACTTCTGTAAATCAACAAAATTGGTACTCCTCTCCCTTATCCCAAAGAAAAGAAAAGAGTAGAAAAGATGCTATGATTCTCTCTTGAGTAAAGGGGTATGGAAATTTCCCGTGACCTCATTATTTTACTTGAGATTGAGATTATCACGTGATGAGTGTGATTTATGCTTCGATCTTTTACCTCACGTGATGAGTGTGATTTATGCTTCGACTAATGTAAGTGCACACTTAAACGTATGTATTATTTAAGGATCGATCCCACAGAGAGTACTAGCTAACACAGAATGAATGCAATAAAAGAGTTCTGGCTAAAACAATGATATGAAACGGGTTTTGTTTTGGGTTTTCTAATGACTAAATGAATGAAACAAGAAAGTAAATAAGTCTGTTGTAAAGTAATATGAGGAAACGTTGGATGTCCAGGGTTATCTCGGGGTCTTCATGGTTCTAAACAAATGAGATGCAAGATGATATGTGAACGCTAATGACTTTAGTCTAGGTTCTCAACTACAAACACGAATGAACAAACAACCTATGGTTAATAGAATGAATGCCTAAGATCCCCATACTCCGTTACTCAACTCACGCAGGCAACTATGCACTATTCGAAGCATTAATAATGAGTTTGATAAGTTCACAAAGCTCCATGACTCAACTTCCGCAGGCCATGGCGTGAAGCTTCAGTAACTATATGTCAGAGAGCTAGGTTTGCACGCTTAATGCTCATATTCTTTAAGTTCATCTCTTGGTGATCAGTTCAAGCAACATGCAATAAGATAGAGATGTCCTAAGAGATACCTAACATGTGACTAAAATCGGAATCTAGCAACCTAAATGAATCTAACCATAAATTCCCCTCGAATAACCCCATGAAACCCAACAAAGAGATATACTCGCTAATGATGCAAAGAAAAGCAATAGATATCATGGAAAAGAACATCATAAACGATACAAATATATAAAAGGGATTCAAAGGAAACTTCTCTATAGATGTCACAGAAGATAACTTGTCTCCCAACAAAGCAAACAGAAGATGTAGAAAGAGCTAAAGAAGAAGCGAGGTGATGGAACTTCAATATAAGAGGCTCGGCTTCAAGGACTTGGAGGCGACAAGAGGGGCTTTTGGAGGAGGCGGCTCTTGTCTCTAGAAGCTTGAAGTCGGTTCACTAGATTGTGTTTAGGGTTTCACACGCGGATGTTAGGTTTTAGAGGAGTATTTATAGAGTTTTGGGCTTAGGAAACCGGATTAGGGCTTCCGGGACAAAACTACATACTTTGATTAAGTATTAAGGTCAAGACATCCTGGACCGGTCACGACACCTTGTAACCGGTTGTGCCAAGAGAGGAGGCACCGGTCACGGCTCCTTGTGACCGGTCTCGATAGGGCTTCAATAATCGAGACGTATCTCCTTTAGAAACCTAATAAAAACCGTTGGAAAAATGGGCCACAATACGATGTTATCATCACCCAAAGGTGGAAATGAGGGGTAGGAAAAATTCCCGTGACCCCATTATTGACTACACCTTTGAATTGTTTTTTTTTTTTAAAAAGAAAAAGATGAAAAAATAAAAAAGATAATAAGAAATGAATAAGTCTGGGGGAGAGAAAGAGTACCAAGATCTATATGGTTGTCTTTGTTTTGGTATTGTACGTGAAAGAGTCTAGAAGGTCATGGGCATCGAGATCAGAGATGAGACCCGGCGATGAAGGTAATGTGGACTATGCTGCGAAATTGTGGGTAGAATCGGGGAAAATGTGAATGTCTACGGTTAAGTACATGGTGGTCTAGATCATTTCAGGAAAGAATTTTGGCTTACTAAGGTAAATGCGTGCATGGTATTCTTATGACGAAATGATTTTATGTGTTTTCAAACTTCTTTCTCTTGTTTAGTTTATGTTTTGCTTGAGGGCAAGCAAAAGCTAGTCTGGGGGAGTTGATATATCATGGTTTTTACCGGTTTTTAACCATGATATAAGTCTTATTTATAAAGTATTTAGGTATTTTTAGAGTCTTTTTGAGTCTTTTGCAGGTTTAGGTACATTTTGGGCATTCATACGATTTTGGAGAAAATTTGAAGTGCAGTCATGGTTCTGGTGTCGGTCAAGACCACTAAAGGACGAAATTTCTGCACGAGTTTTGTACAAGTTTTGCACGAATTGCAGATTTTCCTCAGAAGTTTCCCAAATTTACAACTAACCCGAGAACATGTTTTTAGACCTATGCTTTATTCTACACATGATGTTTGTTTCATCCACCATGTCTTAGTAGATCACTTGTTAGGTTTAGGGATTCTCATTAGGGATTCCCATTAGGGATTTCAGGATTTGTTAGGTTTAACACTGGTTAAGATTCAAACTTGTCAGTTCTTCATCTAGGATTGTACTTAATGCTTATTCAAGCTTGATCACTTAAAAGTATAATGTTAGGTTGTTAAATTTACACGACAGTGTAATTTTAGATCTGAACTGATCCTAGTGAGCATGTTAGAAAATTGCAACGACAGTTGGATTAGATAACTTAGGAACATATCAAACTTGCACTTAAAGCATGTTTAGACCTTAAGTTTCGCAACGACAGTTGGTCTCTTAGGTTTAAGTCATAGATAGTTCTCGCAACAACAGTTGGTTAGCTATATTTTAGTGATTTGTGTTCTAGAACAGTACTTAATTCGATCTTGACCAGTTGTTTAATCTTCGTTGATTGATTTCTTGAGAAGTTCCCTAGATATGACGTTATTTCAATAAACATTTACTGCTTAGCTGAATTCGAAACGAATCCGTCTATTGTGAAACCTAAGAGTCTTTATGGATTCGACCCCTAAGTACTACCGTGATCTCTGAATTTGAGAGAGTATCTCTAAGGCATAATTTGAGAATATCATTTGTCCTCCCGTGGCGTTTGCGGTTTGAGCGAGTTAAATGTCTAGTGTCTTAACATAGGATGAGAGATTCTCAAATTTACCATTTAGGTCACTATAGTAAGCAGCTGTTGGATCATCGCCTCGAATCTATTGATTTGAGAACTAGGTGCTTGGACCGTAGCTTGGAGAGGGTAACAAATCGAGCTGGAGACAGCGAATTACAGAGAAAGTAAAATGAACAGTGTTTTAGTTCTAAGTCTAGGTCACGTGGAGAAGAATGACTTGAAGAAGGGTCTTCAGTTTCTCTTATAGAGCATTTACACCGACTCCCGTGATCTCTGCAACTGACTCCGAGTATCTCGCTGATCTCAACTGTTTCTTGATATCCACCTCCAAATCCGGACTTTGTTGCTTTGATTACTTCAACTTGTGTTTTGGCCTTTAGTCGGCTCATCTGACTCGCGCTCCTGCCTTTGGTCTTTTCCCGTCAGCATACTTCCGAATTGGCCCGTTTGACGAATGGTCCTTCAACAATCCTTCAGGCTTGCTGAATGCTTGGGCTTGTCTGGTAATGGGTTGTGCTAAACCCATCCCCAACGATTGCCCCCATCCCCTTGGGTGGGTGGAATATTCGAGAGCCGATAAGTCCAAACATTTATCCCCGTGTTTTCCTCGAGATTCACCCCTCATATTTACGGCTGGCGTGAGCCGTCCTCACGACTTAGATTCGCGAAAGATTTTACCTGCTTGGAAGTTGAGCCGTAATCATTGCCTCTTTTGAAATGAACGGCTGGAGACGGAGATCCAACGGTCACGCTGAGATCTCGCTGCATGTCCTTGAGGAGGCTGACGCGTGGCTGACATGCCATCGCACCTGGACGGTTGAGGTTTTTTTACCGCGTTGCAACTTTCCAAGGAGAGAGATTTACTCCGACACGTGGTGAGCTTGGAACCTCGATTGAACGGTTAGGATCTAGTGGGAAGAGAGAGAATCGGGATTCATCTCTATCGGGGTTATTTACGAGCTATAAAGTAACGTCCCATGCTGTGATTAAAAGCATAACCGCGACTTGCCACTAAGGTAACTCCTCCTTCAACTTCTCCTCTTGTTCGTGTACAGATTCTGAATAACTTACTCTCGATTAAGAGAAGAAAAAACTAGTCTGTCTCCTTACTGCTATTTTCTTTTTTGATTAGCCACCATGAACCCGAATCATCAAGAGAAAATATTCCGCCCTCATCCTCCTTCCATAGTGACGGAGGAGGACTTATATAGCCTCCGAGTAAACTGCGGTATTCCGGCGGGACTGTTGATGATACTTCCGACCGCTCTCTAATCTCCGGAAACCATTTCGGCTGGTTATTCTTGTGCTTACACAATGTTCTTCGACCGCTGCGGGCTATCGTTCCCGATCCCAAGGCTACTGTTATCTCTTCTGGATGAGGTGAGGATGGCTTTCCCGCAGATGTGCCCTAACTTTGTTAGGAGCTTCATCATCTTGCGGGTCCGAGCTCGAGAGGAGTGAGTTGTACTCGGCGCTAGGGAGATCTTGCAACTCATGTCGATCAAATATAATTGGCACTTCGAAAGGACGTTTTATATGTCTCCGCGTACTCGACGGAAGGTTGTCGATAACCTCCCTTGTGACGATCACTGGAGGGAGAGGTTCTTCTTCTTTCGGATCGACCAAGCGTCATTAAGAGATTTTGATTTCAGCTGTATCCCGACTTAGTGGTCCACTGTTGTTGGTTAGGATCAGCCTCAGAGTCCTGACTTAGAATTGTTTGCGAGAATTTCGGTTCTCCCGCACTGATGCTAATCAAATTTTTGTTTTCATGCAGTTAATCAAGATAGAGTTCCACATGCGGACCCCTTGATTCCTCTGGCTCACATTCTTCGGACCAACGGTAATATCCATTGGTCTTCATTTACTCGTGAGAGAATACGGCGAGCCTCGCAACCGCTAGAATCTGCTCCACTTGCTCGTGAGACTGTCGCCTTGAATCCTGGTATTACCGAGGTCTTGTGTATTTCTCACTAAAAACGAGTCTCTATGGTTCTAACTGAGAAAATTTTCTTTGCAGTCACTGTTGCAGTTGCTCCAGCTAGTGCCTCGTCCTGGATCCGTGTTCCATGGTTGGCTGACGAATCAAGCAGTTCAACTATTAACCCAATACCGAGAACAAGAATGACTCACTGTCTTCCTCTTCGTGCTCAAAGAGCTGGCGCTACTGCTTCAGGGCGTTCAATGCATGATGGCAACCTGTCGGCTGCCCTTGATGCTGCTCGTCGTGCATTTTCGAACCAACAGCCTCCTCCTGCTACGAACGAATAGGTCAATCAAGGCAGAGTTCCTGCTGGAGTCGACCAGGCAGATGTGACACAGCGTCCTGATATACATGTGATGAGCTCAAGATCGCATGACTCGGCCGTTCGTTCACCGAAGCTAGCCAGAGTTGGTCGTGCTCTGGGTGCTGATGGGGGCGTCATGATGATTGAAAGAGGTGAAGGTTCTCGACCTGCCGGGGCTGAACTTGGTGAGGATCTCTGAGCTCCTGCAAGCTCTGATAAAGCTAGACAGCTCTCACTCTCCGGAAACGTATCAAGCTCAAGCCGCCCTTTCCACTGGAAGCACACTCATACCAAGGACTCTCCCGCCATCGAAGATCATTCCAGGATGGCCAACTTTTTTCGTCATCTGAACTCGGCTGGTTGCCAAATTACAGCTTTGAGAAATCTCAGGGAACGTGAGGCGTATTGATAGGGGTCAAATTTTCCCTCAGAGCTACTCTCTCAAATTAAGAGATCACGGTAGTACTTAGGGGTCGAATCCACAAAGACTCTGTGTTTTCACAATAGATGTATTTGTTTCAAGTTCAGCTAAGCAACAAATATGTATTGAAATTACAATGCAGAAAAGTAAATAGAGATGTAAATCAATGAGAGGAAAGCGTCAGGTCTAGGGAACATCCTAGGAAATCAATCCAGGCAGATAAAACAACTGGTCAAGATCTAATTAAAAAACATTCTAGAACTCAAATCAAATCACGTTGCGAAAACTATCTATGACATAAACCAAAGAGACCAACTGTCGTTGCGAATCCTAAAGTTCTGCCAAGCTTAAGTACAAGTTCGATATGTTCACAAGTTATCTAAACCAACTGTCGTTGCGAATATCTAACATGCTCACTAGGATTAGTTCAGATTATAAATCACGCTGTCGCGCCAATTTAACAACCCAATATCATACTTCTAGGTGATCAAGCTAAAAGAAACATCCTAGATGAAGAACTAACAAGTTTGAATCTTAACCAGTGTTAAACCAAACAAATCATGGTATCCCTAGTGAGAATCCCTAAAAACCCAACTAGGGATCTACTAAGACATATCGAATGAAACACAAGACATACCTGAAATAGATATCATAATACTGAATCAAAAGTAGAATAAAGAACATGGGTTCAAGATCTTCTCTCAGAAGTACAAGTAGCAAGATCAGCCCTTAAGCAAAGGAATAGATAGATAAAAGTTGACAGATCATGGATGCATCATACTTAACCAAAAAAACCTAATATATAAACTAAGATATGAGCTGGGTCGCTTTTGTAAACTTCTGGAACTTCTGAGGGAAAACTGCAAATCTTCAAAACTTGGTAAATTCCGCATGGAGGTCTGACGATGGGTGTCGACCAACATAGTGATGAGTGTCGATCGACACCATTGACCACTGAATGCATCGAATTCATCTTCTCAGCAACAAAATCTCCATAATGCTCCATAATCATCCAAAAAGTCCCCAACGCATAAAAACCTGTAAAAGACTCGATAAAGACTCGAAAGAAACGGTTAAGACTCGATAAACACTTTTATCATGGCTTAAAACCTGTAAAATCCATGATATATCATGTATACTGACGCGATGGTTGCGTATGGTCTGGTAAGCATTTGGACTCTGCTTTTGGTCGTTGAATTTACGCTTGGAAGATGCTGCTAAGCATGTTTGTTGTACAGGCTATTGCTGCAGTGAACAAGATTGTAGCTCTCTACGAGCAAAGAGATCGCTCTAGTCCGTAACCCGAGGAGCTGGATGAGGTGAAGAAGGTCGTGAACGAGCTTTCTACTGAACTCAAGATTTCTCGCTCCCGTGAGCAAGAGTATCGTGCTTGAGCTGACGGGGCGGCGCATCTCGAGCTCTGGGTTAGCAAAATCGAGGCGACCAAGACCGACGCATAGCTGCGTAGACCTCCTTCTTGGCTGCGTGACAAGCACATTGTATCTGCCTCTCACGAATCGAGCTCATAAGCTTGACGTGGCAAAGTCACAGTTGGTGAAACTGTATGACGAGCAGTCGGTTGATCGGGAGCAGATCGCGAACCTCAAGACAACACTTAAGGAGTTGAGTAGTGAGAACAAGCTTCTGAGCTCCGTTCATGAGAGGGAGATGTGATGTGCTTGTCACGCAGCCAAGAAGGAGGTCTACTCAGTCTTAACTAAAAATTTCTCCAACATTAAGGTAAAGTGGGAGAAGAAGAAGGTCGAGAGCACCTGCGAATCTAATCTCAATGAGGTAGAATCCAACCTTGCTCTGATCGAAGAAATTGTCAACGGGAAAGACCTAGCTGCAGAGAAACCAAGGCTTGACCAGCTGCAAACGGAGCTCGAAGCATAACAAGCTGAGGTAGAAACATCCGACTTCTCTCTTGGTTAGCTTGCCCTTCCCTAACTCTCCAATGATTCAGCAGCTCCCATGGATGTCGATGCTCGCAGTGATGTGCCTCGTGGTGTTAACAAATTTGGAAGTAACAAAGTCCCAGACCCAACTCCGGCTGAAGGAAATACCAAGGGCGGGGTCCCTTGATTTAATTTCTCGCATTTCTCAGACTTAGTGCCCTATCGGGGGGTTTTAATCCGTTTGCTTCTAAGACTTACACCCTTTTGATACCCTGACGGGGGGTTTTAATCCGCCCAATCTCAAGTTGTTATAGCCATTTAGGCCTTTGTTTTTTTTAATTGAATTTCCAAGTCTCGAACTCGCCGCTTTCATATCGAATTGTGACTTTTAGTCAGCTCGGCAGAAAAGTTGTTTTGCGAAAAATGAGTTCGTGAGAGTGCTAAGTCATGTCTGCTCTATTCTATTTGGACTCGCGACCTTGTACATCGAAGTCGTGAAGTTGGATTGTCTTGCGAACGGCTAGCTCGTGTGATTGCTAAGCTATATTAGCTATCCTTCATTCGGACTCGTGATTTTGCACATCGAGGTCGTGAAGTCAGATTTCGAAACGGTTAGTTCATGGGAATGCTAAGTCATGTTAGCTATGTAGACAAGAGCTCGCTATTTTTGTACATCGGAGTCGTGAAGTTAGGTTTTTTCCTTAGAAATTTTTTATGTCTGTTACTCTGGCGCTTAGGGTGGCGAAGACAGGTGTCGAGTATGTCTAAGGTGAGATTCGCAAGTCCTTGTGTAGTCGTAGTTTGTTTGATAAACCCATGGCGCATGCTCGTAACCACGTCGAGGTTGAGTGCTAGATTGTAAAAATTGCTTGCGTGATTTAGTTTGTTTTGCACCCAATGGGTGACTTTGATTGTAAAAAGTTATCGAAACTTGTATACATCCACTACCACAAAAAAGAATCGAAAAGGACAGATTACACAAGGTGATGTGAAAAGGAGCATGTGTTCAGAGTGAAGTTGTACGCTCGAGGTGAAGCAGTACCCTCGAGGTGGCGTTTTCGGGAGAACGCTGCAGTGATCCTTCATGCTCATTGCCGAGAATAAATGGTGCTAATGAATGATGGTGGTGGCTGGATTTGTGGGATTGAGCTGCCTACGTACCCTGTCAGGAGATCAAGCCTTAACGTAGTTCGATTGTTTGAGTACCCTAATGGTAATACTTCTTCAGGTTCATGATGTTCCATGGTAGAAGTTTGGGTACACCGTTTTGAATTTTTTGAGTTTGTAGACACCGGTGCGGACTATGTCTGTAATCCGGGAGAGTCCTTCCCAGTTGGAACCTAGCTTGCCAGCGTCCTTCTCTTTAGTGTTTTCAAACACTTTTCTCAGCATGAGCTCCCCTACGTTAAACTTTCGCGGTCGGAGTTTGGAATTGTAGAAACGAGCTATTGCTTGCTGATAGTTTTGGATTCGAATGAACGTATGGTCTCTGTGTTCATCGATGAGATCGAGGTTTTCGACAAGCGTTTTGTTATTGAATCGCTCGCTTTCGGGACTGTGAGTTCGACGAAGACCGGGGACAGAAACCTCTATGGGCACTATCGCCTCAATTCCGTAAGCCAAAGAGAAAGGAGTCTCGCTAGTGGATTTTCGAGGTGTGGTGCGGCAAGCCCAGAGTACACCCTGAAGTTCTTCGAAATACAATGCCTTGTTAGAGTCGAGGCGTTTTTTTAGGTTGTTTAAGACAGTTTTGTTTGAGGCTTCAGCCTGTCCGTTTCCCTGAGGGTAGCGAGGAGTGGACGTCGTTAGTTTGATTTTCCAAGTTTCACAAAAGTCTATAACTTTCTTGGACGTGAGGTTGGTTCCGTTATCTGTTACAATCTCATATGGCAAGTCGTGTCGGCAGACGATCGCTTGCCAAAAGAAATCTTTAACTTGGATCACGGAAATAGTTTGGAAAGGTCATGCTTTAATCCACTTAGTGAAGTAGTCGGTAAAGACTAGTAAGAAGTGAAATTTCTTGGTCCCAGACTCTTCTAAGGAGGCTATGTTGTCCATAGACCACCTCATAAAAGGATACGGGGATGAGATAGAACATAGTTCTTCAGCTGGCTTGTGGATTATCGGGGAGTGCCGCTGACATTTATCACACCTTGTCGAGTATGCTTCGCAGTCTGCTAGCATGGTTGGCCAAAAGTACCCTTGTCTTTTTATCCTTATGGCAAGAGCCCGACCTCCGGAGTGACTCCCACAGAGGCCTTCGTGGACTTCGGTAATAAGGTTGAGAGTGTCTTGACCGTAGGTGCACCTCATGTATGGTCCCGAGATACTTCGTTTGTTCAGGTTGCCCTCGACTACTATGTATCGCGAGCTCTTGACTTTGATCCTTCGAGCTTGCCAAAGATCGGGTTTCTCTGCGGGCTCTGGGTCGTTTGAATCTTGGTCGGGATTTTACCCGGACTCCTGGTTCGAGATTCCAGATCCCGAGGGATCAGTTCCTGTATTCGGAGTGGATACCACATTGACCGCAGGCGATTGTGCAGCTAAGTCTATGCTTGGTTTATCGATGCTCTCGACATGTATAACCTTCCTAACAACGGGACTCGAGGTGGATGCTAATGCGGCTAGTTCATCAGCGGAGGTGTTTTCTTCTCTGGGTATTCAAGTTAGTTTGAAAACTTTGAACTGTTCAGCCAGTTGTCGAACTACTTTGACGTAAGCGTCCATTCTCGCGTCTCTAGCTTCGTACTCCCCGCTAAACTGGTTCATTATGAGCTAAGAATCGCTGAACGCACTGAGCTCTCGAACTCCGATTCCAAGCGAGAGCTTGAGACCAGCGATGAATGATTCGTATTCTGCCTCGTTACTTCGCCAGATGGAGAGGTGAGTTGTATTCCGACTCCCGCTCCTAGTCTCGAGGAAGCTCCATCTACGTGGAGTAACCATTTACAGGTAGATGTTGGGTCGTTATTGTCTTCGATCGAGAGTTCAATAACAAAATTTGCCAAGACCTGTGATTTGGCGCAAGTTCGAGTGCGATATTCAATATCAAACTCACTTACTTCAATCGCCTATTTTTCCAGGCGTCCTGACTGACTCGGGCTGTGCAAAATAGTGCGAAGCGGTTGCGAAGTTATCACTGTTATCAAGTGAGACTGGAAATATGGTCTAATCTTTCGAGCTGACATTACGACAGCTAAAGCTAGTTTTTCAGTTGCGGGATACCTCGTTTCGGCTTCTACCAGGCTCTTGCTTACATGGTAGATAGGTTTTTGGTACCCTAGTTCTTCGCGGACTAGGACACCACTCACAGCAGTGGGAGAGACTGTTATGTACAGATACAACGTTTCTTCCTCTACCGACTTAGCTAGAATATGAGGTTCGGTGAGGTAAGTTTTCAGCTGTTGGAAAGCTTCCTCACACTTGTCATTCCTCTCAAATCGTATATTTCCTTTGGAGGGCTGATAGAACAGGAGACATTTATCAGTGGACCGTGAGATAAAATGATTTAATGCTGCTATTCTCCCACGTTGCACCTCGTGAGTAATGCAGGGTGACGACATCTCGAGGAAGGTTGAAATTTGCTTAGGGTTAGCCTGTATGCCCCTCTCGGTCACGAGGTTGCCCAGGAATTCAGCTGACGTTACTATGAAAGTGCATTTTGCGGGATTAAGTTTCATCCCGAACTCGTTAAGAATCTTAAAATAATCTTTGAGTTGCGGAACATGGTCGGTTCTGGATGATTTGACAAGCATGTCATCGATATATACATCCATGTTTTTCCGATTTTATCAGTGAACATTTGTTTTACTAGTCGTTGGTAAGTAGCCCCTACGTTTTTTAGACTGAATGGCATTACCCGGTGCAATATGTCTTGCGCTCCGTTATAAACGAAGTTTTTTCTTGGTCCTCAGGGTGCATGAGTGATAACATCGTATTTTGGCCCAGTTTTCCTATGTTTTTATTAGGTTTCTAAAGGATAAAGCAAGTGATTATGGATACTTTAAAGGCATTTTCCACCATTTGAGTCTCCAGGAGTTATTTATGAGTTTTTGAGCAAAATGGACAAAAGAGGCTAAGAAGCTCACATTTTCGTACAGCTGCAAAGTGCCAGAAGTATGACGTCTTTTGAGGGACTTCCCGATACTAAATTTGGTATTTCTTGGTATCTTTCGAAAGCTAGAAGTGTCAAGTTTCACCTAGAAGAAGAATCTAAGCAATCCCTTCAGCCGTTTAGGAGATACGCCTCATTGAGTGAAGCCCCGTCGATATCGGTCACAAGGCGCCGTGACTGGTGCCACCCTTCTCGACAAGACCGGCCACACCAGGTCATTACCGGTGCCACTCTTCTTGGCACGACCGGTCACTAGCCCCCGTAACCGGTATTGACACCTCGACCTTGCTACCTAATGAAACTACGTAGTTTTGTCCCGGAAGCCCTAATCCGGTTCCCTAAGCCTAAAACCCTATAAATACTCGTCCTAAATCTAACTTCCGCGTGTGGAACCCTAAGCATAACCTAGAGAACTGACTTCAAGCTTCCGGAGACAAGAGCTGCCTCCTCCAAGTCCTTGAAGCCGAGCCTCCTCTATTAAAGTTCCATCACATCTCTTCTTTATTATCTCTTTCTACATCTTTTGTTTACTTTGTTGGGAGACAAGTTATCTTCTGTGACATCTATAGAGAAGTTTTCTTTGAACCCCTTTGATATACTTGAATCATTTATGATGTTTGTTTACTATGATTTCTATTGCGTTCCTTTGCATCATGAGCTAGTAGATCTCTTTGTTGGGTTTCATGGGGTGATTCAAAGATAATTCATGGTTAGATTCATTTAGGTTGTTAGGTTTCGAACCTTAGTCATATATTAGGTATATCTTGGGACATCTCTATCTTAATGCATGTAGCTTGAACTGATTATCAAGCGCTGAACCTAGAGAATAGGAGCACTAATCGCGTAAACGTAGCTCTCAGACCTAGTGTTACTATAGCTTCGCGTCATGGCCTGCGAAAGTTGAGTCATGGAGCTTTGTGAACTTATCAAACTCGTTATTAATGCTTTGAACCGTGCGTCGTTGCTTGCGTGAGTTGAGTAACGGAGTACGGGGATCTTGGACATTCATTCTAATATCCATAGGTTGTTTGTTCAATCGTTTTTGTAGTTGAGAATCTAGACTAAAGTTATTAGCATCCGCTTATTACCTTGCATCTTATTTGTTTAAGAACCATGAAGACCCCAAGATAACCCTAGACGCCCAACGTTTCCTCATATTACTTTACAACAGATTTATTTACATTCTCGTTTCATTCATTTAGTTATTAGAAAACCCCAATCAAAACCCCTTTCATCTTATTGTCTTAGCCAGAAACTATTTCATTGCATTCATTCCGTGTTAGCTAGTACTCTCTATGGGATCGATCCTTAAATACTACATACTTTTAACTGTGCACTTGCAGTAGTCCTATGTGTCTTTTGATTTAAAAGATTGAAGCATTAATAACACGCATCAAGCTTTTTGGCGCCGTTTCCGGGGAGTAACTAGATGCCCATTGAATTTGATAAGATTTCTCATCTAAGATACTTTGAACTTTTCATTTGAATCTTTCAATTTTATTTCGCTTTTTACTTTGTTTCTTGATAACCTCTTTGTTCCCTTTTAGTTTTTATCTTTGGATATTTGCAGTGCATGCCTAGGAGCCAAAACTCTGACACCGTGACTCCCATCCAAGACATCGATCGCCTAGAACGTGAGCTTAGAGAACTTCGGAGACAACAAACCATGGCCTAACAAGGAAACCAAGTACGTGGTGCCCTTTACCTTGGACCATTCAAACGAGCCCCTGTCCTTGATGAGCATGGACAAGCATTGCAAGATGAAGATGGCCACCCCATCTACGAACCTGCCAAAGAAGATCAATGTTCCTCCCCCTCAGCCTCGTCAAGTTGTCAATGCACCACAACCTACTAATGGTTCTAGACAAGCCGCTTATGTACCCCCTCTTTGGCGTGCCAACCAGAACCGTACGATAGCCGACTTTGATGTGCCGAACCAATATCCGCATGATCGAGCTGCCATACGAGTTCCCAATCCACCGAGACTTGAGTACGAGATCAAACCTCAAATCATCACCTTGGTGAAGCAAAACCAGTTCCATGGTCTCTCCACGGAACACCCTATGGACCACATCGATCTTTTTGGGGAAATCTGTAGTAGAACCTGAGCTAATGGTGTACAAGATGATTACTTGAAGTCTTTACCACCAGGACCGATCACTAGTTGGGAAGGATGCAAATCAACCTTTCTCTACTACTTCTACACGAAGTCAAGGTCCAACTCTCTTCGGAACAAGGTTCAAGGCTTTCAACAAGGTCCGATCGAGTCTTTCTATGAAGCATGGGAGCGCTTTAAGGACTACGAACGAGATTGTCCTCACCATGGCTTCAGTGGAGGTAACCTTCTTAGTACTTTCTATAGAGGCTTACACCCTAAGTTTCAGCTTTCACTCGACACTGCCAGCAATGGAGATTTCACAACCAAAACTGTTCAAAAAGGACAAGTCCTCATTGAGAACCTCTCCGCAAGTAGTAGCAACTCTTGCACCGACTTTGATAGGACTAACCGTTCTAACGAGTCCGAGTCTAAAGAACTCACCGAGCTTACGAACATGATGGGGCAACTTCTAAGGAAACCAACATCAAGATGTGAATGCACATGAAACCGTTGAAGAGGAATGCATGGAGCCATCCCAAGAGTTTGATGAATCATTTGGCCAGAAAAAAGAAGTAAACTATGTTGGAACTCAAGGATACTACCAGCACCAAGGTTACAGTAACAACTTTAACAACAACTTTAGAAACACTTCTAACCTTTCTTAAAGGAACCAAAACGTGGAGAACCCCCAGGATCAAACTTATCCACCACAAGCCAAGCCTTTCCAAGCCAACAACTTTGGTGGCAATAGCAGTTTTCAGCCGAGAGCTCCTTTCAACAACAACAAGGTGCCTTACCAAGCTACGGTCCATGCACCTAGTTCTCAAATCAATAGACTTGAGGCGATGATTCAACAATTGCTTGCTTCATACCAAAAGGAGTCTAGAGACACCCAGGTGAAGATTGACAATGTCTATAGTGATCTTAATGGGAAATTTGAGAGCCTCTCTTCCCACGTCAAGAAGCTAGACATCCAAGTCGCTCAAACCGCAAGCGCCATGGGAAGGCAACCCGGAGTACTTCCGAGGAAGCCCGAGGAGAACCCACATACGTATTGCAATGCTATCTCTACAGTACCTACCCTCACTAGTCGTGAAACCGGAGCATTAGTACCTCTCTTTGTTTCCAACGAAGACGACCTCCTCACAACTAGCATAATAAGAAGGCGTGAGGAACAATCCTACACCCTACGGAGGCTACCAAAAGTTGAAGACCCAGGGCGTTTTGTTTGCTCCTGCTCCATAACAGGCATCGAATTGTCAAACTCCCTTTCTGATTCTAGTGCTAATGTTAATGTTATGTCTAGGAATGTTGCAGAAAAGCTTGCGATACGAGATGTATCTCCATCCAACCTAAGTTTGGTATTCGGAGACTCATCTCAGAAAACCCTGGATGGTCTAGTTTGTGAGTTACAACTAGTAGTTTGAGACTGTATAGTCCCCATGGACTTTCACATCCTTAAAATGGAGGAAAGAACCGAGAGACCTTTGATTTTGGGAAGACCGTTTCTTGCGACAGTTGGTGGCGTCATAGACCATAACAACAAGAGGACGGTCTTTACGAACGTCAATAGGAAAACTTCCTATCCGACGTTTCCCATGCCTACCTCTCCATGCCCAAGCTCATCCAGCATCGATCCTCTGGATCCCGAGGTCAGTAAGACCAAAATAGGACCCCGAGGAACCGGAAGGAAAGGCAAGCGACTATATACCAAGCTGCCCGAGCAGCCTCAAATCGCCAAGAACAAAATCATAGTTCCTCCTGAGCTAAGCAAGGAAAGCAAGGAGAAAATCCAGGAGATGATAAGGCCCACCAAGGAAGTCGTCCTTACAGCTAAATGTTTTGAAACCGCAGCTAAGGGACAAACTTGTCATTGAAGCGGGAACCAACTACAAAGATGTTAAAGGAGCCATTGGAACAATGAGTTCCGAGGCTACTTCATATTCTCAAGCCTAAACGGCACAACCGTCGAGCAAACGACGTTAAACAAGTGCGCTTAGTGGGAGGCAACCCACTTGTAAACTTTTCCTTTTCATTTTTGTTTTAGCCTTATTTTACTTTGTTTTTGTTTTTGTTTTTGTTTTCGCATTTCAGGTTTAATAAAATTAAGAAAAGAAAATAGAAAAGAAGAAAATCAAAAAAGAACTAAAAGACGGAAAGGAGAGGATGTGAAGTTCATTTTGGTGGCAAGCGCATCATATATCCCTATGCAGAAGGTGATGGATTGGCCGCAGCAAGAAGCCAATGCTGAGAGTCCCCACCGAGCCGACCCGAGGATCCGGACCGGGTCACGTTAGGCGTGACTGGTCGAGAAGATAGTAGCCAGCCCGGTCAGGAACCCTCGTGACCGGTGGCGTGAAAGAAGATGAGACCGGTCACAAATCCAGTGGCGTGAAAGAAGACATGATCGGTGGCGTCAAGAAGGACAGGACCGGTCACGCTTGCCCTTGACCAGTTGCATGAGGAAGAGCGAGCCCGGTCACGGCCGTTTGTGACCGGTGCCGAGTGCTGTGGATGCCCGTGCCATGACCTGTTCTGTCCCGTGCCGTGACCTATCCTGTCCCGAGCCGTGATCTGTGCCATGACCTTTCCTGTCCCGAGCCGTGACCCGTGCCGTGACCTATCCTGTCCCGAGCCGTGACCTGTGCCGCGACCTGTCCTATCCCGAGCTGCGGCCTGTGCCGCGACCTGTCATGTCTCGAGCCGTGTCCCAAGCACCAAGCCTTCATGTACCCCCTGACCTCTGAGCCAACCAAGCAATGGGAAACGCCGAGGAAGTGTAAGAAATCCAGTACGATCCAGGTCAAGGACCAAGCCCACGAAGGATTTGCGACCGGTCACACCCCCTCGTGACCGGTGCACCAAGGAGGCTCGCTACCGGTCACACCCCATCGTGACCGGTGCCATCAGAAGACCCGCTACCGGTCACAACCCCTCGTGACCGGTGGAGCACCTCTTCACCCTAAATCATGGCGACCTGACGCCAAGGCTCTAGGACGCGTTTCTTGCCAACGCCTCGGACCGTTTGCAACAAGAAATCGCTTCTAGGGACTCTTTTGGAAAATTTCCAAAACCCAGTGGGTCCCATAGGTAAGGCCCTTCCCAAACTAAAGTCTCCCTTTAAGTTATAAACACTTTTTAAACTTTAAAATAGGATTCTAAAGATTCAAAGGAGCTTTTATCATCCCTTCCACCCTCTTGAGAGATAAGAACTCTTAGAATCCAATTTTTTTAATTTGGGGCTTTATTAAATTGATTTGTGAATCATAATCACTATCAATAGGAGAATCCAAATCTTCATCTCTTTTCTACAAAAACCCAAGGTATGTGTCTCAATTCCTAATTTCCTTCTTGCGCTTAAAGAAAGGTATCTCTAATCTCTCTTGATTAATTAGTAATTGTTAGTGAAATTAGGTAGGGAATTTATAGATATGCCTCTAGGAATGTAACCCTTGGAGTTTTGATGGTTAGTAGCTAATGGAATTTGATTTTGGCTATGCTAATGTTTGGTAACTAATTCAGATGCTAAATTGATGATGCAAATTGCTAGGATTGGCTATATTAACTCTATTCGTCGTAGGAAGGAAAAGTTGAATTGATTTTCGTCATGAATAGACTTTGAATTCGATTTTGATGTCTACAGTTTGCGAAAATTGTTGTGAACCCAGAAGTCAAAATCCCTACTTGATTTCTCGATTCTAATTTTGGATTTATGTTTCCTAACTTGGTAATTCCTTGTTGAGAACGAAAGTTCATATGAAAAGAATTACTGTTGGTTTATCAACTAAATTGCTAACTTGTGTAAACCTTTGTCCTATGATAGGTACATTGCCAATGGACTCTCAACGCGTACACCGAGACACACTCCGCATTGGATTCATGACAAGATGAGCACTAAGAACAAAGGAAAAGGAAAAGTGAGAGCAAGTACCTCGGATCAAACATCACCAAACCGCGAGAGACGGAACGAGGATGAGGAAGACGATGAGTTCTTACGCACATCATTAGCACCATCCCCTTTGCGAGGCAAGCTCGTATGCCACTCGCTCCGTCCATGCCGCGAGCACCCTAGGACCATTGATGTCTCGATGAAGTTCGTCGGTCAAGCGTTGCATGATGATGTTGATTACCGAGCACATCTTGATAAGTTCAAGCTAACGCCGAGTTTGCGAGTCCACTACACCGTGTTAGATACGCTTAGGTTGAGCGATGATATCAAATGGCTCTTGGACGCTTTAGGACTCCGCACATTCATGGAGTCGCTGTGCCAAGAGATTTATGAAGAGGAAACGCGCCAGCTCCTTGCCACAATCTCACTCTCTTATCCGAACTTGCATGCCCCGACGGCTAGAGACAGAGTGCTTTACTTTACCATTAATGGTGAGAGCTTCTCAATCTTCATTCTGCGGCTTTGCGAGGCATTGGGTGTTTAATATCAAGACCCGATAGATTTTGGACCGGAAATCTTTCATGTTGTATGGGATGACATGGGACAAGGATATTTCACTAGCGGCCATACCAAGTCCTCCACCATCACGCATTCGGCCATCCGATGCGCACACAGCTCAGAATTCAGTCCTTGGAGAAGAGCTCCTTGTCTTGAAAGTGCCTTTTTTGATTTCCCGAGAAGGATCAACTATGCCGCACAGGCGATTAGTTAAGGTAAACATGAAGCGGTGGCTTGCACCGATCCGAAGGCAACCTCGAGTTTCGGAACAATCATTACAAGCATCCTCCAAGCTGTGGGAGTAGACCTCACGGACAGGCCTTTCACATCGAAGGAAAACTATCTTGATTTAGAGCGGCTTGGCAAGATGCGGATTCTAGAAGGCGCAACGATGGAACCCGATCGTCTTGGTTATAAGTATAACTCTTACCCTAGTCTCGTACGTACGATTTTGCTTCCTTGCCCCACAGTTCCATGGCTTAGAGATGGAGCCAAGCGATGGAACCCTCGAGACGAGGAGTTCCTATCCCTTGGCATTGGCGACAACCTCCCATTCACCGTGAGCCGGTTTGTCAAGAAGAAGGCAATGGACTCCTCGGCGCTCACCTGAGCAAACGAAGCCATCACGCCTTTGCTTGATGACGAGAGAGCCTTGCGTCTGGAACTTGAAAGGCAGGTAGCTTACCAAAAGGATCTCATCGAGCGACTTCAAAGACAAGCAAGATACCGTGACTAGACACCCGCCGAGTTTAAAGCACCTCCTGAGAAGTCGAGGTTACTCGGTCCTATCTTTTTATTTTATTTATGCATTTTTATCTTTCTTTTTATTTTTTATTTTTATTCTACCTTTTCCGGTTTATTTCACACTGGGACAGTGCGATTTACGTCTGGGGGGTGTTCATACTTTATTAACGTATTTTTCTTTCTTATTGAGTCATTTTAATGTCTTTTAATCGGGTCATGTTTTTATTGAGCCAAGACTTTGTTGGAAATAAGAAACCTATGATATGATGATTCCGACCTTATTATGTTTTGAGTTATTTCCTAAATGACAAGTTTTGCAGGATTTACTAAGAGCGGACAATACCTAGAACCTCACCCCAGGAGCACTCCCAGAAGTTTCTTCTTACGGAGATTTTGTTGGAACTGACGTTAACTCCATTTTACTATAACCTTACTGTGACTTTAATTCTTTCTCATTAGAGGTATTATATCAGGGAAACGAGCATCACATGCAGGACTTCTTACCCACTTTTTACCACTGTATGCTGATCCTGAATGGCCGCTCATTTATAGTGGTTCCTACCCTAAACCCCATAACCTCTTTTCAGACCTCTTGCACTTCTCGTTTTCTTTTCTCATTTGGCAGATATGCTCAGGAACGTCGGAGAGAAATTACCGACACAGTCCTCTAACCACTTGAGAAGCAAAAGAATTATGAAGGAGAGATTGGCAACTTGGTCTCGAGTCTGTTCTACCTTGGGAATCAACTTAAAAGGTACCTATTTCATGCTCATGAGACTTCTATGTATATATGTATCATTTCCCCTTTATTGAAAAAAGAGAGAGAGAAAAGAAACGAATATAAGTAGATGTGGCCGAGGGATATAGTGCGTAAACCCGTGCATCCTTTGGAGTTCCACGGAAGCTTGTATCCGCAAAAAGAGATGGATTAGGAGTAAGTGACCCGAGGGATAAAGTGAGTAAACCCGTGCATCCTTTGGAATTTATGAATCCGAAATCCGTTTGCACAAAAAACAACGAGAGGAAAGGAAACGGTTACGAATAGGAAGTCTCATAGCACAGGCTATCCCAAGGGAGACGTGGATCACTTTACAAAAGAGATGGAGCCGTTACAGAGTACCCCACAGAAACGTCTAAGTCTGGGGGAGTTAAAAGAAAAAGAAGTAAATGGGTGGTGTTTTACTAGAGCAAGTGGTTGGAGCTGTGGATATCAACTGGTTCATACTCTCGGGCGATTCTGCGGCATATGCTGCTCTTCTAGAATAAACCGGTAAATCCCTCAACACTCTTACTCCACCACCTAAACACCAAAAAGCCCCTTTTTATACCAAGCGCCATCTACCCTGAATGATGCCTTCTAATGAGAAAATTCACGCACCTCTTAATGAATGTAGGGAGTTAACTGACGTGAATGCAGAGTTCTTTTGTAGGTTTGAGATGGATGGACGAGAATTGTGAATGTTGTGAGTCTATAGTGAGAATGTTCTGACGTGAGTCTTTGTATTTATGAGTCAAAGGTTATTCCTTGGAGCATGGTCCCTGATGAGAGTTTCCGAGATTTTAAAAACCTCTCCACCGGCTTAGCTTGTTTGTTTGCTTGAGGACAAGCAAAGTCTAAGTTTAAGGGAGTTGATAACATCGTATTTTGCCCAGTTTTCCTATGTTTTTATTAGGTATCTAAAGGAGAAATCAAGTGATTATGGATACTTTGAAGGCATTTTCCACTATTTGAGCCTCCAGGAGTTATTTATGAGCTTTTGAGCAAAATGGACAAAAGAGGCTAAGCAGATCACATTTTCGGATAGCTGCAAACCGCCAGAAGTATGACGTCTTTTGAGGGATTTCCCGATACTCAATTTTGGAGTTCTTGGTGTCTATGGAAAGCAAAAAGTGTCAAGTTTCAGCACGAAGAAGAATCAGAGCAATCCCTTCAGCCGTTTGGGAGATACGCCTTGTTGAGTGAAGCCCCGTCTATACCATCACAAGGCTCCGTGACCGGTGCCACCCTTCTCGACGCGACCGGCCACACCAGGTCGTGACTGGTGCCACCCTTCTTGGCACGCGTGGCAACAGGCCCCCATGACCAGTATTGACACCTCAACCTTGCTAGGTAATGAAACTACATAGTTTTGTCCTGAAAGCCCTAATTCGGTTTCCTAAGCCTAAAACCCTATAAATACTCCTCCTAAACCTAAATTATGTATGTGGAACCCTAAGTATAACCTAGAGAACTGACTTCAAGCTTCCAGAGACAAGAGCCGCCTCCTCCAAGAGCCCCTCTCGTCGCCACCAAGTCCTTAAAGCCAAGCCTTCTCTATTGAAGTTCCATCACCTCTCTTCATCTTTATCTCTTTCTACATCTTCTGTTTGCTTTGTTGGGAGACAAGTTATCTTCTGTGAAATCTATAGAGAAGTTTCCTTTGAACCCCTTTGATATACTTGAATCGTTTAAGATGTTGTTTACTATGATATCTATTGCGTTTCTTTTCATCATGAGCGAGTAGATCTCTTTGTTGGGTGTCATGGGGTGATTCGAAGGGAATTCATGGTTAGACTGATTTAGGTAGTTAGGTCCGAACCTTAGTCATATATTAGGTATCTCTATCTTAATGCATTTTGCTTTAACTGATCACCAAGCGCTGAACCTAGAAAATAGGAGCACTAATCGCGTAAACCTAGCTCTCGGACCTAGTGTTACTGAACCTTCGCATCATGGCCTGTGAAAGTTGAGTCATGGAGCTTTGTGAACTTATCAAACTCGTTATTAATGCTTTGAACCGTGCGTTGTTGCCTGCGTGAGTTGAGTAACAGAGTATGGGGATCTTAGACATTCATTCTATTATCCATTGGTTGTTTGTTCATTCGTGTTTCTAGTTGAGAACCTAGACTAAAGTCATTAGCATCCGCATATTACCTTGCATCTTATTTGTTTAAGAACCATGAAGACCCCGATATAACCCTAGACGCCCAACGTTTCCTCATATTACTTTACATCCGTTTTATATACATTCTCGTTTCATTCATTTAGTTATTAGAAAACCCCAATCAAAACCCCTTTCATATTATTTTCTTAGCCTGAAGCTCTTTCATTGCCTTCATTCCGTGTTAGCTAGTCCTCTCAGCGGGATCGATCCTTAAATACTACATATGTTTAACTGTATATTTTCAGTAGTCATGTGTTTCTTTTGAGGTAAAAGATTTAAGCATAAATCACATGCATCAATGAGTATCTCGTTGTAGCCAGAGAATGCATTCGTTAAAGACAGGAGTTCGTGACCTGTCGTGGCTTCCACCAAGCGGTCGATGTGCGGGAGTGGAAAGCTGTCTTTTCGACGTGCTTTGTTTAGATCTGTAAAATCGATACAGACTCTCCACTTCCCATTTTTTCTTTTTGACAACTACCGGGTTTGCTAGCCAGTCCGAGTATTTGAACTCCCTGATTTACCCAATCTTTAGTACTTTGTCAACTTCTTCTTGTACGGCTCAAGCTCGGTCAGGACCGAGCTTGCCTGTTTCTGTTTGATCGGTATGAAAGTTGGATCAACGTTTAGTTCATGCGAAGTGACTCTGATGTCGATTCCTTTCATGTCTTCCACTGACCAAGCGAACGTTCCTATGTTCTCTTTGAGGAAAGATACGAGGTCGTGTCTAATGGCAGGGTCGAGTTCGGCACCTATGCCCACACATTTTTCTGGGTGGTGTTCATCGATGCAAACTTGGATGATAGAGTTCCGATGAGGCTCTCGCAAGCAAGGATCATTTTTCATTTAATGTCCAGAAGCTCGAGCTCATCTTTTTTCATTAATTGCTAACTGAGGTGCTTTTTGGCTTGATCAAATCCGCCCCATATAGCAACCTCACAAAGCGTGCTGGCTTCCGTATATTATTGCGGTCAATCTACCCGATGGGAATTTTCGACACTGATGGTAGGTAGAGGGCATTGCTTTCATGGTGTGGAGCCATGGTCGGCCGATTATGGCGTTAAAGGGTGCGGGTCGATCAACTACTAGAAAGTCTGTTATTTTGCATACCGCTCGAGGTACGACCGGGAGGCCGATTGTTCCCATGGACATGGTTATATCCCCGACAAAGCCTGTAAGAGGTGTTAGCTCCTTGGTTAATTCGGAATCTTTAAGTCCCTTTTGCTTAAATGCATGGTAGAATAAGAGATCTACAGAGCTGCCTGTGTCGATCATACTCACGACATTTTGAATCATATCCAGTCGGAAGACAAGTGCATCATCATGTGGTTTATCCAAGTTCGATGTTTCGCTTTCCCAAAAAGTGATTTCGTGGTCGAGGCCCTCACTACAAGAAAGCAGCCGGAAAACCGACGGAATTTCCGACGGACCCGTGTCCGTCGGAAAATTCCGACGGTAAAACGACGGATTTCCGACGAAATTGCATTTTTTTAAGTCGTCGGAAATCCGTCGGAAATCCGTCAGAAATTCCGACGGATTTCCGACTGACTTCTGACCGTCGGAAATCCGTCGGATATCCGTCAGAAAATTCCGACGGCTTTCCGACGGATAGAACCACCGGCCATTTCCGACGGATTTCTGACGGAATAGTCGGCGATCGTCGGAAATCCGTCGGAAAATATAAACGTTAAAAGAGCCGTTGGTATCGCAGGTTACCGTTGTATGGTGCCGTTACATTCTGACGGAATTCCGACGGAAGCGAGTTTATAAATATGTTTCCACACTCTTCATTTCATTTTACTCCAATTCCATCTCTCTCTATTTTCTAATGATATTCATGCGATTATAAACAAAAAAAAGTGGAAAGATATGTCTAGATATTTTCGATCATGGATGGACGAACCAATGATGGATTCGGAGACGAACCTCTTAAACGAGGAATATGCACGAGGCATAGTCGAGTTCATGAAATTGGCTGGAAATCAACCGCGTGTACTTAAATCAGGTAAGTTGAAATGTCCATGTTCAATTTGTAGAAATTCTCGTAATGTTGCGGTAGAGATAGTTTGGCATCACTTGTATACCAATGGATTTACGCCGAGTTATAAGATTTGGTATCTACATGGGGAAACAAATTATGATCATGGTAGTAGTAGTAGTGGACCAACAGTCTCGGAATTTGTAGGAGATAGAACGGAAGTAGATATAGGTGTAGGCACCGTTGAGATGGTAAATGATGCGTTTAGAGAGAATGTACAGTATGGCAGTGAAGAGAGAGATAGGTTTGAAGAACCTAATTTAGAAGCAGGAAGATTTTTTGGTATGTTAGACGCATCAAAGCAGCCACTTTATAAGGGGTGTAGAGAAGGTCATTCGCCTTTATCATCTGCCACTAGATTGATGACGATTAAGACGGACCACAATTTGTCAGAGGAGTGTGTTGATGCGATAACAGACTGGGCGAAAGATTTATTGCCTGAAGATAATCTTTTACCCGCATCGTACTACGAGGTACAGAAACTTGTAGCTGGTCTTGGTTTGCCGTATAAGGTTGCGGGTCGATCAACTACTAGAAAGTCTGTTATTTTGCATACCGCTCGAGGTACGACCGGGAGGCCGATTGTTCCCATGGACATGGTTATATCCCCGGCAAAGCCTGTAAGAGGTGTTAGCTCCTTGGTTAATTCGGAATCTTTAAGTCCCTTTTGCTTAAATGCATGGTAGAATAAGAGATCTACAGAGCTGCCCGTGTCGATCATACTCACGACATTTTGAATCATATCCAGTCGGAAGACAAGTGCATCATCATGTGGTTTATCCAAGTTCGATGTTTCGCTTTCCCAAAAAGTGATTTCGTGGTCGAGGCCCTGCATCAAAGGTCGTGATTTCTTCAATGACTCAGCTTTTCGCTAGTAAGCTTTTATCGAATTCATGGAATTCTGACAGAACTTTGATCCTCCTTGGATAGAGTTTACACACTTTTTTGGTTGGATTATCTGAGAATCACAACAAAGTCTCGGGAGGATGTGGTTTATTTGTCCCCCCGCATATGCTTAATTCGGCTAGAATTAAGTTTACTCGTTGTTTCAGAGCGGGAGGTGGCGATTCTCTCCCTTCCTCCGGAGTGCGTTCCCGCTTCTGGGATGCTTTTTTTTTTGTTCTTTTCCTGCTTGGGCGTCATCATCGTCCTTTTCGAGGTCTAATTGCTCAGCATATCGGCCTTACGCTTTTTGGCCAGTTGGCATTTCATCTTGCGACACTCTTCGGTAGAGTGTCCGTTTATCTTGAGTGGGTTTGTTTATCCCAAACGAGTGTTGTCCCTGACCTTGATGGTCCTTTTATTTGTTTTTTTGGGGTTTGCGCATTTCTTTGAGCTCTGTTTCCCTTTTTTCTCAGAGAAGGCTGCTAACTCCTCAACTACTTGCGAAAAGTAGTTAGAGAGGTTCAACGCGTCATCAAGAGATTCGGGTTGCCTTACCATGAGCTCTTTACGAAACTCGGATGTGTACCAGAGCCCGTTTCTTAGAGCCGATAAAGTGACCTCATCGTTTAGATTCGCAATCTTAGCTTTGATCTCCTTGAACCTTGAGATGTATGTTCGTAGTGGATCTTTTGGACCTTGAGAAAGGTTCCAGAGATTGGACTCAGATGTCCTTTTCTCAATGCACACCAAGTATTATTTTAAGAATGTTGCAGCTAGTTGGTCGAAGCTGTCTATGGAATTCCCTTCGAGACTGGCGAACCATTCTAGGGCTGGTCCTGCCAGGTTCCCAGCAATGTAGCGACATAAATCTGGTTCGCCCTCTCCTAAGTTAGATAAGGTTGAATTATTGCGAGCCTGAAGGCTCTAAGGTGAGCTCGCGGGTCAGAGTTTCCAGCATAATCGGGAAATTTGATCTTCCCAGCATCACGTAATTGAGCGTAAGCTATCCTGTTTGTGAATGGAGTTTGTCTAGTCTCCTCGATCACACGATCAATGTCAGGAGCAGAACTTGTAGCCTGGTGGACTTTAGAACATATGTGTGCTACGTTCGATGTAGTCTACGCTATCCAGTTCTAAAATGAGTGGAAGTGGTTGACTGTAGACGGGTCTACCATACCATCATTTTTGTACGCTGATGCATAATTGATGCATCCTGGTTGTGCTTGCTCCACCCATAGTGGGGCTTGAGCATATGTATGGGTGTTCGGCGATGATGAATTCATCAAGATGCAAGGCCAAGTGGCTCGACCTTAGTCACAACCTAGAGGCATGACAGGCAAAGGAGGAGGATGCCTCATGGTGACATTTCCATGTTGGGCTCTTGATGAGCTCGCGTAGTTAGGTTGAGGTGTTGGGTTTGATGGATGAACAAACACTGGCAATGTTCGTTCGTTAGTGGGAGTTACATACTACCCAGAAACGCCAAATGCGATGACTGGCGAGAAATCGAGTCGAGTTCTCGGAGGTGGGCAAACATTTGCACCCACTCTCCTTGCATTGTCAAACACATTTTTCGGGGTTACGTGATTGGTCAATCTAGAGACCCCAGCGAGACGAGAGTCTAAGTCTCTTTCCCGCTGCTCTAATCGTAAAGTCAGAGCTCAATTCGCTGCTTCTTGCTGGTGAGCCCGATCTACCAGTGATGCGAGCATTTGACGCATCTGTATGAGATCTTTGGTAGGTCCACTACCGGGATTCGGTAGGCTTGCGGTGTTCTGCTCTCCAGGTGGTGGAGATCTCAGATTGTTCTGAGTCTCGTTAATTCGAACTCCAGCTGTTGGGGTTCTACCCACGGTGACGGGGTTCGTGTTTTGCGTGCGAGTTGAAGACCTAGATGGGTTGTTAGCCTCACCGTTCTGAGTTCGAATCACAGCGTTGCTCCTTGTTACGGAGGTAGGGTTTTGCGACTCAGAGTTCGACGTTGCACTTTGGCGTTTGACACCATTGTTCACTGCAGCAGACTCTGGATGAGTCTGTTGTGCTACAGTAGTCGGAGTGGTTTCAGCTGTTCCCGAGCTAGATGCGGTGACAATGGCTGAAGTTGCACCGGCGTGCTCGGGCTAGCTAGAACATCACCACTTGGAATTTCTGATGTTACTGAGATTTGTGCACGTGGGTTCGATCTGCCGTTTTCTGTTTGGATTGAATCCATTTCATTTTCTTAAGAGAGAAGAGGTCGGCTCTAGTGTTAAAGATATCTATGAACTAATTTATATATCATGGTTTTTACCAGCTTTTAACCATGATATAAGTCTTCTTTATAAAGTATAGTGGTATTTCATAGTCTATTTGAGTCTTTTGTAGGTTTATGTATGTTTTGGGCTTCCGTGCGATTTTGGTACGTTTTTGGTTCCATTTTGGAGCTAATTAAGAGAAATAAATTCGGAGAGCCATCATGGCCGACACCATTAGAGAACGAAATTTCTGTGCGAGTTTTGTACGAGTTTTGTACGAGTTTTGCACGGATTACAGATTTGCGCCAGAAGTTTCTCAGATTTGCAATTAAGCCCAGAAAGTGTTTTTAGACTATAAATAGGACTTTTAGGTCATTGTTTAGACCTATGCTTTATTTTTACACTTGATTATTAATAGCCACCTTTTCAGAGTTTTCATAGAGAAGACTTTCATACTCTTTACTTCTTCTCTTTATTTATTTTATCCTTTCTATTCTATTCATGATGTTTGTTTCATTCACCATATCTGAGTAGATCCCTAGTTAGGTTTAGGGATTCTCATAGGGATTTCATGAATTGTTTGGTTTAACACTGGTTAAGATTGAAACTTGTTAGTTCTTCATCTAGGATTGTACTTAATGCTTCTTTTAGCTTAAACACCTAGAAGTATGATATTAGGTTGTTAAATTGGCACGACAACATGATTTATAATCTGAACAAATCCTAGTGAGCATGTTAGATATTCGCAACGACAGTTGGTTTAGATAACTTGTGAACATATCGAACTTGTACTTAAAGTTTGTCAGAACTTTATGATTCACAACGACAGTTGGTCTCTTAGGTTCATGTCATAGATAGTTTTCGCAACGACAGTTAGTTAGTTATGCATTAGTGATTTGAATTTTAGAATGGTTTTTAATTAGATCTTGACCAGTTGTTTATTGCTACTTTGATTGATTTCCTGAGAAGTTCCCTAGACCTGACGTTTTCCTCCATTTGATTACATCTCTATTTACTTTTCCGCATTGTTATTTCAATACATCTTATTTGCTTAGCTAGACTTGAAACGAATACGTCTGTTGTGAAGCCACAGTGTCCTTGTGGATTCGATCACTAGGGTTAATTTGACCCCAATCAAATTTTGGCGCCGTTGGCGGGGACTCTTTTGACTTTCCAATAGACTTAAGTTCAGTCTAAGTTTTATTTTTTAGTTTACTTACATCGTTCTTTCTTTTTGTCTGGTGTGTTTCAGGTGTATGTCTAATCGCAGAACTCGTAGCAACAAAGACAACGAGCTTGTAGTTCTTTCGAATCAGGAGCTTGCAAAGTTAGAGCGCACGATCAGAAAAGCAAAGAAACCAGTTGAAATGGTTGGTTCAGTGGTACTACGACCAGATGATGCTGGAGTTCTTAGAAACCAAGAGGGTCATATATGTAACGAGCAAGTCCAAAAGCTTGATGTAGAGGGCAACATGATTGCCGAAGTCGATGGTGTCGATCGATACCCACCGCATGGTGTCGCTCGACACCAACCGGCAGCAGATGCAGGTGAAGTTGCTGTCGTACAGAGGCAAGGGCAAGTTGAGAGAGGAAGGACACTAGGAGATTACAATAGGCCTGATGAGTATTACAAGGGCAAGTTGATGGTCAGCGATTCATCTTCCTACCTTCGCGAGTACCGAATTCGAGCTGAAGCCATCCTACTTTACTCTGGTTGGACAACACCCTATGGATCACATTGAGAGGTTCGAAGATTTGGTGAGTAGCATGAAGATCAATGGAGTCATCTATGACTATCTTTTTTGTAAGCTCTTCCCACACTCTCTTATGGTGAAGCAGCTTATTGGTTAAAGTTGTTACCAACAAGATCTCTTACGAGTTGGGAGAATACTAAGAAGGCATTTCTTCGAAACTTCTATGATGATGCACGGTTAGAGGACTTAAGGAATAACATCTGGCAGTTTACGCAGAGGCCGGCTGAAGCATTCAAGGCTGCGTGGGTACATTTCAGAGCTTATCAGAGAGATTGTCCGCATCATGGTTTCTCTCAGGTTCAGTTGTTGGGTATTTTCTTCAGAGGTGTTGACTGGAGGTATCAGATGGCTATTGATTCTGCGAGCAATGGGAATTTCAATACAAGGTCACCTGAGGAAGCTTATGAGCTGATTAAGAACTTGTCGTCTAGCAATAGCACCAAGAATGCTGATTTCGAGAGGCAGAAGCAAGCTGGAAACATTGGAGGATGACAGATTGCTGAGCTGAAGACTAAGTTGGATTCAGTTCATAACATCTTGGTTAGTAAGAAATCAGTTCAGTTTGCTGCAGAGGTTGAGACTTTTGACCTAGTGGAAGGTTTTGAGGAAAAGAATGTCAACTATGGAGCTGGATATCAGGGTCAGAGGTATGGTACTGTACAAAAGAGCAACTTCATAAGGAACTATGCTTATTCGTCTTACCAGACACCTCTTGTACCAACAGAGCAGAGTTAGATGAAATCTATGATTGAGCAAATACTGGAGGGTCAGCAGAGGGCCACCGTTGATTTTAATGGGAAGATTGATGCTCTGTATACTGATTTGCATGGGAAGCTCGCAGCTTTGAGTACTCACGTCAAGATGCTGGATGTTCAGGTTGCACAAAATGATGAGTCTGTCAAAAGACAAGAGAGATTCCTTCATGAAAGGACTGAGAACAACCCCAACCTTGCCTGCAATGCCCTTTGGGTGGGAAATAGAGATGAATTTGTGGAGTTAGAAGCAAAAGATGCAGATTTTGAGGATCAGACTCCAGTGTCGACCGACACCATCATACTGTGTCGGTCGACACCAGCACCCACGACAGAGGATCGACACCCACCTAGTGTCGTTCGACACCATTCGTCATCTGAGACACCAACTTCTGAGAAGCTGCAAACTTTAGGGGAAAGGATATATAAGTCTAAGGTTCCCTTTCCAAAGCCTAGGAAGTCTAAACATGAGATGGAGGAAGCAAGATGCAAAGAAATGATGGATAAGGTGATGATTGAGCTACCTCTAGTTGATACAGTCAACCTTTCACCTCCACTCAAGTGATATGTTAAGAGAATGGTTACTTATGGTGTGACTCCTAAGGAAGGAGCTTTGCTTACCAAGGACATTAGCGCAATTCTCTTGAATAAAAACCCACAAAAGAGGAAAGGAAAGCAGAAGGAAGTGATTGTCTCTGCACTAGTTAGTGCCATGGTTGAAAGTAGGATTCCAGGGAAGCTACCGGATCCAGGAATTTTTGAGCTCGATTGCTCCATCTCCACAGGTCAATTTTCTAATTCTCTTTGTGATCTGGGTTCGAGTGTTAGTTTTGATGCCTCACTCTGTTGATGTTCGCCTTCGGATGACTGTTTTCAAGCCAACGGAGAATTCTCTTATTTTGGCTGATAGGTCCAAAAGGATTCCAGAAGGTGTCTTAGAAGATGTTCTAGTGAAAATTGGTGACTGCTTGATTCCCACATACTTTGTTGTGTTAAAGTATAAGGGAGAGCCTAAGGATCCTCTTATTCTGGGAAGACCTTTCTTTGCTACAGCTGGTGTCATGATTGATGTGAGGAAAGGAAGGATAGGCTTGAATGTGGGTAATATGGTCATGAACTTTGACATGGACAAGCTAAGAAGGATACCCACCATTGATGGGCAGACATTCTCTGTAGAAACCTTCATAGACATTACTGATGGGTATGTCAAGGAGTTGGGTCCTAGTGCGCAAGTGACTAAGCAAGCTTCTGAGCTTGAGGATTGGACTGGTGATCATCTCTTCTGGACTAGACTCCAAGACGTGCTTCTAATCACTGACAAGTTGCTTGAGGAAGACGTTTTTGTGATGGAAACAAGGATTGCAGAGCTAAGTTGTAGAAAAAGGGCAGAGATCGGAGTTGAAGGCTCAGTGTCGTTCGACACCACTACTGGTGTCGAACGACACCCACCACGGGTTTGCCCAGATTTGTCTCAAACAGCTGGTTTTCAGAATGGTCTTAATGCTGCAACTCCGAGAGCCGTTGTCAAACAGCCAGCTCCACATCCCACACTCCATTCACCCCCGGAAAAGCAAGGGTACGCACTTTCTAGATCCGAACCATCTGATCTCATCAATAAGAATTTTAAAGGTCCACACACTGTTTCACAGTTAACCAAGCCACAACATTATCGTAGAGCGCTTGTGTAACATCCCGATTTCTGATATATGGTGGTGCATGATGAGAGGCTTAAGAGAATTGATTTGGCTACCTATGTCACCAAAGTGCACTTATCTTTTCCGTCAACCATCCGGTCAGAACTCCACAGTTAAGCGTGCTTGGGCTGGAGTAGCACTAGGATTGGTGACCTACCGCGAAGTGATTGTCGGTACCATGTGAGTGAGGCCAAAACACGGGAAAGATCATGTGGTGATTTGTAGGGACAGTAAATAAGTCTTTAGAGCCTCTCAAAATAACAAACCGGCCGTCGGACGAGGGTGGGGCCCATAGGCCTAGAGAGGGCGTGGGGATCACGGATCTAGAGAGGGTGTGGGGGCTCACAGACGGTGGCGGTCGGAGTGTTACAAGTGGTATCAGAGCTCTAGGGTATGTTAAACCGGTTCTGACCCGGGAAGAAGTCCTGAGGGCGATGGGTGCGCAACGAGGACGTTGCGCTCTGTTAGTAGGGGTGATTGTAACATCCCGATTTCTGGTATATGGTGGTGCATGATGAGAGGTTTAAGACAATTGATTTGGCTACCTATGTCACCAAAGTGCACTTATCTTTTCCGTCAACCATCCGGTCAGAACTCCACAGTTAAGCGTGCTTGGGCTGCAGTAGCACTATGATGGGTGACCTACCGGGAAGTGATTGTCGGTACCGTGTGAGTGAAGCCAAAACACGGGGAAAGACCATGTGGTGATTTGTAGGGACAGTAAACAAGTCTTTAGAGCCTCTCGAAATAACAAACCGGCCGTCGGACGAGGGTGGGGCTCACAGGCCTAGAGATGGTGTGGGGGTTCACAGACGGTGGCGGTCGGGGCGTTACAAGGGGTATCAGAGCTCTAGGTTATGTCAAACCGGTTCTGACCCGGGAGGCAGTCCTGAGGGCGATGGGGGTGCAACGTTGCGCTCTGTTAGTAGGGGTGATTGTAACATCCCGATTTCTGGTATATGGTGGTGCATGATGAGAGGCTTAAGAGAATTGATTTGGCTACCAATGTCACTAAAGTGCACTTATCTTTTCCGTCAACCATCCGGTCAGAACTCCACAGTTAAGCGTGCTTAGGCTGGAGTAGCACTAGGATGGGTGACCTACCTGGAAGTGATTGTCGGTACCGTGTGAGTGAGGCCAAAACACGGGGAAAGATCGTGTGGTGATTTGTAGGGACAGAAAACAAGTGTTTAGAGCCTCTCGAAATAACAAACCGGCCGTCGGACGAGGGTGGGGCCCATGGGCCTAGAGAGGGTGTGGGGCTCACGGGCCTAGAGAGCATGTGGGGGCTCACAGACGGTGGTGGTCGGGGCGTTACAGCTTGTTTCTTCTTTTGATGATTTTCCAGGAAAAATAAGTGTCCCACCCAGACTAACATCCTGCACTGCTGATGTTCCTCAATTCCATGGTCGTTCTCATGCACCGCGCATTTATTCTCCACCATGGATGAGGCGACAATTTTCTGAAAGGCATTCATTGGCACTCTCGGATCCACCAGATGCCTGATCTTTGGCATAGTCAAGCTAAAGACTGAAAATAAGTGCTTAGTGGGCGGCAGCACACTGGTAAGTTTTTTATTTTCTTTCAAATTTTCTTTTCTATTTTATTTTGACCAACTTCTGGATTGGCACCACTGAGGACTGTGTTCTTCAAGTCTGGGGGAGGTAGTTACTAACTATGTGTTTTAATTTCTTATGAGTGTATTGAGTCAGTTGAGTCTATTTTATTGAGTCAAAACCAGTGCATAAAACGATGATTTTTCGAGGAAGCCATCACATTTTGCAGGAACTTAAGTGACAATTTGATTCGAGCTTGTTAGGCATCTAAGACTAATGGAAAAACCAAAGGTTTAATGGTGGACTAGAGATCCACATACACCCGAGCCAATTTTTGTTAGTTCCTTTTACCTCATCAATGTGACAGATGTTATGGGGCTTGACTCATCGTTCATACTGGACAAGACAACTTCTGTAAACACCAATAAAAGTGGAACTCCTCTCCCTTATCCCGAAAGGAAAAAAAATAGCAGAAAAGATTATATGATTCTCGTCTTGAGTAAAGGGGTAGGAAAATTTCCCGTGACCTCATTATTTTACTTGAGATTGAGATGATCACGCAGAGGTGGAAGTGAGGGGTAGGAAAATTTCCCGTGACCCCATTCTTCACTACACCTTTGAATTGAAAAGAAAATAAAGAAAATAAAGAAGAAAGTAAAAAAAAAAAAAATAATAAGAAAAAGAATAAGTCTGGGGGAGAGAAAGAGTACTGATAGCTATATGGTTGTCTTTGTTTTGGTATTATACGTGAAAGAGTCTAGAAGGCTCTGGGCATCGAGATCAGAGATGAGACCCGGCGATGAAGGTAATGTGGACTATGCTGTGAAATTGTGGGTTTTATCGGGAAAGCTATGAACGTCTACGGTGAAGTACATTGTTGTCTAGATCCTTTCAGGTAAGAGTTTTTAGTGGATTACTAAGGTGAATGTAAGTGTGGTATTCTTATGGCGAAATGAGTTTCTATGTTTTTAAACTTCTTTCTCTAGTTTAGTTTTCTGTTTTGCTTGAGGGCAAGCAAAAGCTAAGTCTGGGAGAGTTGATATATCATGGTTTTTACCGGTTTTTAACCATGATATAAGTTTTATTTATTAAGTATCTTGGTGTATCTAGAGTCTTTTTGTGTCTTTTGCAGGTTTATGTACGTTTTGGGCTTCTATGCGATTTTGGTACGATTTTGGTGCCATTTTGGAGCAAATTCGGAGAATCAAATTCGGACAGCCATCATGGTGCTGGTGTCGACGACACCACTAGAGAACTACGAGTTTTGTACGAGTTTTGCACGAATTGCATATTTGCCCCAGAAGTTTCCCAGATTTGCAATTAAGCCTAGAACGTGTTTTTAGACTATAAATAGGATTTTTAGGTCATTGTTTAGACCTATGCTTTATTTTTACACTTGATTATTCATAGCCCCTTTTTCAGAGTATTCATAGAGAAGACTTTCATACTCTTTATTTCTTCTCTTGATTTATTTTATGCTTTCTATTCTATTCAGGATGTTTGTTTATGAGTCTTGATCACTATAGTTGGTTTATACTGTTTGTGGAAGCTCTTATGTCTTTGGGGAAGATGTTGGCTTTGGGATGAGCTCCCTGATGTTAGTTTTTGACGGAGACCTAAAGGGTTCGATTTTGTGATTGAATTTGATGAGTGTTTCATGATTAGTCTTTCCAAGAATTCAGATGAGCTAAAATTTGAGCTCGTAGAAGATTTGGAAAGAGTATGAATAGAAGGGGAGAAGCGGATCAACGTTAGAAGGAAGATGTGAGCTCATTTTACTTGTGGCACTCATTGTTGTAATATTAGTTAAGACTTGATTTTTTATTAAATAGATTGTATATTTTATAAATTTTATATAAATTGGATATTTTGTAAATTTTATATAAATTGGATATTTTATAAATTTTATATAAATTGGATACTTAGTAAATTTTATATACAATACAACAGATCATAGTAAGGTATAACTAATATAATAAATGCTACAGCAAAATATATTACAGCAACTTTAGTGAGCTATGCTATCATATATTATATATTACATCAATATAAATGAGTTATAACATAATATACTACAATAATTTCGACGAGCTATAGCATACAATATTACAGCAATTTAAATGAGGTATAACAACATATATTACAACATTTAACTAACGCTATGAAAGAAGAACATATAATAGCACCCAGAAAAATGCTATCGTAAATGGTGACCCTATTATAACTGCGGCAGAAATAGCGTTTATGAAAACGCTATCATACCCCTATGATGACAGTATTCATGTGCTAGCAATGCCCATATTTGTTGTAGTGCAGGATAGTGTCTCATATAGTTCTGGTCCGCAAATTTTGGACTAGATAGGACTAGGTGGGAACTTGATTTTGGGTGTGGGTTTGCACTGTATTTGGTAACTCGATATGTACGTTTGACTTACAAACGGTCATAAACACAATAAGGAAGCTACTTAACTCGAAAAAAAATCATTGATCATGAATAAAATTGATAAGAATCAAAATATAGCCGTTGAAGGTGATTTCGTGGCCAAATAAGGAAATCTGGTAGGAGCCTCTTTATATCTCAATATCCTCTTAATATATCCATGTTGTGGAAGACTCTGAATGTCTTGAGAAGGTCTCCAAGTCGTAGCTTCAACAGGTTCATAGGAATATAGCTGTTGGAATGCATTAAAGGCCCATGGGTCTTGATATGGAAAGTCTAGGTGTATGAAATGCCAAAATTGAGTCCACTTGATTCAGTGGCTGGGAATGAATCTTGAGATGTTATTAGGAGCCTCTAGTTGTAGTAGAAACTCTCTTGGACGCCCCACATATGATATTGACCAAACTCATGAGACTCCAAATAAGGCAAGCCGAGAGATGTCCAGTTTAGAAATTCTGTAACTTCTAAACTAAAGTTGATCTTGGTATGATTCCAATTCGCCGTGTGCCTCTGTTCACTCAAGATTGTATAGAAAGTGATTTCATGGCTTAATTCTTCTTTGGTTGATCGGAATGGTCCAATTAATGCACGTTGGTCCAAATCAGATAACTTGGGAATCACCCGATTTAAGAACTGAATAAATCCTTCGTCTGAACTTCTATTCGGCTGAATCAACTTTGTGGCGTGCTCTAGGTGAGCTGATAATGTATTCCAAGTGGTCTCATATGCTGAATGTTCTTGGTTGAGCCGAGATGCGTCAAAAAATATCCATAGGTCTGTATTGGCTTTAATAGCAAGATAGTATGGACAAGGCTCGTGAGTCTTCTTGTGTCGCCTTAGGTGGTTGTGGCTAGCACCATGGTTGACGCTTGGTTGGATGACCGCATCATACGCTCTCCTTTGAAAAACTTTGGACCTTGAAACTGTACAATCTGCACCAAGAGAAAGCAAGTTAGCTTTCATTCGATTTTGGGAGTCCTGGGTCTTACCTTGGTATTGTGGGGGCTTGGTGAGGCGTGGTGCCTCCGGTGGCTCTTCTTTAATCAGGAAAGAGTTTGGGCTCTTCTAGTTTCCATAATAGGAGTTGTGATCACCAATGATGCTGGTTCACTCTGGTTTTGGCTTGGGTTCATGAGTTACTTTAATTGCGGTAATTCGTCTTTATGATCCTCTTTTGTACCTGCGATGTTGTCAACACTTTGGGCAAGCCGCCCAACCGCCTTCTTCTCACTCACAGTCACAAGCCGCCCAACCGCCTTCTTCTCACTCACGGTCACAAGCCGCTCTACCCCCTCCATCTCACTCACGGTCACAAGCCGCTCAACCGCCTTCTCCTCACTCACAATTCTAACTACCGCGCATTCAGATTCCACAGACCCATGCTCCTGCTGCTCAAAGTCCACAGCAACCACCGGCGCCTCCTGAGATTCTAGAGCATCAATGTAACATCCCGTCCCGGACGCTCCGGCGTCCGAATACAAGGACTCCGAGTTTATGCCTTCTCACGGTCTTTACCCTTTCTTACGCAGCGGAAACCTTTACTCCTTGGTCAATTCCAACCATTAATTAGCATCGGTTTTTATCGTATTTCCAGTGGCTTATGATCAATCCCCAACTCGGCCAAATCATGCAATCAATCCGTTTTTCCTTACCAGACATACGGTTGCACCAATGCCCTACTTAACCAATAAGTTAGGTTAATAATGTACCTTGGCCAACATGCGGATTAGTGTTTTCCTCCATCCAGTCTTTGTGTCGCCCGACCGTTTCTCCAATGTATTACCCCACCACTCCGTTACTTATCCATACAACCAACCATCCCCTTAGGCTTTGTAATGGTAGTTGATATATCATGGTTTTTATGGGTTTTAACCATGATATAAGAGTCTTTAATCGTGTCTTTTTGGTGTTTTTAGAGTCTATTAGAGTCTTTTGTCTTCAGGTATGCATTTAGGACTAATGTGAAGAAAATGGGAGATTTTGGAGCAAAGACCAAGAAGTTGCGTAGAAGGATCATCTTTTGAGGCGATGTGTGACTTGGTGTCGATCGACACCAGCCATGCGTGTCGATCGACACCACATGCGGTCAACTTCGGAGATTTTGGAAGATTTACAATTTTGCCCAGAAGTTTCCATTATTTCAACATTAGTTCCTGTACGAGTTTTTAGCTATATATTGTGTTTTAGATCAGGGTTTTAGGGATTATGAAGTAGCAGACTCTCTCTCTATCTCAAGCTTGGATCATCTTTCTCTAATCTCTGATACTCTTTGTTCTCTACTTTTGTTTTCTATTATACAGTGATTTCTATTCATATCATGATGATTGTTTCTTTCACCATGTCTGAGTAGTTCCCTTGTTAGGCTATGGGTTTTCAAAGGTTTCTGAAGAATTGTTGAACCAGTGATTTATTAGGGTTAATTGATAGAGTTCTTCATCTAAGATTGAACTTATTGCTTATTCTAGATTCGCGACCTAGAATCTGATTTAGGGTTGTTAATTGACATGAAAGTGTAATTGATTGCCAGATCTATCTTAGGTGAGCAAAATACCTATCTGCAAAGGAATTTGATTTAGGGATTTTGTGAACAAATTGAACCTGATCATTACTGCTTGTCTGGATCTTAGAATTTAGCAAAGGAATTTGGAATTCTAGATTCAGGGATAGATAGTTTACGCAGCGAAAGCTGGTAGGTTTTACAATTATGTTTGAGTTCTAGAACGGTTCTTAATTATAATCCTGATGCTTTAATTAATTCACAGTTCTGAAGATTCCTGAGATTTCCCTATGCCTAGCGCTTTTCTCCATTGATTTACACTTTGTTTAATTATTCGCACTGCAATTTCATTACATTATACTTTATTTAGCATAATACTTTTACTGGGATTTATTGAGTATTTCATAGTCCTTGTGGATTCGATCCCTAAGTACTACAGTGATCTCTTAATTTGAGAGAGTAGCTCAGGGTAAATTTGAGCATATCAAATTTTGGCGCCGTTGCCGGGAACTTTTGAATTTACCATTAGATTTAAGTTTAAGTTTTTGTCTAAATTTTCTTTTATTTTGTTACTGATCTCGTTCTTTCTTTCTTTCTTGTGTGTTTCAGGTGCATGCCAAATCGCAAAACTCGGAGCAACAAGAATCTTGAGCTAGTAACCCTTTCAAATCAAGAGCTAGCTAAGTTAGAACGAAGAACCCGGAAAGCAAAGAATTCAGAAGCGATGTTGCGTACTATCATCATGGCTGATGAACATGGAGTTCTCCGGGACAGGGATGGCCATGCATACAATGCAGAGGGCCAAAGGATCGATGACAACGGCCAAGTCATTGTTGAGGCTGAAGTACACGCCCAGGGTGCTGGTGTCGACCGACACGCACCACCTGGTGTCGATCGACACCTACCAGCGGCTGGTGGTGTTTTGGTTGGACAAGGTGCACCTGGTGCCTTAGGTCCACGCGCAATGACATTGGGGGATTACAACCGGCCAGAGCAGTTCTATGCCAACCGGTCTGCCATCCGCCCGCCTCCGTTTCAAAGGAATGACTTTGAACTCAAACCTGCATACTACACGCTTGTAGGTCAGAACCCTTTCCACGGGCTATCACATGAGCACCCTATGGATCACATTGAGCGGTTTGAGGATCTAGTCACTAGCATCAAGGCCAACGGGGTGTCAAACGACTATCTGTTCTGTAAGCTCTTCCCATACTCTCTTGCTGGGGAAGCAGCTTATTGGCTTAAGCAGTTGAAGCCGGGATCACTGACCACTTGGGAGGACACTAAAAATGCTTTCCTGAACAACTTTTATGATGATGCACGGTCTGAAGAGCTGAGGACGAAGATTTCAGCCTTCTCTCAAGGGCCTACAGAAGCATTCAAGGCCGCTTGGGCAAGGTTCAGAGCTTATCAGAGAGATTGTCCACACCACGGGTTCAGTGAAGTTCAGTTGCTTGGGATTTTCTTCAGGGGTATCGATTGGAGGTATCAGATGGCTCTAGATGCTGCAAGTAATGGCAACTTCAATACCAGATATCCTGAGGATGCTGTGGTACTAATAGAGAATTTGGCTTCAAGCAACAGCACTAAGAATGCTGATTTTGAGAGAAAGAAGCAAGCTGGGAACTTAGATGGAAGTCAGATAGCTGAGGTGAAGGCGAAACTTGATACGGTTCACAACCTTCTAATAAACAAGAAGCAGGTCCAGTTTGCTGCTGAGGTTGAGACCTATGAGCCAGTTGATGCGCATGAGGAGCAGGATGTTAATTATGTCGGTGGCACAGGCTTTCAGCATTTCGGTAACTCACAAGGAAACCGAGGCTACAATGGGGGCAGTCCGCGGGGCAACTATCACGGGAATCAGTCCTCCTCTTCTTTCACACAGCAACCTCAATATCAGAAGCCATATCAGAGCAACAACAACTTCAATCAGAGGAACTATGGTTCATCTTCATATCAGAGCGTTCCACCACCTACTACAGAGAGCAAGATGGAATCGATGCTTGAACAGATTCTAGAAGGTCAACAGAAGATCACCGTGGAATTCAATGGAAAGTTAGACTCACTGTATCAGGATTTGAATGGGAAGTTTGAGCAGCTGAACACTCATGTCAAGAAGTTAGACACTCAGGTTGCTCAGACCGCTGGAGCTATTAAGAGACAGGACGGTTTTCTTCCTGGGAAGACGGACACTAATCCGAGGCATCCAGTGAATGCCATTTCATTAAGGAGTGGGAAGAAAGTTGAGCCTGTGATCAGGAGTACTCTGACACCTGAAGAGAAGATAGACTTAGAAGAGGTCGAAGACGAAGATGTTCTTCCAGAGTTAGTGTCGACCGACACCAACACTATGTGTCGATCGACACCAGTTGATACAGAAGAGATTGGCAAGGACAAAGCTGTGTCGATCGCTACCAGGGACACGACACATGATGTTAGTGTCGACCGACACCACCTGGGTGTCGATCGACACCCTTCACAGACAGACAAGGCTTCTTCATCATCTGCTAAGCCGATCACCGAATCATCATACAAACCGAGGATCCCTTATCCTCGAAACCCCAGGAAGTCTAAGCAAGAGATAGACGATGCCAGGTGTAAGGCTATGATGGACAAGCTCATTGTTGAGTTACCGTTGATTGATGCCATCAAAAAATCCCCCGTAATCAGACGGTATGTGAAACGCATGGTCACTAAGGATTTGAATGTTGAACAGGGTGCGATGATGATTTCCGCACAGGTTAGTGCTGTGATTCAGAACAAGATTCCAGAGAAGCTTCCAGACCCAGGTAGTTTCGTTCTTGACTGCACCATCTTTGCAGAGAAGTTCGAACGGTCTTTATGTGATCTTGGTTCTAGTGTGAATTTGATCCCCAGATCAGTTGCTGTGAATCTTGGTATGACAGACTTTCAGCCGACAAGGATTACTCTCATCCTTGCTGATCGTTCCGTTCGTCTTCCAGACGGTATCCTTGAGGATGTTCCTATCAAGATAGGAGGTTGCTTGATTCCTACGGACTTCGTTGTGTTGACATATGAGGAAGAGCCTAAGGGCCCGTTGATATTGGGACGACCATTCTTGGCTACAGCTGGTGCCATGATTGATGTCAGAAGGGGACGCATTGGTCTGAATGTAGGCGATTTAGTTATGAACTTTGAGATGGATAAGCTTGTAAAGCGGCCTACGATCGACGGTCAGACTTTCTGCGTCGAGACTCTCATGGATTTTGTTGAGGAGAGTTTCAAAGAGTTGCACTGTGAGGACCCTCTGGAACGTGCTTTGATTGCTTCAGTGGATGAGGTTGAGCATTTAGATGATATTGCTGCTGGGTATGTCAAGCTAATGGATGCAACCAAGGAAGTGATGCACGTAATGGGTGTCGATCGACACCCATCACTGGTGTCGATCGACACCAGTGTCCGGACAGACAAAAAAGCAGCTGATTGGAGCTTTGAGCAAGCTCCAAAGATAGAGCTTAAGCAACTCCCTGCGGGGCTCAGGTACGCATTCCTTGGTGAACATAATTCATATCCTGTTATTGTTAATGCGTCCTTGAACAACGCAGAGCTCACCCTATTGCTAAGTAAGCTGCGCAAGTTTCGCAAGGCTCTTGGCTATTCTCTTGATGACATTTCAGGTATCTCTCCAGATCTGTACATGCATAGGATACATCTTGAGGATGAGACTAAGTCATCAATTGAACATCAGAGACGGCTGAATCCAAACCTGAAGGATGTGGTTAAGAAAGAGATCATGAAGCTGTTGGATGCAGGGATCATCTATCCAATTTCTGACAGTGGTTTGGTCAGTCCAGTGCATGTTGTGCCTAAGAAAGGAGGAGTCACAGTGGTACAGAATGAGAAGAATGAGCTGATACCGACTAGGACTGTGACAGGGCACAGAATGTGCATTGACTATAGGAAGCTGAACGCCGCTACAAGAAAGGATCATTTTCCTTTGCCCTTCATTGATCAGATGCTTGAGCGGTTAGCTAATCACCCTTTTTACTGTTTCCTTGACGGTTATTCAGGGTTCTTTCAGATTCCTATTCACCCAGATGATCAGGAGAAGACCACGTTTACATGTCCCTATGGCACTTTCGCATACCGCAGAATGCCCTTTGGACTATGTAACGCTCCTGCTACGTTTCAGAGGTGTATGATGTCTATCTTCACAGACATGATTGAGGACAGTATGGAGGTATTTATGGATGATTTTTCAGTCTATGAGTCTTCATTCAAGGGTTGTTTGGATAACCTATGCAGGGTGCTAGCTAGATGTGAAGAGACGCACTTGGTTCTGAATTGGGAGAAATGCCACTTTATGGTCAGAGACGGCATTGTTGTTGGGCATAGGGTATCAGAGGCTGGTATTGAGGTTGATAGAGCTAAGATTGAGCTCAAGCGTGCATTAGTAAGTGCTCCAATTATTCAACCGCCGGATTGGGATTTGCCTTTTGAGGTAATGTGTGACGCCAGCGACTTTGCAGTTGGGGCTGTGCTGGGACAAAGGAAGGACAAGAAGCTTCATGCCATATACTATGCCAGTCGTACATTGGAAGATGCGCAGAAGAACTACGCCACTACGGAGAAAGAACTGCTTGCTGTTGTGTTTGCTTTTGAGAAGTTCAGGCAGTATCTTGTTGGCTCTAAGGTAGTAGTGCACACTGATCATTCTGCACTCAAGTACCTGATGCAGAAGAAGGATTCTAAGCCTAGACTGTTAAGATGGATTCTATTACTCCAGGAGTTCGACATCGAAGTCAAGGATAAGAAAGGTACTGAAAATGGAGTTGCTGATCATCTTTCACGGATTAGGATTGAGGACGACATCCCTATTGATGATTCTCTGCCAGAAGAGAATGTGCACTTATTGGAAACGGGATGGCGTGATTTTTCTTGCGGTGATCTGCAGTATTCTCGAACAACAAGTCCGAGTATCGATCGACACCACACATCCCGTGTCGATCGACACCATGTTCCAGACAGCTCCGATTTGGCAGATAACCACTCAATAGCTGTTGTTGAGGGTCAAGTTCGACCATATGGTGCTGTTGTCTTGCTCAGTCCTGAGGGCAATGAATTTACAGTCAACGGTCAGAGGGTTAAACATTATTGGGCACATGCCAAGATCCCGGACGGACACATATTGCGTCTGGATGATGCACCCTCTGCCTAAACCGTCACAAAGTCAAGCTAATGACTTTAAACAAGCGCTTGGTGGGAGGCAACCCACTGGTAAGTTGTGAATAAATTTTATTTATTTGATTTTTAATTATTTAAGTTTTTCTTTTGATGATCTAACAGTGGTTGAACTCGGATTATTGGTTTCACAAACTTGCACTCAATTTTGAAACATCATAGTTTCGGATTACAGACCTGGTGTCGATCGACACCCATACCACGGATTCAGGTTTTGTGTTCTAATATTTTGACTTTTTCACTTTGGTTCATCAGTTTTATTTCCTTTTTACCAACTTCTTGCTTGATAACACTGGGGACAGTGTTGTTTAAGTCTGGGGGAGGTAGTTACTAACATCATTCTTTTTGTTTTCTTAGAGTCAGTCCAATTTTTTGTTTTATTGAGTCAAAATTTAGTTTGGAAACTATGATTTTTCGAGGAAATCACCATATTTGCAGGAAATTGAGTGACCACTGATTCAAGCTTGACTTGTGTCTGAGACTAATGAAAAACCCAAGGCTGATCAACCTACCAATGTTACCCATGTTCACCTGAGCTTTCAGAGGATCCATCACCGACTTCGCCCATTAACCTGACTTTATTTTGCTTGTCCAGGGGCTTGATATACATTGGATCGGACTTTCCCTTCAGTCCTAAAAGACTTGTCTGTGTGAGTATGGTTCCCCTCTCTCTTCCCTTCATAAAAGAAAAAAAAAATATATATATATATACTAAGCAGTAAACAGTAAAAGATGAAATGATTTTCTTTTGAGTAGAGAGGTAGGAAAATTTCCAGTGACCTCATTATTCTACTTTGAAAGGAATGATCACACAAAGGTTGGAAGCGAGGTTAGGAAAATTTCCCGTGATACCATTATTCGCCTACACCTTTGATATAATTAACTACAGAAGTGAGAAAAGGGAGAGGAAAGGAACCAGAAGTAAAGACAGTCTGTGTGATCAGGGAAACTGATTGAGAAAGAGTCCATGTGTCCTTTGATTGATACTCCCTGGATGAGTCTTCACCTTAGTTTATAGAAGTCAGTATGGTGAATTTGGATTGTTTATTTGAATTGTGGAGTTGTTTGGGACAGTTGCTAAGTCTGGGGGAAGTACATGGTGGTCTGGACCTTGTCAGGTAAGAATTTCCAGTGGCTTTACTATGGTGAATGTGAGTCTGGTGCTCTTATGACGAAATGAGTTTCCTGTGTTTTCAAACTTCTTTCACAAGCTGAGTTTCTGTTGCTAAGTCTGGGGGAGTTGATATATCATGGTTTTTATGGGTTTTAACATGATATAAGAGTCTTTAATCGTGTCTTTTTGGTGTTTTTAGAGTCTATTAGAGTCTTTTGTCTTCAGGTATGCATTTAGGACTAATGTGAAGAATATGGGAGATTTTGGAGCAAAGACCAAGAAGTTGCGTAGAAGGATCATCTTTTGAGGCGATGTGTGACTTGGTGTCGATCGACACCAGCCATGCGTGTCGATCGACACCACAGGCGGTCAACTTCGGAGATTTTGGAAGATTTACAATTTTGCCCAGAAGTTTCTATTATTTCAACATTAGTTCCTGTACGAGTTTTTAGCTATATATTGTGTTTTAGATCAGGGTTTTAGGGATTATGAAGTAGCAGACTCTCTCTCTATCTCAAGCTTGGATCATCTTTCTCTAATCTCTGATACTCTTTGTTCTCTACTTTTATTTTCTATTATACAGTGATTTCTATTCATATCATGATGATTGTTTCTTTCACCATGTCTGAGTAGTTCCCTTGTTAGGCTATGGGTTTTCAAAGGTTTCTGAAGAATTGTTGAACCAGTGATTTATTAGGGTTAATTGATAGAGTTCTTCATCTAAGATTGAACTTATTGCTTATTCTAGATTCGCGACCTAGAATCTGATTTAGGGTTGTTAATTGACATGAAAGTGTAATTGATTGCCAGATCTATCTTAGGTGAGCAAAATACCTATCTGCAAAGGAATTTGATTTAGGGATTTTGTGAACAAATTGAACCCGATCATTACTGCTTGTCTGGATCTTAGAATTTAGCAAAGGAATTTGGAATTCTAGATTCAGGGATAGATAGTTTACGCAGCGAAAGCTGGTAGGTTTTACAATTATGTTTGAGTTCTAGAACGGTTCTTAATTATAATCCTGATGCTTTAATTAATTCACAGTTCTGAAGATTCCTGAGATTTCCCTACGCCTAGCGCTTTTCTCCATTGATTTACACTTTGTTTAATTATTCGCACTGCAATTTCATTACATTATACTTTATTTAGCATAATACTTTTACTGGGATTTATTGAGTATTTCATAGTCCTTGTGGATTCGATCCCTAAGTACTACAGTGATCTCTTAATTTGAGAGAGTAGCTCAGGGTAAATTTGAGCATATCAGTAGTGGTGGGGAATTATTATTAATTCCCCAGTAGTCCATTTCGCTCCATCGGTGAGTAACCGCCTTTCCTCGCAGTTCTCCCTGTTCAGCGACGGCTACCGAATTAGCTCCTGGTAGACTGTTGGAGCAATCTGTCAACTCGCCGATCTACATGGTTCGTTATGGTCTGTCGGTTGACTGCCTGTTGAACACAACAGTTTATGCCAACCAGCCAGACGAGTTGTCATTGTACCCGGCAGTCCGATTCTCGTCCTTCGGTCTACCCGGCAGCATGTTCATATGGATTCTTCGATATTCAATATCTCCTTGCAATTTCAAGATCCCTACGAACTATTCTCGGATCCATCGTCCCTTCTCCCATTTAGACGAACTTACGGCCTTATCTCCAGCCGTTATTCACGATCTCGCCTTTATGGTGGCTTTCTCCCTTTTTCCGAGTGAGATTTCCCCTTAGAAGAGATTTTTCTCTCTGGGTTCTGGGTGTGGATGAGTTGTTACCCACGAAAATGCCTTCCTTTTACAGGAAAAGTGGTCGTGTAACTTCCCAATCTCGCACTATTCTCGTGCATTCTCGGCCATTCGTTTAATGAATGGTTGGGATTGCACCCGTTCGCGTGGTAACTGCTCTGGACGGTTACCAGGCAGTTACTTGGTTCTACGACCAACCGCACATGTCCCAGCAACCGTACCTGACCTAGCTCGGCAGCTAGCTGACCATTCCACCCAGCTGGGTCAGTTTTCAATCAGTCCACCGAGCTGGTTGAGCTATCGGTCAGCTGAGCTAGCTAGTAATTCCAGATAGCTAGTTGTCACTCCAGCTCGTCTAGCTACCTTAACTTACTTTAGCTGGTTAGCTCGAGAACTAAGCACCCATTTTATTCGGTTAAGTCATTTGGTCTGTTTCTAGGCCACGACAAATCTGTCCGTAACCTTTCCGTAATCTTTACAAGGATCACAAGATTATTACCTTTAAATCATCCCGTTAACCTGAGCCGTTTACCACTTAACGCACATGCCCCATTTTTGTGGGATCGGGTCGTGACATGTCTACCCCCCTTAGAGTGAATTTGTCCTCGAATTCGGGTGTGGTTAGAATTTCCTGACCTTGGTCATTTCATTACTCTGTCAACTCCCTCACCTTGGTCATTCCTTGACTTGGTGAGATCCCGACCTTGATCTTTAGATTTTGTCACATTCCCTACTCTGATCCTTTAGGATTCGGTCAAGAGCATTCATCCTTCCAAGGATCACGCATGCTCTGATACCAACTGTAACATCCCGTCCCGGACGCTCCGGCGTCCGAATATAAGGAGTCCGAGTTTATGCCTTCTCACGGCCAAAACCCTTTGAATTTTCCTTATTCTTTTAGAAATGCCTTAGGCTATTACTTTACCCTTTCTTATGCAGCGGAAACCTTTACTCCTTGGTCTAATTCCAACCATTACTTAGCATCGGTTTTTAACGTATTTCCTGTGGCGTACGATAGATCCCCAATTCGGCCAAATCATGCAATCAATCAGTTTTGCCTTAGCAGACATACGGTTGTACCAACGCCCTACTTAACCAATAAGTTAGGTTAATAACGTACCTTGGCCAACATGCGGATTAGTGTTTTCCTCCATCCATTCATTGTGTCGCCTGACCGCTTCTCCAATGTATTACCCCACCACTCCGTTACTTATCCATACAACCAACCATCCCCTTAGGCTTTGTAACGGTAGTGGTGGGGAATTATTATTAATTCCCCGGTAGTCCATTTCGCTCCATCGGCGAGTAACCGCCTTTCCTCGCAGTTCTCCCTGTTCAGCGACGGCTATCGAATTCCCTGCCCGGTAGACTGTTGGATCAATCTGTCAACTCGCCGATCTACAGGGTTCATTATGGTTTGTCGGTTGACTTCCTGTTTAACAAAACAGTTTTTGCCGACCAGCCAGACGAGTTTTCATTGTACCCGGCAGTCCGATTCTTGTCCTTCGGTCTACCCGGCAGCATGTTCGTAGGGATTCTTCGATATTCGACATCTCCTTACGATTTCAAGATCCCTACAAACTATTCTTGGATCCATCATCCCTTCTCCCATTTAGACGAACTTACGGCCTTATCTCCAACCGTTATTGACGATCTTGCCTTTATGGTGGCTTTCTCCCTTTTTCCCGGTGAGATTTCCCCTTAGACGAGATTTTTCTCTCTTGGTTCTGGGTGTGGATGAGTTGTTACCCACGAAAATGCCTTCCTTTTATAGGGAAAGTGGTCGTGTAACTTCCCAATCTCGCACCTATTCTCGTGCATTCTCATGCATTCCTTTAATGAATGGTTGGGATTGCAACCGTTCGGGAGGTCACTGCTCTGGACGGTTACCAGGCAGTTACTTGGTTCTACGACCAACTGTCCATGTCCCCACTACCGTACCTGACCTAGCTCGGCAGCTAGCTGACCAGTCCACCCAGCTGGGTCAGTTCTCAATCAGTCCTCCGAGCTGGTTCAGCTACCGGTCAGCTGAGCTAGCTAGTAGTTCCAGCAAGCTAGTTGTCACTCCAACTCATCTAGCTACCTTAGCTTACTTAGCTTATTAGCTCGAGAACTTTGCTCCCATTTTATCCGGCAAAGTCGTTCGGTCCGTTTCTCGGCCACTACAAATCTGTCCCTAACCTTTGTGTGATTCTTTACAAGGATCACAAGGTTATTAACTTTAAATCATCCTGTTTACCTGAGTTGTTACCACTTAACGCACAGGCCCCCACTTTTCTGGGATCGTGTCGTGACAATCAACCTCCCCTTCCTCCCGAACTTCAAGACTCCGAAAAGTTGCTAGATGATATGCTAGCTCTACCTGGCCGACATAATCTACCACTATTGAGTCAGTATCCTATCGCTGACGTTGAGACTATATGGTATGAAATTTATTACTTTTTGTCTTATCATCCGCTTGATTTGGTTTGATTACTGTTGAGACACCCCGACCTGGTTTTTTTTTTTTACTATTTCCATAATTAATAAACCCCAGCAGCGTGAATCAATTAATTCAACTCAACCAAATTTAACATTCACATAAATAATAAACAATAGAAATGCATAGCAATATGTATGCATTTTGTTGTCCACATAATGAATATTAATATTAATATATCTATAATATTTTTGTTGAATATTCTTATACTTATATATGTGCAGGTGAGTACAAATTAAGAAAGTTTTCCTCTTTGGTTTCATGAACTAGTGGAAGGTCGTTAAAATAAAGTAAAGTCTTGGCCCATGTATTTTACAAGAGGTTATTTTTCACACACGGGATCACGGGCTCACGAAAAAGCCCGTGAATTATGGGGTATGTGTCCGAGGACAAAATTATTCAGAAGCACCTAACGAGGATGACTTTTATGGGACCATGGAAAATATCATAGAGCTCCAGTATCCAGGATTTGTGAATTTAAAGATTACACATTTCTATTGTGAATAGTATGACCCAAAATTGGCAAAGACATTTGAAAGCAAGATGGAGGCATTGTTGACGTCCTCTCGTCAAGGTAATATCAAAATTTCTAACCATTCATTGTAGGTATTGTTTTGTTTTAACAAAATATGCATGTGTGTGTATTTATGTATATGTATTTTTATATTTTTTTTTTTTGAACTATGAAGGTTCTCAAGCTGATCAAGTTTGTTATCATTCTTACCCTTCCACTAAACGACCTCGAAAAGTTTGGCTCACAGTTCTCAAAGTCAATCCAAGGCCTGCTGATCAAGGAAAGTTTAACGAAAAAGAGCTTGTTATATTACAGCAAACTAATGATTATGGAATGGCGGGTACGATTGAAGAAATCATCATTGATAGTTTGGTAGACGGAAATAATCCTACAGAAGAAATTGATTTTGAAATCGAAGACGCTGAAACAGAAGACAAATTTCTTTGTAATTTATCCTCTTCAGATGATGAAGATGAGGAATTTAAATAATATTTTTAGGATTTTAAATATTTGTAATATAAATATCATGCAACGAATTTGCTAATATCTTTACCATTATGTGACTAAATATAAGGACGGTTAAAAAAGAGTCAAAAATTACCGACGTATATGTGACTAATCTGCGACGACCACCTGAAATTGTGAGTAACTATGAGGACGGTTAAAAAAGAGTCACAAACTACCGGCGTATATGTGATTAATCGGCGACGACCACCTGAAATTGTGACTTACTATAAGGACGGTTACAAAAGAGTCACAAATTACCGACATATATGTGATTAATCTGCGATGACCACCTGAAATTGTGACGGTTTTGTTTCTATTTAGCAACCCCGACAATTTGATTTAGAGATTATTAATAGAGAATTGTCAATATGTTAAGTTTTAAGTTTCTACATTTTATTGAACTACTATCAATTATAGTGAATCATTTTAAAACCAAAAAAAACTTTAAAAACTTTAGTATACACAAATCTTCTAAACATCATATAAATACTTATGTAATATTAATTAATAGTTTTAAAATTTCTTAATATCTTTCTATTTAATGTTTATGCTCATTAAAACTGATTTAATTATGTTTAGTATTGTTATGTAAGTGGTTGTAAAAGTATACATATAATTTGTTTGGCTCTTAAGTTTGAAAATTCATATGAACACGTTTGTGACTTGTTTTTTATGTCACAAATTAGTTACACCGTGCGACGAATTTGCAATTACCTTAGTTTGTGATGATTTTGTTACCACTTGAAATTTTATGAAAATTTTGGTGAAAATTTAGGCGGTAATTAGTAAATTATTTTTCCACTCAATTATTTTTCCCACTTAAATGTGACCGAATTAATATTTACTAAATGTTTTTTTTTTTACCTCCTCTCTCTTTTTTCTGATTTCTCTAGAAACTTTGAGAATTTTCATCCCTCTCACCGAAGCTTTTCATTTCTTTCCCGGCGAAGCTTTTCATCTCGAAATCACTTGAGAAACTTTCAAAATCATCAGTTATTTCATCGATAATGACTGGAAAGGGTAAATCGAGTAGGGGTCACGTTCGTAGATCCGTCGGAGGTGTGCGAGTCATCCTTCCGGTAACTAAATCTGCCGGAGGGGTCCAAACTAATGCAGGCGGTGGGTCATCTTCTCACTCCTCCAACCCTTCCTCGACCGCAAGACCATCGGTTTCCCGACCATTATCATGAACTCCTGCGTCTCAATACCCGGCGTCGACGCAGGCTCCTTCCTCATGGTCAAAAGCCGCTCAACCGCCTCCTTCTCACTCATGGTCAAAAGCCGATCAAGCGTCTCCTTCTCACTCACGGTCACAAGCCGCCCAACCGCCTCCTTCTCACTCACGGTCACAAGCCGCTCAACCCCCTCCATCACAATCACGGTCACAAGCCGCTCAACCGCCTCCTCCTCACTCACAGTCCCAACTACCGCGCGTTCAAATTCCACAGACCCATGCTCCGGCTGCTCAGATTTCACAGCAACCACCGGCGCCTCCTGAGATTCCAGAGCATCAACCTCCCCTTCCTCCAGAACATCAAGAATTCGAACAGTTGCTAGATGATATGCTAGCTCTACCTGGCCGACATAACCTACCACTATTGAGTCAGTATCCTATCCCCGACGTTGAGACTACATGGTCTGAACTTTATTACTTTTTGTCTTATCATCCGCTTGATTTGGTTTGATTACTGTTTAAACACCCGACTCGTTTATTTTTTTCCTATTCCCATAAATAATAAACCCCAACAGCATGAATCAATTAATTCAACTCAACCAAATTAAATTTTCACCATAAATAATAACCAATAGAAATGCATAGAAATATCTAGCAACCTAACGGTTCTATAAATTCATAAATAAATAAATAACCTCAACAAGTAAATAAAACAATTTCCCCCGGTATGTCATCTCATCCCGCAGCCGCAGTTCCACGAGCTCCAGTTAAAACTCCTTTTCCTTTCTTTACATGCGCCATTGCGAATAGACGCAGTCAGTATTTAATAAATACTAAGGAGTCGATCAACCCGTCTACTAGGTCAATTACAAACTGACGACTCCAAAATGCTTCCTGGCATAATTTTATGCTCGGAAGGAAAATACAACAATCAGCAAAAACAACCCAAAACTTTCAGCAATTTAAAAACTCATTTATAGTCCAAAATATAATTAATTAAATTCAGAAAATAAATAATTAATTAGAAATACTTCTATACCGGAAATTTAAATAAAATTCAGCAAATCAACGATTTAATTACTACAATAATTTGGCAATTCTCCAGAATTTAATAACAACTTACACACCAAAATTCCAAGAAAACTCACAACCACATCAAAATCAATCCTAACACAAAAAATTAAGTCGATAACTCTCGTAAATCCAGTCCGACCACGGTACTGCACTCACCTTAGCCAAACGTAGAAACTTTCGCCACAAAATTCCACAACAATTTGGAACTCTCCGGGGCAAATACACCCTAGATTTTCTGAACGCAAGACCTAAAATAGTAAAATAATAAAACAAACTTAATAACTAACTAACTAAAAACAAAAGACAAACGACTGATATAAGTTTTAGGTCTTGCGTTCTGGGAGAGTTGATATATCATGGTTTTTACCGGTTTTTAACCATGATATAAGTTTTATTTATTAAGTATCTTGGTGTATCTAGAGTCTTTTTGTGTCTTTTGCAGGTTTATGTACGTTTTGGGCTTCCATGCGATTTTGGTACGATTTTGGTGCCATTTTGGAGCAAATTCGGAGAAACAAATTTGGACAGCCATCATGGTGCTGGTGTCGACGACACCACTAGAGAACGAAATTTCTGTACGAATTTTGTACGAGTTTTGCACGAATTGCATATTTGCCCCAGAAGTTTCCCAGATTTGCAATTAAGCCTACAACGTGTTTTTAGACTATAAATAGGATTTTTAGGTCATTGTTTAGACCTATGCTTTATTTTTACACTTGATTATTCATAGCCCCTTTTTCAGAGTATTCATAGAGAAGACTTTCATACTCTTTATTTCTTCTCTTGATTTATTTTATGCTTTCTATTCTATTCAGGATGTTTGTTTCATTCACCATGTCTGAGTAGATCCCTAGTTAGGTTTAGGGATTCTCATAGGGATTTCATGAATTGTTAGGTTTAACACTGGTTAAGATTCAAACTTGTTAGTTCTTCATCTAGGATTGTACTTAATGCTTCTTTTAGCTTGATCACCTAGAAGTATGATATTAGGTTGTTAAATTGGCGCGACAGCGTGATTTATAATCTGAACTAATCCAAGTGAGCATGTTAGATATTCACAACGACAGTTGGTTTAGATAACTTGCGAACATATCGAACTTGTACTTAAAACTTGTCAAAACTTTAGGATTCACAACGACAGTTGGTCTCTTAGGTTCATGTCAAATATAGTTTTCGCAACGACAGTTGGTTAGCTATGCATTAGTGATTTGAGTTCTAAAATGGTTTTTAATGAGATCTTGACCAGTTGTTTATTCCTACTTTGATTGATTTCCTGAGAAGTTCCCTAGACCTGACGTTTTCCTCCATTTGATTACATCTGTATTTACCTTTCTGCATTGTTATTTCAATACATCTTATTTGCTTAGGTGGACTTGAAACGAATACGTCTGTTGTGAAGCCTCAGAGTCCTTGTGGATTCGATCCCTTAGTACTACCGTGATCTCTTAATTTTAGAGAGTAGTTGTAGGGTTAATTTGACCCCAATCACTTATCCCCATAGACGGCGCCAGAATGTGGGCAACGAATTGCGCTCGGGTGCATAGCTCTGTCGCACATTGAACTCGCTGACCGAGTTCTGTTTTCTTCAAAGGATGCATCTTTGCATCGAGCTCGACCTCAGATCGAGTGGAGGACTCGGCTTGGTGATCGAGTCTATAGACTGAGTGGTCATCTTCCTCCAAAGTCGGCTCCTTGTGAATGAAATCAGGTTGGTGATCGTGCTATGTTGACCGGCTATCCTTTCCTTAAAGTCAGCATCTATTCGGCTTAGTGATCAAGCTCCTTGGCCGAGCAATCACACTATTTGCTCATGAACTCCAAAAAGTCTCCAAAAGCATCCCATTCACCTGATAACATGTAAAACCTAATATGAATGCTATATGAGTGAAAAGGACAATGAATGGAGTGAAACAAGTGATGAAACTATGCCTAAGTGATGAGAAATGCATGCTTAAATGAGGTAAAATACATAGATATCAGCAGTTAAATGCTATCCTTGCAAGAGTTGTGGGAGTCTCAAAGAGAGATTGGGCAGTCAAGCTGGATGATACTCTCTGGGCCTATAGGACCGCCTTTAAGACTCACATAGGAAGAACACCATTCCAATTGCTATATGGGAAGACATGCCATTTACCAGTGGAGATTGAGTACAATGGATTTGACATTACGGCAGCTCAAGAAAAGAAGGCAATGGATTTGCATGATTTGGAAGACATCATGCTCGATGCTAATGAGAGCTCTAAGATATACAAGGAGAGAACAATAGGTTTCCGTGATAAGAAGATTGTGCCTAAGGGACTCACGGCTGGTGACCAAGTGCCCCTTTTCAACTCGAGGCTTAAGATCTTTCCATGTAAGCTTAAATCAAGGTGATCAGGACATTTTAATATCAAGGAAGTTCTACCCTATGGAGTGATTACTCTGATCAGCAAGGAAGGGAATGAATTTACAATAAATAGACAAAGAGTCAAGGTCCACATCGCTGATCAAATCATTCCACACGGGACCTCAGTTCCTCTCGACGAACCACCCCAAGCCTGATAAGAGTGAGGAGTCGAGCTTAGAGACTTTAAACAAGCTCACTTGAGAGGAAATCCCATGTCTATCCTTGTACATATTGCTTTAAGTTTTTGGTATTTCTGATATGTTTTTCTAGTTTTTCTGGTGATCAGGTCATGGGAGAAGAGTTTGAGGACGAGAGGACAATGAAACAAAGAACAAGAGGTGCTAAAACGTTGACTCAATTTTCTGGCTCGACCAAACACATCGAGCCAAGCACCAGAGGAGCAGGCTCGACTTCCAGACTCGGTTTGCAACCCGAGTAAAGCACCTGAAGGACCAGGCTCGGTTTACATGTTGAGCCTGGTCCCACTGCCACCATTGAGGTAACAACTCCACCGTTTTACTGTAAATACTATTTCATATCTTTATTTCTTGCTTTTCCTCTTAAACCTTCCTTTGAATCATTTATTACACAAGGGACTGTGTAATTCAAGTTTGAGGGAGGGTTTGAAATGTGTTTGACATGTTTCTCTGTGTTTCTTAGTTTGAAATTTTGCATAATTGAGTTTGCATTCACATAATTTTATTGCATAGAAAAACCACAAAAATATGAAATTTTTTTGAAATAAATTCCAAAAACAAACAGAGTGTTCATGTAGTTGCATTTACATCTTAGGATTGAGTCTAGTTGCATTTCATTTAGGTCTTATGCATTTGCATAGGGGACTACGATGATCATGACCTTGTAAGCATAATGATTTATGAGATAGTCTTAGTGCCCTAGTTAGTAGTTGTCTGATGCATGTCATGTGAGTTTAAAGCATAAGATAGCACAATGCTTTGAATGCATAGCTTGGTATTTGGTCTTGGTTGAAGCATGTTTGGATCTGATATCATTCCCTATCTATTAGAACCTAATCTTGACTAATAATTATCATATTTATGCTTCTGACTTGAACTCATGGATACCTTATACATACTTGGATTTTCTTTCACCTACTACCACTCTTGCTAATCCAAGTAGCTGATTTCCACCATTGGAACAGTGTCCCCAACCTTTAGCCTAAACTTTCTCTTCAAGCCATAATTATTTGCTGACTGTGAGGCCTTATTTTTTGATTGAGCATGGTAGAACGTGTTAGGTCTGAGCGAACCAGCACTACAACAAAAATGGACATTACTAGCATATTATGATAGCATGAATTTCATAACTGCTATTAATGATGACTCATAATTTTTTTTACTATATAATAACGTTTGAAAAATGCTTAAATTTTGATAGCATTGAAAAATCGTTAAGATTAAATTTTATTAAACAAAAACTTAAAATCACTAAGCGGAAACGTAAAATACCAACACTTAGCCAAAAAGTTCACTTAAGCGCCGTAACAAACCAAAAAAAATAATCAAACGCTCCTTCTTTTTAGTGAATCATCCACTTATTTTGGTTCGTTCAATTTTTTCCAAAACTCATCATCTTCCCCTCCTCTTCTTCTTCTAAGACCTAAAAACTCAGAAAATTAAATAAAATTCGATAAATCAAAAATCAAACAACCACAAATTTCTGCTTCTATCGATCTTGTTCCTGGTAGATTTCTAGATCTTCTTCATTTCTCCTGTAATTTGTAGATTTCCCAAAAGTTCTAGGGTTTTGCGATGGAGAAAGTTGAAAATTGGAAGACGAAGAACGGTCATGAGAAGTCAAAGAAGCAGAAGAGAGATGAGAATCTAAACTGAGGAGAAATAAATTTGGATCTCATCGTTGAATCAAGAGTTAAAGGATTTGAGTAAGAAATTGTTTTCAGGATTTAGTGACGGTTCATCTGTGAATTCAATGGTTGCTTTGTTAGTGGAAGAGATGAGTTTTAGGTTCTTGACTTTGATTTTGTAATCTGCTTGTTTCTGTTAGCCTTTGGCTTCATGGAGTTTAGATTCATGTTATGATGCTTATTCTCTCTTTGTATTGATATATAAACTGACTTAAAGACTGAGATATTGAGCTTATATGGTTTTAGGGTGATGAACGTGACATGGAAGTTGATGTAGCTTCATCCGCTACACAAGCTGCTCCTTCTCAGCATCTACCTGCAGAGCTTGAGATTTATAGCTACTACGTTGTTCTGCTTTTTCTGATTATAGATGTGGCGTCTTTGATAGAAAATGCAAAATCTGGAGGAATAGGTGAAATTGACACATATGTGTTCTGGAACATTCACAAGCCCCAACAAGGTCAAGTGAGTCCCTTTGTCTCTATAACATATATTCAGACTAATGTAGTTCAATATAAGTCAATGTGATTGGTACCGTTTGCTTTCTGCAGTTCAATTTCAGTGAACACTGTGATAATTAAGCATTATACTCTCTAGATCTACCAAAAAAAAGAAGGTAGTGAATCAAGGTAATTAAGCATTATACTCTCTAGATGTATCTCTTAAATCTGTATGATCTTGTTTATGAGTCTTGATCACTATAGTTGGTGTACACTGTTTGTGGAAGCTCTTATGTCTTTGGGGAAGATGTTGGCTTTGGGGTGAGCTCCCTGATGTTAGTTTTTGACGGAGACCTAAAGGGTTCGATTTTGTGATTGAATTTGATGAGAGTTTCATGATTAGTCTTTCCAAGAATTCAGATGAGCTAAAATTTGAGCTCGTAGAAGATTTGGCAAGAGTATGAATAGAAGGGGAGAAGCGGATCAACGTTAGAAGGAAGATGTGAGCTCATTTTACTTGTGGCACTCATTGTTGTAATATTAGTTAAGACTTGATTTTTTTTTAAATAGATTGTATATTTTATAAATTGGATATTTTGTAAATTTTATATAAATTGGATATTTTATAAATTTTATATAAATTGGATACTTAGTAAATTTTATATACAATACAACAGATCATAGTAAGGTATAACTAATATAATAAATGCTACAGCAAAATATATTACAGCAACTTTAGTGAGCTATGCTATCATATATTATATATTACATCAATATAAATGAGTTATAACATAATATACTACAATAATTTCGACGAGCTATAGCATACAATATTACAGCAATTTAAATGAGGTATAACAACATATATTACAACATTTAACTAACGCTATGAAAGAAGAACATATAATAGCACCCAGAACAAATGCTATCGTAAATGGTGACCCTATTATAATTGCGGCAGAAATAGCGTTTATGAAAACGCTATCATACCCCTATGATGACAGTATTCATGTGCTAGCAATGCCCATATTTGTTGTAGTGCAGGATAGTGTCTCATATAGTTCTGGTCCGCAAATTTTGGACTAGATAGGACTAGGTGGGAACTTGATTTTGGGTGTGGGTTTGCACTGTATTTGGTAACTCGATATGTACGTTTGACTTGAAAAATGAGTCAGCAACTCGAGTCTAGTTGGTGAATCCTTGGTTGTGCTTTAAAGAAAATAAAGTTGAAAGAAGGAAAAGAGTTAAGAGTTCTTAGGAGAGGGGAATAAAGAAAAAGAGTATGTTAGTCTAGTAAAGGGTTTGGGAATAAATAAAAAGAAAATAGGCTTAATACAAAGTAAAAAGATAAAAGGAAAGGCAAAAAGCCTAGAAAGTCTTATATAATTAGAAGAGAAAGAGCGCCTTAAGCTGTTAAGAAAACCAAATCCACTAGAATAATCACTTATATAAGAATTCTTTTCTTAGAATAAAGTCAAAGAAAAGGAAGAATGAGATTGATCCAAAAAGATGAAGGCCGAAAAGTGCCTTAAGAGAAAAGGGTAGAAATATTATCATCTTCTGGATTTAGAAGTATGAGGGTCGAAGTCACTTATGTATCTGTGGGGTAGATGAGATTATATTCTTGCATGCATAGGTTGGCTATCTTCTAAAGGTCAGTCCTCTCTTGAGAGATCCCAGTTCTAAATTGTGTAACCCAGTTATGAAGGGACCATCTTTGTCTCTCAACCTTTCCCTTAAACAAATGAGTTCATTGACTTTGCATAAACTTGATTCATGGTTTCTATTTAATGAATGTTTAAGGGAATGGTTGATTTGATAGCATGTCTAGGCTAAGGCTGATGTTGGGTTTTGTTGTGAAGAGTATGGCTAAGATTTTAAGAGTTTAACTCACCTATTTTAGAATTACTAACTAGGACATTGATTGTATCTTCTTTACTAGCATGTTTTAGTTATGTGTCTCCACTTTTAACCCTCTTCTACAGCTTATATCTTGTTTGTTTGCTTGAGGGCAAGCAAATACTAAGTTTGGGGGAGTTGATATGTCTATATTTTACCAATGCATGCATCCTTGAATTTGGAGTTATTATCAGGTGTTAAAGGAGCTTCAAGGACTATTCTAGACAAGAAGAAGAATGCTATGATCAGGCTCTAGGTGTCCACTCGATATACAACTCAAGCTAGTGATAAAGGAGTCTCTTTTGGAAGATGAAGCCTACTCGACTTTTTCACTCGATCTTGAGGCTGAGCTATGCTTACACGGAATGCCCACTCGATCTGGAAGCCGAGCCATGTTCACTCGACTTGATGTACTTGACCATGAGCCCGAGATACGCCCACTCAACTTGCACCCCGAACTGACAAACTGAGCCAGAGCCCAAGAAGCTACCTTTGGAGATTCATGCCTACTGGACCATCACACTCGGTTTACAGACCGAGTCCAGCCTCACCAACTTTGTCTTTTTCTGTATTTTGTCTTTTTCTATATTAGGGTTTTAGCCACGGGTTTAAATACCCTTTTTAGGTCATTAACCAAGGGAGAACGTTTTTTATCCACTGATAATTCTCTGAAACCTCTGAGAACATCTTAAGCTTTTGTAATCCAGATTTCCTTTGATCTTTTTTGTTTTTGCATTTGTTTCTTTCAGATTATGATATAAGATTGGAATCACTCCAGCTTCATAATAACTTGATGACCGAGAGATTCCAAGACTTATCCCGTGGAAGGTGGAAACGAAGGTAGAAATGGAGGTGAATGATGTGGATTGATGATATGCTGAAATTAACCCTTAGAGCTACTCTCTCAAATAAAGAGATCACGGTAGTACTTAGGGATCTTATCCACAAAGACTCTCAGGCTTCACAATAGACCATTTCGTTTCAAATTCAGTTAAGTAATAAATAAGTAATTAAAAGACAATGCAGAAATAATAAAGAGGGTTGTAAGCAAGTTTGGAAAGCGTTAGGCGTAGGGAACTTCTCAGAAAATTATGCAAAGCAGATAAAACAACTGGTCAAGATATAATTAAGAATAGTTCTAGAACTCAAATCACTAATTTATAATTAACCAACTGTCGTTGCGAAAACTATCTATGAATTAAACCAAAGAACCCAAATTTCTTTGCGAATCTTAATGTCTAAACAAGCCATAAGTGTAGGTTCCATATGTTCACAAATTATCTAATCCAAATTTCTTTGCAATTATCTAATTTGCTCACTAGGATTTGTTCAAATCTTAAATTACGCTGTCGTGTCAATTTAACAACCTAAAATCATAATTCTAGGTGATCAGTTCGTAATAAGCATTAAGTACAATCCTAGATGAAGAACGAGCAGGTTTGAATCTTAACCAGTCATTAGATCTAACAATTCATGAAATCCCTAATGAGAAACCCTAAACTTAACAAGTGATCTACTCAGACATATCAATTAGAACAAAAGACATAACTGAAATAGATATCATATCAAAACAAAGAAAGAATAGAAAACAGGGGTTCCAGATCTTCTCAAAGGAATACAAGTAGTAAAAACAACCCCAAACTCTAGTCTCTCTTAAACTCCAGCAAATCCAAGATACATAATAATAAACCTAAAAACCTAAATAAATAGTTTAAAACACGAGATGGGTCTCCTTTGTAAGCTATTGGAACTTCTGGGGCAAAGTTGCACATCTTCAAAACTGGATAAGTTCCGAGTGATTAGTGTGTGACGATGGGTGTCGAGCACACCATGTGCCAGTGCCAAACAACACCATCGACCATCAAAGGCACCACTTCGTCATCACAGCTATAAATGCTCTATAAGTGCCATAATTATCCAAAAAGTCTCCAGCACATGTAAACCAGTAAAAGACTCGATAACGACTCGAAAGACACAGTTAAGACTCGATTATATACTTATATCATGGCTTAAAGGCGGTAAAAACCATGATATATCAATTGACTCGCTCAATAAATGGAACGAACAAGGTTGTTGAATCACTCAGAAAACTGATCTGAAAATTCAAAAGAAAGGAAGTGAATCACTCACTTAAATTCTAAAGAACGAAACACACAAAGAAACTCGGAACTTTGTGAAAGAAGAAAACAATTTCTATTACTTTAAAATGATCAAGGATAATTTACAATGAGGCTAATGATCAGCTTATATATGCTGAGTACAAACGGTCATAAACACAATAAGGAAGCTACTTAACTCGAAAAAAATCATTGATCATGAATAGAATTGATAAGAATCAAAATATAGCCGTTGAAGGTGATTTCGTGGCCAAATAAGGAAATCTGGTAGGAGCCTCTTTATATCTCAATATCCTCTTAATATATCCATGTTGTGGAAGACTCTGAATGTCTTGAGAAGGTCTCCAAGTCGTAGCTTCAACAGGTTCATAGGAATATAGCTGTTGGAATGCATTAAAGGCCCATGGGTCTTGATATGGAAAGTCTAGGTGTATGAAATGCCAAAATTGAGTCCACTTGATTCAGTGGCTGGGAATGAATCTTGAGATGTTATTAGGAGCCTCTAGTTGTAGTAGAAACTCTCTTGGACGCCCCACATATGATATTGACCAAACTCATGAGACTCCAAATAAGGCAAGCCGAGAGATGTCCAGTTTAGAAATTCTGTAACTTCTAAACCAAAGTTGATCTTGGTATGATTCCAATTCGCCGTGTGCCTCTGTTCACTCAAGATTGTATAGAAAGTGGTTTCATGGCTTAATTCTTCTTTGGTTGATCGGAATGGTCCAATTAATGCACGTTGGTCCAAATCAGATAACTTGGGAATCACCCGATTTAAGAACTGAATAAATCCTTCATCTGAACTTCTATTCGGCTGAATCAACTTTGTGGCGTGCTCTAGGTGAGCTGATAATGTATTCCAAGTGGTCTCATATGCTGAATGTTCTTGGTTGAGCCGAGATGCGTCAAAAAATATCCATAGGTCTGTATTGGCTTTAATAGCAAGATAGTATGGACAAGGCTCGTGAGTCTTCTTGGGTCGCCTTAGGTGGTTGTGGCTAGCACCATGGTTAACGCTTGGTTGGATGACCGCATCATACCCTCTCCTTTGAAAAACTTTGGACCTTGAAACTGTACAATCTGCACCAAGAGAAAGCAAGTTAGCTTTCATTCGATTTTGGGAGTCCTGGGTCTTACCTTGGTATTGTGGGGGCTTGGTGAGGCATGGTGCTTCCGGTGGCTCTTCTTTAATCAGGAAAGAGTTTGGGCTCTTCTAGTTTCCATAATAGGAGTTGTGATCACCAATGATGCTGGTTCACTCTGGTTTTGGCTTGGGTTCATGAGTTTCTTTAACTGCGGTAATTCGTCTTTATGATCCTCTTTTGTACCTGCGATGTTGTCAACACTTTGGGCAAGCCGCCCAACCGCCTTCTTCTCACTCACAGTCAAAAGCCACCCAAGCGCCTTCTTCTCACTCACGGTCACAAGCCGCTCTACCCCCTCCATCTCACTCACGGTCACAAGCCGCTCAACCGCCTTCTCCTCGCTCACAATTCTAACTACCGCGCATTCAGATTCCACAGACCCATGCTCCTGCTGCTCAAAGTCCACAGCAACCACTGGCGCCTCCTGAGATTCTAGAGCATCAACCTCCCCTTCCTCCAGAACATTAAGAATTCGAACAGTTGCTAGATGATATGCTAGCTCTACCTGGCCGACATAACCTACCACTATTGAGTCAGTATCCTATCCCCGACGTTGAGACTACATGGTCTGAACTTTATTACTTTTTGTCTTATCATCCGCTTGATTTGGTTTGATTACTGTTTAAACACCCGACTCGTTTTTTTTTTCCTATTCCCATAAATAATAAACCCCAACAGCATGAATCAATTAATTCAACTCAACCAAATTCAACTTTCACCATAAATAATAACCAATAGAAATGCATAGAAATATCTAGCAACCTAACGGTTCTATAAATTCATAAATAAACAAATAATCTCAATAAGTAAATAAAACAATTTCCCCCGGTATGTCATCTCATCCCGCAGCCGCAGTCCCACGAGCTCCAGTTAAAACTCCTTTTCCTTTCTTTACATGCGCCATTGCGAATAGACGCAGTCAGTATTTAATAAATACTGAGGAGGCGATCAACCCGTCTACTAGGTCAATTACAAACTGACGACTCCAAAAAGCTTCCTGGCATAATTTTATGCTCGGAAGGAAAATACAACAATCAGCAAAAACAACCCAAAAATTTCAGCAATTTAAAAACTCATTTATAGTCCAAAATATAATTAATTAAATTCAGAAAATAAATAATTAATTAGAAATACTTCTATACCGGAAATTTAAATAAAATTCAGCAAATCAACGATTTAATTACTACAATAATTTGGCAATTCTCCAGAATTTAATAACAACTTACACACCAAAATTCCAAGAAAACTCACAACCACATCAAAATCAATCCTAACACAAAAAATTAAGTCGATAACTCTCGTAAATCCAGTCCGACCACGGTACTGCACTCACCTTAGCCAAACGTAGAAACTTTCGCCACAAAATTCCACAACAATTTGGAGCAACCGTACCTGACCTAGCTCGGCAGCTAGCTGACCAGTCCACCCAGCTGGGTCAGTTTTCTATCAGTCCACCGAGCTGGTTGAGCTATCGGTCAGCTGAGCTAGCTAGTAATTCCAGATAGCTAGTTGTCACTCCAGCTCGTCTAGCTACCTTAGCTTACTTTAGCTGGTTAGCTCGAGAACTAAGCACCCATTTTATTCGGTTAAGTCATTCGGTCTGTTTCTCGGCCACGACAAATCTGTCCGTAACCTTTCCGTAATCTTTACAAGGATCACAAGATTATTACCTTTAAATCATCCCGTTAACCTGAGCCGTTTACCACTTAACGCACATGCCCCATTTTCGTGGGATCGGGTCGTGACATGTCTACCCCCCTTAGAGTGAATTTGTCCTCGAATTCGGGTGTGGTTAGAATTTTCCGACCTTGGTCATTTCATTACTCTGTCAACTCCCTCACCTTCGTCATTCTTTGACTTGGTGAGATCCCGACCTTGATCTTTAGATTTTGTCACATTCCCTACTCTGATCCTTTAGGATTCGGTCAAGAGCATTCATCCTTCCAAGGATCACGCATGCTCTGATACCAACTGTAACATCCCGTCCCAGACGCTCCGGCGTCCGAATATAAGGACTCCGAGTTTATGCCTTCTCACGGCCAAAACCCTTTGAATTTTCCTTATTCTTTTAGAAATGCCTTAGGCTATTACTTTACCCTTTCTTACGCAGCAGAAACCTTTACTCCTTGGTCTAATTCCAACCATTACTTAGCATCGGTTTTTAACGTATTTCCTGTGGCGTACGATAGATCCCCAATTCGGCGAAATCATGCAATCAATCCGTTTTGCCTTAGCAGACATACGGTTGCACCAACGCCCTACTTAACCAATAAGTTAGGTTAATAACGTACCTTGGCCAACATGCGGATTAGTGTTTTCCTCCATCCATTCATTGTGTCGCCCGACCGCTTCTCCAATGTATTACCCCACCACTCCGTTACTTATCCATACAACCAACCATCCCCTTAGGCTTTGTAACGGTAGTGGTGGGGAATTATTATTAATTCCCCGGTAGTCCATTTCGCTCCATCGGCGAGTAACCGCCTTTCCTCGCAGTTCTCCCTGTTCACCGACGGCTATCGAATTCCCTGCCCGGTAGACTGTTGGATCAATCTGTCAACTCGCCGATCTACAGGGTTCATTATGGTTTGTCGGTTGACTGCCTGTTTAACAAAACAGTTTTTGCCGACCAGCCCGACGAGTTGTCATTGTACCCGGCAGTCCGATTCTTGTCCTTCGGTCTACCCGGCAGCATGTTCGTAGGGATTCTTCGATATTCGACATCTCCTTGCGATTTCAAGATCCCTACAAACTATTCTTGGATCCATCATCCCTTCTCCCATTTAGACGAACTTACGGCCTTATCTCCAACCGTTATTGACGATCTTGCCTTTATGGTGGCTTTCTCCCTTTTTCCCGGTGAGATTTCCCCTTAGACGAGATTTTTCTCTCTTGGTTCTGGGTGTGGATGAGTTGTTACCCACGAAAATGCCTTCCTTTTATAGGGAAAGTGGTCGTGTAACTTCCCAATCTCGCACCTATTCTCGTGCATTCTCATGCATTCCTTTAATGAATGGTTGGGATTGCAACCGTTCGGGAGGTCACTGCTCTGGACGGTTACCAGGCAGTTACTTGGTTCTACGACCAACTGTCCATGTCCCCACTACCGTACCTGACCTAGCTCGGCAGCTAGCTGACCAGTCCACCCAGCTGGGTCATTTCTCAATCAGTCCTCCGAGCTGGTTCAGCTACCGGTCAGCTGAGCTAGCTAGTAGTTCCAGCAAGATAGTTGTCACTCCAACTCGTCTAGCTACCTTAGCTTACTTAGCTGGTTAGCTCGAGAACTTTGCTCCCATTTTATCCGGCAAAGTCGTTCGGTCCGTTTCTCGGCCACTACAAATCTGTCCCTAACCTTTGTGTGATTCTTTACAAAGATCACAAGGTTATTAACTTTAAATCATCCTGTTTACCTGAGTTGTTACCACTTAACGCACAGGCCCCCACTTTTCTGGGATCGGGTCATGACAATCAACCTCCCCTTCCTTCCAAACTTCAAGACTCCGAAAAGTTGCTAGATGATATGCTAGCTCTACCTGGCCGACATAATCTACCACTATTGAGTCAGTATCCTATCGCTGACGTTGAGACTATATGGTATGAAATTTATTACTTTTTGTCTTATCATCCGCTTGATTTGGTTTGATTACTGTTGAGACACCCCGACCTGGTTTTTTTTTTTTTTTTTTTACTATTCCCATAATTAATAAACCCCAGCAGCGTGAATCAATTAATTCAACTCAACCAAATTTATCTTTCACCATAAATAATAAACAATAGAAATGCATAGCAATATGTATGCATTTTGTTGTCCACATAATGAATATTAATATTAATATATCTATAATATTTTTGTTGAATATTCTTATACTTATATATGTGCAGGTGAGTACAAATTATGAAAGTTTTCCTCTTTGGTTTCATGAACTAGTGGAAGGTCGTTAAAATAAAGTAAAGTCTTGGCCCATGTATTTTACAAGAGGTTATTTTTCACACACGGGATCACGGGCTCACGAAAAAGCCCGTGAATTATGGGGTATGTGTCCGAGGACAAAATTATTCAGAAGCATCTAACGAGGATGACTTTTATGGGACCATGGAAAATATCATAGAGCTCCAGTATCCAGGATTTGTGAATTTAAAGATTACACTTTTCTATTGTGAATAGTATGACCCAAAATTGGCAAAGACACTTGAAAGCAAGATGGAGGCATTGTTGAGGTAATATCAAAATTTCTAACCATTCATTTTAGGTATTGTTTTGTTTTAACAAAATATGCATGTGTGTGTATTTATGTATATGTATTTTTATATTTTTTTTTTTTGAACTATGAAGGTTCTCAAGCTGATCAAGTTTGTTATCTTTCTTACCCTTCCACTAAACGACCTCGAAAAGTTTGGCTCACAGTTCTCAAAGTCAATCCAAGGCCTGCTGATCAAGGAAAGTTTAACGAAAAAGAGCTTGTTATATTACAGCAAACTAATGATTATGGAATGGCGGGTACGATTGAAGAAATCATCATTGATAGTTTGGTAGACGGAAATAATCCTACAGAAGAAATTGATTTTGAAATCGAAGACGCTGAAACAGAAGACGAATTTCTTTGTAATTTATCCTCTTCAGATGATGAAGATGAGGAATTTAAATAATATTTTTAGGATTTTAAATCTTTGTAATATAAATATCATGCAACGAATTTGCTAATATCTTTACCGTTATGTGACTAAATATAAGGACGGTTAAAAAAGAGTCAAAAATTACCGACGTATATGTGACTAATCTGCGACGACCACCTGAAATTGTGAGTAACTATGAGGACGGTTAAAAAAGAGTCACAAACTACCGGCGTATATGTGATTAATCGGCGACGACCACCTGAAATTGTGACTTACTATAAGGACGGTTACAAAAGAGTCACAAATTACCGACGTATATGTGATTAATCTGCGATGACCACCTGAAATTGTGACGGTTTTGTTTCTATTTAGCAACCCCGACAATTTGATTTAGAGATTATTAATAGAGAATTGTCAATATGTTAAGTTTTAAGTTTCTACATTTTATTGAACTACTATCAATTATAGTGAATCATTTTAAAACCAAAAAAAACTTTAAAAACTTTAGTATACACAAATCTTCTAAACATCATATAAATACTTATGTAATATTAATTAATAGTTTTAAAATTTCTTAATATCTTTCTATTTAATGTTTATGCTCATTAAAACTGATTTAATTATGTTTAGTATTGTTATGTAAGTGGTTGTAAAAGTATACATATAATTTGTTTGGCTCTTAAGTTTGAAAATTCATATGAACACGTTTGTGACTTGTTTTTTATGTCACAAATTAGTTACACCGTGCGACGAATTTGCAATTACCTTAGTTTGTGATGATTGTGTTACCACTTAAAATTTTATGAAAATTTTGGTGAAAATTTAGGCGGTAATTAGTAAATAATTTTTCCACTCAATTATTTTTCCCACTTAAATGTGACCGAATTAATATTTACTAAATGTTTTTTTTTACCTCCTCTCTCTTTTTTCTGATTTCTCTAGAAACTTTGAGAATTTTCATCCCTCTCACCGAAGCTTTTCATTTCTTTCCCGGCGAAGCTTTTCATCTCGAAATCACTTGAGAAACTTTCAAAATCATCAGTTATTTCATCGATAATGACTGGAAAGGGTAAATCGAGTAGGGGTCGCGTTCGTATATCCGTCGGAGGTGTGCGAGTCATCCTTCCGGTAACTAAATCTGCCGGAGGGGTCCAAACTAATGCAGGCGGTGGGTCATCTTCTCACTCCTCCAACCCTTCCTCGACCGCAAGACCATCGGTTTCACGACCATCATCATGAACTCCTGCGTCTCAATACCCGGCGTCGACGCAGGATCCTTCCTCATGGTCAAAAGCCGCTCAACCGCCTCCTTCTCACTCATGGTCACAAGCCGATCAAGCGTCTCCTTCTCACTCATGGTCACAAGCCACCCAACCGCCTCATTCTCACTCACGGTCACAAGCCGCTCAACCCCCTCCATCACAATCACGGTCACAAGCCGCTCAACCGCCTCCTCCTCACTCACAGTCCCAACTACCGCGCGTTCAAATTCCACAGACCCATGCTCCGGCTGCTCAGATTTCACAGCAACCACCGGCGCCTCCTGAGATTCCAGAGCATCAACCTCCCCTTCCTCCAGAACATTAAGAATTCGAACAGTTGCTAGATGATATGCTAGCTCTACCTGGCCGACATAACCTACCACTATTGAGTCAGTATCCTATCCCCGACGTTGAGACTACATGGTCTGAACTTTATTACTTTTTGTCTTATCATCCGCTTGATTTGGTTTGATTACTGTTTAAACACCCGACTCGTTTTTTTTTTCCTATTCCCATAAATAATAAACCCCAACAGCATGAATCAATTAATTCAACTCAACCAAATTCAACTTTCACCATAAATAATAACCAATAGAAATGCATAGAAATATCTAGCAACCTAACGGTTCTATAAATTCATAAATAAACAAATAATCTCAATAAGTAAATAAAACAATTTCCCCCGGTATGTCATCTCATCCCGCAGCCGCAGTCCCACGAGCTCCAGTTAAAACTCCTTTTCCTTTCTTTACATGCGCCATTGCGAATAGACGCAGTCAGTATTTAATAAATACTGAGGAGGCGATCAACCCGTCTACTAGGTCAATTACAAACTGACGACTCCAAAAAGCTTCCTGGCATAATTTTATGCTCGGAAGGAAAATACAACAATCAGCAAAAACAACCCAAAAATTTCAGCAATTTAAAAACTCATTTATAGTCCAAAATATAATTAATTAAATTCAGAAAATAAATAATTAATTAGAAATACTTCTATACCGGAAATTTAAATAAAATTCAGCAAATCAACGATTTAATTACTACAATAATTTGGCAATTCTCCAGAATTTAATAACAACTTACACACCAAAATTCCAAGAAAACTCACAACCACATCAAAATCAATCCTAACACAAAAAATTAAGTCGATAACTCTCGTAAATCCAGTCCGACCACGGTACTGCACTCACCTTAGCCAAACGTAGAAACTTTCGCCACAAAATTCCACAACAATTTGGAGCAACCGTACCTGACCTAGCTCGGCAGCTAGCTGACCAGTCCACCCAGCTGGGTCAGTTTTCTATCAGTCCACCGAGCTGGTTGAGCTATCGGTCAGCTGAGCTAGCTAGTAATTCCAGATAGCTAGTTGTCACTCCAGCTCGTCTAGCTACCTTAGCTTACTTTAGCTGGTTAGCTCGAGAACTAAGCACCCATTTTATTCGGTTAAGTCATTCGGTCTGTTTCTCGGCCACGACAAATCTGTCCGTAACCTTTCCGTAATCTTTACAAGGATCACAAGATTATTACCTTTAAATCATCCCGTTAACCTGAGCCGTTTACCACTTAACGCACATGCCCCATTTTCGTGGGATCGGGTCGTGACATGTCTACCCCCCTTAGAGTGAATTTGTCCTCGAATTCGGGTGTGGTTAGAATTTTCCGACCTTGGTCATTTCATTACTCTGTCAACTCCCTCACCTTCGTCATTCTTTGACTTGGTGAGATCCCGACCTTGATCTTTAGATTTTGTCACATTCCCTACTCTGATCCTTTAGGATTCGGTCAAGAGCATTCATCCTTCCAAGGATCACGCATGCTCTGATACCAACTGTAACATCCCGTCCCAGACGCTCCGGCGTCCGAATATAAGGACTCCGAGTTTATGCCTTCTCACGGCCAAAACCCTTTGAATTTTCCTTATTCTTTTAGAAATGCCTTAGGCTATTACTTTACCCTTTCTTACGCAGCAGAAACCTTTACTCCTTGGTCTAATTCCAACCATTACTTAGCATCGGTTTTTAACGTATTTCCTGTGGCGTACGATAGATCCCCAATTCGGCGAAATCATGCAATCAATCCGTTTTGCCTTAGCAGACATACGGTTGCACCAACGCCCTACTTAACCAATAAGTTAGGTTAATAACGTACCTTGGCCAACATGCGGATTAGTGTTTTCCTCCATCCATTCATTGTGTCGCCCGACCGCTTCTCCAATGTATTACCCCACCACTCCGTTACTTATCCATACAACCAACCATCCCCTTAGGCTTTGTAACGGTAGTGGTGGGGAATTATTATTAATTCCCCGGTAGTCCATTTCGCTCCATCGGCGAGTAACCGCCTTTCCTCGCAGTTCTCCCTGTTCACCGACGGCTATCGAATTCCCTGCCCGGTAGACTGTTGGATCAATCTGTCAACTCGCCGATCTACAGGGTTCATTATGGTTTGTCGGTTGACTGCCTGTTTAACAAAACAGTTTTTGCCGACCAGCCCGACGAGTTGTCATTGTACCCGGCAGTCCGATTCTTGTCCTTCGGTCTACCCGGCAGCATGTTCGTAGGGATTCTTCGATATTCGACATCTCCTTGCGATTTCAAGATCCCTACAAACTATTCTTGGATCCATCATCCCTTCTCCCATTTAGACGAACTTACGGCCTTATCTCCAACCGTTATTGACGATCTTGCCTTTATGGTGGCTTTCTCCCTTTTTCCCGGTGAGATTTCCCCTTAGACGAGATTTTTCTCTCTTGGTTCTGGGTGTGGATGAGTTGTTACCCACGAAAATGCCTTCCTTTTATAGGGAAAGTGGTCGTGTAACTTCCCAATCTCGCACCTATTCTCGTGCATTCTCATGCATTCCTTTAATGAATGGTTGGGATTGCAACCGTTCGGGAGGTCACTGCTCTGGACGGTTACCAGGCAGTTACTTGGTTCTACGACCAACTGTCCATGTCCCCACTACCGTACCTGACCTAGCTCGGCAGCTAGCTGACCAGTCCACCCAGCTGGGTCATTTCTCAATCAGTCCTCCGAGCTGGTTCAGCTACCGGTCAGCTGAGCTAGCTAGTAGTTCCAGCAAGATAGTTGTCACTCCAACTCGTCTAGCTACCTTAGCTTACTTAGCTGGTTAGCTCGAGAACTTTGCTCCCATTTTATCCGGCAAAGTCGTTCGGTCCGTTTCTCGGCCACTACAAATCTGTCCCTAACCTTTGTGTGATTCTTTACAAGGATCACAAGGTTATTAACTTTAAATCATCCTGTTTACCTGAGTTGTTACCACTTAACGCACAGGCCCCCACTTTTCTGGGATCGGGTCATGACAATCAACCTCCCCTTCCTTCCAAACTTCAAGACTCCGAAAAGTTGCTAGATGATATGCTAGCTCTACCTGGCCGACATAATCTACCACTATTGAGTCAGTATCCTATCGCTGACGTTGAGACTATATGGTATGAAATTTATTACTTTTTGTCTTATCATCCGCTTGATTTGGTTTGATTACTGTTGAGACACCCCGACCTGGTTTTTTTTTTTTTTTTTTTACTATTCCCATAATTAATAAACCCCAGCAGCGTGAATCAATTAATTCAACTCAACCAAATTTATCTTTCACCATAAATAATAAACAATAGAAATGCATAGCAATATGTATGCATTTTGTTGTCCACATAATGAATATTAATATTAATATATCTATAATATTTTTGTTGAATATTCTTATACTTATATATGTGCAGGTGAGTACAAATTATGAAAGTTTTCCTCTTTGGTTTCATGAACTAGTGGAAGGTCGTTAAAATAAAGTAAAGTCTTGGCCCATGTATTTTACAAGAGGTTATTTTTCACACACGGGATCACGGGCTCACGAAAAAGCCCGTGAATTATGGGGTATGTGTCCGAGGACAAAATTATTCAGAAGCATCTAACGAGGATGACTTTTATGGGACCATGGAAAATATCATAGAGCTCCAGTATCCAGGATTTGTGAATTTAAAGATTACACTTTTCTATTGTGAATAGTATGACCCAAAATTGGCAAAGACACTTGAAAGCAAGATGGAGGCATTGTTGAGGTAATATCAAAATTTCTAACCATTCATTTTAGGTATTGTTTTGTTTTAACAAAATATGCATGTGTGTGTATTTATGTATATGTATTTTTATATTTTTTTTTTTTGAACTATGAAGGTTCTCAAGCTGATCAAGTTTGTTATCTTTCTTACCCTTCCACTAAACGACCTCGAAAAGTTTGGCTCACAGTTCTCAAAGTCAATCCAAGGCCTGCTGATCAAGGAAAGTTTAACGAAAAAGAGCTTGTTATATTACAGCAAACTAATGATTATGGAATGGCGGGTACGATTGAAGAAATCATCATTGATAGTTTGGTAGACGGAAATAATCCTACAGAAGAAATTGATTTTGAAATCGAAGACGCTGAAACAGAAGACGAATTTCTTTGTAATTTATCCTCTTCAGATGATGAAGATGAGGAATTTAAATAATATTTTTAGGATTTTAAATCTTTGTAATATAAATATCATGCAACGAATTTGCTAATATCTTTACCGTTATGTGACTAAATATAAGGACGGTTAAAAAAGAGTCAAAAATTACCGACGTATATGTGACTAATCTGCGACGACCACCTGAAATTGTGAGTAACTATGAGGACGGTTAAAAAAGAGTCACAAACTACCGGCGTATATGTGATTAATCGGCGACGACCACCTGAAATTGTGACTTACTATAAGGACGGTTACAAAAGAGTCACAAATTACCGACGTATATGTGATTAATCTGCGATGACCACCTGAAATTGTGACGGTTTTGTTTCTATTTAGCAACCCCGACAATTTGATTTAGAGATTATTAATAGAGAATTGTCAATATGTTAAGTTTTAAGTTTCTACATTTTATTGAACTACTATCAATTATAGTGAATCATTTTAAAACCAAAAAAAACTTTAAAAACTTTAGTATACACAAATCTTCTAAACATCATATAGATACTTATGTAATATTAATTAATAGTTTTAAAATTTCTTAATATCTTTCTATTTAATGTTTATGCTCATTAAAACTGATTTAATTATGTTTAGTATTGTTATGTAAGTGGTTGTAAAAGTATACATATAATTTGTTTGGCTCTTAAGTTTGAAAATTCATATGAACACGTTTGTGACTTGTTTTTTATGTCACAAATTAGTTACACCGTGCGACGAATTTGCAATTACCTTAGTTTGTGATGATTGTGTTACCACTTAAAATTTTATGAAAATTTTGGTGAAAATTTAGGCGGTAATTAGTAAATAATTTTTCCACTCAATTATTTTTCCCACTTAAATGTGACCGAATTAATATTTACTAAATGTTTTTTTTTACCTCCTCTCTCTTTTTTCTGATTTCTCTAGAAACTTTGAGAATTTTCATCCCTCTCACCGAAGCTTTTCATTTCTTTCCCGGCGAAGCTTTTCATCTCGAAATCACTTGAGAAACTTTCAAAATCATCAGTTATTTCATCGATAATGACTGGAAAGGGTAAATCGAGTAGGGGTCGCGTTCGTATATCCGTCGGAGGTGTGCGAGTCATCCTTCCGGTAACTAAATCTGCCGGAGGGGTCCAAACTAATGCAGGCGGTGGGTCATCTTCTCACTCCTCCAACCCTTCCTCGACCGCAAGACCATCGGTTTCACGACCATCATCATGAACTCCTGCGTCTCAATACCCGGCGTCGACGCAGGATCCTTCCTCATGGTCAAAAGCCGCTCAACCGCCTCCTTCTCACTCATGGTCACAAGCCGATCAAGCGTCTCCTTCTCACTCATGGTCACAAGCCACCCAACCGCCTCATTCTCACTCACGGTCACAAGCCGCTCAACCCCCTCCATCACAATCACGGTCACAAGCCGCTCAACCGCCTCCTCCTCACTCACAGTCCCAACTACCGCGCGTTCAAATTCCACAGACCCATGCTCCGGCTGCTCAGATTTCACAGCAACCACCGGCGCCTCCTGAGATTCCAGAGCATCAACCTCCCCTTCCTCCAGAACATTAAGAATTCGAACAGTTGCTAGATGATATGCTAGCTCTACCTGGCCGACATAACCTACCACTATTGAGTCAGTATCCTATCCCCGACGTTGAGACTACATGGTCTGAACTTTATTACTTTTTGTCTTATCATCCGCTTGATTTGGTTTGATTACTGTTTAAACACCCGACTCGTTTTTTTTTTCCTATTCCCATAAATAATAAACCCCAACAGCATGAATCAATTAATTCAACTCAACCAAATTCAACTTTCACCATAAATAATAACCAATAGAAATGCATAGAAATATCTAGCAACCTAACGGTTCTATAAATTCATAAATAAACAAATAATCTCAATAAGTAAATAAAACAATTTCCCCCGGTATGTCATCTCATCCCGCAGCCGCAGTCCCACGAGCTCCAGTTAAAACTCCTTTTCCTTTCTTTACATGCGCCATTGCGAATAGACGCAGTCAGTATTTAATAAATACTGAGGAGGCGATCAACCCGTCTACTAGGTCAATTACAAACTGACGACTCCAAAAAGCTTCCTGGCATAATTTTATGCTCGGAAGGAAAATACAACAATCAGCAAAAACAACCCAAAAATTTCAGCAATTTAAAAACTCATTTATAGTCCAAAATATAATTAATTAAATTCAGAAAATAAATAATTAATTAGAAATACTTCTATACCGGAAATTTAAATAAAATTCAGCAAATCAACGATTTAATTACTACAATAATTTGGCAATTCTCCAGAATATAATAACAACTTACACACCAAAATTCCAAGAAAACTCACAACCACATCAAAATCAATCCTAACACAAAAAATTAAGTCGATAACTCTCGTAAATCCAGTCCGACCACGGTACTGCACTCACCTTAGCCAAACGTAGAAACTTTCGCCACAAAATTCCACAACAATTTGGAACTCTCCGGGGCAAATACACCCTAGATTTTCCGAACGCAAGACCTAAAATAGTAAAATAATAAAACAAACTTAATAACTAACTAACTAAAAACAAAAGACAAACGACCACAACTACAACACACGAACGACTTCATCTTCATCGTAGAGACTGGAACCTCGCGACCACCCCTCACGCCGCCAACGAAGTTCACCACCACCGCCATAGTCCAACATCTCCTCATGCCTCCAGGCGACACTCCATCACTGCCACACGACCCAACAACACAACCTAGAACACCACCGTCGTTCACGCACACCAGCTCCGATCACCAACCACCATCCGTGATAACACTCCCATTGATACCAATACCAAAGGAGCAACCCAATTGTGGGCAACGAATCGCGCACTAAGGAATTTGTTTAAGGTAAGGGATGATTAAGGGTTAGATACTCTTATGAAGCAACGAACTAATGAATCTCGTATAAACGAAGTGTATTATATTAAGTGGAAAGGGTTACAAATCGAGCTGGAGGCAGCGAATTACAGAGAAACTAAAATGAACAGTGTTTTAGCTCTACGTCTAGGTCACGTGGAGAAGAATGGCTTGAAGAAGGGTCTTCAGTTCCTCTTATAGAGCTTTTACACCGACTCCCGTGATCTCTGCAACTGACTCCGAGTATCTCACTGATCTCACCGACTCCGGACTTCGTTGCTTTGATTACTTCAACTTGTGTTTCAGCCTTTAGTCGACTCATCTAACTCGCGCTCCCGCCTTTGGTCTTGGCTCATCAGCATACTTCCGATATTGGCCGTTTGACAAATGAGCCTTTCACAATCCTTCAGGCCTGCTAAATCCTTGGGCTTGTCTGGTAATGGGTTGTGCTACACCCATCCCCAACAATTGCCCCCCCCAGCCCATTGAGCTCGAGCTCGAGCTCGATGGGTGGAATATTCGGGAGCTGATAAGTCCAAACATTTATCCCCGTGTTTTCCTCGAGATTCACCCCGTATATCTACGGCTGACATGAGCCGTCCTAACGACTTAGATTCGCGAAAGATTTTACCTGCTTGGAAGTTGAGCCGTAATCATTGCCTCTTTGAAATGAATGGGTGGAGATGGAGATCCAACGGTCATGCCGAGATCTCGCTGCATGTCCCCGAGGAGGCTGACGCGTGGTTGAGGTTTATCGCACCTGGATGGTTGAGGTTTATCTACCGTGTTGCAAGTTTCCAAGGAGAGATATTTACTGCGACACGTGGCGAGCTCGGAACCTAAATTGAATGGTTAGGATCTAGTGGGAAGAGAGAGAATCGGGATTCATCTCTATTGGGGTCATTTACGAGCTATAAAGTAACCTCCCATGCTGTGATTAAAAGCATAACCGCGACTCGCCACTAAGGTTACCCCTCTTTCAATTTGTCCTCTCGTTTGTGAAGAAAAATCTAGTCTGTCTCCTTGCTGCTATTTTCTTTTTCGATTCGCCATCATGAACCCGAATCATTAAGAGGAAATATCCGGCCCTCATCCTCCTTCCAGAGTGACGGAGGAGGACTTGAATAGACTCCGAGTGATATGCGGTATTTCGGCGGGACTGTCGATGATACTTCCGACCGCTCTGCAATCTCTGGAAACCATTTCGGCTGGTTATTGTTGTGTTTACACAACGTTCTTCACCCCTGCGGGCTATCGTTCCTGATCCCAAGGCTACTGTTGTCTCTTCTGGAGAGGTGAGGATGGATTTCCCGCATATGTGCCCTAACTTTGTTAGAAGCTTCATCATCTTGCGGGTCCGAGCTCGAAAGGATCGAGTTGTATTCGGCGTTAGGGAGATCTTGCAAATCGTGTCGATCAAATACAATTTGCGCTTTGAGGGGACGTTTTACATGTCTCTGCTTACTCGATGGAAGGTTGTTTGATAACCTCCCTCGTGACGATCACTGGAGGGAGAGGTTCTTCTTCTTCCGGATCGACCAAGCGTCAATCGGAGAATTCGATTTCAGTCTTATCCCAACTAAGTGGGCCACTGTTGTTGGTTAGGATTGGACTTAGAGTCCTGACTTAGAATTGTTTGCGAGAATTTCAGTTCTCCCGCACTGATGCTAATCAATTATTTTTTGTTTATGCAGTTACTCCAGATAGAGTCCCACCTGCGGACCCCTTGATTCCACTGGCTCACATTCTTCGGACCAACGAGAATATTCATTAGTCTTCGTTTACTCGTGAGAGAATACGGTGAGCCTCGCAACCGCTAGAATCTGCTCCTCTTGCTCCTGCGACTGTCGCCTTGAATACTGGTAAGACCCAGGTCTTGTGTATTTCTCACTAAAAACGAGTCTCTATGCTTCTAACTGAGAAAATTTGCTTTGCAGTCACTTTGCTCCAGCTCGTGCCTTGTCGCGGATCCTTGTTCCAAGGTTGGCCGACGAATCAAGCAGTTCAACTATGAACCCACTACCGAGAACAAGAATGACTAGCCGTCTTCCTCCTCGTGCTAAAAGAGCAGGCACTACTGCTTCGCGCCGTTCAATGCGTGCTGGCAACTTGTCGGCTGCCCTTGATGCTGCTCGTGGTGCCCGGTCGAACCAACAGCCTCCTCCTGCAACGAGCGAAGAGGTCAATCAAGGCAGAGTTCCAACTGGAGCCGACCAGGCAGATGTGACGCAGTGTCCTTAGATACAGGTGTTGAGCTTGAGATCACATGACTCGGTCATTCTTTCACTGAAGCGAGCCAGAGTTGGTCGTGCTCCGGGTGCTGATGGGGGCGTGATGATGATTGAAAGAGGTGAAGGTTCTCGACCTGCTGGGGTCGAATTTTGTGAGGATCTCAGAGCTCCAACGAGCTCTGATGAAGCTAGACAGCTCTCTCTCTCCGGAAATGGATCGAGCTCAAGCCGCCCTTTCCACAGGAAGCACACTCATACCAAGGACTCTCCCGCCATCAAAGATCGTTCCGGGATGGCCAACTTGTTTCGTCATCTGAACTCGTCTGGTTGTCAAATTCCAGCTGTGCGAAAGTTGCGCATGGTCTGCTAAGCATGTTTGTTGTACAGGCTGTTGCTGTAGTGAACAAGATGGTAGCTCTCTACGAGCAAAGAGATCGCTCTAGTTCGAGACCCGAGGAGCTGGATGAGGTAAAGAAGGTCGTGAATGAGCTTTCTGTTCAACTCAAGATTTCTAGCTCTGGTGAGCAAGAGTATCGTTCTCGAGCTGAAGAGGTGGCGCGTCTTGAGCTCTGGGTTAGCAAAATCAAGGCGACTGAGACCGACTTGACTCATAAGCTTGACGTGGCAAAGTCGCAGTTGGTGAAACTGTACGACGAGTAGTCGGTTGATCGGGAGCAGATCGCGAGCCACAAGAAAACGATTAAGGAGTTGAGTAGTGAGAACAAGCTCCTGAGCTCGGTTCGTGAGAGGGAGATGCGTTGTGTTTGTCACGCAGCCAAGAAAGAGGTCTACTCAGCCTTTACTGAAATTTTCTCCAGCATTAAGGTAAAGTGGGAGAAGAAGAAGCTCGAGTGCACCTGTGAATCTAATCTCAATGAGGTAGAATCCAACCTTGCACTGATCGAAGAAATTGTCAACTGGAAAGACCTAGCTGCAGATAAAGCAAGGATTGACCAGCTGTAGACGGAGCTCGAAGCTGAACACGCTGAGGTAGAAACATCCGATTTCTCGCTTGGTAAACTTGCCCTTCCTCAACTCTCCGATGATTCAGCAGCTCCCATGGATGTCGATGCTCGCAGTGGTGTGCCTCGTGGTGTTAACGAATTTGGAAGTAACAAAGTTCCAGACCTAACTCCGGCTGAAGGAAATACCGAGGGCGGGGTCCCTTGATTTTATTTCTCGCATTTCTCAGACTTAGTGCCCTATCGAGGGGTTTTAATCTGTTTGCTTCTAAGACTTTAACCCTTTTGGTACCCTGACGGGGGGTTTTAACCTGCTCAAACTCAAGTTTTTTAGCCGTTTAGGCCTTTGTTTAAAAAAAAAATGAATTTGCGAGTTTCAAACTCGTTCTAGGAAATGTTTAGAACTTTCCTGTGTTCTAGCTCGCGCTTACGCTTTCATATCGAACTGTGACTTCTAGTCAGCTCGGCAGAAAAGTTGTTTTGCGAACAATGAGGTCGTAAGAGTGCTAAGTCATGTCTACTATATTCTATTCGGACTCCCGACCTTGTACATCGAAGTTGTGAAGTCGGATTGTCTTGCGAACGGCTAGCATGTGTGATTGCTAAGTTATATCAGCTATCCTTCATTCATACTTGTGATTTTGTACATCAAAGTCGTGAAGGCAGATTTCGAAATGGTTAGTTCGTGGGAATGCTAAATCATGTTAGCTATGTAGACTCGAGCTCGCGATTTTGTACATCGGAGTCGCGAAGTTGGGTTTTGTTCATAGAAAGTTTTTATGTCTGTTAATCTGGCGCTCAGGGTGGCGAAGATAGGTGTCGAGTATGTCTAAGGTGAGATTCGCAAGTTTTTGTGTAATTGTAGTATGTTTGATAAACCCATCGTGCAGGCTCGTACCCCCGTCGAGGTTGAGTGCTAGAGTTGTAAGGATTGCTTGCGTGATTTAGTTTGTTTTGCACCCAATGGGGTGGCTTTGATTGTAAAAAGTTGTAGAAACTTGTATACTTCCACTACCACAAAAAGAAGCGAAAAGGACAGATTACACAAGGTGATGTGAAAAGGAGCACGTGTTCAGAGCGAAGTTGTACGCTTGAGGTGAAGCCGTACCCTCGAGGTGACGTTTTCGGGAGAATGCTGCGGTGATCCTTCATGCTCATTGATGAGAATAAATGGTGCTAATGAATTATGGTGGTGGCTGGATTCGTGGGATCGAGCTGCCTACGTGACCCGTCAGGGGATCAATCCTTAACGTAGTTCGATTGTTTGAGTACCCTAATGGTAATACTTATTCAGGTTCATGATGTTCGATGGTTGAAAGTTTGGGTACACCATTTTTGACTTTTTCGAGTTTGTAGATGCCGATGCGGACTACGTCTGTAATCCGGTAGGGTCCTTCCCAGTTGGAACCCAGCATGCCAGCGTCCTTCTCTTTTGTGTTTTCAAACACTTTTCTCAGCACGAGCTCACCTACGTTGAACTTCCGCGGTCGGAGTTTAGAATTGTAGAAACGACCTGCTGCTTGCTGATAGTTTTGGATTCGAATGAACGCCTGGTCTCTACGTTCATCGATGAGATCAAGGATGTCAACGAGCATTTTGTTATTGAATTGCTCGCTTTCGGGACTGAGAGTTCGACGAAAACTGGGGACACAAACCTCTGTGGGCACTATCGCCTTAATTCTGTAAGCCAATGAGAAAGGAGTCTCGCTAGTTGCTTTTCGAGGTGTGGTCCAGCAAGCCCAGAGTACACCCTGAAGGTTTTTGGACCACAATTCCTTGTTAGAGTTGAGGCATTTTTTGAAGTTATTTAAGACAGTTTTGTTTGAGGCTTCAGCCTGTCCGTTTCCCAGCGGGTAACGAGGAGTAGACATCGTTAGTTTGATTTTTCAAGTTTCGCAAAAGTCTCTGACTTTCTTGGATGTGTGGTTGGTTTCGTTATTTGTTACGATCTCATATGGCAAGCCGTGTCGGCGGACGATCTCTTGCCAAATGAAATATTTAACTTGGTTCCCGAAAATTGTATGGAAAGGTCATGCTTCAATCCACTTAGTGAAGTAGTCGGTAATGACTAGTAAGCAGCAAAATTTCTTGGTCCCAGACTATTCTAAGGGGCCTATGATGTCCATAGACCACCTCATAAAAGGATAAGGGGACGAGATCGTAGATAGTTCTTCAGCTCGCTGGTGGAATATCGGGGTGTGCCGCTGACATTTATCACACCTTGCCGAGTATGATTCGCAGTCTGATAGCACGGTTGGCCAGAAGTACCCTTGTCTTTTTATCCTTATGGCAAGAGCCCGACCTCCGGAGTGTCTCCCACAGAGGCCTTCGTTGACTTCGGTCATAAGGTTAAGAGTTTCTTGACCGTAGGTGCACCTCATGTATGGTCCCGAGATACTTCGTTTGTATAGGTTGCCCTCGACTACAGTGCATCTTGAGCTCTTGACTTTGAGCCTTCGAGCTTCCCAACGATCGGCTGGCACGGTGCCATGCTTGATGTACTGGAGAATCTGGATTCTCCAGTCGGGTTTCTCTTCGGGCTCGGGGTCGCTTGAATCTTAGTCGAGATTTTCCCCGGACTCCTGGTTCGAGGTTCCGTATCCCGAGGGATCAGTTCCTGTATTCAGGTATAATCCTACTAACAGTTGGACTCGAGGTGGATGCTAATGCGGCTAGTGCATCAGCGGAGGTGTTTTCTCCTCTGGGTATTCGAGTTAGTTTGAAAACTTTGAACTGTTCAGCCAGTTGTCGAACTACTTTGTCGAAGAGTCCATTCTCGCGTATCTAGCTTGGTACTCCCCGCTTAACCGGTTCATTATGAGCTAAGAATCGCTGAACGCACTGAGCTCTCGAACTCCGATCCCAAGCGAGAGCTTGTGACCAGCGATGAGTGCTTCGTATTCCGCCTTGTTGTTTGAAGCGTAAAATGTGAGTCGGAATGATTGCTCTATTACTTCGCCAGATGGAGAGGTGAGTTGTATTCCGACTCCCGCTCCTTTTCTCGAGGATGCTCCTTCTAAGTGGAGTAACCATTTACAGGTCAAGGTTGGGTCGTTACTGTCTTTGGTCGATAGTTCAATAACAAAATCTGGCAAGACCTGTGACTTGGCGCAAGTTCGAGTGCGATATTCAATATCATACTCACTTAGTTCAATCGCCTATTTTGCCAGGCGTCCTGACTGACTTGGGCTGTGCAAAATAGTGCAAAGTGGTTGCGAAGTCATCACTGCTATCGAGTGAGACTGGAAATATGGTCTAAGCTTTCGAGCTGACATTACGACAGCTACAGTTAGTTTTCCAGTTGCGGGATACCGCGTTTCGGCTTCTACCATGCTCTTGCTTACATAGTAGATAGGTTTTTGGTCCCCTAGTTCTTCGCGGACTAGGACACCACTCACGGTAGTGGGAGAGATTGCTATGTACAGATACAACGTTTCTCCCTCTACCGGCTTAGCTAGAATATGCGGTTCGGTGAGGTAAGTTTTCAGCTGTTGAAAAGCTTCCTCACACTTTGTCATTCCACTCAAATCGTTTTTTTCCATTGAGCGGCTGATAGAATGGGAGACACTTATTAGTGGACCGTGAGATAAAACGATTTAATGCTGCTATTCTCCCAGTAAGTCGTTGCACCTCGTGAGTAGTGCGGGGTGACGACATCTCGAGGAAGGTAGAGATTTGCTTAGGGTTACCCTCTATGCCCCTCTCGGTCACGAGGTAGCCCAGGAATTCACCTTGAGGAACTCCGAAAGTGCATTTTGCGGGATTAAGTTTCATCCCGAACTCGTTAAGAATCTTGAAACATTCTTTAACTTACAAAAAATTGTCGGTTTCTCTGGATGATTTGAAAAGCATGTCATCGATATATACTTCCATGTTTTTCCCGATTTTATCGGCGAACATTTTGTTTACTAGTCGTTGGTAAGTATCCCCTGCGTTTTGTAGACTGAAAGGCATTACCTGGTAGCAAATATGTCCCGCGCTCCGTTATAAACGAATTTTTTTCTTGGATCTCAGGGTGCATGAGTATCTGGTTGTAGCTATAGAATGCATCCATGAAAGACAGGAGTTCGTGACCTGCCGTGGCTTCCACCAAGCAGTCGATGTGCGGGAGTGGAAAGTTGTCTTTTGGACATGCTTTGTTTAGATCTGTAAAATTGATGCAGACTCTCCACTTCCCATTTTTCTTTTTGAAAACTACCGGGTTTGCTAGCCAATCGGGGTATTTGACCTCCCTGATTGACCAGATCTTTAGTAGTTTGTCAACTTCTTCTTGTACGGCTCGAGCTCGGTCAGGACCGAGCGTGCGTTGTTTCTGTTTGATCGGTCTGAAAGTTGGATCAAAGTTCAGCTCATGTGAAGTGACTCTGATGTCGGTTCCTTTCATGTCTTCTGCTGACCAAGTGAACGTGCCTACGTTCTCTTTGAGGAAATATACGAGGTCGCGTCTAATGGCAGGGTCGAGTTCGGTGCCTACATTTTTTTGGGTGCTGTTCATCGATGCAAACTTGGATGACAGAGTTCCGATGAGGCTCTCGCAAGCAAGGATCATTTTTTCTTTTAAGGTCCTGAAGCTCGAGTTAATCTTTTTTCATTCATTGCTAACTGAGGTATTTTTTGGCTTGATCAAATCCGCCCTTATAGCAACCTCGCGAAGCATGCTGGCTTCCGTATATTATTGCGGTCCCTCTACCTGATGGGAATTTTAGACACTGATGGTAGGTAGAGGGGAATGCTTTCATGGTGTGGAGCGCCATGGTTGGCCGAGTATGGCGTTAAAGGGTGCAGGTCGATCGACTACTAGGAAGTCTATCATTTTGCATACCCCTCGAGCTGCGACCAGGAGTCCGATTGTTCCCATTGGCATGGTTGTATCCCTAGCAAAGCCTGTAAGAGGCGTTAGCTCATTGGTTAATTCGAAATCTTTAAGTCCCATTTGCTTAAATGCATGGTAGAATAGAAGATCTACAGAGCTGCCCGTGTCGATTATGACTCGCGACATTTTGAATCCTCCTATATCCAGTCGGATGACATGTGCATCATCATGTGGTTTATCAAAGTTCGAGGTCTCGCTTTCCCAGAAAGTGATTTCGTGGTCGAGACCGTGCATCGGAGGTCGTGATTTCTTCAATGACTCAGCTTTTCGCTGGTAAGCTTTGATCGAATTCACGGAATTCTTACAGAACTTCGATCCTCCTTGGATAAATTTTACACACTTTTCTGGTTGGATTACCTGAGAATCACAACAAAGTCTCAGAAGGATGCGGTTCAATGTTTTTTCTAGGTCTCGGAGGGGGAGTCGTTACTGACCCCTTTGTCCCCCCCCCCCCACATAAGCTTAATCCGCTAGTATTAAGTTTATTCGTTGTTTCAGAGCGGGAGGTGGCGGTTCTCTCCCTTCCTCCGAAGTGCGTTCCCGCTTCTGGGATGCTTTTTCAATTGTTCTTTTCCTGTTTGGACGTCATTGTCATCCTTTTCGAGGTCTAATTGCTAAGTTTTTTGGCCTTACGCTTTTCGGCTAGCTGGCGTTTCCTCTTGTGACACTCTTCGGTAGAGTGTCCGTTTATTTAATGGACCTTGCAGAATTTGCTTGGGTCGTAGTCTGGACTTTTTTCTTGAGTGGGTTTTTTTATCCCAAACGATTGTTGTCCCTGACCTTGATGGTCCTTTTTTTTTGTTTTTTTTGGGGTTTGCGAACTGCTTTGAGCTCTGTTTCCCTTTATTTTCTCGGAGAAGGCTGCTAACTCCTCCTCTACTTGCGAAAAGTAGTTAGAGCGGTTCAACGCGTCATCAAGAGATTCGGGTTGCCATACCATGAGCTCTTTAAGAAACTCGCATGTGTACCAGAGCCCGTTTCTTAGAGCCGATAAAGTGAACTCATCGTTTAGATTCACGATCTTAGCTTTAATCTCCTTGAACCTCGAGATGTATGATCGTAGTTGTTCTTTTGGACCTTGAGAAAGGTTCCAGAGATCGGACTCGGATATCCTATTCTCAATACACACCGAGTATTGTTTTAAGAAAGCTGTAGCTAGTTGGTCGAAGCTGTCTATGGAATTCGCTTCGAGACTGGCGAACCATTATAGGGCTGGTCCTACCAGGTTCTCAGCGAAGTAGTGACAGAAAGATAGTTCACCCTCATCCTCAGTTAGATAAGCTTGAGTTACTGCGAGCCTGAAGGCTCTGAGGTGAGCTAGCGGGTCAGAGTTTCCAACATACTCGGGAAATTTGATCTTCCTAGCATCACGTAATCAAGCGTAAGCTATCCTGTTTGTGAACGGAGTTTGTGTAGTCTCCTCGATCACACGATCAATGTCGGGATCAGAACTTATAGCCTGGTGGACTTTAGAATGTATGTGTGCTACGTTCGCTGTAGTCTGCGCCATCCAGTTCTGAAATGACTGGAAGTCGTTCACTGTAGACATGTCTACCATACCATCATTTTTGTACGCTGATGCATAATTGCTGCATCCTGGTTGCTCTTGCTCCACCCGTAGTGGGGCTTGAGTGTACGTATGGGTGTTCGGTGCTGAGTAATTCATGAGGACTCTAGGCCAAGGGGCTCGACCTGAGTCACAACCTGGACGTATTATCGGCGGAGGAGGAGGCCTCATGGTGACATTTCCAGGTTGGGCTCTTTACGAGCTCGCGTAGTTAGGTTGCAGTGTTGGGTTCGATGGATGAACAAACACTGGAAATCTTCGTGTGTTAGTGGGAGTTACGTACTGCCTAGAAACGCCAAATGCGCTGACTCGCGAGAATTCGAGTCTAGTCGAGGGGATTCCCTAGGCTTGTGGGGTTTCGCTCGCCAGGTGGTGGAGATCTCAGATTGTTCTGAGTCTCGTTAATTCAAACTCCAGCTGATGGAATTCTACCCACGGTAATGGGGTTCGTGTTTTGCGTGCGAGTCGAAGACCTAGATGGGTTGTTAGCCTCACCGTTCTGAGTTCGAATCACAGCGTTGCTCCTTGTTACGGAGGTAGGGTTTTACGACCCATAGTTCAGTGTTGCACTTTGGCGTTCGACACCGTTGTTCGCTACAGCGGACTCTGGATGAGTCTGCTGCGCTACAGTAATCGGAGTGGTTCCGGTTGTTCCCGAGCTAGATGCGGTCACAATGGCTGAAGTTGCACCGGCGGCGCTCGAGCTAGCTAGAACATCACCACTCAGAATTTCTGATGTTACTGAGATTTGTGCCCGTGGGATCGATCTGCCATTTTCCGTTTCGATTGAATCCATTTCGTTTTCTTAAGAGAGAGGAGATCGGCTCTGGTGTTAGAGATATCTATGAACTTATCCCCACAGACGGCGCCGAAATGTGGGCAACGAATCACGCACTTTAGGAATTTGTATAAGGTACGGGATGATTAAGGGTTAGATACTCTTATGTAGCAACAAACTAATGAATCTCGTATAAACAAAGTGGACTATATTAAGTGGAAAGGGTTAAAAATCGAGCTGGAGACAGCGAATTACAGAGAAAGTAAAATGAACATTGTTTTAGCTCTAAGTCTAGTTTACGGGGAGAAGAATGGCTTGAAGAAGGGTCTTCAGTTCCTCTTATAGAGCTTTTACACCAACTCCCGTGATCTCTGCAATTGACTACGCGTATCTCGCTGATCTTAACTGTTCCTTGATATCCGCCTCCAACTCTGGACTCCGTTGCTCTGATTACTTCAACTTGTGTTTCGGCCTTTAGTCGGTTCATCTAACTCGCGCTCCCGCCTTTGGTCTTGGCCTGTCAGCATACTTCCGATATTGGCCCGTTTGACGAATGGGCCTTTAAAAATCTTTCAGGCCCGCTAAATCCATGGGCTTGTCAGGTAATGGGTTTTGCTAAACCCATCCCCAACACCAATCAACAACAAAAAAACCAAAGGGGAAGAGATTTACGGAGATGGAGAGGGAGGGAGAGATATGACGACTCAGCCTCTCTCACACTACACGACCTCCGCTTCTTCCTCTCACTCCTCACTTCTTCCTTTCACTCCTCACTTTTTCCTCGCAAACATACACCGCAAACTCTTCTCTCTTCCTCTGGATCACAAAGGAGGCGACAACGCTTTTGCTTTGGTTTTGGAGGCTGGTGCGTCGACGAGAGGAGAAGAGAAGAAATAGGGTTTCTTTTTTTCCATAACTTCTCTAAAATTGCAAATACGTCCTTTGACTTTCTGATCTTTGCAAAACAGCCCAAAACTTCTATTATTATCAACTTAATCCAACACAACTTTTTAATTTAACAGAAACAACCCTAAAATTTGATTCCCCTTTTTAACACCTCAGATTTTTATTTGTTTTAAACAAAATCTGCACAACCCGACTCTTTAATCCGAAAAATAAATCCAACTTTCTATTTTCGGGAACACGGATGTTACAATTGTATTTTTCTCGGTTTGATTTTTGTATTTTTGTCAATTGATTGTTCTATCTGGTTAGAATATTGTCTTTTGCTTTCGTTTGGTTATTGTATTTTGGGCAACTGATTATTCGTTAATTGAAAGTATATATGTTCTCCGGTTGATTATTGTATTTTGGTAAATTGGTTCTAAGTCATTCATTATTTAATCTGGTTGGATTATAGTATTTTTCTTTCGTTTGATTATTTTATTGTGGTCAATTGATTATTCAATCGGGTTTGATTACTTTATTTTGCTCAACTCTCTGACTTTCGTTTGTCTCTCACATCTCTTTTATTTCTTAACCTCTTTTGATTTTCATGTTATAGGTTTAACCAGGACAAAGGAAAACTGACTCGAGTCATTTTTGGCATATTTCGGAAGAAGTTTGATGGTCCATACTTTAACTGGAGACAGACTCCTATTCACATTCGAAAAAGATTTTTCAGAACTTTTGCGGTAATATTTACTTCAGTTTTTGTTGCTTTTTAGTTATGATATGATCCTAGATGAGGATCAATGCCCCTGAACGTTCTCCACTGGTTGTTATGAACAGAGTGAGCGGGTATGAGTGCGGAAGTGATGAAATGAAGTGAAAGTGATGATAGGGCTTGAATGAGTGATACTCCAAAGGTGATGAATAGCCTTTGAACACTCAGGGCTTGATCCACGAGTGGGTGAAAACCAAACTCGGCAAGAACAAGAGATGGATCGAAGTGAAACTTCTAAGGGGGGTGACGAGACCCTTAGACTTCGGCTCTTGAGTGAAATGGGATAATGATCCAAATTTCGGGTTCAAGAGGATGATCAAACGAGATTAAGAAAGACTTATGATATTAAAATGTTTGATAGATTGAAATGAAGTTCAGATGTAGAATATAAAGAGAAGAGAAGCTAAAGAAAACAATAAAAGAGTGTGGAGTTACGAGACATGCCTCGGAACTCACACTAAAACCATACAAAATTAAACAACACTCAAAGTTCAAAATGAGATAGTGAAGAGACATAGGCCACGCCTAAGGAGAAGTAAAGGGGCCTGGATTTATCAAGAGGCCTTGTGAAAGAGTGATAAGGCCTACCTCATTAAAAACCTTGTTTGGAAAACCCAATGGGACAAAACCAAACAAGGGAAAAAGAGTATAAGTCTTATCACCTCTCTTGATAAATGTTTAGGTGGCTTGTATCACAACCAGGGTAGTTGGATTAGCACACGCTAAACTGCCCTGAATGGTGTTGAGAAGAGATTGCAAAGTTGTGTTGAGCTCGGCTTGCTTGGACCTAGTAATAGGACCCGGAGAAATGTGTAAATCTTCATGTCCTTGATGCTCCGGTTCAAGCTGTTTCCCTTGATCCTCATTGTCATCCTTATGTTGCATTGGTTTATCCTCCTTGCTGGCCATGCTCTCATCAAGTTACATACTAATCATCTCATTTATACTTCTAATATTTTATTGTGTAGCGCAAGTACAATTGGGATAGTAGGATTACGGAGCTTGTGAAAGAACATTTCAATAGGATCGGCACAAGACGGAGGAGAGGAATCGCTAGCGCAGCTAAGCGCAAAGGGGAGATAATTTGGATGCCCAAATCAGTTTGGACTGAAATGTGGAAGCATTAGGACACTGAGGAAGCTATTGCAAAGAGCGAGAATGCATCACAATCTCGTAACTCTGACTGTGGGGGTGTTGGAGCTCACAAACACTTGCAAGTTCAACAAGATATGGTAAAGTGTTTTTTTTCATGCACTTTAACTATTTCATTTCACATTATTAACATGGTTTGTATCATTATAGGAGGAGGAATTGGGGCATCCTGTATCCCTTGGAGAAGTGTTTATGAAAACACATACAAGGGCGCATGGAAGTTTTGTTGGCCAAAAGGCCAAACAAATATATGACGCCTAAGATAAGAACATCGAAGCTGTAATGGCTGAAATGGATTTCGATGGTCTTGAAACTTCAGAGAATTCATCTTATCGACCCTTTCCATTCAAGAAAATGATGAAATCTTTCTTAAGGTAATTTCGTTTTTGTCTTCCTCTACTTACCATAGGATTTTACTTTATTTTGCTGATGTTGATTATCTGGTTTTGATTTATATTTTTGAGTGATACTTTAGAATACTTTGATGTTCGCTATCTGCTTTTGAATTTCTTTGTTTCTCTTATGTTTTTTTCCATCTTCTTTTCCTTTTTGGTCTGATTTTTAATTTCTGTTCTCTTTCTTTCTGAGCACATTTTTGTTTTGGTAAGCATGATTATTAGCTTAGGATAACATATTTGATGTTGATTGACTGATTTTAAGATTAAATCAATGAAGATCTTTTAGTGTGTCGTGATTTTACAACTTGTGTTCTGAAATTAGAATAGAGAAAGTTTATGTTTTTGTCTCTATGATTTATCATCTGTTTCACAATTACTGCAGACAACTTTTTCATCTGAACTATTGTTTCTTCAATTAATTTGTGAATTGTTATAATGTTGATTTTGTGAATTGTTCTGTCTTTTAGTGTACTGAAAAAGATGACAAGGACAACCTCTTCGTACTTGGACGACTTGCTGAGACGATCAAGAAAGGGAAAAAAAGAAAAGAATGCTCTGTAAGCACTTCCTCGGAATCACTCTTGGAGATTGAACGTCTACGTGAGCAGTAACGCAACGATCAAAGTCAGATCTCAAACCTTCGTGAGCAGCAACACAATGATCAAATTTGGATCTCAAACTTTGAGATGATCGCCTCCTACTTTACCAAGGACAATCCTGGGTTAGCAGAATTTTTGGCTAATCAACAACCAGCCACAACAGCAGCCACCACAGCACCCAACTCACCAGCCACTCAAGCACCCAACCCACCCGCCAACGCAACTGCCACTTCACCATTGTCCAACACTTCATCATCCTCTTCTTTATCTTAGAACTATATACACTCTCCCTTATCTTAGAACTACTAATTTGTTTTTTTTGTCGTACGGATTTGGGAATATTATGTTTGGTTCTTTTGGGAAACAATGCTTTTGGGTATAATATAAATCGAATACGGAATTTATGCATTTTTTGTAATTAAAATTAGGATCGTAGCAAATAAGTTGTTATAATGCTATCAATTTGCGACAACATATATCTTTTAAGAGATCAAAAGTGTTTCATATTAGTTACTAATACGTGATGCTTTTGCGACTACAAAACAGTTTTAAACCGGTCGCAAATCTATAACTTCCAAATCGTCAGGATTATACGACTCCTACTGTGTGTTACAAAGTAGTCGCCTATAATTTTAGAACTAAGTTGTCTTGAAGTATGACTCGGTGGTGTAGTTGTAAGATAGTTGCTAATATATGAAGATATATTTACATCACAAAACAGTCACAAATTAGCAACAGTTTTGCGACCTTTTTTATTGTGATGAGAAATTTACGACGACTGGTAAGAGTCCCAAATTAGTCTTCATTAGGAACTTTGCGACTCTTTTGTGACTAGTTTGGTGGTCGTAAAACGCAGGTTTTCTTGTAGTGGTGGCTGAAGAACTTTTCAGAGAACTAAGAGAATATAAGAGGCGTCCTCAGGTTAATGACCTAACATGGGTATTCATACCCTAGGACAAAATCCTAATACACAAAAATAAAATAAGCTAAATTAAGTAAGGCGGTAGGTTGAGCTCGGTCAGCTTGTCAAGTGTGTTGGTCGAACTGGTTGGATTTTTCAAAGTCGGCATCTTCTCTCAGGTCGGGTGCATAGCTCGGTCGCACATCGAACTCCCTGACCGAGTTCTGCTTTCTTTGAAGGATGCATCTTTGCATCGAGCTCAGATCGAGTGGTGGACTGGGCTTGGTGATCGAGTCTATAGACTGAGTGGTCATCTTCCTCCAAAGTCAGCTCCTTGTGAATGAACTCAAGTTTGTGATCGAGCTATGTTGACCGGCTATCCTTTCCTTAAAGTCAGCATCTATTCGGCTTGGTGATCGCGCTCCTTGGCCGAGCTATCACACTATTTGCTCATAAACTCCAAAAAGTCTTTAAAAGCATCCCATTCACCTGATAACATGTAAAACCTAATATAAATGCTATATGAGTGAAAAGGACAATGAATGGAGTGAAACAAGTGATGAAACTATGCTTAAGTGATGAGAAATGCATGCTTAAATGAGGTAAAGTACATAGATATCAGCAGTTAAAAGCTATCCTTGCAAGAGTTGTGGTAGTCTCAAAGAGAGATTGGGCAGTCAAGCTGGATTATACTCTCTGGGCCTATAGGACCGCCTTTAAGACTCACATAGGAAGAACACCATTCCAATTGCTATATGGGAAGACATGCCACTTAGCAGTGGAGATTGAGTAGAATGGATTTGACATTAAGGCAGCTCATGAAAAGAGGGCAATGTATTTGCATGAGTTGGAAGAGATAAGGCTCGATGCTAATGAGAGCTCTAAGATATACAAGGAGAGAACAAAAGCTTTCCATGATAAAAATATTGTGCCTAAGGGACTCACGGCTGGTGACCAAGTGCTCCTTTTCAACTCGAGGCTTAAGATCTTTCCATGCAAGCATAAATCAAGGTGATCAGGACCTTTCAATATCAAGGAAGTTCTACCATATGGAGTGATTACTCTGATCGGCAAGGAAGGGAATGAATTTACAGTAAATGGACAAAGCGTCAAGCTCCACATCGCTGTTCAAATCATTCCAGACGGGACCTCAGTTCCTCTCGTCGAACCACCCCAAGCCTGATAAGAGTGAGGAGTCAAGCTTAGAGACTTTAAACAAGCTCACTTGAGAGGAAGTGTCATGTCTATCCTTGTACATATTGCTTTAAGTTTTTCGTACTTCTGATATGTTTTTCTAGTTTTTCTGGTGATCAGGTCATAAGAGAAGAGTTTGAGGACGAGAGGACAATGAAACAAAGAAGAAGCGGTGCCAAAACATTGACTCGATTTTCTGGCTCGACAAAACACATCGAGGCAAGCACCAGAGGAGCAGGCTCGACTTTCAGACTCAGTTTGTAACCCGAGTAAAGCACCTGAATTGCCAGGCTCGACCTCTCAGGCTCGGTTTACATGTTGAGCCTGGTCCCACTGCCACCATTGAGGTCAACTCCACCATTTTACTGTAAATCCTATTTCATATCTTTATTTCTTGTTTTCCCTCTTAAACCTTCATTTGAATCATTTATTACACAAGGGACAGTGTAATTCAAGTTTGAGGGAGGGTTTGAGATGTGTTTGACATGTTTCTCTGTGTTTCTTAGTTTCAAATTTTTCATAATTGAGTCTGCATTCACATGATTTTATTGCATAGAAAAAAACACAAAAATATGAAATTTTTTTGAAATAAATTCCAAAAACAAATAGAGTGTTCATGTAGTTGCATTTACATCTTAGGATTGAGTCTAGTTGCATTTCATTTAGGTCTTATGCATTTGCATAGGGGACTATGATGATCATGACCTTGTAAGCATAATGATTTATGAGATAGGCTTAGTGCCCTAGTTAGTAGTTGTCTTATGCATGTCATGTGAGTTTAAAGCATAAGATAGCACAATGCTTTGAATGCATAGCTTGGTATTTGGTCTTGATTGAAGCATGTTTAGATCTGATATCATTCCCTATCTATTAGAACCTTATCTTGACTAATAATTATCATATTTATGCTTCTGAGTTGAACTCATGGATACCTTATACATACTAGGATTTGTTTCACCTTCTAGCACTCTTGCTAATCCAAGTAGCTGATTTCCATCATTGGAACAGTTTCCTCCACCTTTAACCTAAACTTTCTCTTCAAGCCATAATTATTTGCTGACTGTGAGGCCTTATTTTCGGATTGAGCTTGGTAGAACGTGTTAGGCCTGAGCCAATCTGCAGGATAGTGTCTCATATAGTTCTGGTCCGCAAATTTTGGACTAGATAGGACTAGGTGGGAACTTGATTTTGGGTCTGGGTTTGAACTGTATTTGGTTACTCGATATGTAGGCTTGACTTGCAAAACGAGTCAGCAACTCGAGTCTAGTTGGTGAATCCTTTGTTGTGCTTTAAAGAAAATAAAGTTGAAAGAAGGAAAAGAGTTATGAGTTCTTAGGAGAGGGGAATAAAGAAAAAAAGTATGTTGGTCTAGTAAAGGGTTCGGGAATAAAAAAAAAAAAGAAAAGAGGCTCAATACAAAGTAAAAAGATAAAAGCACAGGCAAAAAGCCTAGAAAGTCTTATAGAATTAGAAGAGAAAGAGAGCCTTAAGCTGTGAAGAAAACCAAATCCGCTAGAATAATCAGTTATATAAGAATCCTCTCCTTAGAATAAAGTCAAAGAAAAGGAAGAATGAGATTGATCCAAAACGATGAACGCAGAAAAGTGCCTTAAGAGAAAAGGGGAGAAATATGATCATCTTCTGGGTCTAGAAGTATGAGGGTCGAAGTCACTTATGTATATGCATGTGGGGTAGATGAGATTCTTTTCTTGTATGCATAGGTTGGCTATCATACCTTTAGCATTCTTCTAAAGCTCAGTCCTCTCTTGAGAGATCCCAATTCTAAATTATATAACCCAGTTATGAAGGGACCATCTTTGTCACTCAACCTTTCCCTTAAACAAATGAGTTCATTGACTTTGCATAAACTTGATTCATGGTTTCTATTTAATGAATGTTAAAGGGAATGGCTGATTTGATAGCATGTCTAGGCTAAGGCTGATGTTGGGTTTTGTTGTGAAGAGTATGGCTAAGATTTTAAAAGTAGAACTCACCTAGCATTGCATTTTAGAATTACTAACTAGGACATTGATTGTATCTTCTTTATTCGCATGTTATATTTATGAGTCTCCACTTTTAACCCTCTTCTACAGCTTATATCTTGTTTGTTTGCTTGAGGGAAAGCAAATACTAAGTTTGGGGGAGTTGATATGTCTATATTTTACCATTGCATGCATCCTTGCATTTGGAGTTATTGTCAGGTGTTAAAGGAGCTTTGAGGACTATTCTGGGCAAGAAGAAGAATGCTATTATCATGCTCTAGGTGTTCACTCGATATACAACTCAAGCTAGTTATAAAGGAGTCTCTTTCGGAAGATGAAGCCTACTCGACTTGTTCACTCGATCTTGAGGCTGAGCTATGCTTGCTCGACTTGCCCACTCGATCTGGAAGCCGAGCCATGTTCACTCGACTTGATGCACTTGACCATGAGCCCAAACTACGCCCACTCAACTTACACCCCGAACTCACAAACTGAGCCAGAGCCCAAAAAGCTACCTTTGGAGATTCATGCCTACTCGACCATCACACTCGGTTTACAAACCCAGTCCAGCCTCACCAACTTTGTCTTTTTCTGTATTTTGTCTTTTTCTATATTGGGGTTTTGGCCAAGGGTTTAACTACCCTTTTTAGGTCATTAACCTAGGGAGAACGTTTTTTATCCACTGATAATTCTCTGAAACCTCTTAGAACATCTTAAGCTTTTGTAATCCAGATTTCCTTTGATCTTTTTAGTTTTTGCATTAGTTTTTTTCAGATTCTGATATAAGATTGGAATCACTCCAACTTCATAATCACTTGATGATCGAGAGATTCCAAGGCTTATCTCGTGGAAGGTGGAAACGAAGGTAGAAATGGAGGTGAAGGATGTGGATTGATGATATGCTGAAGTTAACCCTTAGAGCTACTCTCTCAAATTAAGAGATCACAGTAGTACTTAGGGATCGAATCCACAAAGACTCTCAGGCTTCACAATAGACCGTTTCGTTTCAAATTCAGCTAAGTAATAAATAAGTAATTAAACGACAATACATAAATAATAAAGAGGGTTGTAAGCAAGTTTGGAAAGCGTTAGGCGTAGGGAACTTCTCAGAAAATCATGCAAAGCAGATAAAACAACTGGTGAAGATCTAATTAAAAACAGTTCTAGAACTCATATCACTAATTTATAATTAACCAACTGTCGTTGCGAAAACTATCTATGAATTAAACCTAAGAAACAAAAAAAATTTCCAATCTTAAAGTCTAAACAAGCCTTAAGTGCAGGTTCGATATATTTCTAAATTATCTAATCCAAATTTCTTTGCAATTATCTAATTTGCTCACTAGGATTTGTTCAGATCTTAAATTACACAGTCATGTCAATTTAACAACCTAAAATCTTAATTCTAGGTGATCAGTCCATTATAAGCATTAAGTACAATACTAGACGAAGAGCTAGCAGGTCTGAATCTTAACCAGTCATTAGATGTAACAATTCATGAAATCCCTAATGAGAAACCCTAAACCTAACAAGTGATCTACTCAGACATATCAATTAGAACAAAAGACATAACTGAAATAGATATCATATCAAAACAACGAAAGAATAGAAAACAGGGGTTCAAGATCTTCTCTCAAAGGAATACAAGTAGCAAGAACAACCCAAGCTCTAGTCTCTCTCAAACTCCAGCAAATCCAAGATACATAATAATAAACCTAAAAACCTAAATAAATAGTCTAAAACACGAGCTGTGTCTCCTTGGTAAACTTCTGGGGCAAAGTTGCACATCTTCAAAACTGGATAAGTTCCGCGTGAATAGTGTGTGACGATGGGTATCGAGCGACACCATGTGCCAGTGTCGAACGACACCATCGACCATCAAAGGCACCACTTTGTCTTCACAGCTATAAATGCTCCATAAGCTCCATAATTGTCCAAAAAGTCTCCAGCACTTGTAAACCTGTAACAGAGTCAATAACGACTCAAAATTTATGAGTAAATTAATCTCATTCTCATTAATCAGGGAAAATATACAATTCGGGGTTTATATACAATTGACTCATGACCTAAACCAAGTCATTAACCGGACTCTGTACCAACACTATACATACTCTTATATACAAAACTATATACAAAGCTATACTATCATTCATAGTCCCCCTCAAGATGGGACGAAGATGTTTCGAAGACCCATCTTGCTAACCAAATTCCGGAAAGGAGCTGGATAGAGACGCTTTGTAAACGGATCTGCAAGCTGTAATGTAGTCGACACATGAAGTAACTTGAACAAACCTGCAACTTATCTTTCATGAATACTGTGACAATCATTTTCGATATGTTTTGTCCTTTCATGAAAAACCTGGTTGTTTGCAATGTGAATGGCTGCAGTGTTGTCGCAAAAAAGAAGAGTCGGCTTTGCCAAAGGAATACGAAGCTCTTTGAGAAAGTTGATAAACCAAAACAGTTCATCAGATGTGAGAGAGAGACTCCGGTACTCAGATTCCGCTGAAGACTTAGCGACCACTTCCTGCTTTTTGGATTTCCAAGAAATAAGTGATGTTCCAAGGAAAATGCAAAAGCCAGAAGTGGATCTCCGAGTATCTAAATATGAATTCCAGTCTGCATCTGAAAAGGCTTGAACCTGCAACTCAGCTTTAGCAGAATAGAAGAGACCTTGACCAATGGTTCCCTTGAGATAATGAAAAACTTTATGAACTGCTTGAAGGTGAGACTTGCGCGGTGCATCAGAAAATTGACCGAGCTTATTTACTGCAAATGTGATGTCAGGCCTAGTGGTGTGAAAATACATCAATCTTCTGAGAAGGAGCCTGTAAGACTTTGCATCAACTAGCTCAGCATCCTTACAGTCCTTTGACAGCTTTATACTCGGATCCATATGGATGCTTGAAGGTTTGCAACCAAGTAAACCTGTTTCAGCCAAGATATCAAGAGAATACTTGCGTTGACAGATGTGAATACCTTCAGCAGAACGAGCGATCTCAAGCCCGAGAAAGTATTTCAATGGACCAAGATCTCTCAATTTGAAATGAGATTTGAGTTGTGCCTTTAAAAGATCAACTTCTGTGTCATTATTGCTGGCAATGATTATATCATCAACGTAAACCAACACACACAAGAACAACACATCAGTTATCTTGAGAAAGCAAGTATGATCTGAATGTGATTGACCAAATGAGAGTGATTTTAATCTTGAGAAACCACTGTCTGGATGCTTGTTTAAGGCCATATAAGGATTTCTTCAGTTTACAAACAGCATGTGGAGGAAGAGAGTCCCCCTGTTTGGATGCATACCCAGGAGGAAGTTTCATAAAGATTTCCTCATCCAGATCACCGTTCAAAAACGCATTAGAGATATCCAACTGAGTAAGTGAGAAACCATAAACTGAAGAAATAGCTAACATGAGCTTGACAGATGTTAGTGTAGCAACTGGAGAGAAAGTGTTATTATAATCAACTCCTTCCTGTTGAGTATAACCCTTAGCAACCAGACGAGCCTTGTATCGTTCTACACTCCCATCAGCATTCAATTTCACCTTAAAAAAACTATTTACACACAATACTGAATTTGTTTGGGGGTAAAGAACAAATCTCCCATGTATTTGTCACTTCCAAAGCTTCAATTTCCTCATCCATTGCTCCACACCAAACCAGAAATTCTTTTGCCTCAGTGTAAGATGTGGGTTCACGGATTTTATCAATGGCAACAAGGAAAGAGTGATAAAGAGAAGAAACTTTATTATAAGCTAGAAATTGAGATTTCATGAATGGTTGAAGACCCTACTGAATGACAGTAGTAGTCTTGAAAATAAGCAGGCTTTTTTATTCTCTTATGTGATGTTTGAATAGAAGGTTCAAGAACATCAATAGTAGGATTGGCAGAAGGCACAACCTCTACGAAAGGTGAAGATGAAGAAGGTTCATTATCACCAGATGGTAATGATATCATAGGAGAAGGCTGAATCAGATCAGGAAAAAAGGTAAGAGATTCCTGTGACATATCTGATTTAGCAAAAGGAAAGAGCTCATGAAAGATTACATGTCTTGAGATAAAAAATGTCATTAGTCTCAAGGTCTAGAAGACGATAACCTTTGTATCCAGAAGGATAGCCAAGGAAAACACATGCACGAGCTCGAGGATCAAATTTATGTCTGTTTTTGGGAGAGGTTGATGCGTAACAAAGAGAACCTAAAACTTTGATTTGAGAGTAGTCAGGTATACTCTTTGTTAAAACCTCATAAGGACTCTTATTGTCTAAAACAGGAGTGGGAATTCTATTTATTAAATGAACTGCAGTGAGGATACAATCACCCCTATAGGAAAGAGGAATGTGATATTGAAAAAATAATGATCTTGCAACATTTAAAATATGTTGATGTTTTCTTTCAACCACAGAATTTATTTAGGGGGTTTCAGGACAGGCATGGAATGATTGAATGCCTTTTGATTGAAAGAATTGAGTGAAGTTAAACTCATGAGAATTGTCAGATCTAACCCCTTTTATCTTAGTCTCAAACTGGGTTTCTACCATTTGAACAAAACTAGGAAAAATTTGAATAACATTGGATTTGTTCCTAAGTAAATATATCCAAGTAGCCCTAGAATGGTCATCCACTATGGTTAAGAAATATCGATAACCATCATGAGTAGGAACAGAGAATGGTCCCCAAGTATCAATATGGACTAGATCAAATGGTTTATCACAAAAGTTATGATGAGAAACAAAGGGAAGATGTTTTTGTTTAGACAAATGGCAAACTTTACAATGAAACTCTGTCTTTTCTTTTTCTTTTGTAAAAGATAAAAGTTCTGACAATGGTTGTAGTTTTGAAAAAGAAGGGTGACCTAACCTCTTATGCCAAAGTTCATGGTTGGTAACAGTAGCTATAAAGGAGACTTGATCGACTGGAACATCAAGAGACTCTATGTCCATAAAGTACAGGTTTGCTACCTGTCTACCCATTCCAATCATTAATTCCCGAGTACGATCCTGAAGAACACAAGAATTCTCATCAAACCAGATCTTACAGGCCATATTCTTAGCTGTACGACTGACACTAAGGAGATTAAACTTGAATTGGGGAATGTATAGAACATCATGGAGTACTAGATAACTACCCAGACTTAAAGTTCCTATTCCAACAATGCTCACAAGTCCACCATCAGGCAATGTAACAGTGGTGTTATGAAGAGGATGGAAAGTTGAAAAGGAAGATTTGTCATGGAAAAGGTGATTAGTAGCTCCTGAGTCTATAACCCAAGCATTAATAGCAATGATGATGCTATTAACAGAACAGACATAATGCCTATCAGCACTGGTAAAAGAAAAAATGATAGAGGGAAAGAAAGTACCAGGTGCTGGGCCATTAGTGGAAGAAGAAGGAGGTAGGGAAGACACTGAGACAGCATGAACTTCAGGTTTAGAGAAGAACAAGGAGTATGGATCTTGGAACTGAGGAAAGAAACAATCTGCTGCATCTGTTCTGTGGATAATTCTTCACTGACATTGCGGGTATTCAGATCCAAGTTAGTAGTCATCTCTGGAGAGTTTTCAATGGTGATATTTGCTGCAACTCCCTGAGATGGCTTGTTGAACTTTTTGGCTTGAAAACCAATTGGATAGCCATGCTTTTTATAACATCTATCCATGATGTGTCCTACTTTTCCACAGAAAGTGCAAACAGGTCTGTCTTTTTCAGAAACTGATTTCCTCCACGAGGTTGAATTTGCTGACCAGAAGATTGTTGTGAGACTTGAAAGGCTGCAGAGTCTATTCCAGTGATGGAATGAGCTGATTTCTGAGTGTCTTCATTATCAAGTATGTTGTACACTTCAGAAAGAGAAGGAAGACTCTTCTTCATAAGGATTTGACTCCTTACTGTATCATAACTATCATTGAGTCCTATAAGGAAGTCAATGACTCTGTTAGTCTCACGTTCTGCCAACAAATTCTCAATACTTCCTGCTGCTGTAACCTGTAAGCTGGATAATTCTTCCCATAGAGACTGAACCTGAGTGTGATATGATGATAAGTCCATAGTACTTTGACGGATTGAATGTATCTGTTGACGCAGCTTGTATAGTCTTGGAAGATTTGATTTGTGAAACCGTGTGTGAAGATCTTTCCAGATTGCAGAAGCAGTCTCAAAATAAAAGATACTCGTATAAATCTTCTTTGTCACACTGTTCAGTAACCAAGACTTTACCATGCTGTTACAACGTTTCCAGATCTTGTAATATGGATCATAAACATCAGGTTTAACAATTGAACCATCCACAAATCCAAACTTGTTCTTAGCTTCGATACTAGTCGATATCGCTATAATCCATATTCCGTAATTAGACCCGTCTAACAGTTCTGGAACTAACACTAAACCAATATAATCGGAGCTATGAAGATGAAACGGACTGTGAATGTTATCAGGGGAATCAGATACCTCAAAAGATCGCGAAGGTAGCTTGGAATAAGCTGATTGATGGATAGCGCCATGATTAGAAGAATTTGAGCCACGGTGAGAAGAAGATGAACCAGAAGACTTATGCGGAGCCTTTGGTGAAGAATCTTCAGGTGGATCCGGTGATTGACTGCGACGCTGTCCTTTTCCGTTTCGTTTCGTCATTGAAGAAACTGATTTCAGCTCAAATTATCTCCAAATCGAACTGAAAAAGCAAGCGAAAGGAACCAATAGGATCGTCCGAGCTCCGGTGTAACGCTGAAGAAGAAAACGAAAAAACTCCGGTGAAAATTCTGGTAGATTGAGATGATCGGAAGCGAAAAAAAGTTTGTTAGGATCGGATGAATGAGACGAGATATTTTTTGTGTGCTCTGATACCATATGTGTAAATTAATCTTATTCTCATTAATCAGGGAACATATACAATTGGGGGTTTATATACAATTGACTCATGACGTAAACCAAGTCATTAACCGGACTCTGTACCAACACTATACAGACTCTTATATACAAAACTATATACAAAGCTATACTATCATTCAACACATGAAGATAGCGTTCTGTAAGTTTATGCTATAGTTTATATACCCCCTAATCTTATATAGCGTTTGCCAAATTGTAAACGCTATGTTTTGTACTCGGAATTAAAAAGTTCGTAACATTTTTTAGAAGCGTATCTTAGATAGCATTGGTAATGTTTAAAACGCTGTGTTTAGTTTAGGCGGAAAACTTTATTTCATTTCCCGGCTAAGTACTTTAGCTAAAAAGACAAATTTCTTTCTCGAGAAACAAATCCTAATCTCGAGAAAAACACAACAACACATAAATCTCTCTCACTTTTCTTTGCCGAGGAAAAAAAATTTCTTTCTCTTTCTCAGAAATTCTCTCTGGAAATCTCAATCTTGAAGCTTTGTATCGATCTCGAAGTTTTGAGGTATTTCGTGTTCTCGGGGTTCTCAGATTTTGATTGAAGGTTAGCTAGATGTTGTTGGGTAATCGATGTTCATATCGATTTAGGGTTTCACAATGATTAGGTCTGATTTGTTTCGAAAATTTGAGTTTTTTACAGGGAGTTTTTGTCAGCTCAAGATCAATCTCGTAAGCTAAGGTATGTGAAATTTTAGGGATTTTGTTTCAATTTGGGGTTTCGATATTTCTTTTGACTAGTTAGTTATTTTTGTACAGGTTTAACAGTTAGATTTGGGTGCTGGCTTCAAGATAAGGTATTTGAAATTTTTAGGGTTTTTCGTTTCAGTTGGGGGTTTTGATTTTTGTACAGGTTTCTGTTTGGGGTTTCGGTTTTTGTAAAGGTTTTAGTTTGGGTTTCGATCTATCGAAGGGGTTTTCACAGTTAATGGATTCTGTTTTCATAGTTTGTTCATATCGATTTTGCTTTCTTTTGCAGATTCTTCTTTACAAGATATTTGTTATCTAGATGTACTTTAGTCTATCTGTCATATTCTCTTGTATGTGTCACTGATTTTTTATTGAGTTTGAAATTGTCTGATGTAAGAAATTCTTCTCACAAATGTATGTATTACTTTGATCGTGGAGTTGTGGTGGTGGTGTAACATGGACAAGTCTTGGGTTTGGCTTCCAAGGTACGGTTTTATATGTTATTATTGTTAATTTCTTTACTTATAACTGAGTTTCTTATACATGTATATTGAACTTTCAAATGTTTTCTAACTTACAGGACTAGCCTTGAGTATGAGCAAGGAGCAACAGATTTTGTGTATGGGTCAGCTATGAGGGTGGGTGATCCTCCAAACATGTTTTGGCCATGTATCGATTGCCGAAATCTGTGCCATCAATCAATAGCCACAGTACTAGATCATCTGGTTATTAGGGGTATGGATTAGAAGTACAAGAGGAATAAATATTGGAGTAATCATGGGGAGATAAGGGATTTGAAGAAAGGTGGTGATCAAACTTCGGAATTTGAAGCTTATGAGTTATTTAGAGCTGCTTTCTTTGATGGTGATGACAATTCAGAGTCCCGGAGTGAAATGCAGATCAGAAAGATGATATTGAAAGCGAAGAAGATTCAGTGTTTAGGGAAAAGTTGAAAGATGCTGAGACTCCACTATACTCCAGCTGTCCTAAGTACACTAAAGTTTCTGCTATCATGGGGCTGTACCGAATTAAAGTGAAGAGTGGGATGTCAGAGAACTATTACGATCAGCTTCTAAAGATATTTCGCGACATGCTACCTGAAGATAACGTGCTTCCAACATCAACAGATGCGATAAAGAAGTTCTTGAAGGTATTTGGTTTTGGGTATGAAAACATTCATGCATGCAAGAACGATTGCATTCTTTACCGGAAGCAGTACAAGGATTTGACAAGCTGCCCTAGATCTAGTGCTTCAAGATGGGAGATGGATAAGCACACAAGGCAGGTAAAGAATGGGATTCCAGCTAAGGCTCTTAAATATTTCCCGATAAAGGAAAGATTCAGAAGGATGTATAGATCAAGAAGGATGGCTGAAGATCTACGTTGGCATTTCAGTAATGCTTCTGAAGATGGAACGATGCGGCACCCGGTGGATTCAGCAACTTGGGCTCAGGTTAATGATAAATGGCCACAATTTGCGTCTGAACCGAGAAATCTTCGACTTGGTCTGTCTACTGATGGTATTAACCCTTTTTCTATTCAGAACACCAAGTATAGTGATATGCTCAAATTTACCCTGAGCTACTCTCTCAAATTAAGAGATCACTGTAGTACTTAGGGATCGAATCCACAAGGACTATGAAATACTCAATAAATCCTAGTAAAAGTATTATGCTAAATAAAGTATAATGTAATGAAATTGCAGTGCGAATAATTAAACAAAGTGTAAATCAATGGAGAAAAGCGCTAGGCATAGGGAAATCTCAGGAATCTTCAGAACTGTGAATTAATTAAAGCATCAGGATTATAATTAAGAACCGTTCTAGAACTCGAACATAATTGTAAAACCTACCAGCTTTCGCTGCGCAAACTATCTATCCCTGAATCTAGAATTCCAAATTCCTTTGCCAAATTCTAAGATCCAGACAAGCAGTAATGATCAGGTTCAATCTGTTCACAAAATCCCTAAATCAAATTCCTTTGCAGATAGGTATTTTGCTCACCTAAGATAGATCTGGCAATCAATTACACTTTCATGTCAATTAACAACCCTAAATCAGATTCTAGGTCGCGAATCTAGAATAAGCAATAAGTCCAATCTTAGATGAAGAACTCTATCAATTAACCCTAATAAATCACTGGTTCAACAATTCTTCAGAAACCTTTGAAAACCCATAGCCTAACAAGGGAACTACTCAGACATGGTGAAAGCAACAATCATCATGATATGAATAGAAATCATTCAATATAATAGAAAATAAGAGTAGAGAACAAAGAGTATCAAAGATTAGAGAAAGATGATACAAGCTTGAGATAGAAAGAGGGTCTGCTGCTTGATAATCCCTAAAACTCTGATCTAAAACACAATATATAGCTAAAAACTCATACAGGGACTAATGCTGAAATAATGGAAACTTCTGGGCCAAATTGTAAATCTTCCAAAATCTCCGAAGTTGTCCGCCTGTGGTGTCGATCGACACGCATGGCTGGTGTCGATCGACACCAAGTCACATATCGCCTCAAAACATGATCCTTCGATGCAACTTCTTGGTCTTTGCTCCAAAATCTCTCATATTCTTCACATTAGTCCTAAATGCATACCTGAAGATAAAAGACTCTAATAGACTCTAAAAACACCAAAAAGACACGATTAAAGACTCTTATATCATAGTTAAAACCCATAAAAACCATGATATATCATATAGTACATGGCCAGTGTTATTTGTGAACTACAACATGCCACCTACATTGTGTATGAAGGCAGAGAATGTAATGCTCACTATGTTGATACCTGGACCAACTGCACCGAGCAACAACATTGACGTGTATCTTCAACCGTTGATTGCAGATCTACAGGATTTGTGGAATGAGGGTGTAGACACTACAAGAATAGAGCCGAATTCCGACCAACGCATCAGTCGGAATGTGGTCGGAATTTGTTGTTTCGGACCGATTTCCGACCACAACGTATTGGTCGGAATACTGTGGTCGCTAATTTCATACGGTCGGAAATTGGTCGGAAAAAAACGGTCGGAATTTGGTCGAACGGACCTGGTCGGAAGGTGGTCGAAATTTAGTCGGTCCGTGGTCGTAAAACAATAGTCGGAACATAGTCGTAAAGTCATCGGAGATATTCCGACTGGATTCCGCCCAAATTCCGAGGAAAAAAACTCTAGAAATTCGTATTTACTCCAAAAATTTCCGACCAATTTCCGACCCGGACTCGAATGTGGTCGGAAATTGGTCAGAAATTTCCGACCAATTTCCGACCAGGAGTCAATCGTAGTCGGAAATCAGTCGGAATTTACCGACCAATTTCCGACCAGAGTGGTCGGTATTTGGTCGGAAAATCGGAAAAAATATTAAAAAAATAAAATAAAATAAAATAAAAATAAAATAAAAATAAAAATATTAAAATTTTTACAATAATAAATATTTAAAACATAAAACTCTAATCATTTAAATTAAAAACATCGTCAATATTAAGTTTGGTCGGAAATTGGTCGGAAATTGGTCGGAAATTGGTCGAAAATTGTCAGAATCGATTTTCATACATTTTTGACCAATTTCCGACCAAGTTTGGTCGGAAATTGGTCGGAAACATTTTTATAAATATTTCTGACCAATTTCCGACCAAGCTGGGTCGGAAATTGGTCGGAAATATTTTTAAAAAACAAATTTTTCCTACCAATTTCCGACCAAGATTGGTCGGAAATTGGTCGGAAATAATTTTAAAAAAATAAAAAATTTCCGACCAATTTCCGACTGCCCGTGGTCGGAAATTGGTCGGTAACTTTTGAAACTTCGGTCTCCTCTAATCCGACGATTTTCCGACGACTTTCCGACCATTGTTTCCGACCTAATACCGACCAAATTTTTTGGTCGGAATTTTCCGACTAATTTCCGACCATCTTCCACGGTGGTCGGAAATTGGTCGAAAAACGGACGGAAATTTCCGACCATTATTTCTTGGTCGGAAATGGTGGTCGAAATACTATATTATTCTTGTAGTGGGAGGTTGTCAACTCATTTTCAAAGGAAACTTTCAATCTGAGAGCTATTTTACCGTGGACTATCAGTGACTATCCTGGTTTGGGGACATTGGCAGGTTGTAGAGTTAAAGGTAAACAAGCGTGTAACGTTTGTGTCAAGGATACACCTTTAGGTGGCTTAAGTTTAGTAGAAAACATGTCTACTTGGGCAATAGGATAAGACTCAGACCTGAGCATCCTTACCGACGCATACGGGGTTGGTTTGACAACACAGTAGAAGAAGGGACTACACATAGAATTCAAACACGGTTTGAGATATTTGACCAATTAAAAGACTTTAGGAATGATTTTGGTAGAGTTTTAGATAAGAAAAGCAAAAGAAAGAGGTCTGATTTGTCTGAAGAACTTTTAGAAGAGGAATATGATGAAGACAATAATCTATGGAGGTGGAAGAAGCGGTCTATTTTCTTCGATATACCTTACTGGAAGGTTAGAATATTCCTAAAATTTAAGATATAACTATAAATAACTTGAATTCTTTATCATTGTCTAACTGATATCTTTGTTCATATGTCTTAGGATCTGCCTCTGCGTCACAACATCGATGTAATGCATGTTGAGAAGAACGTGTCTAATGCTATATTGTCCCTTCTCATGCATAGTGCTAAATCTAAAGATAGCTTAAAGGCACGACAGGATTTAGAAGATATGGGAATTCGAAAATCATTACACGCAGAGGTACGTAGGAAGAGAAACTACTTACCACCTGCTGCTTATTGGCTGTCCAAGACAGAAAAAATAAGTTTTGCAAGAGATTGTCTGAGTTCAGAGGACCAGATGGCTATTGTGCCAATATCGCCAACTGTGTTTCAGTTGATCCTCCTACAGTTGGTGGCTTGAAGTCTCATGATCACCATGTCTTATTACAAAACCTTTTACCTGTGGCTTTGAGAGGAATGCTACCAAATGGACCTAGGATTGCAGTGACTTGAATATGCAACTTCTTCAATAGATTATATCAGTGTATGATTGACCAAGAGAAGCTTATAGCATTGGAGGCTGAGGTTGTCGAGTCATTGTGCCAAATGGAGAGGTTCTTTCCTCCTTCCATGTTTGATATCATGTTCTACCTTCATGTTCATCTAGCAAGGGAGACACGTTTGGGTGGGCCGGTCCTTTTGAGAGGTACTGATTACTCTTTCTTTAAATATCTTTTAGTAGTTTTATGTGTTGTAAACTGAATCTTAGTAATCTGTTATTTGTTTGAGATGTAGGTACATGAAAACGCTCAAGTCATATGTTAAAAACTATGCTAGGCCAGAAGCTTGTATGGTTGAGGGGTAGATGGCAGGAGAATGCATTGCCTTCTATTTGGAGTTTCTAAAGACATCTGTCCCGGTTTTGGATGCTGCAAACCGTAATGAAGATCTTGAACCAGATGAGCACATCCTTGAAGGTCGTCCAATTAACAAGGCTAAACCAGTTGTACTTACAGAGAAAGAGCTGGAGATAGCTCATCGATATGTTTTGATGAACACAACAATGTTCACTCCATATGTTGAGTAAGTATCACCACCTTTCCTATAACTTTTTATACATGTTTCACTTTTATAAAAACTAGTTTTTTCTTTCAATTTTATAAACATTTGGACATTGGATACAGTTTACACTTGGAAGAATTACAAGCTACAGATGTGCTCTGCGGAAGAAATGAAACTCTTTTATGGAAATTGCATGGGGAAAGGTTTACACAGTGGGTTAAGGAGAAGGTTTGAACTTAGTTATAAATATGTATCGTATTGATTTATACTATCTACTACTTCTATAAATACTAGTTTTTTTTCTCTCTTTTTGTCACTAGATCCCAAGTAACTCAAAAGATCATTCTAAGAAGCTGAGGTGGTTAGCTTTTGGACCAAGACAAGAAGACTCAAAACAGTGGAGTATCCTATGAAGCTTTCACCATGTGTCGATCTAGTGCTCGAGATACTAAGAAAATGGCAGACATTGTTTCATACTATGGAGTTATAGAAGATATCATCTTGCTGGACTACCACATGTTCCATATCCCACTCTTCAAGTGTAGGTGGGCCAAAAAAAGGAATGGTGTGAAGGAAGAAGATGGGTTTACGCTTGTGAACCTGCATATAAACCAGTCTGCATTTCGCCAAGATCCATATATTATGCCGTCTCAAGCAAAACAAATTTTTTATTCTAGAGAAGATCACTCATCACCTTGGTATGTAGTTATGAAGGCGCCACCAAGGGGCTATCATGAGTTAGAGACAGAAGAAGAGAATGTTACACCACCATCATCTATTCAGCAGTTTTTCTTTTTGTTTTATTTACAGAAACATGACTAAAATAACCATTCCTACCAAACCAAGACGCAGCAAGCGTCCGCAAGGCATTGATGTAACACCTCTGGAGGTTAAAAGATCCAGAAGAGGAAGGAAACCTGCTGAACCTGTTAAGAAAAAAGTTGGCCGCGAAAGGAAGCCAGACGAAGATGAACAATCAGAACAAGAAGAAGGATTTGAACCAGAAGCTGGCCAAGAATCAGAACAAGAAGCTGAACTACAAGGAGAAGATAGAGAGACTGGAGAAGATGGAGAAGAGAAAGAGGCTGAAGAATATGGAGAATAGAAAGAGGCTGAAGAATATGGAGAAGAGAAAGAGGCTTAAGAAGATGGAGAAGAGAAAGAAGATGAACAAAATGGAGAAGACAAAGAGGCTGAACAAGATGAAACTGTCCATAGATCAGCTGAAGAATGTTTAACAGAACAGTCAAAGACCAAGAAGAGGAGAACTATAGGACCAACTAGGTTGAGTAAAGTGACTAAAAGCCATTAGGACAAGGTGGAAGTTGAATTTAACAGCCTCGGTGAACATGTGGGGAAAGGATCAGTTACACTTTCTTCTTTTCTAGATGATTGGAGGCACCTTGATGAAAAGAAAAAGGACAGGCTGTGGGAAGAGATTCATGTATAAGTTATGTTATTTTGTACTTTTCTTTCTGCTTTCTTTGTGTTTTTATGATAACAGTGGGAAATTATTGTAGGAGAGGTTCAATTTGACATAAGATTGGCAAAAGAATTGTGTCTTCAGGCAAATGGGGTGACCATGGAAGGCTTCTAAGTCTAGGGTAGCTAACAAACTGCGTTCTACAAGGAGAAAGGAAAAGCTACGAAACTTGAAACCAACCAACATTCATAATGACTCAGTTTGGATAAAGTGGGTGAAGAGTAGGACTGGCCAATCTTTCAAGGTTGTTTATGTTTAAATCTTGCCATTCAAATACATGTTTGATTTATGGAAATTTGTTATATTAATTGTTGAATGATTTTATAGGAACGAAGTGACCAGTACAGGACTTTGAGGAATAATCAGATTCCACACACCACCAGTCGCAAAGGAATGGTTCACCTTGCTCATGATACGATATGCCTCTATAATGAATTGTATTGATGAGTTCTATACTAAAAATAGAGACTGGGATTACTTCTTATAATAACTAAATTTATTGCTACTTGTAGAAAAAAAAGGCATCTGACCCGACTAAGATTACTAGAAGCAAGATATGGATAGCTGGACATACCCATGCAGATGGAAGACCTGTGAGACCAGAGTTTGAACAAACAATTGTAAGAAGTTATCAAACTCTTCTTTTGGTTATACTTGGTAATTTATATTGATATATTTACAAAATTTTAAATCAGGAACAAATTAAATCACTTGCTAGTGAGATGGCCTCAAACTCCAATGTTAGTGTTAAAGAAGATGCTGTGAGTCAAATTCTAGATAAGGACAAGAGTGGAAGAGTCAGCAAAATGGGCAGAGGGATTACTGCTAGCAAGCTAGCATCCTTACAGGCTAGAGACGCCCATGTGTAGAAGAATGAAGCTAAACAAGCAGAATTAGTGAGCGAGATTGCAGATTTGAAACACTTAGTTCGTGACTTAACTGAAGGGAAAGGGGTAAGTTAATATTCGAATGTGTTTTTCATTTCCTGGTAACATGTTATATTGAAAATATTATTTGTTTGCTTCTTCTGAGAAACAACAGGATGATGGCTTAAAATCGAACGCCACTGATATAAGAAAAGAAGGATGTAGGTGTCAGCTACTTGATTGGTATTCAGAGGAAGAGGTTGTTGTCGGTTAAGGAGAACTATGCTCTGTTGAACCAACTTACAAGATTAGCCGTATTCCTCTTGGTCCAAATGCGGCAGCTGTAGTTGTATGGAGAAAGAAGCATATGTATGGAGGCATATGTATGGAGGCCTACAACAATTATCACCACAATTGGCCAAGTTGAGGGAACCAAAATTGCATGGCCATTCGATAAGCTCATTCTGGACAATATGGACTCCCCAACTGTAAACAAGACTGCTGGCTCGGTAAAGTTCTTATCCTGTGATATAATTAACAAATTATATCAATATAAAAGCTTATTGGTTCAGTGACCCATGTATTCTGTTTTTGCATGACTCCTTAGGCTACAAATGTAATGGATGACAGAATCCAGATTCTTTCTTGGAATTTGGGTGATGAAGTAATTGCTGAGGAATATTTGACTTCAACTGACCCAAAACAGATGGTGAATAAAATTCCTTTGGGTCCGAATGCTGCAGTGGTGAAGATTGAAAAAGTGATTAACAAAGAGGCTTACTTATGGAGACCAAGTGAAAACATGACTGTGATGGGTGATGCATTGTTTGAGAATATAGCATGGCCAATTTCTAAGGTGTTACTGTGTAATCTACAGCCAACAGAGGAAGCAGTTTATGAAAGAGCATCAGATTCTAAAGCAGCATCGCTTTCTAATAGAGTAGGAGCATCGGTTTATAAAGAAGCAGAACCATCTACAGAATCATCACCTAAGGTCAAACCTCTACACCTTATAAAGCGTGGGAATATTATCGTCTTGAACATCTTTACCACAACACCTGAATCATTGGTGGGGCGTGCTATAGCTTCCATCCATTTAGACACATAATCAACAGCAACAAGCATATATTCAAAACCATTTGACTTTGGGAACGGTCCCATGAAATCAATTCCCCATACGTCGAAGACTTCAACTTCGAGTATGAATTTCTGCGGCATCTCATTCCTCTTTTGGCAAGCATCACATCTTGATATATAGGCCTGGGCGTCCTTAAACACCGTAGGCCACCGAAAACCTGCTTGCAAAATCTTAGAAACAGTTTTAAAGGTTGCGAAATGACCTGCATAGTAAGAGCCATGGCATCCGAATAGAATTCCTTCTACTTCTTCTTCTGGAATGCATCTCCTAAATTGGCCGTCCGAGCACTTCTTGTAGAGGTAAGGCTCGTCCCAATAGAACCTCTTGACTTCTCGTAAGAATTTCTTCTTCCTACAGCCAAATATTTGTGGTGGCTTGACGTCTGCCGCAAGGTAATTCTCATAATGCCTAAACAAGGGGTTTCATAGGCCGGTGGCTTAGGTGGTTTTGGTCACGGTGGGGCTGGAACTTCTGTAAGAGGTACAGCCTCAATCACATATACATTTTCCTCGGGCAAACTATCATTTAGAGGGACAATATCTTCAACTCGCATTCGCGAGAGGTGATCCGCAACTCCATTGTCGGCTCCTTTCCTATCTCTCACTTCAATATCAAACTCTTGTAACAAGAGTATCCATCTTATGAGGCGTGGCTTGGCATCCTTCTTAGACATTAGATATCTAATGGCTGCATGATCAGTATGAACAATTACCCTGGAACCAACAAGTTACGATCTAAACTTCTCAAACGCAAAGACAATGGCAAGAAGCTCCTCCTCCGTGGTTGCATAGTTGCATTGAGCTTCATCAAGCGTCCTGCTTGCATAGTAAATTACGTTCAGCTTCTTGTCATTCCTTTGTCCAAGTACAGCTCCCACTACATAGTCACTAGCATCACACATAATCTCAAATCGTATCTCCCAATCCGGCGGTTGAACGACGGATGCTGAAACTAACGCGTCCTTGCTCTTGTTAAAAGCAACAAGGCAGTCATTATCAAACTAAAAATCCACATCCTTACATAGAAGACGTGTAAGGGGTCTCGCGGTCTTGGAAAAATCTTGTATGAATCGTCAATAAAAGCCGGCATGTCTGAGGAAACTCCTTATTCCTTTAACGTTCGTGGGCAGCTGAAGATTCATCATAACCTCGATCTTTGCTTTATTAACTTATATTCCTTTTTCTGAAATCCTATGCCCAAGCACTATGCCATCTCTCACCATAAAGTGGCACTTCTCCCAATTAAGCACTAAATGCTTCTCTTCACATCTCTGAAGAACTTTTCCGAGGTTCGCCAAGCAAGCTTCAAACGACGAACCGTGGACTGTGAAGTCATCCATGAAGACTTCCATAAAGTCCTCAATATATTCCGTGAAAATAGACATCATGCAACGTTGAACGGTTGCTGGGGACCGAAAGGCATTATATGGTAAGCAAAAGTATAGGGGCAAGTAAACGTCGTCTTCTCTTGGTCTTTAGGATCAATAGCGATCTGCAAGAAACCTGACTAACCGTCAAGAAAACAATAGTATTGATGATTAGCTAACCTTTCCAGCATTTGATCAATGAAGGGCAAAGGAAAAATGATCCTTTCTCGTTGCGGTGTTGATCTTCCGATAGTCGATACACATTCTGTGTCCTGTAATCGTCCTTGTCGCAATAAGCTCATCATTCTCGGACTTTACAACCGGCACACCTCCTTTCTTGGGAAGTACATGAACTGGACTTACCCAGGTATTATCCGAGATAGGATATATATTCCCAGCATCCAAAAGCTTCATGATCTCCTTCTTGACAACATCCTTAAGATTCGGATTTAGCGTCCTTTGGTGCTCAATAGAATTCTTGGATCCTTCTTCGAGATGGATCCTATGCATACAAAGGTCTGGAGAAATCCCTTGAATGTCTTCTAAGGAATATCCTAATGTTCCTACGCTTTCTCAACTCCTTGAGGAGCATGGCTGTCTCAACATCATTCAAAGCAGTGTTAATTATAACAGGATAAGTAGAGTTAGGTCCGAGAAAAACATTCTTGAGTCCAATGGGGAGTTGCTTAAGCTCGACTTTGGGAGCTCTAAGCTCGCTCCATGGACATGCTACTCCAGCTGGAGTGTCTCTAGGAGGCATAGGGGTACTAGTCCCCTCGTCTAGGTTGAGTTGGGCGACCACTCTCCCGAAACTCTCGGCCAAATCAAGGACCTTAGTGCAGTCCTCCGTGGATTCTCCAAAGGAAATGCCTTTGGCTCCAATCAAAGCTGTTCCCAGTGGATCATTAAGTAGAATAGAATCTCTTCACTTACCTATCCTGTAGCTTCCTCTAACTTGTCAATCGAGAAGATTCGATTGTCACAAATCTATTGACTTTCAGTTTCATTCATGTCAAACCGCATGACGAAATCTCCTAAGTGTAAGTCCATGCTTCCGTTAGGCGCGTCAATGGTTTCTCCTCCAGTAGAGAAAAAGGGGCGACCAAGTATCAAAGGATCCTTAGGTTCCCTTTCAAGCTCCAAAAAACAACAAAGTCAGTAGGGATTTCACATTTTCCAACAATGACCAGAACATCAACAAGAATACCAACGGATCGTCGGATTGAACGGTCGGCTAGAATCAATGAGATCCTTGTGGGCCTAAAAGTTTCATAGCCCAGGCATCTAGCTACTGTAAGTGGCATTATGTTGATACTCGATCCCAAGTCACAGAGAGAACACTCTAAAACTTCCGACTTGATCTTACATGCCAATACAAAACTTCCGGGATCTCCTCGCTTATGAGGTGTACGGTTCTGAAGTATGGCACTGCATTCTTGGGTGATCATCATCACTCCATCATCAACGACGATTTTATTCGTCAACACACTCTTCGTATACTTCCTAAGACCTGGAATCATCGCACAAGCCTCAATGAAATGTAATCTTACCGAAAGCTGTCCGACTAGCTCCTTTAGCTTGGCTCGCTCCTTTTCCTTATTTGAGTTCTTATGGGGAGTAGGATACGGTACCTTAGGTTTGTAGACACGTTCTGCAGTTGGAGGTTGAGTGTCCTTGGTGAGGTCCTCATGGCTCGGCTCCTTCTCCTTCTCGGGTTCTTCTCGGATTGGTGCGGCTTCGGGTTCCAATGGTTCCCTTTACGCGAAATCCTTGGGATACTCCGGTTCTCTGTAAGGGGTTCACTCCTTAGAGTGATAGCTTGACAGTAAAGGGGATCCTCCTTAGGTGTTCCCGCTGCATCCTCCATAGATTTCTTGATACTAAGGGTGGTCTCCTTTTCTCGTCTCTCAATGAGTTTGACTCGGGCCGAAAGAAGATCGATCTTGTTGTTGAGTTCTTCATACATGTTGTCCACCCTCTGGTTTTTTTCTTCAGTGTGGACTCGGTGACTAGCAGCAACCTCCTCTAGCAAAAACTCTCAATGCCAGAGTACGGGCTCGTTGGTGTAGGATCGCGGAAACCTCTTTGAAAACCCTGAAAATCAGTGAAGGTAGCTTTGTTTCGAAAGTTACCTTGGTTGAGATCACGTCTAGGATCTCTGAAGTTCTGGTTTGGAAACCTCCCTTGGTAACCCCTTCTAGCTCCCATGTAGCATAACTCTTTTTCTTGATCATCAATCTCATCATGCTCTTCATAGACCTCATCACGTCTCTGGACATGTTTTAAGATGGAAGTGACCATGCTCTTTAGTTCTTTCAATTATTAATTTATGTTCATTCCTTGGTCCATGCTTGAGGCGTTGGGGCAGCTAGAGCGGTAGTTGTTGTTGCTCGTAGCTAAGTTACCAATCAAAGTCCGGGCGTCCTTGATGGTTTTTGTAGCAAAGTCTCCATTGTTTGCAATGTCAAGTGCTTCCTGGAACCCTCGGGGAACTCCTCTATAGAAGGTGTCCATCAAGCTTCCATCACTGAAGCCATGATGAGGACAGTCCCCTTCATAGTCCTTGAAACGCTCCCAAGATTCAAAGAATGATTCTTCGGCTCCTTGTTGAAATCCTTGTATCTTGTTCCTTAAGATATTTGAATGAGATTTAGTGTAAAAGAGATTAAGAAAGGCAGCCTTACACTCCTCCCATGTTGTGATAGATGCTTGAGGCAATGACTTTAACCATTTGATCGCCTTGTCTCCAAGGGAGAACGAGAGAAGCTTGGACTTCAAGTAGTTGTTAGACTCCTCATTCGAACTAGTGGCACCACATATCTCTTAAAAAGATATATATGGTCCATGGGGTGCTCTGTAGGAAAACCATGGTATTGGTTCTCCTTCACCAATGCAATGACTTGAGGGCTAATCCTGAAATCTTCTTGGCTCGGTCTCAGCAGTTGGATCGCGGACCGGTCTTCGTAGAGTTGATGGGGTGGTGTTAAATTCAGAAATAGTTTGGTTGAGTGGATCGAGCTGATCCGGCTCATCTCCGAAGACTTCTTGATCGTTCCTCCGAGGTGGTCGATCGTCAAGATCTCCTAGAATACTGTTTTGGTCCTCCATTCGAGCTAGGCTCGAGAGTACCTGGAAATAAAAATAAGAATATCAAAGTAAAACTGAAAAGTAAAACTGAAAAGTAAAACGTCTTAGATGAGTAATCCTAGTCCTAAAATCGCAAGTAACCTAACAAGTCCCCTGAAACGGCGCCAAAAAGCTTGATGTGTGTGTTATTCGCTTCAGTATTTTACCTCAAAGACCAAATGACTACTGCAAGTGCACAGTAAAACATATGTAGTATTTAAGGATCGAATCCCACAGAGACTTGTAAATCACGTTACAAATATTATGGAGAAGAATATGGCTAAGACAATAAGAGGGGTTTTGGTTTGGGGTTTTTGTAACAATTGCAAATAACAAAAGAAAAGCTAAATAAAACGATGTAAATATCAATAAACAAAACGCCAGGCCTTAGAGAATTCTTAGGGTATCATGGATCGAATATAAGCTAAGGGATTAAACTAGGGACTAACCAATAACTTAGAGTTCATGAACTATGAAGCACGAATGAATGAAAGATAGGCAGTTAACAATATCAATTATCTAACATCTATATACTCCGTTACTCAACTATCACAGGCAACGACGCATACATCCTAGCATTAAGATCAAGTTTAATGTTAGTTCGTAAAGCCCTATAACTCAACTCACGCAGGTTATAACACTAAACTCATCTAGACTAGTTTCAAGCGAGTTTACAACACTTATGATGCTATAAAACGCCTAGGATCAATTACAAGTTAGCTACTGAAGTAATATGCATTAAGAACAAGCCTAGAACAAAGAACAAAGATGAATAATTCCAGAATCTAACAACCTAACAAATCACCACATGGATACCTTTTGAAACCCTTAAACCCAACAAGTAAACTACTCACACATACTGAAGCAAATCAAAGCCATGGATAATAGATTGAATAAACTTATAAGGGTATGAGAAAAGGGTTTAGAGATCTTCGCTGTGATACAAAGGAGATGAACCTTCTTCCATAAAAAAGTAGAGAACAAAGACTAGAGAAGAGAGATGAAAGGAGAAGAGAGGCGGCGGCTTCAAAGACTTGGTGCGGCGGCAAGAGGAGCTTCAATGGTGGTGAGGCTTCTCTTTAGGGTTCTCAGATGTCTCTGAGTGTGAGGGGCTGAGGCACACAAAATCTTCTTAGGGTTGTGAAGGCACACGTCTTAAATTAGGTTAAATGAGTATTTATAGGCTTCGGGGTCGGTTAAGGAAACACGGGGCGCATGACTTTGGACCGTTCACGGGCCTTGTGATCGGTAGTGGCTTGAGGGGAGGCACCGGTCACAGCCCCTTGTTGCTGGTGGTGCCAAGAAGGCCGATACCGGTCACGGCCCCTTGTGATCGGTGGTGTAAGGGCCTCATTCCTCGGACGATATCTCTCAAACGGCTGAAGGGAATGTGCTGATTCTTGTTCGAGGTGAAACTTGACACTTCTGGCTTTCCATAGACTTCAAGAACTACAAAACTGAGTTTCAAGAAGTCCTTCAAAAGATTTCATACTTCTGGCGTTCTGAAGCTGTCTAAAAACAAGTTTTCCTTGGCATTTTCCCTTGAAACCTCTTAAACCTTCTTGAACATGGAAAATGCTTGATAACTAGTTCCTTTGGAATGAAATCATACCAATCTCTTCTCAAATCATTAGAAACCAATAGCTATAATAGGTAAAAATACGATGTTATCAGCTGCGAGAGTAAGGACACTGGGGGATTACAACATGCCTGATGAGTTCTATGCTAACAGGTCTGCGATTCGTCTCCCAACCATTGAGAGGAACGAATTCGAGCTGAACCCATCCTATTAGTCTCGAGTGGGTCAGCATCCTTTCTCTGGATTGCCTCATGAGCACCCTATGGACCATATTGAGAAGTTCGAGGACTTGGTAACTAGCATGAAGATCAATGGAGTTAGCTATGACTATCTCTTCTGTAAGCTCTTCCCACATTCTCTTATTGGTGAAGAAGCTTACTAGCTAAAGCAGTTACCGACAGGATCTCTGACTAGTTTGGAGGATACCAACTAGGCTTCCCTGAGAAACTTCTATGAGGATGCACGTTCAGATGACTTGAGCAATAACATCTCTCAGTTTACACAGAGGCCTACTGAGGCATTAAAAGCTGCATGGGTACGTTTCAGAGCATATTAGAGAGATTGTCCGCATCATGGTTTCTCCCAGGTTCAGTTATTGAGAATTTTCTTCAGAGGGGTATATTAAACGTACCAGATGGCTCTTGATTCTGCGAGCAATGGGAACTTCAATACCAGATCTTTTGAAGAAGCCTATGAGTTGATTGAGAACTTGGCGTCTAGCAATAGCACCAAGAATGCTAATTTCGAGCGACAGAAACAGGCTGGAGGCATATATGGGAAGCATATTGCTGAGTTGAAGATAAAGTTGATTCAGTTCATAATATCTTGACGGAAAAGAAGTAAGTTCACTTTGCTGCAGAGGTTGATACATTTGAGCCCGAGAAGGTTTGTGAGGAAGAGGACTGCAACTACATTGGTGGCACTGGATTCAGGGTCAGCGTTTTGGCAATCAGCAGAACCGAGGAGGTTACAATGGAAATAACCATCGGAGTACCTTCACCGGTAATCAAAATTCCTCTGGCTAGGTCCCTAAAAGCCAATATCAAAAGCCCTTCCAGAGCAACAATGACTTCAACAGGAACTACGGATCCTCCTCCTATCAACAACCTCCCGCTAACACTGTGCAGAGCGAGATGAAGTCTATGTTAGATCAGATTTTGGAGGGTCAGCAGAAGATTAAATTTGATCTTAATGGAAAGATTGATTCTCTGTACACTGATCTGAACGGTCAGATCGATGCTTTGAACATTCATATGAAGAAGCTCGATATCTAGGTTGCACAGACTGTTGGGTCTGCAAAATGACCTGATCGAGTTCTTCCAGGAAGAACGGATAATAACCCTAAGTATCCTTGCAACGCTATCAGGTTGAGAAGTGGTAAAAAGTTAAATCATGTGTTGGCAAGGTCTACAAGGGGTGAAGAGGTTGTGGACTTAAAGGAAATCGACGAAGAATTTGCGGACAAGCCGCCACACCTGAGCCAACAAAAGGAGAAGTACCAAAACCAGTCAGTGTCAATCGACACCCACCCATTGGTGTCGACCGATACCAACCGTCACCAGACTCACCGAGTGTTAAGAAGCTGCAGAAACCACCAGAGCGAGTTTACACGCCTAAGTTTCCTTTCCCAAAGAACCACATGAAGTCTAAACATGAGTTGTATGAGGCCAAGTGCAGGGCGATAATGGATAAACTCACCATTAAGATTCCATTGATCGATGCCATCAAGTCTTCGTCTGTGGTGAAGAGGTGTTTGAAGAAGATGCTTATGCAGGATATGAGAGAAAAGGAAGGAGGTATGATGATGACTGCGGTCTGCAATGCTGTCATTCAGAACAGGATATTGGAAAAGCTTGTTGATTTGGGTAGCTTTGTCTTGGATTGTTCCATCTTCGAAGAAAGGTTTCAGAATTCCTTGTGTAATTTGGGTTCCAGTATGAGTTTGATAACGTATTCAGTTGCTGTGGGACTCAGGATGAAAGATTTCACGCCTACTAAGATAACTCTGATCCTTGTGGATAGAAGCATCCGGACACCAGAAGGTCTTTTGGAAGACGTGCCAGAGAGGGTTGGCGATTGCATGATCCCGACGGATTTAGTGTTGTTGAAGTATAGCGATGAGCCTAAGGTTCCTCTTATCCTAGGTAGGCCTTTGTTAGCAACTGCTGGTGCACTTATTGATGTTAGAGGAGGTGATAAGGGTCAAATTAGCCCTCAGAGCTACTCTATCAAATTAATAAATCACGGTAGTAGTTTGGGGTCGAATCCACAAAGACTCTGTGGTTTCACAATAGACGTGTTCGCTTCAAGTTCAGCTAAGCAATAAAGATGTATTGAAATAACAATGCAGAAAAGTAAATAGAGATGTAAATCAATGGGAGGAAAGCGCCAGGTTTAGGGAACTTCTCAGGAAATCAATCAAAGCAGATAAAACAACTGGTCAAGATCTAATTAAAAACCGTTCTAGAACTCCAATCACTAATATATAGCTAACCAACTGTCGTTGCGAAAACTATCTATGATATAAACCTAAGAGACCAACTGTCGTTGCGAATCCTAAAGTTCTAACAAGCTTTAAGTACAAGTTCGATATGTTCACAAGTTATCTAAACCAACTGTCGTTGCGAATATCTAACATGCTCACTAAGATTAGTTCAGATTATAAATCACGCTTTCGTGCCAATTTAACAACCTAATATCATACTTCTAGGTGATCAAGCTAAAAGAAGCATTAAGTACAATCCTAGATGAAGAACTAACGAGTTTGAATCTTAACCAGTGTTAAACCTAACAAATCATGAAATCCTTTGTGAGAATCCCTAAACTTAACTAGGGATCTACTCAGACATATCAAATGAAACACAAGACATAGCTGAAATAGATATGATGAAACTGAATCAAAAGTAGAATAAAGAACATGGGTTCAAGATCTTCTCTATGAAGTACAAGTAGCAAGATCAGCCCCTAAGCAAAGGAATAGATAGATAAAAGACTAGATGCTCGAAGCATCAAACTTAACCTAAAAGCATAATATATAGACTAATACACGAGTTGGGTCTCTTTTCTAAACTTCTGAAACTTCTAGGGCAAAACTGCAAAACTTTTGAACTTGGTAAATTCCGCATGGACGCCTGACGATGGGTGTCGACAGACACCAGTGATGAGTGTCGATCTACACCATCAACCACTGAATGCATCGACTTCGTCTTCTCAGCAACAAATGCTCCAAAATGCTCCATAATCGTTCAAATAGTCTCCAATGCATGTAAACCTGTAAAAGACTCGATAAAGACTCGAAAGACACGGTGAAAATTCGATAAAGCATTTATATCATCTCAACTCCCCCAGACTTAGCTTTTGCTTGCCCTCAAGCAAAACAGAAAACTAAACAAGAGAAAGAAGTTTGAAAACACAGAAAATTATTTCGTCATAAGAATATCAGATTCACATTCACCATAGTAAGCCACTAAAAACTCTTACCTAAAATGATCTAGACCACCATGTACTTCACCGTAGACGTTCACTGCTTTCCCGATTAAACCCACAATTTCACAGCATAGTCCTCATTACCTTCATCGCCGGGTCTTATCTCTGATCTCAATGCCCAGAGCCTTCTAGACTCTTTCACGTACAATACCAAAACAAAGACACCAATGAAAGCCTTTCTTTCTCTCCCCCCCCAGACTTATTCCTTTTCTTATAATTCTTTTTTTTTTCTTTCTTTCTTTTTTGATTTTATTTTTTTAATAACTCAAAGGTGTAGTGAATAATGGGTCACGGGAAATTTGCCTACCCCTCACGTCCACCTCTGGGTGATCATCTCAATCTCAAGTATAATAATGAGGTCACGAGAAATTTTCCTACCCCTTTACTCAATAGAGAATCATATCATCTTTTCTGCTTTTTATTCTTTTTTTTCTTTTCTTTGCGATAAGGGAGAGGAGTACCGCTTTTATTGGTGTTTACAGAAGTTTTCTTGTCTGGTATGAACGATGAGTCAAGCCCCAGAACACATGTCACATTGAGGAGGTAAAAGGAACTAACGGAAATTGGCTCGGGTGTTAGTGGATTTCTGCTGGAAATATGGGCGTCTCAAGTACACCATTAGGCCTTTGGTTTTTCCATTAGTCTCAGATGCCTAATAATCTTGAATCAAATGGTCACTTAAGTTCCTGCAAAGTGTGATGGTTTCCTCGAAAAATCATAGTTTCATGGACTGGTTTTGACTCAATAAAACGGACTCAACTGACTCGATAGACTCATAAGAAAACAAAACACTGTGTTAGTAACTACCTCCCCCAGACTTGAACAACACTGTCTCTAGTGGTGCCAAACCAGAGATTGGAAAACAAAAAAGAAAACTGAAACAAAGCTAGAACCAAAATTATGAAGACTTATCCGTAGATGGGTGTTGTTGTCGATCGACACCAGAGTCGGGATCAGAGGGTGATGTTCCAAGACTCCGAAATTCCAAGTGAAAACTATGAAATCAATAAAACAAAACTCAAAAGCAACAAAATAAGCATCATATAATTGTTAAGAAAGTTCCAAATAAAGACTCAATGAAAAACTGACTCAAAATAGATGAAAAATAACATAAGTTCATAAGAAAATAAAAATGCAAAAACAAAAGAGAGAAGGGAAAAGAAAACTAGCCTCGTCGGACTCCACCATCGTATCATCAGCAGCCGTGGACAGAGGAGATGTCACGGGATCAGGAGTGGGGGAACGGTGACGTGACAGAGGAACATGACGTGCACTAGTAACACTAGCAGCTAGCAACCTCCACATCTGACGCATGGTGCTAACCATGTCATGACGGAAAACATGGGCATCCACATCATATCCTTCCGGGGGCTCTGGAAAACCAAAATCGGGGAAAACTGCTAGGGGACCTCCGGACAGGTCCTCAGCCCGCTCGTCTTCCGCAACAGAAGGAGGTGCACTCAATGATGTACCGCGACGGAGCTTACCTCTGGGGACTGTCTGCAATAAGTGTGGTGCAGGAGATAAATCTAGACAACTCGGGTCACCTACTCTGATAGTAGTGAGTGGCCGCTGCGGGAGTTTGACACTCCACTCATTGCCATCCGTGCCAACAAAAACCCATAGACGATCCTGTTTCAACCAACGCGCGTGCTGCATATATGTTATGTCCGTGGTCAAGTGTGTGTTGACGATCGTGTAGTTACTGAGCATAATCTCAAAATGCTGAAAGATGGGGGCCAAGAGACTCCCAACACCCTTAAAGACATTCTTATCGCCAAAGGCCTTACCTTTGAGAGAAACGAGATGGTTGGCGAATAAAACTCCGAGATTAAGATTGCGGCTTGGGTCACTACCATCCCATGCCTCATCAGTCCAAACATTCTTGACCCCACTGAAAAGAGTATGAGGTTGGAGTTTCGCATTTTGGTCGGGTCGGACCGGCAAAGAATCATGTTCCCCAGAACACGCAAGACATACCTGAGGACCGATTGTCGCACATCAGATTGCTTCCGCTCCATGGAGTCATAGATCCCATTGCCAAAGTGTGACCAGAACTGGTGGTTCTCATTCCAATATGTGGCTAGGACAGCTTTGGTGGGCTCTTTCTTGAATCCGTACAAACCGCAAAGGTCAGAGATGGTGATACGGTAACGAACTCCCTTGCACATGAAGGTCAGGACCCGTTCTTGTGCAACTTTTCTACCATTGTTCGCGAAGTAAAGCCGACAAGTAACAAGGAACTGACGTCCCAAATCAGAGTAAAGATCATATGTTGTCATACCCATTGTACCCATGCCAATGTATCAAAACATTGCTTACATCCACAAGGATCCCCAAGGAGACCAAAGACGAGTCGTGGATGCAGCGTTTTGGCCTTATGTCTACAGACAACCACGCATTAAAGAAGTATGTGTCATACTTATCCCAATCTTCAGACATTGTCCTGGTGAAGCAAGCGGGTTGCTCGACCTCTACCTCTGGGTCATTCTCCCAATGTTTTCGCAAACGAATCTTCAGATGCTCCTCCTTGGGCCAAGGACGCCGTAGCTGGGAAACAGGGACATAAGTAGGAGGTGGGAGTGGTGGAAAGTCCAACGAAGGGGATTGACCAGAGCTCGAACCCTCAGTCCTTTGTTGTCTAGTGTGTTTGCTCGGTCTGGAAGCCATCAAGGGTGCTGGTGTCGAGCGACACTAACGAAGGATGTCGATCGACACTGAGTCCTGCATAGCAAATATCGCACAAACACAAAACCACAAAAAATCAGAATCGCTTTGCAGTCAAATCAAAATACAGAGGAAGAATAACCCAGATGAACTCTGAATCAAATCAAAAACATATTCTAGAAGAAACAATTGAGGATGAAACCTTCAATAGATAGAAAAAAGGATAGGAAGATTTGAAGAACATACCTTGGAATCAGAGTAGTTTGATGGATTAGACACAAAAGCAATTAGTTTGGAGATCAAAATCTCCAAAAATCGAATAAGTGGAACAAACTCTAGAGCCTATGGGTGTTTCTGTGTTTTAGGGTTTTTTAAGAGGGGTAGGTAGGGTATTTATAGCACTTACCTCGATGGTTGGTGTCAATCGATACCAATGATGTAGTGTAGATCGACACAACCCCCTTACCTTAGTATGTCGGTTACGCTTGGTGTCGATCGACACCAATGGTGGAGTGTCGATCGACACAGATGGACAGCTCCGAGGGTAACTAGTTTCCTGAGATAAAAACAAAAGAAAACCAAAACAAAAATGAAGTAAAAACAAAGAAAATCATATGTACAGACTCACCAGTGGGTTGCCTCCCACCAAGCGCTCGTTTTAAGTCATTAGCTTGACTCTGTAGTGGGGCTAGGCAGTGGTATCAGCGTCCCGACACGTGGTAACGCCGGAACTCTTAACCGTGTAAACATTCTCTTCAAGAAGAAAGTCATCAATAGGGACATAATCCTCGACTCTAATCCTTGAGAGATGATCAGCCACTCCGTTCTCAACCCCTTTTTTATCCTTTACCTTAATGTCGAACTCTTGAAGGAGCAGAATCCAACGCATAAGTCGCGGCTTTGCATCTTTCTTTTGCATCAAATACTTCAGAGCTGCATGGTAAGTGTGGACTATGACCTTGGAACCAACCAGGTATGGTCAAAACTTTTCAAAAGCAAACATTACCGCTAACAGTTCCTTCTTGGTAGTCGCATAATTACGTTGCGCATCGTCCAAGGTTCTAATCGCATAGTATATGGCATGCAGCTTTTTATCCTTCTTCTGGCCGAGAACAGCTCCAACCGTGAAATCGCTAGCATCACACATCACCTCAAAAGGCAACTCCCAGTCTGGAGGTTCGAAAATGGGGGCGGTCACCAAACCTTTCTTGATCTGTTCAAACGCCGAAACGCAAGTATCGTCGAATTCAAAGGCTACATCTTTGCACAACAAGGCGGTGAGTGGTCTAGCTATCTTACGGAAGTCTTTGATGAACCTCCGATAGAAACAAGCATGTCCCAAGAAGCTTGTAACTTCTTTTACAGAATCAGGCGCTTGTAAGTTCACCATAACTTTGATTTTAGCGCGATCGACTTCAATTCCATCCTGAGAAACTCGGTGTCCATGAACAATGCCATCTCGTACCATAAAATGGCATTTTTCCCAATTAAGCACCAAGTGCTTCTCCTCACATTTAGCTAGTACCTTGCACAAATTTGCCAAACACTCGTGGTAAGACGATCCGTAGACAGAGAAATCATCCATGAAAACTTCCCTGCAATCCTCAATCATGTCCGCAAAGATGGACATCATACATCGCTGAAAGGTCGTTGGAGCATTGCAATGTCCAAATGGCATCCGATGGTACGCGAATGTGCTGTAAGAACAAGTGAAAGTAGTCTTCTCCTGATCGTCGGGTGTATGGGAATCTGAAAGAAACCCGAGTAACCATCCAGAAAACAATAGTAAGGGTGGTTAGCCAAACGTTCAAGCATTTGATCAATGAAAGGTAAATGGAAATGGTCTTTCCGCGTCGCCGCATTCAACTTCCTGTAATCAATGCACATCCGATGACCAGTCGCAGTCCACATAGGTATTAGCTCATCCTTCTCATTCTTTACCACGGTTACACCACATTTCTTTGGGACCACATGAACTGGACTGACCCAATCACTATCAGAGATAGGATAGATGATGCCGGCAGCTAGGAGTTTTAGGATCTCCTTCTTCATGACTTCCTTTAGATTCGGATTCAACCTACGTTGACGCTCAACCGATGATTTGCCTTCATACTCTAGGTGAAACCGGTGCATACACAACTATGGGGAGATACCTGAAATATCACCGAGAGTATAGCCAAGAGCTTTGCGATATTTGCGCAGCTTGGTTTGTAAAAGAGTGAGCTCTGCATTGTTCACATAAGCATTGACAATAACAGGATAAGTGGAATTAGGTCCAAGAAACGCGTACCTTAGCCCTTCAGGAAGTGTCTTGAGCTCGATCTTAGGAGCCTTGTCCTCACTCCAATTGCCTTGTGCAGCGGCATCCGGAGGTGCCCGATCGAGTGTCTCGTGAGCGAAAAGATGCATCACGTGCTCGCTATAATCCATTATACGCGTATACTCTATAGCCATAGCATCCAAGTGACTTACCTATTGCGTAGAACAAAGCAAAGCTTTCTCCAAAGGATTAGTGATATGCATATCCTGAAGGATCTCCTTCGCGAGATTGCTTAGGCTATCCTTGTAAAAAGTCTGACCGTTAATAGTAGGTCGCTTGATCAGCTTATCTATATCAAATTTCATTACCAACTTTCCCACATTCAGCGCTATCCGGGCTCCTCGAACATCAATAAGCGCTCCAGCGGTGGCTAAGAAAGGTCTACCTAAGATAAGAGGATCCTTAGGCTCGTCACTGTACTTCAACACAACAAAATCTGTCGGGATCATGCAATCACCGACTCTCACTGGCACGTCTTCCAAAAGACTTTCTGGTGTCCGAATGCTCCTATCCGCAAGGATCAGAGTGATCTTAGTAGGCGTGAAGTCTATCATCCCGAGTCCCACAGCAACTGAATACGGTATAAACTCACACTGGAACCATATCACACAAGGAATTCTTGAACCTTGCTTGGAAGATCGAAGTGTCCAAGACAAAGCTACCCGGATCAACAAGCTTCTCCGGTATCTTGTACTGAAAGACAGCACTACATACCTAAGATATCATCATAACTCCTTCCTCTTCTCGCATATCCTGCGTATGCATCTTCTTTAAGCACCTTTTTACCACATGCGAAGTCTTGATGGCATCGATCAATGGAATCTCAATGGTGAGTTTATCGATTATCGTTTGACACTTACCGTCATACAACTCCTGCTTAGACTTCCTATTGTTCTTAGGAAAAGGAACCTTGGGTATGTAAACACGCTCATGCGGTTTCTGCAACTCCTCAACAATCGGTGCATCTGGTGACGAGTGGTGTCGATTGACACCAATGGGTGGGTATTGCTCGAAACTAGCCGGTGTTGGTACCTTTCTAGGTGTGGATAAGGGTGTCGATCGACACTGATGATGTGTGTCGGTCGACACTGGCGGCTCCTCCGCAAATTCTTTATCGATTTCCTCTAAGTCCACAATCTCTTTACCCTTCTGAGACCTTGCCAATAAAGGATTCAACTCTTTACCACTTCTCAACCTGATAGCATTGCAAGGATACTTGGAGTTATTATCGGTTCATCTTGGAAGAACTCCATCAGGTCGTTTTACAGACCCAACAGTATGTGCAACCTGGAGATCGAGCTTTTTCATGTGAATATTCAAAGCATCAATTTTACCGTTCAGATCGGTATACATCGAGTCAATCTTCTCATTAAGATCAACCGTAATCTTCTGCTGACCCTCCAAAATCTGATCCAGCATAGACTTCATCTCGTTCTGCTCAGAGCTAGCGGGAGGTTGCTGATAGTAGGAGGTTGATCCATAGTTCCTGTTGAAGTCATTGTTGCTCTGGAAGGGCTTCTGATACTGGTTCTTAGGAAAATAACCAGAAGAGTTTTGATTACCGGTGAAGGTACTCCGTTGATTGTTTCCACTGTAACCACCTCTATTATGCTGATTGCCATAACGCTGACCCTGAAATTCAGTGCAACCAATGTAGTTAAAATCCTCTTCCTCATTCACCTGCTCAGGCTCAAATGTCTCAACCTCTGCAGCAAAGTGAACTGACTTCTTGTTCGTCAGGATACTGTGAACTGAATCCAACTTTGTCTTCAATTCAACAATCTTCTTCCCATCTATGCCGCCAGCTTGTTTCTGACGTTCATACTCAGCATTCTTGGTGCTATTGCTAGACGCAAAGTTCTCAATTAACTCATAAGCTTCCTCTGGATATCTGGTATTAAAGGTTCCCATTGCTCGCTGAATCTAGAGCCATCTGGTACCTCCAATCAACTCCTCTGAAGAAAATACCCAACAACTGAACCTGGGAGAAATCATAATGCGGACAGTCTCTCTGATAAGCTCTGAAATGAACCCATGCCTCCTTGAATGCCTCAGTAGACCTCCGCGTAAACTGAGAGATATTGTTCCTCAAATCCTTTGAACGCGCATCATCATATAATTTTCTTAGGAAAGCCTTCTTCGTCTCTTCCCAACTAGTCAGAGATCTTGTCGGTAACTGCTTCAACCAGTAAGCTGCTTCACCAATAAGAGAGTGTGGGAAGAGCTTACAGAAAAGATACTCATAGCTGACTCCATTGATCTTCATGCTTGTTACAGATCCTTGAACCTCCAATATGGTCCATAGGGTGTTCATGCAGCAAAGCGGAGAAAGGATGCTGACCCACTAAAGAGTAATAAGATGGCTTCAACTCGAATTCGTTCCTCTCAATGGTTGGGAGACGAATCGCAGACCTGTTAGCATAGAACGCATCAGGTCTATTGTACTCTCCTAGTGTCCATCCTCTCTCAACTTGGCCTTGCCCTACCGCAGCAGCAATTGCTACAGCTGTCGGCGGTTGGTGTCGAGCGACACCGGGGGTGGGTATCGATCGACACCTTCGACTTCGGCAATCACGTTGCCCTCTGCATCAAGATTTTGGCCTTGCTCATTTCAAATATGACCCTCTTGGTCTCTAAGAACTCCAGCATCATCTGGTTGTAGTACCACTGGACAAACCATTTCAACTTGTATCTTTGCGTTTCGGATCGTGCGTTCTAACTGTGCGAGCTCTCGATTCGAAAGAAGTACAAGCTCATTGTCTTTGTTACTTCGAGTTTCGCAGTTAGGCATACACCTGAAACACACCTGACAAAAAGAAAGAACGATGTAAGTAAACTGAAAAATAAAAACTTAGACTGAACTCTACACTTAAGTCTATTGGAAACTCAAAAGAGTCCCCGGCAACGGCGCCAAAATTTGATAGGGGTCAAATTTGCCCTCAGAGCTACTCTCTCAAATTAAGAGATCACTGTAGTACTTAGGGGTCGAATCCACAAAGACTCTGTGGTTTCACAATAGACGTGTTCGCTTCAAGTTCAGCTAACCAATAACGATGTATTGAAATAACAATGCAGAAAAGTAAATAGAGATATAAATCAATGGGAGGAAAGCGTCAGATCTCGGAAACTTCTCAAGAAATCAATCAAAGCAGATAAAATAACTGGTCAAGATCTAATTAAAAACCGTTCTAGAACTTAAATCACTAATATATAGCTAACCAACTGTCATTGCGAAAACTATCTATGACATAAACCTAAGAGACCAACTGTCGTTGTGAATCCTAAAGTTCTGACTAGCTTTAAGTACAAGTTCAATATGTTCACAAGTTATCTAAACTAACTGTCGTTGCGAATATCTAACATGCTCACTAGGATTAGTTCAGATTATAAATCACGCTGTCGCGCCAATTTAACAATCTAATATCATACTTCTAGGTGAGAATGCCTAAACCTAACTAGGGATCTACTCAGACATATCAAATGAAACACAAGACATAACTAAAATAGATATCATAAAACTGAATCAAAAGTAGAATAAAGAACAGGGGTTCAAGATCTTCTCTCTTAAGTACAAAGACTGGATGCTCGATGCATCAAACTTGACCTAAAAACCTAATATATAGACTAATACACGAGCTGGGTCTCTTTTGTAAACTTTTGGAACTTCTGGGGCAAAACTGCAAATCTTTGAAACTTAGTAAATTCCGCATGGACGCCTGACGATGGGTGTCGACCGACACCAGTGATGAGTGTTGATCGACACCATCATCCACTGAATGCATCGATTTCGCCTTTTCAGCAACAAATGCTCCAAAATGCTCCATAATCGTCCAAAAAGTCTCCAACGCATGTAAACTTGTAAAACACTCGATAAAGACTCAAAAGACACGTCTAAGACTCGATAAAGCACTTATATCATGGCTTAAAACCGGTAAAATACTTGATATATCAGAAGGTACTATTGGGATGAACCTTACTTGTATAGGTATTGTTCCACTGTCATGTATCCGAATATGCATGACATTATGCTATTTTTAAGATAGTATACAAGATTCTTCAGGCCGGCCTCATGTGTAAGATTGCTGAAACAGAAGTGCAAGATGTATTGTTCCACTGTGGTTCTTAAGCTGTTTAAGACTATCATCTTCCCTCGATTTGGAGTGCCTCGAATTGTGATAAGTGATGGTGGTTCTCACTTTATCAACAAGGTTTTTGAGAAGTTGTTCAGGAAACATGGTGTACATCATCGAGTGGCTACTCCTTATCACCCTCAGACAAGTGGGCAGGACGAAGTTTCTAACAGACAGATTAAAGAAATTCTCGAAAAAACTGTTAGCACGACTAGGAAAGATTGGTCTGCAATGTTGGACGATGGGCTCTGGGCATATCGAACTGCTTTCAAGACACCTCTGGGAACTACACCGTTTCATCAGCTGTATGGGAAAGCATGTCACCTTCCAGTGGAACTAGAACACAAGGCAGCCTAGGTAGTAAAGCACGGAGAGGAGATTGATTCGTGGTATTGCGCACGAATTGGATGAAATCAGGTTCCATGCCTATGAGAACCTTCGAACCCTATGAACAGGTACTTCTATTAAACTCTGGTTAGCAATTGGTTCCAGGAAAACTGCCCTCTCGTTGGTCAGTTCCTTTTACTGTCAAGGAAGTCCAACCATATGGCTCTGTTGTCTTAATGAGCTCGGATGGGCAATAATTCACTGTGAACGGTCAAAGGGTGAAACACTATTGGGCAAAGGCTAAGATACCAGATGGACACACCGTACGTCTGGATGAAGCAGATATTGCCTAATCGCACTGCTGACTCAAGCTAATGACTGAAAAATGAGCGCTTAGTGGGAGGCAATCCACAGGTCAGTCTGTACATACAAATTTTCTTTGTTTTTGTTTCCTTTTTGTTTTCGTCTTGTTTTGGTTTTGATCTCAGGAAACTAGTTAGTCTTGGAGCCATCCATCAGTGTCTATCGACACCCACGCTGGTGTCGGTCGACACCAGATAAGTTTGAAGAATGCGCTTTGGCGGGTGTCGATCGACACCACTAATGGTGTCGCTTGACAGCAATACCACGAATCAGACCCGATAAAACCTAGCCACGTTCTTCTTCCTCCTCATCCCCCGCAGAAAAAAAAACTTTCAGACCAAAAATCGCCACAACTCCAATTTCTTCGATTCTTGATAATTTCTTGCGATTTTTGGCTCTAACTTTCTTGGATTTTCATCCTTTATCCATTTAGAGTGGAGAAAGTTCTGGGAGCGAGAACCTCCCCCTACGCGAGGTTTTTAGTGATTATGCACCTCCACCACCACCAGAGATTGTCTCGAGACCTCCATGGCCCAAGAGAGAAGGTCTTAGGATCCCTTCTTAACGCCAATGGGAAGGGACCCTAATCGGACGACTGTCTCTATCGGGCTATTTCAGATGATTGGGATGACTATGATATTCTTTTTTACAATGCTTGGCTGGGAGTTGAGATCAAACCTACTAGATTCGCACACAACTGCGCTATGCGAAGGATGGGCATTAGTGATGACATGTTCCGCGTGGTTAGGAAGATTGGTCTTGGGCACATGTGCCAGTGGCACTACGATCTGTATCCTGATTTGGTTCGCCAATTCCTTGCCACTGCCAGCATCCACTAATGTAGTAAGATGGCTCACAACACTCAGGAAGGTACTCTCACTTTCCTTATTCGTGGTGTCCGATACCGCATCCCTATCAGAGAGCTTTGTGTGTTGTACGGTTTTGATGCAGACAAGCCAAGCGTTGCTCGCCATGCACAGTTCCATAAAGCTCAGGTCTATTATCTAAGATTGGGGTTGGCCGCTATGATTCCAAGACGTCTACACAGACAGACATTCGGCATCCTGTTCTGCAGTACGTTGCTCGCATCATTAGCAAGATGCGTCGCTCTGAGTTGACTTTATTATGTTATGCACTTGAGGATTTGTGTGTTGTTGAGTGCAAGTGGGAGGAGCTGGACCCTCTCATCAATTTGGGTGTTGTGTTTGCTCATCACTTGGTCTCCTTGAAGACTAAGCCCTTCACTGGTAGTGGTACTAAGAGAGAGAGTGTTGGGAGCCTTCTCAAACCTATCTTACGTTACTGCCGGATCAGCACATAGAACAGCACCGTCATCACCCAGGGAAAAGGGCCAAAATCAACATGAACTTTTTTCACGGTGCTTTTTTATACACGAACTAACATCCGGTGCGTTTTTCAACTTGGACTTACAAAATTTTCAAAAAATCAACATGAACTTTCATATGAGTGCGGAGATCAACTTTGACCAAAATAGTATTAGTCAAACTGCTGAGTCAGATGCCACGTGGCATTTTTTTGCTGATTCATATGCCACGTAGATTTTTCAAAAAAAAAAAAAAAAAAAAAAAAAAAAAAATTGAAATTTTATGCAATGTTGTGGATCTTAATTTATTTTTTTACATTTATAATGGAGAATCGAAAACATCATTAACAGTTTAACTATAATGTTTAGTTCTAATGTTTTTGTTTGGTTAATTATAAATTTTTTATATGTTCTTAAATTTACTCAAAATTATTCGATATTTAACAAAATTATTTAAAATATATCCAAAAGTTACTATAAATAATCTATTAAAAATAATTTATTATAATATAATATAATCAGTAATTATCCGTTCAAATAACACTTTTAATTATGAAAATTACTTGTTTGGGTAGTAATTTAAACTATATGATCGTACATTTACTCTACCCTTCTTTCCTATTATCCGATCATATAATAGCGAGTAAAAGTCATGTAAGGATAATTCGGGTTTTATAAACTACTACGCAAAGTATACATGTCAATACAAAGATCGGATAATAGCAAAGAAGGATAGAGTAAAGGTATGATCATGTAGTTTAAATTACTACCCAAACAAGTAATTTTCGTAATTAAAATTGCTATTTGAACGAATAATTACTGATAATATCATATTATAATAAATTATTTTAAATAGATTATTTATATCAACTTTTGGATATATTTTAAATAATTTTGTTAAATATCGAATAATTTTGAGTAAATTTAAGAACATATCAAAATTTTATAATTAACCAAACAAAAATATTAGAACTAAACATTATAACTGTTTAATGATCGTAACCCTATGATTATTGTGGCTACATAAATGATAAAAAAATGATAAGATTGTTAAACTGTTAATGATGTTTACGATTCTCCATTATAAATATATAAAAAAAAATTTAGATCCACAACATTGCATAAAAATTCAAAAAAAAAATTTTTTTTTTTTTTTTTTTTTTTGAAAAATCTAGGTGGCAGATGACTCAGCGAAAAAATGCCACGTGACATCTGACTCAGCAGAAATAGTGCCCGTGGCATCTGACTCAGCAGTTTGACTAATACTATTTTGGTCAAAGTTGATTTCAGCACTCATATGAAAGTTTATGTTGATTGTTTGAAAATTTTGTAAGTTCAAGTTGAAAAACGCACCGGATCATAGTTCGTGTATAAAAAGGCACCGTGAAAAAAGACATTCGGCATCCTGTTCTGCAGTACGTTGCTCGCATCATTAGCAAGATGCGTCGCTCTGAGTTGACTTTGTTATGTTATGCACTTGAGGATTTGTGTGTTGTTGAGTGCAAGTGGGAGGAGCTGGACCCTCTCATCAATTTGGGTGTTGTGTTTGCTCATCACTTGGTCTCCTTGAAGACTAAGCCCTTCACTGGTAGTGGTACTAAGAGAGAGAGTGTTGGGAGCCTTCTCAAACCTATCTTACGTTACTGCCGGATCAGCACATAGAAAAGCATCGTCATCACCCAGCACTCCCTTATGACTGAGGAGTATCTGAGCAACGCCCGTTGGATTAAGCTTAATTGGCTTTGGTGTTATCGCGCTGAGACAGGGGCACACATGGTTCTGTTTCCCAACCCTTCTCTCACCACCATCATCGATGACCCAGCGCATCTCTGTTTCCGGCCATTGTTCGCCGACACCGTGCAGCACCACATACACGATGTCGATGAGGTTCTTCTTCTCGTTCTGCTCCTACCACCACTAAGGATGACCTGATCCCAGAACCTAGTCAGCCATCCTCTAACCCCTTTCCTCAGCTTCCAGTTGCAGCACCTCTCCCCATGGAGTCGGCAGTCTTTCAGGAGTGTGTCGTCGACAGCTTTCAGAACATTTAATTTGGCACGCCGTATTGATAACATCCTATTTTTACCTATTATAGCTAGTGTTTTCCTATGATTTTGAGAAGAGATTGGTGTTATGCTTGGGAAAAAGAGCCATTTATCATCCATTTCAGGTTTAAGAAGGTTTAAGAGGTTTCAAAGGAAAAGGAAAATCCGTTTTTAGGCAGTTTCAGATCACCAAATGTATGGCACCTTTTGAGGGACTTCCCGGTACGCAATCTTGGAGTTCTTGGTGTCTATGGAAGGCCAGAAGTGTCAAGTTTCACCTCAAACAAGAATCAATGCATTCCCTTCAGCCGTTTGGGAGTTATCATCCGAGGAATGAAGCCCTTTCACCACCGATCACTAGGGGTCGTGACCGGTCTCGTCGGCCTTCTTGGTGTGACCAATCACGAGGGGCCATGATCGGTACTTCCCGTCTTCACACCACCAGTCACAAGAGCTGTTACCGGTCTGAAGCTACTGGACCTAACTTTCCTTAAAAACCTTCCTCGGCCCAATAAAACCCTAGACCGACTTCAAAGCCTATAAATACACTCTTAACCTAACCTAAAGGGTGTGAACTTCCAAGACAACTTCAGAGAACCCCTAAGTAGCCGTACGAGACCTGGGAGAGCTCCAGCCGCCGCACATCTTGCAAAGCTCTTGAAGTTCATAATCTCTTTCTCTCTTTCATTTTTTGTGTTAAGGATAAGTCTTTGCATCTTGTAAACCCTTTTTACAGAAGTAATCTCTGAACCTTAATCTTATATCTTTTTAGTTGTTGGGTTTAAAGGTGAACATCAAAGGGGGCGATGGATCTATAGGTTTAGGTGGCGAGATCTGAGCTTTATGTGATCGTTTATACTGTTCTTTCTATCTTAGTTTGAATATAATGCATGTTGTTAGCGCCATGAACTAGCTCTGATCATAGGTAGTTAGGTTTTTCTAATCTCTTGCCTAAGTGCTAGAAACTAGCTAGGATGAATGTTGTGTGATAGGAAGCACATACCACTTACCTATAAGGCTTCATGGACTAGATTCGAACTTGCTATTAATGCTTTGATCTATGCGTCATTTCATGCGGAAGTTGAGTAACAAAGTATAGGGATTTTAGATGATTATCTCTAAGATATTAGGTAAATCGTTCATTAGTGTTTCGTATGTCCGAGACTTGGAAATAAGCGCACATCATCTTAGGTTTCTCTTAGATAGGAAGATTCTTGAACCCCTTGTGATCCCTTGAACGCCCAACTCTTTCTCTTTATTTATTCACATCCGTTAATTTACTTGCTTTCGTTACTTGCTACTTGACTTACAATCAACCAAACCCCTATCTGAGTTCTAGCTATACTTTGGTCTATAAGGTTTGCAATACAACTTCTCGCTCTGTGGGATTTGATTCTTAAGTACTACATACGTTTGATGTGCACTTGCAGTAGTCGTGTGGTCTTTGAGGTAAAAGACTGAAGCAAAATTACACACGCATCACATATCCACCTTATCTCATTGTGGGTGCGTTCGCTCTTCTCCTCAACACGATGTGATACCTCCACAGCCGATTCCAGTACCCTCACATTCCGCCAGCACTGAGGATGAGTCCGCCCAGGACTAGTTTTTCTTTTCCCTTTTCTCTTTTCTTTTTTTTTTTTATTATTTTAGTTTGAACTTATGTTATTTACTTTTGTTTTGAGTCAGTCTGTTGTTGTGTCTTTGATTTGGAACCTGTTTAACTATGATATTATGAGGAACAAACTATTGAAAACAATTTTGAAGATTTAACTAGGGAAGATGTTGAATTTGATGGCATATCTATTGAGGGAAGAAAGGAAGAAGACCTCGGGGAAGTTCGTTGTTGCATGGCCACTAGAGTCATGTACGCAGACATGGCCGAAAACGACAATATTTGGCGATTTCGGAACCAAGAGAGAACTCCGCGCCAGAACTCCGCGTCACCACACCATATCCGTCCCCGCTTTCAAGCCCCCTACCCTAGGCGAACCGCTTACAACCAGAACCGGTTCCTTAGACACAATTTTACAGTACGTCTTCCGCACCAAATTTTTCAGGACTATACAAATGCTCATTCTAGGCTGAGGAGTCAAAAAGAGAGGGTTGAGAATTTGATGAAGGAATGCTTAGAAACCCAAAAGCTAAGAATGAAGACAATCCAAGAAAGGATGGATACAATCGAAGGAAGCGTTTGGGGACTTGGGAGTAGGCTCACAACCTTGGAGTGGAGAGTCAGCGACTTGGAGGCACCTTTGAAGCTTGCACCTCATTATCAAAAGGCTCACCTACACCGTCAGAAAAGTACGATGAGCTGTGTAAGAAAATGGAGAGTTTGGACAAGGAATTGGAGGACCTATTCTCGCACGTCCGTCCGTGCAACCTTGCATGAAGTGAGGAAAGGGAATCTGAATTCCATCTTCTTTGTCTGTGGACAAATGACTCATCCAAATCCGCCTGAAAGGGCGCAACCCTCCAGCCAAAGACCTTAAACAAGTGCGCTTAGTGAGAGGCAACCCACTTGTGAGTTTTCCTTTTATTGTAGTTTTAGTTTAGATTTGCTTTTCTTGCTTTGTTTTTGTTTTTGTTTTTGCATTTCAGGTTTTATAAAAACAAGAAAAGAAAATAGAAAAAAAGAAAATTGAAAAGAAAAAAAAGATGGAGAGGAAAGGATGCAAAGTGCGTTCGGGTGGCAAGCACATCATATAGCCATATGCAGAAGGCGACGGATTGGCCGTAACAAGGAGCCAATCCCGAGAGTCCCCACCTTGATGAATCAAGCATCCGGACCAGTCACAAGCTTCTCATGGGACAAGTACGTAAATTAGGTTCTAAGGTCAAGGCGACGAGGAGTGCGAAGACGAGATTCCTACAGATTTTCAAAACCTCTTTTCCATGACTTTTTTCTTGTTTGCTTGAGGACAAGCAAAGTCTAAGTCTGGGGGAGTTGATAACATCGTATTTTTACCTATTATAGCTATTGTTTTCCTATGATTTTGAGAAGAGATTGGTGTTATGCTTGGGAAAAAGAGCCATTTATCATCCATTTCAGGTTTAAGAAGGTTTTAGAGGTTTCAAAGGAAAATGGACCAAAGGAAGAGGAAAATCCGTTTTGAGGCAGTTTCAAATCACCAAATGTATCGCACCTTTTGAGGGACTTCCGTGTACTCCATGTTGGAGTTCTTGGTGTCCATGGAAAGCCAGAAGTGTCATGTTTCACCTCGAACAAGAATCAATGCATTCCGAGGAATGAAGCCCTGTCACCACCGGTCACAAGGGGTCGTGACCGGTCTCGACCTTCTTGGTGAGACCGGTCACGAGGGGCCGTGACCGGTGCTTCCTGTCTTGACACCACCGGTCACAAGAGCTGTGACTGATCTGAAGCTACTGGACCTATCTTTCCTTAAAAGTTTTCCTCGGCCCAATAAAACCCTAGACCGACTTCGTAGCATATAAATACACTCTTAACCTAACCTAAAGGGTGTTAACTTCCAAGACAACTTCAGAGAAGCCCTAAGGAGCCGCAAGAGACCTCGGAGAGCCTCCAGCCGCCGCACCTCTTTCCAAGCACTTGAAGTTCATCATCTCTTTCTCTCTTTCATTCTTTGTGTTAAGGATAAGTCTTTGCATCTTGTAAACCCTTTTTATAGAAGTAATCTGTGAACCTTAATCTTATATTTATTCAGTTTATGCTTATGTTTTGTTTAAACCTTGCTTTGATGATTCTCTTAAGTATGCTTGAGTAGTTTACATGTTGGGTTTAAAGGTGAACATCAAAGGGGGCGATGGATCTATAGGTTTAGGTGGCGAGATCTGAGCTTTGTGTGATCGTTTATACTATTCTTTCTATCTTAGTTTGATTATAATGCATGTTGTTAGCGTCATGAACTAGCTCTTATCATAGGTAGTAAGGTTTTGCTAATCGCTTGCCTAAGTGATAGAACCTAGCTATGATGAATGTTGTGTTATATGAAGCACATACTACTTACCTATAAGGCTTTATGGACTAGAATCGAACTCGCTATAAATGCTTTGATCCATGCGTCGTTTCCTGCGGATGTTGAGTAACGGACTATAGGGATTTTAGATGATTATCTCTAAGATATTAGGTTAATCGTTCATTAGTGTTTCATATGTCTGAGACCTGGAAATAAGCGCACATCGTCTTAGGTTTCTCTTAGATAGACAGATTCTTCAACCCCCTACGATCCCTTGAACGCCCCACGCTTTCTCTTTATTGATTCACATCCGTTTATTTACTTGCTTTCGTTACTTGCTACTTGACTTACAATCAACCAAACCCCAATCTGAGTTCTAGCTATACTTTGGTCTATAAGGTTTGCAATACAACTTCTCTCTCTATGGGATTTGATCCTTAAGTACTACATATGTTTGCTGTGCAGTTGCAGTAGTCGTGTGGTCTTTGAGGTAAAAGACTGAAGCAAAATAACACACACATCACATATCCACCCTATCTCGTTGTGGGTGCGTTCGCTCATCTCCTCACCACGATGTGATACCTCCACAGCCGATTCCAATACCCTCACATTCCGCTAGCACTAAGGATGAGTCCGACGAGGACTAGTTTTTCTTTTCCGTTTTCTCTTTTTTTTTTCCTTTTAGTTTGAACTTATGTTATTTCCCTTTGTTTTAAGTCAGTCTGTTGTTGTGTCTTTGATTTGGAACCTGTTTAACTATGATAGTATGCTATGTTTGGTGTTTTAGTGATTCCATAGCTTCCCATTCGGCGTTTTGGATTATCAGAACAGAACAGTCTTATCACGACATCGGTGTTGATCGACACCGACGTTGGTGTCGATCAACACCAACACCCACCAAACGGATAAGTGTTCTTCTGTTTTAACATCGTTTCATCTCTTTTGTTTATCAATCTCAGGTTTTGCACGACTGGGGACAGTGTTTTTCAAGTATGGGGAAGGTAGTTACTAACATCATCTTTTGTTTTCTTATGAGTCTGGCGAATCAGTTGAGTCTGTTTTATTGAGTCAAACCCAGTCCATGAAACTATGATTTTTCGAGGAAACCACCACATTTGCAGGAACTTAAGTGACCATTTGATTCGAGCTTGATTGGCATATGAGACTAATGAAAAAACCAAAGGCTTAATAGTGGACTTGAGATGTCCATATTTCAAGCAGAAATCCACTAGCACCCGAGCAAATTTCTGTCAGTTCCTTTTACCTCATCAATGTGACAGGTGTTTTTAGGCTTGACTCATCGTTTATACCGGAAAAGACAACCTCTGTAAAACAACAAAGTAGTACTCCTCTCCCTTATCCCAAAGAAAATAAAAGAGCAGAAAAGATGAAATGATTCTCTCTTGAGTCAAGGGGTAGGAAAATTTCCCATGACCCCATTATTTTACTTGAGATTGAGATGATCACGCAAAGGTGATATGCTCAAATTATCCCTTAGAGCTACTCTCTCAAATTAAGAGATCACGATAGTACTTAGGGGTCGAATCCACAAAGACTCTGTGGCTTCACAATAGATAGTTTCGCTTCAAATCCAGCTAAGCATTAAATAAGTATTGAAATAACAATTGCAGAAAACTAAATAGATATGTAAACAATAAGGGAAAAGCGTCAGGTATATGGAACTTCTCAGGAAATCAATCAAAGCAGATAAAACAACTGGTCAAGATATAATTAAGAATCATTCTAGAACTCAAATACTAATATATAGCTAACCAACTATCATTGCGAAAACTATATATGACATAAACCTAAGAGACCAACTATCGTTGTGAATCCTAAAGTTCAGACAAGCTTTAAATGCAGGTTCGATATGTTCAAAAGTTATCTAATCCAACTGTCGTTGCAATTATCTAACATGCTCACTAGGATTAGTTCAGATCTTAAATCACGCTGGCGGGCCTATTTAACAACCTAATATCATACTTCTAGGTGATCAAGCTAGAACAAGCATTAGGTACAATCCTAGATGAAGATCTAACAATTTGAATCTTCACCAGTGTTGAATCTAAAAAATCATGAAATCCCTTGTGAGAATCCCTAAACATAACAAGAGATCTACTCAGACATATCAGATGAAACACAAGACATAGCTGAAATAGATATCATATAAAATTAAATCAAAAGTAGAATAGAAAACAGGGGTTCAAGATCTCCTCTCAAGAATTACAAATATCAAAAACAGCCCCAAGCTCTCTAGTCTCAAGAATGAATGATAAAAGATTCGATTTATAAAACTTAACCTAAAAACCTAATAAATAGTCTAAACGACGATGGGTGTCGACCGACACCAATGGTGGCGTCGAGCGACACCATTGACCACCGAAGACACCGACTTTGTCTTCTCAGCAACAAATGCTCGGTATGCACATAATTTCCCAAAAAGGCCCCAACGCATGTAAACTTGACAAAGACTCAATAAAGACTCGAAAGACATGGTAAAGACTCGATAAAGCACTTATATCATGGCTTAAAACCGGTAAAATCCATGATATATCAACTCCCCCAGACTTAGCTTTTGCTTGCCCTCAAGAAAAACAGAAACTAAACAGGAGAAAGAAGTTTGAAAACAAAGAAACACATTTCGTCATAAGAATACCACACTCACATTCACCTTAGTAATCCACTAAAAACTCTTACATGAAAGGATCCAGACCACCATGTACTACACCGTAGATGTTCATAGTGTTCCCGATTAAACCCACTATTTCATAGCATAGTCCACATTACCTTCATCGCCGGGTCTCATCTTTGATCTCGATGCCCGGGACTTTCTAGACTCTTTCACGTACAATACCAAAACAAAGAGAACCATATAGCTATCAGTACTCTTTTTCTCCCTTAGACTTATTTTTTTCTTATTATGTAAATTTTTTTTTTCTTTTCTTTTCTTTTTTTTTTTTATAATTCAAAGGTGTAGTGAATAATGGGGTGATAGGAAATTTTCCTACCCTTCACTTCCACCTCTGCGTGATCATCTCAATATCAAGTAAAATAATAAGGTCATGGGAAATTTTCCTACCCCTTTTGATATGATCCTAGGTGAGGATCACGCCCCAGTCTCACACCGGGAAGCTAAGATGACGATGATAAGGCTCCAGGCTTGAGCAGCAAGCGATCTGGAGTTGAATGGGATGATAGACGCCACGAGAGGATGCGGAAGTCCACTTGATAAGTCTAGTTCGAACAACCTAATCACTAGAATTGTTCTCAAGTTTTCTAATTCGAATCACTCGAAAGAAAAGACGAGGATCTATCAGAGAAAAAAGACTTTTTGATTAAAAAGATAGATAAGTAAAACATAAGAGTTTCGTAGACATATAAAGAAGAGAAGATGAAGAGGAGAAGAGAGGAGGAGTGAAGGGATTTAATGCTCGGTGAGTTCCAAGACATGCCTCGGAAACTAACCAAAGACCAACTTATAAACACACGAAAATAATATCAAACATTTCGAATTCAAATAAGATAAATAAACAAAGATAGATAGAAAAGATAAGGGCCACGCCAAGTGATCTCGAGACGGGCCGGACTAGGTCGGACCAATGCCAAGCATAGATGTACATATGGACCACGAACCTCATTAAAAACCTTCCTGACACATGCCAAGCATAGATGTACCATAGGGCTTGACACTAGCCATCCCGGACGTGAACCATGACCAAGGTGGACGTGGTACCACATGTGTCCGAGTGACCTCTTGAGCTAAGGCCAAATGTGGTATAGCTCGGTCTTCTTGGTGATTGCCCTTGGACTGGAATTGAGTCTTGTGTCCATAAGCTGCAATCCTTGCTCCTACTTCTCCAGGCTCAAACACAAACCCTGGTTCAACTCCATCCCCATGTCCGAGAGTCTTGATGCCTCCTATTATCATATCATGCTCCCCTTGTTGAAAGGGATTTGTCCTCAAATCCGGAGTACCTACCAAAAACAACATCAAGTTAGTCTTGCAAAAGGATAGAAGCTTAATAAAACCATAGAGACATTTAAGAATAAGAGATTGGTAAGAGAAAGCTTACGAAGAGGCTCGGCATAAGGGATGTCGGTTGTTGGAGAATGTAGATCCTGCCCATGGTCTTCAAAGGTGCTGAACACTTTCCAAAGATCTCTCTTGGTTCCAAGCTTTGTATAGTCTAGAACAAAGGATCTGTGACATGTGGTTTCATTGGTTGAGTTGCTGCTCTTCATTTCAAACGTCGGTTCCTTGCAAGCCTTAGTATTTTCCCTTGATCTTGTCCCATCAAAATAGTAAGTAAAATCATGGTTAGATGATATCATATCAATAACAGGACCGGGTTGTACTATCATCGGTTTAAAGCCATAAGAAATTATTTTAAAGGGTTTAAGAAATCCTGATGAGTCTGGAATGTTCATGGCTTGGACTTGTATGGTTGCTCCGGTCTGGTTCTCATCCTTGACTTGAAAAATGTATAGAGTCTTTTTGCCATCATAAGCAAAGTATTTGGCACTTGAATCGGATGTTTACTCCTTGAAAACTTTGTCTTGGTTTGGTGCTCTCTTGTCTTGGTCGGGTGGTGGAGCTTCACGTTGCCTTAGAGCCACACTATAGTGGTAGAAGTGATCCTGCTTAGCCCCTACATCCTGCTATGATTCCAACTCACTCGGTATCACCGGTGTAAGGTTAATGGTACAAGTAAAATCATCATTAAATCCAAAAGGGTTCGGTTCAGCCCAAGGTTTATTTCTTTTACTTATCCCAGCCATAGCAAAGTAGTTGGCCTTGGTACTAGAGGGGTTTCCCTTCCCTTGAACTCGAATGTATTGATATATCATGGATTAAAACCCATGATATAAGTGCTTTATCCAGTCTTAACCGTGTCTTTTGAGTCTTTATCGAGTCTTTTAGAGGTTTTTATGCGTTGGGGACTTTTTGAATGATTATGGAGCACTATGGAGCATTTCTTGCTGAGACGACGAAGTCGATGCTTTCAGTGATCAATGGTGTCGATCGACACTCATCACTGGTGTCGGTCGACACCCATCGTCAGGCGTCCATGCGGAATTTACCAAGTTCTGAAGATTTGCAGTTTTGCCCCAAAAGTTCCAGAAGTTTACAAAAGAGACTCAGCTCGTGTATTAGTCTATATTTTAGGTTTTTTTTTAGGTTAAGTTTGATGCATCCAGCATCTGTCGCTTTTTATCTATCTATTCCTTTGCTTAGGGGCTGATCTTGCTACTCGTACTTCTGAGAGAAGATCTTGAACCCCTGTTTCTTTATTCTACTTTTGATTCAGTTTATGATATCTATTTCAGCTATGTCTTGTGTTTCACTTGATATGTCTGAGTAGATCCCTAGTTAGGTTTAGGGATTCTCACAAGGGATTTCATGATTTGTTAGGTTTAACACTGGTTAAGATTCAAACTTGTTAGTTCTTCATCTAGGATTTTACTTAATACTTTTTTTAGCTTGATCACCTAAAAGTATGATGTTAGGTTCTTAAATTGGCGCGACAACGTGATTGATAATCTGAACTAATCCTAGTGAGCCTGTTAGATATTCGCAACGTCGGCTGGTTTAGATAACTTGTGAACATATCGAACTTGAACTTAAAGCTTGTCAAAACTTTAGGATTCACAACGACAGTTGGAAATAGATCTTAAACAGTTTTGAGTGATTTGAGTTTATGCATTAGTGATTTGAGTTCTAGAACGGTTTTTAATTAGATCTTAAACAGTTGTTCTATCTGTTTTGATTGATTTCCTGAGAAGTTATCTAGACCTGACGATTTACTTTTCTGCATTGTTATTTCAATACTTCTTTATTGCTTAGGTGGACTTGAAACAAATACGTCTATTGTGAATCCACAGAGTCTTTGTGGATTCGACCTCTAAGTACTACCATGATCTCTTAATTTGATAGAGTAGCTCTAAGGTTAATTTGACCCCTATCAAATTTTGGCGCCGTTGTCGGGGACTCTTTTGAGTTTCCAATAGACTTAAGTATAGAGTTCAGTCTAAGTTTTTATTTTTCAATTTACTTACATCGTTCTTTCTTTTTTTTGTTCTGATGTATTTCAGGTGTATGCCTAATCGCAGAACTCGAAGCAACAAAGACAACGATCTTGTATTTCTTTCGAATCAAGAGCTTGCAAATTTAGAACGCTCGATCAGAAAAGCGAAGAAACCCGTTGAAATGGTTGGTCCAGTGGTACTACGACCAGATGATGCTAGAGTTCTTAGAGACCAAGAGTGTCATATTTGCAACGAGCAAGGCCAAAAGCTTGATGCAGAGGGCAACGTGATTGCCGAAGTCGAGGGTGTCGATCGACACCATGCCCCAGGTGTCGCTCGACACCAACTGGCAGCTGTAGGACAAATTGCTGTAGCAGCAGGGCAAGGGCAAGTTGAGAGAGGAAGGAAACTAGGAGATTACAATAGGCCTGATGAGTTCTATGCTAATAGGTCTGCGATTCGTCTCCCAACCATTGAGAGGAACAAATTCGAGATGAAGCCGTCATATTACTCCTTAGTGGGACAACATCCTCTCTCCGGATTGTCGCATGAACACCCTATGGACCAAATTGAGAGGTTCGAGGATCTGGTAACAAGCAAATGATCAATGGAGTCAGCTTTGACTATCTTTTCTGTAATCTCTTCCCATATTCTCTTATCGGTGGAGCAGCTTACTGGTTGAAGCAGTTACCGAAGGGATCACTGACTAGTTGGGAAAAGACGAAGAAGACTTTCTTGAGAAACTTCTATGATGATGCACGTTTAGAGGATTTGAGGAATAACATCTCTCAGTTTATGCAGAGGCCTAGTGAGGCATTCAAGGCGGCATGGGTTCGTTTTAGAGCTTATTAGAGAGATTATCCGCATCATGGTTTCTCCTAGGTTCAGTTGTTGGGTATTTTCTTCAGAGGAGTTAATTGGAGGTACCAGATGGCTCTAGATTGAGCGAGCAATGGGAACTTCAACACCAGATCTCCAGAGGAAGCTTATGAGTTGCTTGAGAACTTGGCGTCTAGCAATAGCACCAAGAATGCTGACTATGAACGTCAGAAACAGTCTGGAAGCATAGATGGGAAGCAGATTGCTAAGTTGAAGACAAAGTTGGATTCAGTTCACATTATCCTGACGAGTAAGAAGTCACTTCACTTTGCTGCAGAGGTTGAGACATTTGAGCCCGAGCAGGTGTATGAGGAAGAGGATTGCAACTACATTGGTGGCACTGGATTTCAGGGTCAGCGTTATGGCAATCAGCAGAACAGAGGTGGTTACAGTGGAAACAACACTCTTCTGGTTATATTCCTAAGAACTAATATCAGAAGCCCTTCCAGAGCAACAATGACTTCAACAGGAACTATGGATCATCCTCCTATTATCAGCAACCTCCCGCTAGCTCTGAGCAGAGCGAGATGAAGTCTATGCTGGATCAGATTTTGGAGGGTCAGAAGAAGATTACGGTTGATCTTAATGGGAAGATTGACTCACTGTATACCGATCTGAACGGTAAAATCTAAGCTTGGAACATTCACATGGAAAAGCTCGATCTCCAGGTTGCACAGAATGCTGGGTCTGTAAAATGACCTGATGGAGTTCTTCCAGGAAGAACATATAACAACCCCAAGTATCCTTGCAATGCTATCAGGTTGAGAAGTGGTAAAGAGTTGAATCTTGTATTGGCAATGTCTTAGAAGGGTGAAGGGATTGTGGACTTAGAGGAAATCGATGAAGAATTTGCGGATGAGCCGCTAGTGTTGACCGATACAAATCATCAGTGTCGATCAACACCCTTGTCCACACCTAGAGAGATACCAACACCGGCTAGTGTCGACCGACACCCACCCATTGGTGTCGATTGAAACCAGTTGCCACCAGACGCACCGGTTGTTGAGGAATTGCAGAGTGCGCATGAGCGTGTTTATGTACCCAAGGTTACTTTTCCTAAGAATAACAGGAAGTCAAAGCAGGAGTTGTATGACGTTAAGTGCAGAGCGATAATGGATAAACTCACCATTGAGATTCCATTTATCGATGCTATCAAGACTTCAGCTGTGGTAAAGAGGTGCTTAAAGAAGATGCTTATGCAGGATATGCGAGAAGTGGAAGGAGTTATGATGATGACTGAGGTCTGTAGTGCTTTCATTCAGAACAGGATACCAGAAAAGCTTGTTGATCCGGGTAGCTTTGTCTTGGATTGTTCTATTTTCCAAGCAAGGTTTAAGAATTCCTTGTGTGATTTGGGTTCCAGTGTGAGTTTGATGCCATATTCAGTTGATGTGGGACTTGGGATGCCAGACTTCACGCCTACTAAGATCACTCTAATCCTTGCATATAGGAGCATCCGGACACCAGAAGGTCTTTTGGAGACATGCCAGTGAGAGTCGGCTATTGCATGATACCGATAGATTTTGTTGTGTTGAAGTACAGTGACGAGCCTAAGGATCCTCTTATCCTAGGTAGACCTTTCTCAGCCACCGCTGGAGCGACTATTGACGTTAGAGGAGGCAGAATAGCTCTGAATGTGGGGGAGTCTGTGATGAGTTTTTATATGGATAAATCTATCAGACAACCCACTATCGACGAACAATCATTCTGTGTTGACACTTTGAATAATCTAACAGAGGATATTCTCCATAGAATGGATTTACCGAATCCTTTGGAAGATGAAACTGCTGTAGTTACGCCTCAGTTTGGAACCGATAATGTATCTGCAACTGCTGGAGATTCATCAGAGGAGGAAGTGAACCTCATTTCTACGGGGCCACTTACAAGCCAACTAACTGATATACGAACCACTTCGGATGGTGCCGATCGACACCCACCATCAGTGTCGATCGACACCGAGCCCCATCCGACAGAACTATTTTGGCAAGACTTGTGCAAAACTGATGTGGCTGCTGTGACTACTGTGGCTACACCTCACCCACCATGGTACGCTGATATCGCAAACTACCTCGCTGCGGAGCGTGAACAAGATAAGTTCACGGGGTATGCTAAAAAGAAATTTATGCGCGAGCTCAGGCGCTACTTTTGGGATGAACCATACTTGTATCGATATTGTGCCGATGGGATCTACAGGTGGTGTGTCGCTGAAACGGAAATGCAAGATGTGTTTTACCACTGGCATGGATCCGAGTACGCAGGACACTTTGCTACTTTCAAGTCAGTAGCCAAGATTCTTCAAGCAGGGTTTTGGTGGCCTACTATGTTCAGGGATGCTCATGAGTTTGTTTCCCGATGCGATGCTTGTCAGCGAAGATGGAAGATCAGCAAACGGCATTAGATGCTGCAGAACTTCATCATGGAAGTTGAAGCATTCGATTGTTGGGGCATCGACTTTATGGGACCCTTTCCCTCCTCCTATGGGAATCAATACATCTTGGTGGCTGTAGACTATGTGTCTAAGTGGGTAGAAGCTATCGCTAGTCTAACTAACGATTCTTCGGTTGTTCTTAAGCTGTTCAAGACCATTATTTTACTTCGATTTGGAGTTCCTCGAATTGTGATAAGTGATGGTGGCTCTCACTTTATCAATAAGGTTTTTGAGAAGCTGTTGAGAAGACATGATGTACATCATCGAGTGGCTACTCCCTATCACCCTCAGACAAGTGGTCAGGTTGAAGTTTCAAACAGGCAGATCAAAGAAATTCTTGAGAAGATCCTCAACTTTACTAGGAAAAGTTGGATGATGCACTCTGGGCATACCAAACTGCTTTCTAGACTTCCCTGGGGACCTGATGCGTGTGTTATTTCTCTTCAGTCTTTTACCTCAAAGACCACACGAGTACTGCAAGTGCACAGCAAACATATGTAGTACTTAAGGATCGAATCCCACAGAGAGAGAAGTTGTATTGCAAACCTTATAGACCAAAGTATAGCTAGATCTCAGATTGGGGTTTGTTTGATTGTAAGTCAAGTAGCAAGTAACGAAAGCAAGTAAATAAACGTATGTAAAACAATAAAGAGAAAGTGTTGGGCGTTCAAGGGATCGCATGGGGTTCAAGAATCTATCTATCTAAGAGAAACCTAAGACGATGTGCATTTATTTCCAAGTCTCGGACATACGAAACACTAATGAACGAATTCCTTAATATCTTAGAGATAATCATCTAAAATCCCTACTCCGTTAATCAACTTTCGTAGGCAACGACGCATAGATCAAAAATTAATAGTGAGTTCGATTCTAGTCCATGATGCCCTTATAGGTAAGTGGTATGTGCTTGCTATAACACAACATTCATCCTAGCTAGGTTCTAGCACTTAGGCAAGCGATTAGCAAAACCTAACTACCTATGATCAGAGCTAGTTCATGACGCTAACAACATGCATTATAATCAAACTAAGATAGAAAGAACAGTATAACGATCACACAAAGCTCAGATCTCGCCACCTAAATATATAGATCCATCGCCCCCTTTGATGTTCCCCTTTAAACCCAACAAGTAAACTACTCAAGCATACTTAAGAGAATCATCAAAACAAGGTTTAAACAACTCATAAGCGCAAACTGAATAGATATAAGATTAAGGTATGTGCTTGCTATAACACAACATTCATCCTAGCTAGGTTCTAGCACTTAGGCAAGCGATTAGCAAAACCTAACTACCTATGATCAGATCAAAAATTAGTAGTGAGTTCGATTCTAGTCCATGATGCCCTTATAGGTAAGTGATATGTGCTTGCTATAACACAACATTCATCCTAGCTAGGTTCTAGCACTTAGGCAAGCGATTAGCAAAACCTAACTACCTATGATCAGAGCTAGTTCATGACGCTAACAACATGCATTATAATCAAACTAAGATAGAAAGAACATTATAAACGATCACACAAAGCTCAGATCTCGCCACCTAAATATATAGATCCATCGCCCCCTTTGATGTTCCCCTTTAAACCCAACAAGTAAACTACTCAAGCATACTTAAGAGAATCATCAAAGCAAGGTTTAAACAACTCATAAGCGCAAACTGAATAGATATAAGATTAAGGTTCAGAGATTTTTTCTATAAAAAGGGTTTACAAAATGCAAAGACTTATGCTCCTTAGTGGTTCTCTGAAGTTATCTTGGAAGTTCACACCCTTTAGGTTAGGTTAAGAGTGTATTTATAGGCTTTGAAGTCGGTCTAGGGTTTCATTTGGCCGAGGAAGACTTTTAAGGAAAGTTAGGTCGAGTAGCTTCAGACCAGTCACGGCTCTTGTGACCGGTGGTGTCAAGAAAGGAAGCACCAGTCACGGCCCCTCATGACCGGTCGCACAAAGAAGGCTGAGACCGGTCACGACCCTTTTGTGACTGATGGTGATGGGACTTCATTCCTCAGACGATACCTCCCAAACGGCTGAAGGGAATGCATTGATTCTTGTTTGAGGTGAAACTTGACACTTCTGGGTTTCCATAGGCTCCGAGAACTCCAAGATTGAGCTCCGGGAAGTCCCTTAAAAGGTACCATACATTTAGTGATCTGAAACTGCCAAAAAACGGATTTTCCTCTTCCTTTGGTCCTTTTTCTTTTAAAACCTTTAAAACCTTCTTAAACCTGAAATGGAAGATACTTGGCTCTTTTGCCCAAGCATAACACCAATCTCTTCTCAAAATCATAGGAAAACAATAGCTATAATAGGTAAAAATAGGTTGTTAACAGGACCACACCGTTCCATCTGCTTTATGGGAAAGCATGTCACCTTCCAGTGGAACTAGAGCACAAGGCAGCATGGGCAGTTAAGCGTATGAATTTTGATTTTAAACCCGCCGCAGAGAGAAGATTGATCTAGCTGAATGAATTAGATGAGATCCGGTTCCACGCTTATGACAGTTTAAAGTTGTTTAAAGAGAGGACAAAGGCCTGTCATAACAAGAAAATCATCTCCAGAACCTTTGAACCCAACGATCAGGTACTCTTATTTAACTCTCGTCCGCAATTGTTTCCAGGAAATTTGCGCTCTCCTTGGTCAGGTCCTTTTACTGTCAAGGAAGTCTGCCCACATGTTGCTGTTGTTTTGATGAATTCGGACGGGGGGATGTGTGAATAGTCAGAGGGTGAAACATTATTGGGAAAAAGCTAAGATACCAGGCGGACACAATGTACGTCTGCACTATGCATCCGCTACCTAACCGCGCTTCTGAGTCAAGCTAATGACTTAAAACGAGCGCTTGGTGGGAGGCAACCCACTGGTGAGTCTGTACATATGTTTTTCTTAGTTTTTGCTTCACTTTTATTTTGGTTTTTCCTTGTTTTGATTTTCAGGAAGCTAATATTCTCGGAGCCATCCATCAGTGTCGATCGACACAAACACATTGGTGTCGATCGATACCAGGCAATTTGGAGGAACAAATATCCACGAGTGACGATCGAAACCATCCGCTGGTGTCTCTCGACACCACTTACGTGGACGCGGGCCCGATAAAACCTAGTCCCCTTCGTCATCTTCTTCATTTCCCCCTTCGCCAAAAACCAAAAACAATCGCCCCCAAAATCGCCAAACGTCCATTTCTTGCTCAAATTTGTTGATTTTTACTTCTAACTTCCAAATTTCTTCACCCTAATCACATTTCCAACACTCCTTTTTCAGATTTGTAGTTATGGGTGACTATAGGAAGCGTGTGAGAGGAGAGAGCTCCAACAGCGACAACCGACCCCTACGCGAGGTTCTTGGTGATTGTCCTCCCCAATCCGCACCAGTGTTCGCCTCCAGGCCTCCTTGGCCCAAGAGAGAGGGTCTCAAGATCCTTTCTTAACGCCGGTGGGATGGGACGCCGAAAGAAGAGACCGAATCGGACGAATGCGTCTATCGGCCGATCTCGGAGCAGTTGGATGACTACGATATGTTGTTCTATAATGCTTGGTTGGGAGTAGAGATCCGACCTCTACCCGGATTTAGTATGCCAATTCCTCGCCCCCGCTTGTGTCTACTATCGCAGCGAGATGGCTCGCAATGTTCAGGAAGGTACCCTTACTTTCCTTCTTTTCAGAGTTCGATACCGTATCTCTATTAGGGATCTTTGTGGGCTGTACGGTTTCGATGCGGATCAGACTAGCATTACCCTAGCAACAGAGTTTCACGACGCTCGGGTTTACTGGTCCAAGATTGGGGTCAGCCGCTATGACTCCAAGACCTCGACACAGACAGACATTAGGCACCCGGTTCAGCGTTACGTCGTTCGCCTCATCGCCGACACTATCTTGTGCAAGATGGAGCCAGGTAAGATGTGCCGCTCTGACTTGCTTTTACTTTGTTATGGCCTTGAGGATTTGTGTGCTACCGAGTGCGAGTGGGCCGAGATGGACCCTCACGTAAGTTTGGGCGCTGTTTTTGCTCTCCACTTGGTCTCTTTGAAGACCAAGCCCTTTACTGGTAGTGGTACCAAGACGTAGACCGTTGGGAGCCTCCTTACAACCATCTTCACTTACTGCAGGATCGACACGATGAATTGTACCGTCGTCACAGGGACTATCTGAGGAACGCTCGCTGGATCAAACCTGATTGGCTATGGTGCTTTCGTGATGAGACAGGGACTCATATGGTTCAGCTGCCCAACCCCTCTCTCACCACCATTACAGACGACCCCGAGCAGCTTTGCTTCTGGCCATCGTCTACTTATCTCCGTGTGGCACCAGCGACCCGACGTCGTCGCAGGTCTTCTTCTCAGGCCGTTCCTACTACTGCTGAGGACGATGCAGTCCCCGACTCCCGACAGCCAGCCTCGGCTCCTTTTCCTCAGCTCATGGTTGCACCATCTATTCCTATGGAGTCAGCAGTGTTTCAGCGTTACGTCGTCGACAGCTTTCAGAGCATCTGGCATGCTATTTCCATCCTTTCTCGTTGTGGGTGCATCCGCTCTTCTCATCACCATGATGTGACGGCTCCTCAGCTGATTCCAGTTCCCTCACGCTCTGCCAGCACTGAGGATGAGTCCGACGAGGACTAGTTTCTTTTCCCTTTTTCTCTTTTGTTTTTATTTTATTTTAGACTTGTGTTATTTTTCTTGTATTTTGAGTCAGTTTGTCATTGAGTCTTTATTTGGAACTGGTTTAACTACGTTATGATGCTTATTATGGTGCTTTTGAGTTTTGTTTCATTGATTTCACAGATTTCACTTGGAATGTCGGTGTCTTGGAACATTACTCTCTGATCACGACTAACGTGTTGATCGACACATCTACGGATAAGTCTTCATAGCTTTGGTTCTAATTTTGTTCTAGTTCTCTCTTTTGTTTACCAATCTCTGGTTTGGCACCACTGGGGACATTGCTGTTCAAGTCTGTGGGAGGTAGCTACTAACTATGTGTTTTCTTTTCTTATGAGTCTTTCGAGTTAGTTGAGTCCGTTTTATTGAGTCAAAACCAGTCCATGAAACTATGATTTTTCGAGGAAACCAACGCACTTTGCAGGAACTTAAGTGACTAATGGTGTACTTGAGACGCCCATATTTCCAGCAGAAATCCACTAACACCCAAGCCAATTCCATTAGTTCCTTTTACCTCATCAATGTGACAGATGTTCTGCGGCTTGACACATCGTTCATACCGGACAAGAAAACTTCTGTAAACACCAATAAATGCGGTACTCCTCTCCCTTATCCCAAAGAAAAGAAAAAAATAAATAAAAAGCAGAAAAGATGATATGATTCTCCATTGTCAGGCGTCCATGCGAAATTTACCATGTTCTGAAAATTTGCAGTTTTGCCCCAAAAGTTCCAGAAGTTTACAAAAGAGACGCATCACGTGTATTAGTTTATATATTAGGTTTTTAGGTTAAGTTTGATGCATCCAGCATATGTCGTCTTTATCAATCTATTCCTTTTCTTAGGGGCCGATCTTGCTACTTGTACTTCTAAGAGAAGATCTTGAACCCATGTTTCTTTATTCTACTTTTGATTCAGTTTATGATATCTATTTCAGCTATGTCTTGTGTTTCATTTGATATGTCCGAGTAGATCCCTAGTTAGGTTTAGGGATTCTCACAAGGGATTTCTTGATTTGTTAGGTTTAACACTAGTTAAGATTCAAACTTGTTAGTTCTTAATCTAGGATTGTACTTAATGATTCTTTTAGCTTGAACACCTAGAAGTATGATGTTAGGTTGTTAAATTGGTGCGACATCGTGATTTATAATCTGAATTAATCCTAGTGAGCATGTTAGATATTCGCAACGGCAGTTGGTTTAGATAACTTGCGAACATATCGAACTTATAGTTAAAGCTTGTTAGAACTTTAGGATTCGCAACGATAGTTGGTCTCTTATGTTTATGTCATAGATAGTTTTCGCAACGACAGTTCGTTAGCTATGCATTAGTGATTTGAGTTCTAGAACGGTTTTTAATTAGATCTTTACCAGTTGTTCTATCTGCTTTGATTGATTTCCTGAGAAGTTCCCTAGACCTGACGCTTTCCTCCCATTGATTTACATCTCTATTTACTTTTCTGCATTGTTATTTCAATACTTCTTTATTGATTAGCTGGACTTGAAACGAATACCCCTATTGTGAAGCCACAGAGTCTTTGTGGATTCGACCCCTAAGTACTACCGTGATCTCTTAATTTGAGAGAGTAGCTCTTGGGTTAATTTGACGCCTATCATGTATGCCGGTTGGTGAAGCCAACATGTACTACCTTCCTATCAGATTGCCACCGTCTTCCAACCAATATATGCTTCCATAGGTAGCACATCACACAAAATCTCATCTTCGTACTTGCTGATGACAATAGGTACTTCCACTTGGTGCTTCACTTTCATTTCTCCTTCCTTGCTGAGCCATTGACGATCATACGGCTTCGGATGCTTCTTTACTTCTAATCCCAGCTTTTTAACCATTGTCTTACTTTCCACATTAGTACAGCTCCCACCATCAATGATAAGGCTGTACACCTTTCTCTTAACATAGCATCGCGTGTGAAACAAGTTAGCTATTTGTTCTTGTTCTTCAGTCTTGGATTGTATGCTGAGAGTCCTCACTGCCACTAACAACTCTCCCTTAGCTGGTAGCTCCACATCATCATCTTCGGATTCATACTCGCCATTATCCTTTAGAACTATTATCCTTATGTTAGAACATTCACTCGCATAGTGCCCCATTCCCTGGCACTTGTAACACTTGATTTTACTGGTTCTAGCTTCAGCTTTTCCTTTATCTCCATAGGTTTTAGTTTCTGGTTTTGAAATGGCCGGCTGCTTGCTATCACCTTGTAACCTCGGCTTCTCATCTCTCAGATAGCTTCCTCTTATGTAGCTACTACTTCCAGCTCCAAAGTGTGGTCTTATGGGACCTCTCCTCTTAAGTTGCTGCTCAATGAGTATAGCTTCATGTAGCATTTGCTGTTGGTCAACATGAGGCTGCATCTCCAATCTGTCTTGTATGTCACGCTACAAACCTCCTAGAAACCTAGAAATGGTAGCCTCTTGGTCCTCTTGTACATCAGCTTGTATCATCAAGGTTTCTAGATCTTGGTAGTATTCCTTAACACTCTTAATTCCTTGCAGAAGTCTTCTAAGCTGGTTGTGCAACTCTCGGTAATAATAACTCGGCACAAAGAGTTTTCTCATAATAGTTTTCATCTCGTTCCATGTAGAAACCGGATACTCTTGGTTTCTTCTTCTAGACGTAACCAGCTGATCCCACCAACTCAAGGCATAGTCAGTGAACTCAGTAGCTGCAACCTTTATTCGGTTCACCTCTATGTAGCGTTGACAGTCAAACACCAACTCTATCTTCTTTTCCCACTCCAAGTAAGCACTCGGATCATTCTTCCCTTGAAAAGAAGGTATACGGAGCTTGAGTCCTCCAAAGCTATCTTGCGGCTGGTTCCTCTCATTCCTCACGTGCCTTTGCCTCCTATGACTGCTACAAGAAGAGCCACTGTAATAGTTCTCAGCCTCAAAGTCTCCAGGTTCTCTCAGAAGCGGTCTTTGATTGTTCTCCCGGGATCCCTTAGAACTTCTTCTTGCTGCCTCACTTGCTAAACGTTTCCCTCAGCATTTATTGCTATATTCACTCCTTGAGATCCTCTAGCACCACGAATCATCTCTGCAAGGACTTGTTCTGGCAAAACATTAATTTTTTCATCCATCAATCGAGCCATCATTGCCATGAGAGCTTCAATCAGGAGCTTGTTGTTGTTGCCGCTTGATCCACTGTGATCGGACATCCTTTTCCTAAAACAACACCCAAAAATACACCAGTAAAAAGTCCTTTTCAAGATCGAATTGACCCTAACAAATAAGAATACGAAAATGACTCTTGGTATCCTACTTTCTCCGAAGAACCCTAATCGCGACTGTGAGAGTCGATCGGTCACTACAAATTATCAAACCTTTCCATACAATTCCCAACCAATTTTAACAAATACTAGACTCATCCTAGGTTCATTTTCATTTGATTTCAGAATTTTTGCACGAGACAATTCACTAATGCAATAAAATCACTAATGCACCAAAATGTAACACCCTAACCGGGCTTTCCTTTCCGCGACCAAGGATGTGACTGCTTGGTCACGACATGACCAAACCTCTCGGAAATTCAACAATTCCTTATAAACACCTCAACGAGGTTTCACGAATTCTATTCAAGTTAAATTGATAACTTAGCACCATTTAACACATTACTTAACTTGTTATCTAGCAACCTAACGCATCTAAACTTCATTTAGACCGTTACCTTACTTTCGTAGAGTCTGACCGACTCCTTGAACCATTCGACCATTCCTTACTCGCATTTCCGAACTGCCTCGCGATTCCATGTTTCCTTAGCTCCGAGTATCAACAAGGCAACCAAACAATCTCTCCGGTACTTAGTCACTCAGCTAACCATCCCCACATAACCAAGTAACGGAGAGAGATGTCAGAATCCAAGTCATACCGAAACATCACCCATTCTTCCAAGTCATTCCCGCACTTCTTCTCTCGGAATCCCACGTGATTCCCCACTTACTTCTCTTAAACCGTTAATAACCCTTTCCAGTGTGACTTCACGCAACCAGGTGTTGCCATCACCGAGTAACCGCGACCGGAAACTCTCGTCAGCATCCCTTACCTTCCAGGTAACTGCCGAGTAACCGTCGACGGTTCTGCGCATAACCGCGCCACCGCTACAGTCCGATCGTCCTCTCGACATCCCTCCCGAACCAGTCATCTCACGTCACGCTTTGACACCGACTAACTGCCAACAGCGTCGACACCGAGTAACCGTCATCAAGTATTACTGCTGGTAACCGCTACCAAGATCGACCATCATCGATCAGATGTTGACATAAACGTTCACAGACGTTCCATAACCGTTACCGGATCGTATTACCGCCGGGCATTCGCTACCGAATACACCAAGCGCCAGGTAACTGATTCCGAACTCAACACCACGAGTACGATTCTTACTCATCTCAGTACGGATCAGATACGATCACCGTCAGCCTTATCGCTCTGTAACCGCTCACGCCACAAGTCACGATCACAGCTTTGCCATGCGCAATCGCCGAAGTTCTGTTTTCTACAACTCATTGTCGGGAATGATGAACTCTTACATCTATTCCCTCCATCCATGAACAAACCGTATCACAACAGATCATTTCTCTGTGTTTCTCTCAAACTCGTGTTCTTCCTCTTTAAAACTCGCGACCCCCTTTTTAATGTCGCTTGACCCTCTTATTTGTAAGCGTTTCCTCTGTAACCAACTGTCGTTGCGAAAACTATCTATGACATAAACCTAAGAGACTAACTGTCGTTGCGAATCCTAAAGTTCTGACAAGATTTAAGTACAAGTTTGATATGTTCACAACTTATCTAAACCAACTGTCGTTGCGAATATCTAACATGCTCACTAGGATTAGTTCAAATTATAAATCACGTTTTCGCGCCAATTTAACAACCTAATATCATACTTCTAGGTGATCAAGCTAAAAGAAGCATTAAGTACAATCCTAGATGAAGAACTAACAAGTTTGAATCTTAACCATTGGTAAACCTAACAAATCATGAAAACCCTTGTGAGAATCCCTAAACCCAACTAGGGATCTACTCAGACATATCAAATGAAACACAAGACATAGCTGAAATAGATATCATAAAACTGAACCAAAAGTAGAATAGAGAACATGGGTTCAAGATCTTCTCTCAGAAGTACAAGTAGCAAGAACATCTCTCAAAACAAAGGAATAGACTAGGTATTTGATAAAAGGGATTATACCTAAAACTTAACCTAAATACCTAATATGTAGACTAAAACACGAGCTGGGTTCCTTTTGTAAACTTCTGGAACTTCTGGGAAAAAACTGCAAAACTTCAGAACTTGATAAATTCCGCATGGACGCCTGACGATGGGTGTCGACCAACACCAGTGATGAGTGTCGATCGACACCATAGACCACTGAATACATCAACACAAATGCTCCATAATGCTCCATAAACCTGTAAAAGACTCGATAAAGACTCGAAAGACACAGTTACGACTCGATAAAGCACTTATATCATGGCTTAAAACCGGTAAAATCCATGATATATCAATCCTCTACTCGTTTAAGTTGGTTAGAGATTGCTGATAGCTGCAAGCTAAGATCCGAGGAGTCTGTCTCATGTGGAATCGCCTATGCTTGATTTTCCACAATGTCCACATAGAAAGTCTGACAGTCAATAGTGGGTCGCTCGATAAACTTATCCATATCAAAAATTCATTACGGACTCCCCCACATTCAGAGCTATCCAGCCTCCGATAGCTGCAAGCTAAGATCCGAGGAGTCTGTCTCATGTGGAATCGCCTATGCTTGATTTTCCACAATGTCCACATAGAAAGTCTGACAGTCAATAGTGGGTCGCTCGATAAACTTATCCATATCAAAAATTCATTACGGACTCCCCCACATTCAGAGCTATCCAGCCTCCGATAGCTGCAAGCTAAGATCCGAGGAGTCTGTCTCATGTGGAATCGCCTATGCTTGATTTTCCACAATGTCCACATAGAAAGTCTGACAGTCAATAGTGGGTCGCTCGATAAACTTATCCATATCAAAAATTCATTACGGACTCCCCCCCATTCAGAGCTATCCAGCCTCTTCTAACATCAATATTCGCACCAACGGTAGCTAAGAAAGGACTGCCTAGGATATCAGGATCCTTAGGCTCATCACTACACTTCAGTACCACAAAATCTGTCGGGATCATGCAATCGCCGACTTTCACTGGCACGTCTTCCAAGAGACTTTCGGGTGTCCTTATGCTTCTATCCGCAAGGATAAGAGTGATCTTAGTAGGCGTGAAGTTTGTTATCCCGAGTCCCACAGTAACTGAATACGGCATCATACTCACACTGGAACCTAAATCACACAAGGAATTCTTGAATCTCGCTTGGAAGATAGAACAATCCAAGACAAAGCTACCCGGATTAACAAGCTTCTCCGGTATCCTGTTCTGAATGACAGCGCTACAGACCTCAGTCATCATCATAACTCCTTCCTCTTCTTGCATATCCTGCGTAAGCATCTTCTTCAGACACCTCTTCACTATAGGCGAAGTCTTGATGGCATCGATCAATGGAATCTTGATGGTGAGTTTATCCATTACCGCTCTGCCCTTAGCCTCATGCAACTCCTGTTTAGACTTCCTATTGCTCTTGGGAAAAGGTACCTTGGGCACGTAGACTCACTCTGGCGGACTCTGCGACTTCTTAACAATTGGTGCGTCTTGTGACGGCTGGTGTCGATCGACACCAATACGGTGGGTGTCGATCGACAGTGACTGTTCTGGTACTTCCTCTGATGTCGTGGGTTTGGATGTTGATCGACACTGATGATGGGTGTCCATCGATGCTGGCGGCTAATCCGCAAATTCTTCATCAATTTCTACTAAGTCCACAACCGTTTCACCCTTATGAGACATTGCCAATACATGATTCAACTCTTTACCACTTCTCAACATGATAGCATTGAAAGGATACTTAGGGTTATTATCAGTTCTTCCTGGAAGAACTCCATCAGGTCGTTTTGCAGACCCAGCAGTATGTGCAACCTGGAGATCGAGCTTATTCACATGAATGTTCAAAGCATCAATTTTACCGTTCAGATCGGTATACAGCGAGTCGATCTTCCAATTAAGATCAACCGTAATATTCTGCTGACCCTCTAAAATCTGGTCCAACATAGACTTCATCTCGTTCTGCTAAGAGTTTGCGGGAGGTTGCTGATAGTAGGAGGATGATCCATAGTTCTTGTTGAAGTTATTGTTGCTCTGGAAGGGCTTCTGATATTGGCTCTTAGGAATATAACCAGAGGAGTTATGATTACCGGTGAAGGTACTCTGCTAATTGTTCCTAGTGTAACCACCTCGGTTCTGCTGATTGACATAGCGCTGACCCTGAAATCCAATGCCACCAATGTAGTTGCAATCCTCGTCCTCTTATACCTTCTCGAGCTCAAAATTCTCAACCTCTACAGCAAATTGAACTGACTTCTTGTTCGTCAGGATACTTTGAACTGAATCTAACTTTGTCTTCAACTCAGCAATCTGCTTCCCATCTATGCCTCGAATCTGTTTCTGACACTCGTAATCAGCATTCTTGGTGCTATTGCTAGATGCCAAATTCTCAATCAACTCATAGGATTCCTCTGGAGATCTGGTGTTGAAGTTCCCACTGCTCGCTGAATCTAGAGCCATCTGGTACCTCCAATTAACTCCTCTGAAAAATATCTCCAACAACTGAACCTTGGAGAAACCATGATGTGGACAATCTCTCTGATACGCTCTAAAATGTACCAATGAAACTTTGAATGCCTTAGTAGGCCTCAGTGTAAACTGAGAGATGTTATTCCTCATGTCCTCTAAACGTGCATCATCACAGAAAATTCGCAAGAAAGCCTTCTTGGTATCATCCCAACTAGTCACAGATCCCGTCGGTAACTGCTTCAACCAGTAAGCTTCTTCACAAATAAGAGAGTGTGGGAAGAGCTTACAAAAGAGATAGTCATAGCTAACTCCATTGATATTCATGCTTCTTACCAAATCCTTGAACCTCTCAATGTGGTCCATAGGGTGCTCGTGAGGCAATCCGGAGAAAAGGTGCTGACCCACAAAGGAGTAGTAGGACGGCTTCAACTCGAATTTGTTCCTCTCAATAGGTGGAAGACGATCGCAGACATGTTAGCATAGAACTCATCAGGCCTGTTGTAATCTCCAAGTGTCCTTGCCCTCTCAACTTGGATCTGCCTCCGTGCGACAACGATTTCTCCTACAACTGCCGGTTGGTGTCCAGTGACACCAGGGTGTTGGTGTCGATCGACACCCTCGATCTTGACGATCACATTGCCTTCTGCGTAAAGATTCAGGCCTTGCTCATTGCGAATATGACCCTCTTGGTCTCTAAGAACTCCAGCATCATCTGGTCGTAATATCACAGGACCAACCATTTCAACTGGTTTCTTTGCTTTTCTGATCGTGCATTCTAACTTTGCAAGCTCTGGATTCAAACGAAGTAAAAGCTCGTTGTCCTTGTTGCTTCGAGTTCTGCGATTAGGCATACACATGAAACACACCAGACAAAAAGAAAGAACGATGTAAGTAAACTGAAAAAAAAATAAAAACTTAAACTAAATTATACACTTAAGTCTACTGGAAACTCAAAAGAGTCCCCGGCAACGGCGCCAAGATTTGATATGCTCAAATTATCCCTTAGAGCTACCCTCTCAAATTAAGAGATCACGATAGAACTTAGGGGTCTAATCCACAAAGACTCTGTGGCTTCACAATAGACCACTTCGCTTCAAATCTAGCTAAGCAGTAAATAAGTATTGAACTAACAATTGCAGAAAAGTAAATAGAGATGTAAACAATGAGGGAAAAGCGTCAGGTCTAGGGAACTTCTCAGGAAATCAATCAAAGCAGATAAAACAACTAGTTAAGATCTAATTAAGAATCATTCTAGAACTCAAATCACTAATATATAGCTATGTAAACAATTAGTGATTTGATTTCTAGAACTCAAATCATTCTAGAACTCAAATCACTAATATATGTCGTTGCGAAAAATATCTATGACATAAACCTAAGAGACCAACTGTCGTTGCGAATCTTAAAGTTCGATAAGCTTTAAGTGCAGGTTTGATATGTTCACAAGTTATCTAATCCAGCTATCGTTGCAATTATCTAACATGCTCACTAGGATTAGTTCAGATCTTAAATCACGCTGTCACGCCAATTTAACAACCTAATATCATACTTCTAGGTGATCAAGCTAGAACAAGCATAAAGTACAATCCTAGATGAAGAACTAACAAGTTTAAATCTTAACCAGTGTTGAATCTAACAAATCATGAAATCCCTTGTGAGAATAGATATCATATCAAACTGAATCAAATGTAGAATAGAAAACAGGGGTTCAAGACCTCCTCTCAAGAAGTACAACTAGTAAAAACAGCCCCAAGCTCTCTAGTCTCAAGAATGAATGATAAAAGATTCAATTTATAAAACTTAACCTAAGAACCTAATAAATAGTCTAAACCACGAGGTGGGTCTCTTTTGTAAACTTCTGGAACTTCTGGGGCAAAACTGCAAATCTTCAGAACTTGAGAAATTCCGCATGAGTGACTGACAATCAATGTTGTAAAATACGCTATACGCTAGACGTACGGTAGAGCACCGTATAGCGTATAGCTGTATATGCGGCCGTTTATGCGGGGATTATACAGTGAGTATTTTTCTATAAAAGATAATATATACACATAAAATATAGTCAAAATATGTACACATGTCTATAATAGTAAAGTAAATAAAATTATAAAAATAATAATCATGATGAATACTATTAAATATTAATATATATATGAATATTAAATGTTTTTTAATTTTTCAATTTTTAGCAAAATGTTTTAATTATCAAATTATTAATAAAAAATTGAAATAATAGAAAAAAAATTGAACATATAATCATTATTTTTGAAAAAAGTGTATAATTTTATTAATTTTTTAACATTCACAAAATAGTACAAATTTTTTTGAATTTAAAACAACACCGTATATACGGTATTTACTGTATATACGGCGTATAAACACTGTATATACGGCCGTATAATTTTACCGTATAATAACACTGTATAGCTAAAATACAGTACGGCTGGTCACCGTACCAAGTATATACGCCGTATATATGGCCGTACAGACCGTATTTTAGAACATTGCTGACAATGGGTGTCGACCGACACCAATGGTGGCGTCGACCGACACCAATGGTGGCGTCGATCGACACCATTGACCACTGAAGACACCGACCTCGTCTTCTCACCAACAAATGCTCCATAAATGTCCAAAAAGTCCCCAACGCATGTAAACCTGAAAAAGACTCGATAAAGACTCGAAAGACACGGTTAAGACTCGATAAAGCATTTATATAATGGCTTAAAACCGGTAAAATCCATGATATATGAAAATGTAGAAGTGAGGAATAGGAAAATTTCCCATGACCCCATTATTCACTACGCCTTTGAGTTTAAAAAAAAAAAAGAAAAGAAAAGAAAGTATATAAAGGAAAAAAAAAAGATGATAAGAAAAGAATAATTCTTGGGGAGAGAAAGAGTACCGAAAGCTATATAGTTGTCTTCGTCTTGGTATAGTACGAGAGAGAGTCTAGAAGATCCTTGGCATCGAGATCAGAGATGAGACCCGCCGATGAAGGAACTGTGGACTATACTGGGAAATTGTTGGTTGAATCAGGGAAGCTGTGAATGTCTACGGTGAAATATATGGTGGTCTAAATCCTTTAAGGTAAGAATTTCTAGTGGTTTACTAAGGTGAATGTTAGTGTGGTGCTCTTATGACGAAATGAGTTTCTGTGTTTTCAAACTTCTTTCTCTTTTTTAGTTTCTGTTTTCCTTGAGGGCAAGCAAAAGCTAAGTCTGGGGGAGTTGATATATCATGGTTTTTACCGGTTTTAAGCCATGATATAAGTATATAATCGAGTCTTAACTGTGTCTTTCGAGTCTTTAACGAGTCTTTTACAGGTTTGCATGTGTTGGAGACTTTTTGGATGATTATGGAGCCTATGGAGCATTTGTACCTGTGTAGACGAAGTCGGTGCTTTCAATGCTCAATGGTGTCGCTCAACACCCGTCGTCAGGCACTCATGCAGAAATGGTACCAAATGATATAAGATTGGAATCACTCCAACTTTATAATCACTTGATGATCGAGAGATTTCAAGCTTTATCTCGCTTGAAGGTGGAAACGGAGGTAGAAATGAAGGTGAAGGATGTGGATTGACTCGCTTAATGAATGGTCTCGCTGGGACTGTATTCCAAGTGGTTTCTTGTTCTGAATGTTATTAGTTGAACCGAGATGCGTCAAACAATGGTCATAGGTCTGTATTAGCTTCAATAGCAAGATCGTCAGGACAAGGCTCGTGAGTCTTCTTGGGTCGCCTTAGGTGGTTGTGGCTAGCAACATGGTTGATGCTTGGTTAGATGTCTGCATCATAATCACTCCAACTTTAATAATCACTCCAACTTTATAATCACTTGATGATCCAGAGATTCCAAGCCTTATCTCGCGGAAGGTGGAAACGAAGGTAGAAATGGAGGTGAAGGATGTGGATTGACTCGCTCAATCAATGGAACAAACAAGGTTGTTGAATCACTCAACAAACTGATCCGAAAATTCAATAGAAAGGAAGTGAATCACTCACTTAAATTATAAAGAACAGAAAACACAAAGAAACTCGGAAATTTGTGTAAGAACAAAACAATTTCTATTACTTTAAAATTATCAAGAATAATTTGCAATGAGGCAAATGATCTGCTTATATAGGCTGAGTACAAATAGTTATAAACACAATAAGGAAGCTCCTTAACTCGAAAATAAATCATGGATCATGAATAGAATTGATAAGAATCAAAATATAACCGTTGAAGGTGGTTTCGTGGCCAAATAATAAGGAAATTTGGTAGAAGCCTCTTTATATCTCAAAATATTCTTAATATATCCATGTTGTGGAAGCCTCTGAATTTCTTGAGAAGTTCTCCAAGTCGTAGCTTAAACTGGTTCAAAGGAATATACATGTTGGAATGCATTAAAGGCCCTCGGGTCTTTATATGGAAAGTCTTGGTGTATGAAAGGCCAAAATTGAATCCACTTGATCCAGTGGCAGGGAATGAATCTTGAGGTTTATTAGGAGCCTCTAATTGTAGTAGAAACTCTCCTGGACGCCCCCACATACATTTGATCTTGACCAAACTCATGAGACTCCAAATAAGGCAAGTTGAGAGATGTCCGTTTTAGAAATTGTGTTACTTCTAAACTAAAGTTGATCGTGGTATGATTCCAATTCGCCGAATGCCTATGGTGGCTCAAGATTGTATAGAAAGTAGTTCCATGGCTTAATTCCTCTTTGGTTAATCGAAATGGTCCAATTAGTGTGTGTTGGTCCAAATCGGATAAGTTAGGAATCACCCGATTTGAGAACTGAATAACTCCTTAGTCAGAACTTCTATTCGGCTGAATCCACTTTAAGGCGTGCTCTAGGTAAGTTGAAAATGTATTCCATGTGGTATCATGTTCTGAATGTTCCTGGTAGAGCCGAGATGCGTCAAAAAATGGCCATAGGTCTGTATCAGCTTTAATAGCAAGATAGTCTGGACAACGCTCGTGAGTCTTCTTGTGTCGCCTTAGGTGGTTGTGGTTAGCACCATGGTTGACGCTTGGTTGGATGTCCGCATCAGATTCCTTCTCATCTCACATTCTTGATTATGATTATGGCAATTATTTTATTTTCTGGATTTGTGTTCTTAATGATGATTTCTGAGTAGTGATTAGGGTTCTTAAGGATTAGATAAATCTGTGTAGGAACCTTGATCTTCTTAGGTGTTTAATCTTGTAACTGATTGAAACCCTTCTGGATTATGTGTTCTTAATGCTTTTTCCTTTCTGATCAATTGGAAGTTGAGCCCAGGATATTTCCACCGGAAGTTGTTTGGTGAAACTCCTGAACCAACTAATTCCAGAGATTTGCACATTCTAGCCCAAGGAATTGGATGTTTGGAGTGCTTATTTGCATTAATGGATTGATTCATACTGCCTGCCTTTGTTATGTTTCACTAATGAAAGTTAGGATTAGGAAGTTTAACTGGCTTGAGGGCATTTATCATGGAAGTGATGCCTGCTGTTGAATCCATTGTCTAGGGATTAGCTCTGTTTTAGTGATTGTTAAGCACCTTTGTTAGATTAAGGAGAATCACAGGTCAATAACCCCATCCTTAGGAGCTTTTATCTTTCTGAGTTTCTTCAATGTTATTGCGCTGCTTTTGCTCTGTTTTTGTTTCCTTTCTTATTTACTCTGTTTTGTCTTTCATTCTGCTTTTTAATTATGTCCACTTTAGGTTGTTAGATTCACCATTATCTCTGCTTGGCTTGACTTAGTTGCATCTTATCACATCCTGATTGTTAAGATCACATCCATTTGGATTGACAGCGCTTTATACTACTTCTGGGTATTCTTGATTACTAGGATAAAATCCTATTACCAATGGGCCTACGACATTTCTAACAGATCTGGTGCACTTGGGCTCGGGATGTTACAAAAAAAATGATGCAGAGCACGAAACAGAGATTTTTCTTTATGGTGAAACAAAACAGAAACAGGAAAATAAACTGAATCAGCAACACGAAACAAAAGCAAAACAGATTCAATTCACAACAGCAACAACAACAAGTAATCGATGAAGCAGCTGAGACTAACCCTATATATTTTTATTTTATTTTTGTTTTAAATGAATGAAACAACTAAATAAGATGCTGAAGATGACAATTTTTATTTTGGGATTTTCTTATGGATATGCAAATGAAAACAAAACAGAAGCAAACAAATGAGAAACAATTATGAGCCACTACTAGGGTTTCGATAACCTGGGTTGGAGCCTTTTCGGCCCTGATACCAGATGGTACAAGCACGGTACTGTGAGTGAGCAAAGGATAGAGAAGGAGTCGAGTAGCTGGTGGTAACACACTCTCTACTTGATGATAAATGGATTGAAGTGGATCGTGGCGGAGACAATTCAGTTGGTGGTAATACTCTCCCTTAATAAGCGACGAGATGAGATGATAAACAAGCACAAATAGTGGATTGAGAGACGTCATAAAGCTAGTGACAGAACTTTGATAAGTGTGAACTTCAATCTCCATGCGAATCACACATAAAGAGGAGGATGCGGCTAGGGTTTCTTCAAGAATGAAAACTTGGATCTTTATTAATAATTTTGTCAATAATACAAGCTGATAAAGGAGTTTTATAAAGAGCTCAGCAGCTGGTGGCTTCTAGGCAAAAAAAATACACAAAAAGGAAAGTAGTAAAATAGCACGCATTCTAGACTCTCTATTACAAAGCGCTGGGACTTCTAATGACTCAAATAAAATGGAAAACCCTGCAAAATAACATAAAACACTCGTGAGTTTAAAGATAATTCAACTACACAAATTGCTTCATTTTTTACTCCTTCAAACACTCTTGGTGGTAATATTAGTTTGATGAAGATCTTCTTGTGTCTCCATTTGATTAGCTTTGAACTTATCTTCTTGTTCCATTTGTTCCTTATTGGCTCCATAAATATCTTTGACTGTATCTTGAGAAGTTTCTCCTTGAGTCTTGTAGTGATTTCCACATCAGCTAAGTAAGTATCTTTGTTCTCAAGAATCCTTTTATCCCTGACCACATCGATATAATTCGCTTGTCTTTGTCAAAAGATCCAAACACATGTTTTAGAGCACTCTTGAAGATCACAAGAAAAACTGAAAAGAGGGAGGAAGACAAATGATTCAAGCCACCTGATCTAGACGAGGATAAACACCAAGACGTTAGTTGCTTCATAGGTGAAAAAAGAAAGTGACTATGATGCTGAACCTCATTTGAAGCTTCACAACAACAATGCCCAATCATGTGATCTCCAAGGTAAGCGTTCTATGATTTTACTTTTAGATGGTTTTAACTTAGTCTTGTTTGTTGCATGTCAAGCGGATTTGAGGTCAAATCCTTTTTAACAGGGAGATGATAATGTGATAATGCATGACACCAAGGACCTAGAACGTGTATATGGGACTAAGGATGAAAAAGTTATCAAGCATGGAGCAAAGGACGCATTGTAGGTGCCACTAGAAGCTATGACTCAGTCCTGAACAAGACAATTTCATCACAACATCAGAGTCTTACTACAACAAGTAACGAGAGGATAACTCAAACTTTGGAGGTTGTATTGAGTCCACATTGGTAGTGATACATGTTCGAGAAGACTAGTGCATGGCCATATGGCTCACTCACATCTATGCCATTTCCTACTCCGATCAATTTCAGACCCGTTTACGAGATTATTAGGTGTGGCCCTTATCTCTTTTATATCTGATTTCAAATTCAACTTTTCATTTAGTTTTTGCTTTGTTTTGAGTGTGTTAAATTCATGTGGTTTTCCAAGATTTGTCTCTCGTGAAGCCCTTCTCTTCTTTCTCTCCTCTCACTTCTCTTTATAATATCTCTGAACGTCATTGTAATCTTTATCTATCTTTTTTATTCAAACTCTTTCAAGATTAGATCATTGATGTTTTTTTTTTATGAATTGATCTCTTACGACCTAAGAAAATGTTATTCTGCATCCTTCTTCTAGATTGCTCATTTTTTTAGTTTTGATTGAGTCCTTCGTTGTCTTGACTTCACGGTGTCTTGATTGGGCGTGATTCCTCACCAGAATCATATCAAGAAGAGTCCCACGATCCAAGAGATGATCCAAAAGATTACAACACCTTTCTTGAAGGCTGTTGGAGTATGATTAGCATTGGGTAGCATGATCATAGTGTCTTCACCATATCACAAGGGTGAAGACACTCACTGATGAGTCAATGATTGATCATATTCAGCCACTAAACCGAAGATCAATCAGAACCAGGAAACCAAACCCGAGATATGAAGATTAATCGGTCTATCCGGTTATTTTCATTAATTTGTTTTACTTGTGTCAGCAAATAAACTGAGTCTTGATTTGTTCCTGATTCTTAGGATCAGTTAACTCATCATGTTCTCTTTCACGTTTGCCTTATTTCAATGTTGTAATTTTCTTCCAGTATTGTAGGAACGTGTAAGTTCCAAGTTGCTTATATATAAATCAGAAAAGCCAAAACAAAGGCAGAGTAACATTTGCCAAACACTTGTGTCTTGTTTATTTAGGATTGTTTACGATCAACATTGAGGGAACCTTAGTTCGGACTCATCAATGGTATCAGAGACAGTTACCTTCTTGTTGATGGTATTCCTCATGAATCAACATCGACAAAACACCTGAACTTTTTTTTTTCTTTTCCCTTTTCTTTTTTTTTCTTTTCCCTAAGTTTTTATTATTTTCACCCCCATTTGTAATCATTCCGCAACGAAAAACAAAAAAACTCAAACAAAGACGTGGTCGTCATGGCCAACACTAAAGACCGACTTGATGATTTGGAAGCATCTGTAGGTTTAATCCAAGATGAGTTCCAAAAAATGAATGTCGGAATCGGTGATAAGTTTCGAACACTGGAGGACTCCATGAATCGATTAATGGAGATGATGACAGCAGCACGAGATACTCGGCAACCGGAAGAGACCCCCAGGACTATCGAGCGGGGAGAACAGGTCAATCCATTCGCACGAGCTCCACCACAACCGTTAAACCGGCATGTCAAAATCGAATTTCCGAGGTTCATTGGCGGTGACCCCACCGAATGGATAAGTAAGGCCAAACAATACTTTGCGTACCATTAGATGCCAATGGAGCAACGAGTCAGCTTTGCCTCATATCATCTATCGGAGGAGGCCAACGAATGGTGGCAAGCAATTTCAAAGGCGCGCTGATGGGATGTCAATCATCTCAATTGGCCGACGTTTGAAACGGAACTATGGACGTGATTTGGACCATTGACAGAAAAAACTTCGATGAAGCTTTATCACACATCAAACAGAAAGGTTCTTTGCTGGAATACCAACGTGAATTCGAGCGTCTTCAAAACAAAGTGGAGGATTGGACGGAGAAAGATTTGGTGGGTACATACATGGGCGGCTTGAACTCATCTATTGCAAACGGCATCAGAATTTTCAAACCAAAAACATTAACAGAGGTCATCAACTTGGATCGACTACGCGATGACCAACTGGAAATGGAGAAAAAGTGGACAGGCTCACGCTCCTACCCAACACATTCGTCACCATCGGGGTACAATACTCGAACATCATTGCCGTTACCGCCACCACATCCGGGACCAGTCCGGGAACAGCAGACTCCACAATGCCTCAGTTGGGACGAGCTTAAACGGAAGCGCAGTTTAGGGCTCTACTTCAGCTACAAGGAACATTATTCTCCCAGCCACAAATGTACGAAACCACAACTATTTATCATGGAAGGGCTGAATAAAGAGGATGGCGACTCCGAACCAGAGAATGGGGATCTTTAACCGCCGGAGACTGCTCCGGTAATCACACTGAACGCACACACACGGTGGGATTCGCCGCAGACAATCCGCATTCACGCTCGCATCCAGAATCAATCACTAGTGGTGTTGATTGACAGTGGGTCAACCCATAATTTCATTAATGAGAAAGCAGCTCGGGCTTTACATCTGATTCTCATGCCAGTACAGCCGTTCAACGTCAAAGTCGCCAATGGATCTCCCCTACGATGCATAGGCAGAAACGAGAAGGTACATGTTACAATGGGAGATGCAAGCTTTTCAATTACAATGTTTGCTCTTGCTCTTGTGGGTCTCGATATGGTCTTAGGTGTTCAATGGCTCGCGACTTTGGGGCCAATGCTCTGCGATTGGAAGGAGAAGACATTACAATTCAATTGGGCCGAACAATCCATTGTTTACGTGGGCTCCAACAAGAACGAATTCAGGAAGTTAGTCCACGGGAAGTAGCAAAAGAGGCCCGCCAAGGTCACCTCCTATTTACCATTTCGGTGAAAGGGCCCAGTAACGATACCAAGCCCATCTCCGATAATATTCGCATTTTACTCGACGAATTTCACGATCTCTTTGTGACACCCAGCAAGCTTCCACCACCGCACCGAATCGACCACAAAATTTCTTTGAAGGAAGGCATGGACCCTATCAACGTACGGCCATACCGTTATGCCTATTTTCAGAAAAATGAAATAGAACGACAAGTTCATGAGATGCTCCAATCCGGCATTATCCGGCCAAGTTCCAGCCCTTTTCTCTTCACCGGTAATCCTGGTCAAAAAGAAAGACGGTTCTTGGCGTTTTTTCTCAGATTATCCAGCTTTAAACACAGCCACGATCAAGGATCGCTTTTTGATACCCACAGTCGAAGATATGCTAGATGAGTTACATGGTGCGGCGTTTTTCACAAAGCTAGACCTCACGGCTGGCTATCATCAAGTCTGAATGCACCCACCAGACATACCAAAGACAGAATTCCGCACTCACAACGGTCACTATGAGTATCTGGTAATGCCCATTGGCTTATGCAACGCACCCTCTACATTCCAAGCTCTCATGAATGACGTTTTTTCGGCCACTTTTTCGTCGCACAGTTCTGGTTTTTTTTTACGATATTCTCGTCTATAGCCCTGATGGGGAGTCTTATCTTCGTCATGTTCGAGAGGTATTAGAGTTGCTACGTACGCATCAGTTAGCCGTGAAGCTAAAGAAATGTGATTTTGGTCCAACGGAGGTCGAATATCTTGGTAATATCATCACTAATGACGGAGTTAAGGTTGATCGAGCAAAGATTTCTGCAATGTTAGACTGGCCTCAGCAAACGACGATCACGAAACTCCACGGATATCTCGGACTCACGGGTTATTATCGACGTTTCGTGAAAAACTACGGTTGCATAGCACGTCCTCTCATAAATCTCCTCAAGAAAGGTAAATTTGGTTGGAACCCTGAGGCAGAGCAGCGTTTTCTCAACTCAAAACAGCTTTAACGACAACGCCAACACTAGCATTACCAAATTTCTCCATTCCATTCATGACTCAAACAGACGCCTCCGGTGAAGGCATTGGAGCAGTTTTAACACAAAATGAACGGCCGATTGCTTTCATGAGCTGCACGGTTGGAGCCTCTAAAAAATCATTGTCTACATATGCGCGGGAGATGTTAGCAATTGTTGTCGCTATCCGTACTTGACGTCCTTATGTACTAGGGAGGCACTTCATTATTCAAACCGACCAAAAAAGCCTTCGGTATCTCCTGGAGCAGCGTATTCTCACTCCCGAGCAACAAAAGTGGATGGGGAAATTAGTGGGCTATGATTACACCATCACTTACAAAACTGGTAAAACCAATACAGTGGCAGATGCACTTTCTCGTGTTCACGGAGGGCCTTCATTGGATGCCATCTACACGCAACAAACTACATTTTGGACTGAACTCCGTGAGGTAACCAAATCTGATCCTTACATGTTGCGTATTGGTTCGTTGGCTAGGGATAATCCGGGGAACCCGTACACTTGGAAAGATGGTTTCCTTTGTTATCACAACCATATTGTGGTCCCGCCGAAATCTCCATTAATCAGGCAGCTTTTACGAGAGCACCATGACACTCCCCTTGGCGGCCATGCCGGTGTTCTACGCACATTTGAACGCTTATCTCGCCAGTTCCATTGGCCATCGATGCATCTCATTACACGTGAATTCATAGCAGAGTGTGACACATGTCAACGTGCTAAGTATTCATCTCTCTCACCAGCGAGCGTTTTGCAACCGCTTCCGGTCCCTAGCCAAGTATGGGAAGACATTTCGATGGACTTTGTGGATGGTTTGCCTAAATCTGCAGGGTATATTTCTATCATGGTGGTTGTCGATCGCTTAAGTAAATTTGCCCATCTCATTCCTCTCGCACACCCATATACAGCTCGTATTGTCGCCGCCAAGTTTGTTAAGTCAATCATTCGGCTACATGGCATCCCACACACTATTGTAAGTGATCGTGACCCGGTCTTTGTCAGCTTGTTTTGGAAAGAATTCTGGAAACTTGCAGGCACATCATTACACATGTCTACGGCTTATCACCCTCAATCCGATGGTCAAACCGAGGTGGTTAACCAGTGCATTGAGAAGTTCTTACGCTGTTTTGTTCATCACAAGCCGAAATAGTGGAGTGTTTTCATTCCGTGGGCCGAGTATTGGTATAACACCACCTTTCATGTCTCCACCGGCACAACACCGTTTCACGCATTGTATGGTCGAGCTCCTCCACCTCTTCCGGCCTATGAGTTAGGGTCTGCCCTGATTGCTGAACTTGACAACCAGTTAGCTTCACGCAATGAGTTGTTACAAGACTTGAAGATGCACATCGCAGCCGCAAATACTCGAATGAAACATCTTACCGATACCAAGCGGAGAGATGTTGAATTCGAAGCCGGAGATTGGGTATTGAGGCGGATTACGCCATACCACCAAAAGAATTTGTTTCGTCGTACTTTGAAGAAGTTGTCTCATCGTTTTTATGGTCCGTATAAAGTGGAAGCGCGAGTAGGCAAAGTCGCTTATCGTTTGAGCTTGCCTGAAGGTACACGTATTCATAATGTTTTTCATGTCTCCTTATTAAAGAAATGGATCGGTAGTTCATCCCCAACATCTGAAACTTTGCCGCCTTTGCGTGATAATGGTGAGCTTAAGCTATTTCAGGAGTTGGTCCTGAAACAGCAAGAGACATTCGAGGGGACTATCAAATATGTGGAAGTGTTGGTTAAGTGCATGGGTTACCTATCGAAGACGCCACTTGGGAAAGCTACAATCAGTTATGTTATTTCCGGAGATTATTCTGAACCTTGAGGACAAGGTTCTGTTTGAGGAGGGGAGTATTGATGAGTCAACGATTGATCAGATTCAGCCACTAAACCGAAGATCAATCAGAACCAGGAAACCAAGCCCGAGATAAGAAGATTAATCGGTCTATCCGGTTATTTTCATTAATTTGTTTTACTTGTTTCAGCAAACAAACTGAGTCTTGATTTGTTCCTGATTCTTAGGATCAGTTAACTCATCATGTTCTCTTTCACGTTTCCCTTATTTCCATGTTGTAATTTGCTTCCAGTATTGTAGGAACGTGTAAGTTCCAAGTTGCTTCTATATAAATCAGAAAAGCCAAAACAAAGGCAGAGTAACATTTGCCAAACACTTGTGTCTTGTTTATTTACAATTGTTTACGATCAACATTGAGGGAACCTTAGTTGGGACTCATCACTCACTAAGTCAGCAAGGGAGTTATACTCTTTTTCCCTACCTCAGTTTTATCCCGATGGGTTTTCTGAGGAGATTTTTGATGAGATAATGAACTTGGTGCATCACATTTTAATCCCAATGGTTAGACTACTTTGAAACATTGATGAAAAGTTAGTTTAAGCATGAAATGTGATCATATCTATAAGAAGGCATTCCACTAAAAATGAGCATTATTTTCTCTCTTTTTATTAAAATGTTCTTTGTCTTTTGTGGCCCATGTTTAAAGGTCTTTCCCAGCCCACTTGTTTAGGGTTTTATTTATGCTTGTTTAAGCCTATATAAGGGTTGAACATATCTTGTAATCATTTTGACTATTTTTGTCTTTTGTGGCCCATGTCTAAAAGCCTTTTTCAGCCCACTTGTTTAGGGTTTTATTTATGCTTGTCTAAGTTTAGAAAAGGGCTAAACCTATCTTGTAATCATTTAGACTATTTCTAAGCAAACACCCTTGAGACTTGAGAATTGTCTCCTTGAAATCAATTGAGATTTTTTCTCTAGATCGTCATCCCCTTTGAGTTGAGTTTTCTTGAGCTGGGCTCCGATCTCTTAGTTTATTCACGTATCTTAAGCCATTCCAAAGCTTAAGTGTCACATTTCAATCCATTCATCTCTTTGTTGAACCTTAAATCGAGTTTCTCCTTGGATTTCGACCCCATCTTCACTACATGTTTCCGTGTAAGCTTAGAATGAATCTCTCCTTGAGCTTACACTCCACTAAAGTTCTAGAACACACTTAGCTTTCAATAAAGAATAACTCTCTATATTAATGTTTAGAAAATCACTCAAAACTAAACAAACAAAAACTCATAATGTTCTTGATATCAATTGTCACAACTCAACAATTGTATTTATAGTGATAGCACACATTTTCTAATCCTATTCTCATTCCTATTATTATTAGAATTAGATAACTCCTAACTCTAATAAGATTGCATAAGCCTATCTTATCCTAACCCAACTTGGTAAAGATATCTTAGACTTCAAGTTACTGTTGAAGCTTATCCAACATCCACCACTTGTTTGGAAGCAGAGATTTGAAGCCTTAGGTGTGTATCAGACACTCTTGTTCATGATGTTGTGTGTGTTTATGTATGTGTGGTTCATCATAAATCGGGTTCTCTCTTTTAGATCCTCAAAATTCAATTCGTCTGCTCTTAAAACTTTTGCCGGGAAATGATCTTTTAGAATCAGATGTTCTGTTTGTCGATGGTGATTTAATTGTATGTTGTATTTAACTATTTATATGCATCGTTTTTTGATGATTTTAGGGTTACGATGTTAATGGGGATAATACGGACTACTACTTCCCAGCCATCAAATTCAAATGGAGAGGATATTATGAGGATAAAATTAGCGATCAGGAATTAATGAGGATCAAATTAGTCATTAGGAACTACTGCATCTGCTCATAGAGGCAAAAAAAAACGAAAAAACTTTGAGAGCTTGCTCTTCTCTATTTCTTAGCTATCTAATGGTTCCTCTTTTCTTAACTCTACAACTTTTTTTTTTTTTTTTTTTTTGCAGGGAATAAAACTTAATTTTGTCAAGTATGTGAGTGCAGCAAAGGTATTCAGCGCCCATGTTTTTATTTTATTTTATTCTATATAACATTCAGAGCGAAAATGTAACGAAGCGAAGGTGTGCAAGTTTGCTGATGTGATTGTGGTTAATTATTGACTGCACGGTAAATCCAACACAATAATGATAATGGTGAGTGTTGGAGCTGGATTTCTCACCAAATCCAATCCACTAGTAAGCCCACGATATGATGGCCCATAAAGTTCATGTTATTGCTAAGTCAAATACAAAGGATGAGACTTCCTAAAATTAAGGTCACATGCAATGAGTCAAAGAGATAAATGTGGACTCTAACTACTTAGAGCTGAAGACACATATTTTGTGGAGGGCATCTTGCCATGTGGTTGCGGAAGTTACGGACTTTGTTTACTAACGTTCCCATTATAAAAGGAGAAGAGAATTATTCACAAGTAATTAATTCTGAATGGCTCACCGAGAGCTCTACAACACACACACTATTTTTATAAACTCTTTCTCAAGGATTTAGACATCTAAATAAGAGTTCTTCATCCCTACTTTCACCAACGCCATCTCTTTTGAGATGATTATAATCGAACTACGTTATGGCTTGATCCCTCTACAGGGTACGTAGGCAGCTCAATCCCGCGAGTGCAGCCACCATTTAATCCATATTTATACATTTACCCTAAAATCGAGACTCTGATCTCACCCTAGAACCGAGACTCCAACCTCTCGCCGAGAGTTCGTACTTGATATTTCGCATTCAATCCCTTCTTGTAAAACTCCGATAATCTCAATAAATCCCTTTTGATTCGTTTAGCTATTAAGAATTCTTTGCTTCATAAGAGAGTCTAGCCCTTAGATATTTTCCTTAACCATAAAACTTCCTATTGCGAGTTTTAGCGCTCACAATTTGGCGCCGTCTGTGGGGACAAGTTTATAGAACATCTCTATCTCCAGAGCAGTTTTTCTTTCTCCATGAGAAAATCGAAATGGATCCAAATAGATCGGAAAATCGGACCATCAGCCCTAGGGCAGAAGCCCGCAACGAAATAGGGCAATCGGTTAAGGCAACAGCCGCTAACCCGAATTCCGGAAGGACGATAACTGTTTCGACAGTCCTTTCGCGACCAACCGGCGCCGGAACTACAACCGCGCCGGCGGCTCCGTTAGCTGAAAACAGACCATTGACAAGAGGGACGTGACAACCAATCCCGTACCCACTAACGTCGAGGTTTCATCAGTGTCGATCTCTCGATCTGATACAACCTGAACTATTTACGAATCAGGTCCTCAACCTGTTTCTACCACGTCAAATGGGAATCTGCTCGGGGAAAGCGGAGTCCCTACTGCCGTTAACCCCAGCGGGGCGACAGTAACCAATTTGGTACCACGACTGGTAGCAGCAAGGTTCTCTACGACACCAGCTGCCGCCGCCTCGAGTCCTAGCTCCGGTTTAATACCTCCGGTTACATCCTCCCGGAACCCGCCAGCGGCCTCTGAGTCCCTGCGCCAGAATCCCCCTCTGGGAGGAAGACCCACGGTTTGGATCCGGGAAGAAGCACAAAATGCTTCGCAAACTACCAACCAACCGGAAATCACCAGGTCGTCTGCGAGCGAACTGGCAGAAATCCGCGGGATGCTCGCATCCCTCATAGAGAAAGTGATACGATACTGGATGGAGAATCGTGTCCCAATCACTCACTGGGAAGTTAAGGTGACAAGTTTAGACTCCAGGCTTGAGCAGCAAGCTGATCTAGAGTTGGGTGGAAGGATAGACGCCACGAGAGGATGCAGAAGGCCTCTTGATAAGTCTGTTCGAACAATCTAATCACTAGAATTGTTCTTGGGTTCTAATTCGAATCACTCGAAAAAGAGATAGAAAAAGATAATTTTTATTCAAAAGAGGTTAAGAAAAGACATAAGAGTTCTCAGAGAATATAAAGAAGAGAGGAGACGAAGAGGAGAAGAGAGGAGGAGCGCATGGAGTTAATGCTCGGTGAGTTTCGAGACATGCCTCGGAAACTCACCAAAGACCAACTCAAAATAAACACACAACGAAAATAAAAACTCTCAGACATAGTTTAAAATTCAAATAACTAAAATAAAAAAAGATAGAAAGAAAAGAGGATAACGGTCCGCGCCAAACAATCTCGAGATGGCCGGACTAGGTCGGACTAGCACCAAGCAAAGGTGAACCTATGGACCACGAACCTCATTAAAAACCTTCCTTTGGAAAACCACTTGGGAAAAACCAAAGGCAAGGGAAAAATAGTCAAGGTGAGCCATAGGGCTTGATACTAGCCATCCCGGACATGAACCAAGACCAACGTGGCCGAGGTATCATCTACGTCCGAGTGACCCTTACGAACCAAAGCTTGACGAAGCAATGTTCCAACCGTGCGAATGAGTTCCTTAGTCTTAGATCGAGTCATTGTCCCAACTGGTACGCTCAATGCTTCTGTGGCCGACCAGGATCGCGTCCTAGCTCCAAGTGGCTCATCCGGAGTTTTCTCCTCGACCGGACCGAACGTGTCCTCGGCCGAGTCCAGCATTTCCTCGGCCATCGGCTGTTCCTCCTGGTCGCTATCCATTCTCGCATCAGGCTCCCCCAGTTGAAAAGGATTTGTCCTCAAATCCGGAATACCTGCCAAGAACAACGTCAAGTTAGTTTTCCAAAAGAAAAGAAACTTGATAAGGACATAACAATATTTAAGCATAAGAGAAAGGTAAAGGAAAAGCTTAGGCGAAGATTCGGTGTGAGGGCTGGCAGTGAATGGAGGAGCTGGATTCTGTCCCTGGGCTCCAGAGGTACTGAACATTTTCCAAAGATCTCCCTTAGTTCCAAGCTTTGTATCACGGAAGTAGTCTAGAACAAAGCTTCGATGACATGGAGCTTCATTAGTTGAGTTTCTGTTCTTCATTTCAAATGTCTGTTCCTTGTAAGCCTTAGCTCTGTCCCTTGTTCCTGTCATATCACAAAGATAAGTATAATCCCGATTAGAAGATAGGAAATCTACAACAGGACCAGGTTGTACTATCTTCAACTTAAAGCCATTAGAAACTATTTTAAAGAGTTTAAGAAATCCTGTTAGGTCCGGAATGTCCGTGGACTGGACTTGGATGGTTGCACAGTTCTGGTTCTCTTCCTTGACTTGAAAAATATATAGAGTCTTCTCGCCATCATAAGCAAAGTATTTGGCACTCAAAACGGAAGGATAATCCTTGAAGACTTCGTTTTGCTCCTTTGGTGCTTCCTTGTCTTGGCCAGATGGTGGAGCTTTGTTTGGTCCTAGAGACACACTGTAGTGGTAGAACTGATCTTTTGGTCTCGGTCCATAATCTGTAACCTGCAAAGAGTTAAGATCACTCTGTGGCACCGGTGTAAAGTTAAACGAACAAGTAAAAGTATCATCAAGTCCAAAATAATTCGGTTCAGCCCAAAGTTTGTTTCTTTCACTTATCCTAGCCATAGCAAAATGATTGGCTTTCTTGCTCGGTTCCTGTTTTCCTTGTAGTCGAACTTGATCAAGATAAACTTCATGTGGTGACATCGGCACTAGAGTAGTCTTCCTTCCTTTGAACTCGAACGTATGCCGGTTGGTAAAGCCATCATGAACTACCTTCCTATCAGATTGCCACGGCCTTCCAAGCAGAATATGTCCAGCTTCCATAGGTAGCACATCACACAAAATTTCATCTTCATATTTGCCGATTACTATAGGAACCTCCACTTGATGTTTCACTTTCATTTCTCCATCTTTGCTAAGCCACTAAAGATCATACGGCTTTGGATGCTTCTTAATCTCCAATCCCAGCTTCTTAACCATTGTTTCACTTGCCACATTAGTACAACTCCCACCGTCAATGATAAGGCTGCATACTTTTCCTTTGACAAGGCATCGCGTGTGAAACAAGTTAGCTCTTTGTTCTTGCTCTTCGGACTTAGACTGTATGCTGAGCGTCCTTACTGATACTAGCAACTCTCCCTTAGCTGGTAACTCAACATTCTCATCTTCAAGCTGCTTAACTTCTGGTTGCTCATCCTCGGATTCATACTCGCCATTATCCTTTAGAACCATTATCCTTTTGTTGGTACACTCACTCGCATAGTGTCCCATTCCTTGACACTTGTAGCACTTGATTCTGCTGGTTCTGGATTCAGTTTTTCCTTTATCTCCATAAGTTCTTGCTTCAGCGTTTGAAATAGCCGGCCGCTTGCTTTCACTTGGTACCCTAGGCTTCTCTTCTCTCGGGTAACCTCTTGTGTAACTAGTATTTCCAGCTCCAAACTGAGTCCGTATAGGACCTCTCCTCTTAAGCTGCTGCTCTATCAGTATAGCTTGGTGTAGCATTTCCTGTAGATCAACATGAGGCTGCATCTCCAACCTATCTTGAATGTCACGCTGCAAACCTCCTAGAAACCTAGACATGGTAGCCTCTCGGTCCTCTTGAACATCAGCTTGTATCAGCAAAGTTTCCATTTCCTGGTAGTAATCCTCAACACTTCTACTACCTTGCACAAGCCTCCTCAACTGATTATGCAACTCCCGGTAATAGTAACTAGGCACAAAACGTTTTCGCATAATGGTCTTCATCTCATTCCAAGTAGAAACCGGATACTCATGGTTTCTTCTTCTAGACGTAACCAACTGATCCCACCAACTCAAAGCATAGTCAGTGAACTCAGTAGCTGCAACATTAACTCGGTTCACCTCAGTGTAATGTTGACAATCAAATACCAACTCAATCTTCTTTTCCCACTCCAAGTAAGCACTCGGATCATTTGTCCCTGGAAAAGAAGGTATGCGGAGTTTGAGTCCTCCAAAGCCATCCTGGGGCTGGTTCCTTTCATTCCTCATGTGCCTGGGCCTCCTATGACTGCCACGAGAGGAGCCACTGTAATAATCTTCTGCTTCAAAATCTCCAGGTTCCCTTGGAAGCGGTCTTGGATTGAATTCCCGGGGTTCTCTTAGAACTTCTTCTTGTTGCCTTGCTTGATGAACGTTTTCCTCACCATTTCTTGCTGTATTAGCTCCTTGAGATTCTCTAGCATCACGAATCATCTCTGGAATAATTCGCTCTTGCAGAACACTAAATCTTTCATCCATCAACCGAGCCATCTTTGCCGTGAGAGCATCGATTAGGAGTTGATTGTTGTTGCGGCTGGTTCCACTGTGATCAGACATCCTTTTCCTGAAACAACACACAAGTATACACCAGTAAAGAGTCCTTTTTGAAGATCGAATTGACCCTAAATCATAAGAACACGAAAAAGACTCTTGGTATCCAATTTTCTCAGAAGAACACAAAACGCGACTGTGGAAGTCGATCGGTTACGAAAAAATATCAAAACACTTCAGAAAATTCCCAAACTAATTTTAACAAATACTAAACTCATCCTATATTGATTTGCAGTTGATTTCACAATTTTTGCACAAGCCAATATTTAATTAAAATTCGAACAAGATGGGGCGAAAACCACTTAACTTCTCAATGTTGCTCTGATACCACTTGATACGATTCTGGATGGAGAATCGTGTCCCAATCACTCACTGGGAAGTTAAGGTGACAAGTTTACACTCCAGGCTTAAGCAGCAAGCTGATCTAGAGTTGGGTGGAAGGATAGACGCCACGAGAGGATGCGGAAGGCCTCTTGATTAGTCTGTTCGAACAATCTAATCACTAGAATTGTTCTTGGGTTCTAATTCGAATCACTCGAAAAAGAGATAGAAAAAGATAATTTTTATTCAAAAGAGGTTAAGAAAAGACATAAGAGTTCTCAGAGAATATAAAGAAGAGAGGAGACGAAGAGGAGAAGAGAGGAGGAGCGCATGGAGTTAATGCTCGGTGAGTTTCGAGACATGCCTCGGAAACTCACCAAAGACCAACTCAAAATAAACACACAACGAAAATAAAAACTTTCAGACATAGTTTAAAATTCAAATAACTAAAATAGAAAAAGATAGAAAGAAAAGAGGATAACGGTCCGCGCCAAACAATCTCGAGATGGCCGGACTAGGTCGGACTAGCACCAAGCAAAGGTGAACCTATGGACCACGAACCTCATTAAAAACCTTCCTTTGGAAAACCACTTGGGAAAAACCAAAGGCAAGGGAAAAAGAGTGTAGGTGAGCCATAGGGCTTGATACTAGCCATCCCGGACATGAACCAAGACCAACGTGGCCGAGGTATCATCTACGTCCGAGTGACCCTTACGAACCAAAGCTTGAAGAAGCAATCTTCCAACCGTGCAAATGAGTTCCTTAGTCTTAGATCGAGTCATTGTCCCAACTGGTACGCTCAATGCTTCTGTGGTCGACCAAGATCGCGTCCTAGCTCCAAGTGGCTCATCCGGAGTTTTCTCCTCGACCGGACCGAACGTGTCCTCGGCCGAGTCTAGCATTTCCTCGGCCATCGCCTGTTCCTCCTGGTCGCTATCCATTCTCGCATCAGAAAGCCCACCTCCAAGAAAGTTCAAACCAAGCTCTCGCTCAGCGTGTTGAACAGCAGGAGAGGGATCTCATTCATCGTATTAATGAATCCGCTAAGCCGGACCGTCCGTCGACCTCTACTAGGCCCCATGCGTTCATTGAAAGCACGAGGTTGAACTCCAGTTCGCCACCGCGAACTAATCTCACTTTCTCGCCGATCGACACTTCAACTTCGGCAGGATAGTTCGTCACACCGACAAACGTCAGAATGCTACCGGTCTTCTCTTCGACCGTAGCAACAGCACCGATGCTCGAAAACTGGACATCGGTAGTAAACGGGATGTCGTCTGTAACAAGGCTATCGTCCCCGCCACCTTTAACAACCAGCCTTGATTCCGGCTGGATGTCTCATAATCAGAATCCCGGTTCAAGTGGTCCCAGTACAACCTACCGGAACCCGTCAGCTGGGACTGTATTTCCACAGGACAGTCGTCCTCCCTCTAACGCTCCTGCTGCCATTTCGGCACATGGAACAGAAGAACAATATCGGCATCCAGTTCGCGCAGTCATGCCCCAACCGGATACCGCTCGCACGGTCGACTTCGAATCCTTTCGAGACTATAAATCTCGAAACGACGCCAACTTACGCCAGATGCGGTCTGAAATACATACTGCTGTCAGCGCCGCACCTGACATTTACCAACAGGATCGCGTCAGCTCGTCTTCGCGACCTCTCGAAACTAAGGTTTCCAGAATATAGTGGGGAAACAGACCCCCGAGCCCACCTAAGATTGTTCGGTTTTGCAATAGCCCGAGCACATCTTGTCGACGAAGAAATTGAGCCAGGGTACTGCCGTACCTTTGCTGAGCACCTCGTTGGTCCCGCTCTAGAGTGGTTCGCCAACCTGGAAGGGAACTCCATCGATAATTTCAATCAGCTCGCGATTGCCTTCCTAAAACAATACGGAGTATTCATGGAAACAAAAGTTAATGAAGCTGATCTCTGGAAACTGTCCCAAGGACCTAACAATTCACTGAGACAATACATAACTCAGTTTAAGGAAATTAAGTCTCAGATCGCTAACCTTAAGGATGTAGTAGCCATATCGGCTCTGCAAAATGGATTGAGACTAGGTTCCCGATTCCATGAGGAAATGACGGTGCGACAGCCTACATCAATCGATGACGCGCTGCACCGATCAAAATACTTCATTCAAATTGAAGAAGAGCTAGCAGCCGCAAGTGCAAAAGAAAAAGCGGCACACGCAGCTACCCAGAACCCGAGGAGACCTCCTAGAAAGGATCCTCAGAGTCAAGGACAGCATTCCCTCGGAATACAAAGTTCTGGCCAAAATAAAAACCCGAAATACGACCCTAAAAAGTACTGCAAAACGCACAAGAAAAAGGGTCCCTCCACCGAGGAGTGCCGTAAACTCGGAAAACTCCTAGCCGAAAGGTTGGACGCAGAACAAAACCCGGCTCAGCTCATCGAGCAGAACAAGAACGATGACTCGGCCAAATGCGAGGCAACCGGTAATAACGATAAAAGAGACAGAGTCTCAGAGGAGGGCGATGTGTCTCCCCCTCCCGCAACCAAAAAACGCGTTGTATGCATATTCAGCTGCATGAATGCATGCGGAGGTACCGAGGAGTCGGTAACCACACCTCCTCCGGCACCCAAGAAAACACCTCGCTCCTTATTAAGGGACTGGTATCGAAACTCCAATGTTTTCCAGCCCACCAAAAGGGTAGATTTCATATTTGGAGGGTCCAAGTTTTGCACCAATTCCGTTAATTCAATCAAAGCCTATCAACGTAGAGCAGAAACGAACAACAGGATATGGTCACAGCCTGACGGACCAGATAATTCAATAACCTTCTTGGAGGGTGAAACTCAAAACCTCGACAAACCGCACGATGACGCTCTCGTCATCAGACTCAACGTCGCAGGCTGCGAGCTCTCCCGCATCATGATCGATATTGGAAGCTCAGTAGATGTACTTTTCTACAGCGCTTTCAAAGAAATGGGATATAAAGATTCTGATTTAACGAGTGAGCAAACACCTCTCACCAGTTTTGCAGGGGAAACTACTTTCTCCCTCGGCACAATCAGACTCCCGGTGGAAGCCCGAGGAGTCCGAAAAACAACAGAATTTGTCGTCGTCGACCGACCTGCACCATTCAATGCCATCCTTGGCAGACCCTGGTTGCACAGTATGAAAGCGGTCCCTAGCACTTACCATCAGTGCTTAAAATTTCCCTCTGGGAGAGGAACCGCAACAGTCTATGGGAACCAGTCGGCCTCCCGCAGATGCTACAAGAACAGCCATGTTCAGGCTAGATCTTCCTCCAAATAGCAATTAATGCTAAACGAGGAACTCGTAGAGCGGGATATCAAAAGGCCGAACGACCCTTGTGACCAAATGAGCCCCCGCAAAGAACTGGTGACTCAAGTCTGCATCGACGACAAGCACCCAGAAAAGTACGTCCGCATAGGCGCAGACCTGGATCCTATAATTCGCACCGAATTGGTAACATTCCTTCAGGGCAATGCTCACACATTCGCCTGGGATACCAAAGATATGAAAGGGATTGACATAGAAGTCACATCCCACGAACACAATGTTGATCCCACGTACAAGCCTGTCAAGCAAAAACGCCGCAAACTCGGGCACGAACGCGCCAAGGCAGTACGAGACGAAGTCGACAGACTCCTGAAAGTCAGATCAATTCGCGAAGTAAAATACCCCGATTGGTTAGCCAATCCGATGGTAGTCAAAAAGAAAAATGGGAAGTGGAGAGTCTGCATAGACTTTACGGACTTAAACAAAGCATGTCCAAAAGACAGCTATCCCCTCCCGCACATCGACAGACTTGTCTAAGCAACAGCCGGACACCAGCTCCTATCTTTCATGGATGCCTTCTCTGGGTACAATCAAATTCGTATGAACCCGGAGGACAAAAAAAAAACCGCCTTTATAACAGAGCAAGGAACATACTGCTATAAAGTAATGCCCTTCGGCCTGAAAAACGCCGGGGCAACATTTCAACGTCTGGTAAACAAGATGTTTGCCAGGTTGCTGGGCAGAACAATGGAAGTATACATTGACGATATGCTGGTCAAGTCGGCAAGACAAGAAGACCACGTAGCCCAACTCAGGGAATGTTTCACGATCCTAAACAGATTCAGGATGAAACTAAACCCGGCCAAATGCACTTTCGGGATCCCGTCGGGAGAATTTCTCAGATACCTGGTAACCGAAAGAGGCATAGAAGCCAATCCGAAACAAATAGCTACATTCCTCGACATGCCATCACCCCGCACCACGCGAGAGGTCCAAAGGCTAACCGGAAAAATAATATCCTTGAATCGTTTCATCTCTCGATCTACCGACAAATGTCTCCCTTTCTACAAACTCTTAAAAGGGAACAAAAAGTTCGAATGGAACGAGAAGTGCGAACAAGCCTTCCAGGAACTCAAAGAGTATCTCACGAAACCTCCTGTACTAGCAAAACCAGTAGAAGGAGAACAGTTGTTCTTATACTTCACGGTCTCAACATGTAAGCGGAGTACTAGTACGAGAGGAGCTCAACGAGCAAAAACCTATTTACTATGTCAGCAAGACTTTGCTAGACCCGGAAACAAGATATCCCACCACTGAAAAACTAGCTCTCGCGGTAGTCATGTCCGCCCGAAAGCTCAGACCATATTTCCAGTCACATACAATTGTGGTAATAACCTCGCAGCCAATACGCACTATCTTGCATAATCCCAGTACATCTGGCCGATTAGCAAAATGGGCCATTGAGTTGAATATCGTACCCAAACTTACGCCAAAGCTCAAGTACTTGCTGACTTCGTTATCGAGCTGTCACCAGAATACCTCAACGACGATACACATTCCCGAAAGTGGTCCATGAATTTTGACGGAGCATCGTCCAGGCATGGATCCGGAATAGGAATTCAGTTAACCTCCCCCACCGGATAGATTATTGAACGATCATTCCGACTCAATTTTGAAGCCTCGAATAACGAGTCAGAATACGAGGCCCTAATCGCAGGCCTCTGGCTCGCCCACGGCCTTGGGGCACGAGAGCTCAGCGCGTTCAGCGACTCCCAACTCGTTACGAACCAATTTCCTGGGGAGTACGAAGAAAGGGATGAACGCATGGAAGCCTACCTCAAGATAGTCCAAGAGCTAGCCGGGCAATTCAAAAATTTCGAGCTAACTCGCCTCCCACGTGGAGAAAACACATCCGCAAATGCTTTAGGTTCCCTCGCTTCAACTTCCAATCCGACCATTAAACGAATCATACTGGTCGAAGGAATCAAATAGCGAAGCATTAAAGTTGCACCTAAAACGACTACAATAAACGAGATCTCGGTCTTAAGAACCGATCAGCCTGCCGGAGCTCAAACAGAACCTCCGGGAGACCGACCCATCCCGACCAAGGACGAGGAGTTTTCGAGCGAACCCTCGGAACCCGCTACACAGGGACAAACCCCTGATGATCTGGAAATGGACTCAGGCGCCCCAGACAAACTTGATTGGAGAATTCCATTTATCGAATATCTTAACAACGGCACTGTGCCACCCGTTAAATGAGAAGCACGCAAGCGAAAAGTGCTAGGTACTGTATTATCCGAGACCTGCTTATAAAGGAAGCATCAGCGTCTTACTCTGCACCTTCGGTCAACAGATCGCCAACCTAATGATCGAGATCCACGAGGGTCACAGTCACTCCGCATGGCGAACTCTCGCAACTAAAAAAAAAAGCAAGGCTATTACTGGCCAACAATGCTCGCGGACTGTGAATCGTACGCATCAAATGTGACAAGTGTTAAAAACACGCGCCAGTCATAAATCAAACCGCTCATGAGCTGTCGCCTTGACTATGCTTAGCTAAAGCTTTAAGCTCATGATACAAACAAGTACGCATTCTCTTACGAATTTTTACGTACTTATCTCTCAACATAGCTTATCAACTAAGCGTTAAAATCACATTTATCGTGATAAACACATGTTTTAAACGTGACCTCGACGGAGGAGCACAACTAAAACATTATAAGTCCTCAGTACGACTCACGAGTCCATTGTCGACCGATTAAACTACTAAACACATATTTATAAACGTGACCTCGATGGGGGAGCACATATTGAGTATTACAGTGGTCCTGAACACGACTTAACTTCATCAAAAACTGATTCAAGAAACATGTTTTAAACGGGAACCCGACAAGGGCACACCAAAACATCTCAACTCAGATTGTCACTAGAGCAAATCAAACTCAACACTTTTTAAACATTTGATCCGATTCTCGAGGATAAATGTTTCATCCTATGAATTTCTCCTAAGCAACGCAGTTTTATCTGTTACTATCCAGTTAGTTCAGACGGGCTTACGTAGCTCGTCACGATGTGTTCTCGCAGTTCATCATGATGTTTTCCCGGAACTCGTCATGATGTGTTCCCACATCTCGTTACGACGCGTTCCCGTAGCTCGTCACGATGTGTTCCCATGCACAGCTCGTCACAACGCGTTTCTGCAGCTCATCACGATGCATTCTCGTAGCTCGTCATAATGCATTCCCGCAGCTCATCACGATGCGTTCCTGCAGCTTGTCACGGCGTGCTCCCGCAGCTCGTCATGACGTTCTCCTACAGTTCTTCAAGACAAATCTTTGTGGCCATAAGCTCCTCGAGCAATTGGTCTGAGCTCAGGACAGCTCAGCGAAAAGGGAAATAAACAAAAGACTCAGAGTTTTGTTTCCTTAATAATCGAAACAACAAGGTTCGAGAAAGCGTTAATCGGGAATAAAACCCAACCGAAAACAACCTTAAAGCAAAGGTTCAAAAACATGATCAAAATCCTCCCAGGGAACCAAAGGTAAAATTTCCCAAGGGAAATCATGCTAACACCTCGTGCCTCGAGTCGTAGGTATAATGGATTGATCTCCTGCTCCAACTCGAGCTCACGTTGTACTAACGCATTAGCTTAAAGACCATGTTATCCTGCCGACTCTGCGTGTTCTCAAACCGCTAGAGTATGAGTTTAAAACTCACCATAACTTGATGTGACAAATCCAACTCCGGATGTATCACGAGTTCACGAAACATCGATTCCCACAAACGCTAAGACAAGTCGTACTGTGACTTTAACAAAACGACAACCAAATTTTCAAGCTCACGAAGTCGTAGAATGCATTTAGCTAAAAATGAACCAAAACAAAAGGGTCACTCCCGAACATCCACCGCCCTTCAAGATCGGCATCTCACTTGAAGGGCTGGAGGGCAATTGTTGGAGCTGGATTTCTCACCAAATCCAATCCACTAGCAAGCCCACGATATGATGGCCCATAAAGTTCATGTTATTGCTAAGTCAAATACAAAGGATGAGACTTCCTAAAATTAAGGTCACATACAATGAGTCAAAGAGATAAATGTGGACTCTAACTACTTAGAGCTGAAGTCACATATTTTGTGGAGGGCATCTCACCATGTGGTTGCGGAAGTTATGGACTTTGTTTACTAACGTTCCCATTATAAAAGGAGAAGAGAATTATTCACAAGTAATTAATTCTGAATGGCTCACCGAGAGCTCTACAACACACACACTATTTTTATAAACTCTTTCTCAAGGATTTAGACATCTAAATAAGAGTTCTTCATCCCTACTTTCACCAACGCCATCTCTTTTAAGATGATTATAATCGAACTACGTTATGGCTTGATCCCTCTACAGGGTACGTAGTGATACGAGAATGGATAGTGTCCGGGATAGAATGCTGATGGCCGAGGAAATGTTGGACCCGGTCGAGAGAAGGTGGGAGCTGGTCGAGGAATCGTTGGAACTGGCCGAGAAGGAAGCTCCGGATGAGCCACTTGGAGCTAGGACGCGATCTTGGTCGGCCACAGAAGCATTGAGCGTACCAGTTGGGACAATGACTCGAAGGAACTCATTCGCACGGTTGGAACATTGCTTCGTCAAGCTTTGGTTCGTAAGGGTCACTCGGACGTAGATGATACCTCGGCCACGTTGGTCTTGGTTCATGTGCGGGATGGCTAGTATCAAGCCCTATGGCTCACCTACACTCTTTTTCCCTTGCCTTTGGTTTTTCCCAAGTGGTTTTCCAAAGGAAGGTTTTTAATGAGGTTCGTGGTCCATAGGTTCATCTTTGCTTGGTGCTAGTTCGACCTAGTCCGGCCGTCTCGAGATTGTTTGGCGCGGACCATTGTCCTCTTTTCTTTCTATCTTTTTCTATTTTAGTTATTTGAATTTTAAACTATGTCTGAGAGTTTTTATTTTCGTTGTGTGTTTATTTTGAGTTGGTCTTTGGTGAGTTTCCGAGGCATGTCTCGAAACTCACCGAGCATTAACTCCATGCGCTCCTCCTCTCTTCTCCTCTTCGTCTCCTCTCTTCTTTATATTCTCTGAGAACTCTTATGTCTTTTCTTAACCTCTTTTGAATAAAAATTATCTTTTTCTATCTCTTTTTCGAGTGATTCGAATTAGAACCCAAGAACAATTCTAGTGATTAGATTGTTCGAACAGACTTATCAAGAGGCCTTCCGCATCCTCTCGTGGCGTCTATCCTTCCACCCAACTCTAGATCAGCTTGCTGCTCAAGCCTGGAGTCTAAACTTGTCACCTTAACTTCCCAGTGAGTGATTGGGACACGATTCTCCATCCAGAATCGTATCACGTAGGCAGCTCAATCCCGCGAGTGCAGCCACCATTTAATCCATATTTATACATTTACCCTAAAATCGAGACTCTGATCTCTCCCTAGAACCGAGATTCCAACCTCTCGCCGAGAGCTCGTACTTGATATTTCGCATTCAATCCCTTCTTGTAAAACTCCGATAATCTCAATAAATCCCTTTTGATTCGTTCAGCTATTAAGAATTCTTTGCTTCATAAGAGAGTCTAGCCCTTAGATATTTTCCTTAACCATAAAACTTCCTATTGCGAGTTTTAGCGCTCACAGTGAGGTACACTTCTTATCATAAACACTAATTATGGCTTCTTCATCTTATTTTTGTTTAGAAATGATGAAAACACAAATACAAACATTTAAAAATTCTACTCAAAATCAATCTGTAGATTATTAGTGACGTTAAAAGCAAAAACATGAGTGAGGTGGTAGTTAGACAATCGGATTATGGTTTGTGGTGGTATTAATTCAATAAGAGTGTGGAAATTGAACTGTTTTCTTTTAATATTGAATCATATGATCATAAAATCTGATTGGGGCAACTGAATTCGCAACAATATGAGCAGGTAAAGAATAAGAAGACTCACCATTCTCCGTAAGGATCTCAATCATGCGAGTAAGTCTTTGGCAACAATATAAGTCTTTTGCGAATTGAGACATACTCCCAGAATTAAGATCCTTTTAATTGGAGAAAGATGAGTACTTTTCCTCTTTATTCGCTCATACTGTTGCAAATACAATTTTGCACCTAACAGATTTTATGGTCTAATAATTCAATATCATAAGAAAAAGATTCAATTTCAGTATGTGGCTCTTTTTGAATGAAAGCCACCAACAACTATAAACCGATTGTCTCATGCACTACCATTACTACCGCCTCCATTAATGTTTGTGCTATTAATATCACCAATAATCTAAGGGGATTTATTTCTAGTGAAGTGTTTGATTGTATCCATTTGTGTTTTCTACCTTTCAAAAGACAAATATGATATCTTTTCTTTCTAGTAAAATAAGAATGGTGATGGTGAGGTACCCTTGTTATCCGAATCACTAAAAATGGTGAGGTAAACTTATTATCCTAAGCATATAAGTAACTCTTTGTTGAAATTGGTAAGCTATGACCAGTGTCGGTCCTTATTGAATATTTTTACTTAGATCCATACCGGTGATGATGACTTCATACTCCGTGGGCTGAGATATTTTACTTATGTAGAAACTTAATGTCATGTCCATGCCCTAATTAACATATGTACTTGTATTTTATTCCTTTTTATTTTAGTTTTTGGTTTTCTTTTTAAGTTGATCTTTAAAACGAAACGTATCTTGATGCGAGAAAATTTCTGTTGTTTAGATGCCAAAGAGAAACCAAAAATGGGCTCTTTTATGAAGTAGAGCTTTACAATGATGCTTGAAATGTGGACTGAAATGCTTCGACGGAAGAAGGAATTTTGTGTTTACATCGTCATGGAGGTATATATTATTCAAAGACAGTTTTTGCGGATTTGAAAATGGTATTCTGACAACATTTCCTCTTTGTTTTGTGTTTTTAAGGATTTTGATTCTAAGTAATCTGATCATGTGTTGAAAGGCTATATAACATCCCAATTTCTGGTATATGGTGGTGCATGATGATAGATTTAAGAAAATTGATTTCGCTACCTATGTCACCAAAGTGCACTTATCTTTTTCGTCAACCATCCGGTCAGAACTCCACAGTTAAGCGTGCTTGGGGTGGAGTAGCACTAGGATGGGTGACCTACCTGGAAGTGATTGTCGGTACCGTGTGAGTGAGACCAAAACACGGAGAAAGATCATGTGGTGATTGTAGGGACAATAAACAAGTCTTTAGGGCCTCTCGAAATAAAAAACCGGTCGTCGGACGAGGGTGGGGCCCACGAGCCTAGAGAAGGCGTGGGGCTCAGGGACGTAGAGAAGGTGTGGGTGCTCACAGACGGTGGCGGTCGGGGGCGTTACAAGTGGTATCAGAGCGAGGTTTGCCAAACCGGTTTTGACCCGGGAGGCAGTGTAAGAGTAGAGTATTCAAATCGGTTTTCGACGGTTTCCTAAAATATTTCTTGGATTGGGGAAAAATGTTTTGAAACAAAATAAAGGAGCACCATTCTGTTCAGCGTAATTCGATTCTCGTTAGTGTTTGTGGTTCGTAGTGGAGTCTAAGCATTGTGTTTCCTTTTCCAGATGGGACCAAAGAAAAATACCGGCGCCCGTGGGACTAAGGTTGTAGTGAGAGCAGCTGCACGTGAGGTTGAGTCTGAGAGCACTCATGTCGTGCATGGTCAGCATGTTGCTGGACAGGTTGACCTAGAGGCGGTTAGGCAGATTGCACAGGAGGCATCACGACAAGCTGCACAGGAGACATTGCAACATGTTGCGCAAGAAGCTGCTCGGGTTGCAGCGCAGGAAGCTGCTCGGGTTGCAGCGCAGGAAGCTACTCGGGTTGTTAAGCCGGAGATAGCTCGCGAGGCCTCTCTCTAAGCCGAGCAAGCTGCCACCGCCCAGCAGGCTCAGCAAGCTGTGGCTCAGGCAGAGGGAGTAGCAGCGCAGAATGTTAGAGTGCAGCAGAATGCACCACCACAGCTGTTGAGCCGATACCATATCCGCCACCGCCACCACCACCACCTGCCGTGCACCACCATGGACCCAGCTTTTGGGAACTGATGAGACAGATGAGGGAGATGAGGTTAGAGTTGTTTGGGGGATATGTTGATGCTATTGTTTCGGATAACTGGAAGAGGCAGCTTGAGCGCAACTTGGATCACATGAGGTGTCCCACCGAGCACCACCTTGACCTAGCCATTCAGCATATGAGGGACGATGCCCTTGTTTGGTGGGCGGGAGTCGTTGAGAGGAGCCGTGGTCGCTACGTGTTGACTTACGAGGACTTTCAGATGGAGTTCACGAGGAAATTCTTTACCCGTGAGACTACGGATGAAAAGGAGAATGCGTTTCAGGACATTCGCCAGGGTACTACGAGCGTTAGGGAATATGAGCTTAAGTTTAGTCATCTCTGCAGGTTCGTTGGGAGGGTTATGGATGAGCAAGAGCTGATCAGAAGGTTTCTTAAGGGTTTACGAGTGGAGATTCGCAACCGCTGTTCTCTGAGGGACTACCATAGCATGGTAAAGCTAGTGGAGAAGGCTGCATTTCGGGAGGCGGGTTTGGCAGAGGAGCAGAAGATCCAAAGGGGAATGTAGCCGAAACCCGGAAAGGCTCTAGAGACTCAGAAGAGAACATGGGAGCAGGTGGGACCACCACAATGTCCTCGTTGTTATCGCTACCATTCTGGAGAGTGCTACAAGTGTCATATTTGTGGTCAGTTAGGGCATTTAGCGAGGTATTGTACTCAAAAGCCAATGGAGGCAGCAAGAGGTTATTTCAATTGTCGCGAGCTTGGTCATTTCATTAGAGACTGCCCGAAGGATCAACAAATGATGAATGGACCACCAACCAAGCGCCAAGCCACCGCCCCACGAGTGTTTGCAGTTGGAGAAAACAAGGGAGCTGAGCCGGTAGCTGAACCGGTAGCCGGTATGTGCCTTTTTCAGTTTATTTATTTCTTTATGTGTTATTGATGTGGAAGTGTTGCTTGGTTAGTGTTGCTTGTAGGTTAGGTTTTGATTAGGGGTGGGGTAGGGTATATGTGTTCGATATCGGAGCTAAGCTTAGGTTAGTGGGTCCGTGTCTGGTCAAGTGTTAGCCTTTCAGTGTGTGTTTAAATCGAAGATCAAGGAGAGTCAGTCGACGGCGTCAAGAAGTTTGGGATGACGTAAACCCACCGTGATGTATCGGTATTACACCAAGTGATTGCGCAAGACTTGAATTCGAGGGCGAATTCCTCGTTAGTGGGGGAGAATTGTGACATCCCGAGCCCAAATGCACCAGATCCGCTGGAAATTTTGTAGGCCCATCAAGGCCCATTCCCGTTGAGTAAAACCCTATGTCTCTTTTCTCTATTAAAGGAGTCTCCACCTCTTATGTCAAAATCCCTAAACGCCGTCGAAGTTCTACATAATTTTTCCCTCAAAAGTAAACCCTAATTTTCTCACCTTCACCATCTCTTTTTGCCGGGGCCGCCGTCGGAACCACCACTTACAACCTTTTCTTTTTAGATCTGAACCTTCAAACGAGCATATCTTCCAAACCGCTTTGAATCTCGCAAAACCAAGACCACCAGTAGAACCATATCGTCAAGACGAAGCCGGAGCCCGAAGCTCAGAACCACGCGCCGCCGCACGCACCCTCACGCATCACCAGAAGCTCCACATGTGAATCCCACGCGCCGCCGTCGTCGCCGCCGGTCATTTTTCCGGTAAGTCACCTCCGCCTCTCTCCGTTGAATCTCGCCGGTGAATAGCCGTGACTCACCGAGTTGACTCGGTTGACCGTTGACCGTTAACCGGTTGATCTGGTTGACTGGTTTGACCGGTTTGACTTGGGTTGACCGGTTTCACTTTGGCCGTTGACTTTGACCGGTCCGGTTCGGTCTGGTTAACCGGTCTAAGGCGGTTTTTTTTGTTATCAATCCTTTCTAACTTGTTTTTCGTCACGGTTACAGATTTAGAGTCTGTTCGAGCATCCGAGTCTTTAATCTTCTTTTGTGGCTAAGGTGAGGGCTAGCTGCTTAACTCTTTCTTCGCCATAACACTTCCACTGTTAGTTTAGTTCCTGGATGTGTATTGTCTCTTTGATCGAGTCGGTCTTTCATGTTAAATCGGACGTAGGTAATTTAGATGAATTCACATATTGATTGATTCACATGTTATTGTGTTAGTGTGGTGACATATGTATATAAAACTGTGTTAGAGGACTTGGGCGGGATACGCAGTGAGAGGACTGTGGTATAACCCGGAGTCGTGTGTGCGGGAGGGTATGGGCGGTAAGTCGATCTGCCGAGTCGTAGCCCTCAAGATCGATAAAGTGTCCACTGGGTGGTGTGATTGTGCACTATCCCATAGTTTTGTGAAGCCTCTTCGGAGGGTGGGCGATCACTTAACTCGCATATGGCCATTGATTGTACTTCTTGGGTGCTTTAGGTGCCGTGTTTGCTACATGTTTAGGGCTAGACTCTCGTGGGTGTGATGTAAGCCGGGTTTGACTTGTGTGGCTTTGCACCCCATACCTCGCTGAGTAACTCCCCTGTTACTCACCCCTTTCTCTTCCTTTCAGGTGTGCGCGCTGAATAGTCGGATGTGCGAGACAGTATGGTGCTATTTTGGGATCAACAAAGTTTTCATTACATTTATTTTACGACATTATTTTATTTATTTATTCGGCTTTTAGACGCGGTTTAATTTTATGTATTGGTTATTTTTTTGGGACAGATTTTTTTGATTAATAAAGTTGATCCTTGGTTTTTATTATTAATTTGGTGAGAAGTTAGTGTTGTTGACACGCCGGTCTCAAGAGAGGAGGAGACGAGTGTTACATTTTGGTATCAAAGCTCTAGGTTATGTCAAACTGGTTCTGACCCAGGAGACAGTCCTGAGGGCGATGGGTGCGCAACGAGGACGTTGCGCTCTGTGAGTGGGGGTGATTGTAACATCCCGGTTTCTGGTATAGGGTGGTGCATGATGAGAGACTTAAGAGAATTGATTTGGCTACCTATGTCACCAAATAGCACTTATCTTTTCCGTCAACCATCCGGTCAGAACTCCACAGTTTAGCGTGCTTGGGCTGGAGTAGTACTAGGATGGGTGACCTACCGGGAAGTGATTGTCGGTACCGTGTGAGTGAGACCAAAACACGAAGAAAGATCATGTGGTGATTTGTAGGGACAATAAACAAGTCTTTAGAGCCTCTCGAAATAACAAACCGGCCGTCGGACAAGGGTGGGGCCCATGGGCCTAGAGAGGACGTGGGGGCCCACGGGTTTAGAGAAGGTGTGGGGTTCACGGACAGTGGCGGTCGGGAGAGCTACAGGGTAGGTCAAGTAGACTCTACCAAGTTGATGCGCGTCACAACCATGGATAGGTCATGAAGACTCTACCAAGTTAATTTACCTTTCTTTCGTTTTCCAGAGTGTATAAATGGAAAATAGTCCTTTAATAATGTTATGCACATTCTGGGTAACCTAATGTGTGTTTTTGATGCCCGAGAGTAAACAACATGCACTTGCATCTTTTTGTATGTACGGGAACCTTCTAACACCAGTTTACTTGAATGGCTTTATGATCTGATGATTACTACCATATACCACTTTACCAACTTGTTAATTATTTCTTGTCAAAAAATAAAAGAGATATTTTTATGCTACAAGATTTACTAAATATACTTTTCATTACTCTGTTTTAAGATTGGAACTGTTATAGCCAAAATCTATTGCCAACAGGGTTAAGACTTAACTAACCTTATAGATAACAATCTTTATTGAAAATCATTGTGCTGCTGGCATCATTCTTGGACCACGGACGGTTATACTAAAATTTTTTGATGCAAGCAAACATCTGAAACTGGAGCTCAACAGTTTAGCCTCCATCATATTTGTGTGTCTCTCATTTTCTTCGTTGTACTTTCACATTTCTCAACAGGCTTATCTTCTTCCTCTTGCTGTGTTAAGAATTTTTTTGAAGAAGGTTTGTGTTGGCGCTTGTTGGTACTGGGTTTAACACCCTACCAATAACCCAATCCGAATATTACCCGACTAAGTTATCAAAGGCCAGTCAATCTGGCCCATTAGCGTATGACCGACTAAGTCGGCTAATTAGAGCTAATCTCGGAAACGGAAGTCGCCAAGTAAGCTTAAAGCCGACTTGCAGAAAAGGAAAGGAATTCAAAGGAAGGAAGGGCCCAGTAAGCCGGCTCAATGTCGATCAAACCGACTTCAAATCTATATAAATAAGGGGTTTCACCTCACTTGGAATCCATCCAGCAATTAAGAGAGAAGACCTAATTCTAAGCATTCGAGCTATTTTGTATTCTCTTTAGATTGAAACCCTAATTTCCTTTGTATTCCATTGATCAAAGAATGATTATCAATAAAGAAACCATTTAAAACCCTAGTGAACTTTTGAGGTTCAACAGTTGGCGCCGTCTGTGGGGACCGAATAATATCCTCTGTTTTTCTCGGTTTCCTTTTTTCTTGATCAATGGCCAGACTACCGCCTCTCGATGGACAAATCCCACCTCCACCTCCCGAAGGACGAATTCCTCCACCAGCTCCAGAAGGTATAATTCCCCCACTTACGGTCGCACCAGGGTCTTCCGGAATTCCTCCTCAGGGTCAAGGAACCGACAACAACCCTGATGGGGTCGATCTGCCCGCATCTCAGACCACCACAAGACAACTCCGCGACGTACCAATCACCAACACCACTAACTTACCAGAACAGATCGGTCAGATCCTACAATCATCCGACCTCCATCTCCTCATATGTTACTTACGCGAGAAGCACACCACGTTGCCCATACCGGACGTAACAGCCCGACCAGTCAATCCCGGCAATCAAAGCACCGAAGGAAACAACCATACAATCACCGCCAACCAGCCTTTGTCGATTTAGCGCAACCTCCTCAACGAGTTGTACCAAGAAGCACCACCAACACTGACCCCACAAGATCTCTACCGACAGCTCGCCTCCGCTCCTCACCGAGAAGCCCAGCTAGCCAGTACGATCAAGAACATAAAATCGCAAGTTCACCAAGCCACGAGTTCCGCACTGGATATCGACCAGATCATTGAAAAGTCTCAACAAACCCCGTTTACAGTCCGAATCTCCGAAGTCGACATGCGGCATATCGAAAAACTCAAACTCACTACTTACGATGGTACTACAGATCCATCCAGCCACATGACCGCCTTCACCATAGCCACTAGTCGACTCAGAATTTCCAAGGCAGAGAGAGACGTAGTACTGTGCCAGTTATTTATCGAAAGCCTCAGTGGAGCAGCTCTAAAGTGGTTCGCCAAGCTCAAACCGCGCTCTATCGACTCGTTCAACAAACTCTCTCAGGCATTCATGAAGAAATACCAATGCCCTATCCTCCACCAAGAATCAATAGCCGACCTCTGGAACATGGACCAAGAAAAAGGAAAAAGTTTGCGGCATTACATCAATCGTTTCAAGGTCGTCGCATCTCGGGCTACCATGGAAGACTCCGCCTCTATCGAAGCACTCTGAAAGGGTTGTGGTACGAATGCCGGTTTATTGAAACTCTGTCGTCACAGAAAAACCAAAAGAAGCTTACCGTGAGCCCAGACAGCACTAAGACAGCCAGCGAGATGACAGAGACCGAAGACCGGGTATCACCTATCAGATAACCGATGAACCAGGACCATCCTTGCCGTGGAACAAATACATTCGACCAGAGTTGCCACAAAGACATACTAACCAATACGAAGGATTGTGTCGACAAGATCCGTACGCCCGGACTGAAGCATCTACTTCCTATTGTGAATACCACGAACGACCGGGGCATTCAACCGCCGAATGTCGGACACTCCAGGACTTCCTGCTCAGCAAGTACAGTAAAGGGGATGTCCCAGATGCCGTGCATCGTCGTTATCGACAGGATAACAGAGATCACCGATCATCCCGACCTTACAACGGTCCGCGATCCAACAACTAGCGGAGGCTGGTTTATAATAATCGACCTGATAATGACAGATCCGCCTACCGCGACGAACCACAATTTTAACCTGAACGGAACGACAATCAGCGCGATAAGCCACCAAAACAGGATAGGGACGACCTCCAGCACGACGAAAGGGGACAAACCAAAAGGCGCACGGTTACAATCATCATGGGTGGACTCATCGACTGCAAGGATTCCGTACGATCTCTCAAGGAGCACAAACGGAAGGCCAAAAATTTGGTCAAATACAAACAAGTCTCCATGAAAAACCGGGTAGGAATCGACCTACCCATCATATTCTCGTCAACTGATCTAATCGGACTGGACATGCCTCACAACGACCCTCTTTTCATCTCCTTAGAAATCGATGACTGCAACGTAACAAAGATCCTCGTCGACACCGGCAGCTCAGTCGATCTCATCTATAAGTAGACATTAGACAAGATGGATATCCAAGAGTCCCGAATCAAGAAGATAGCGCGAACGCTCACTGCATTCGACAATCGACAGATAACCTCTCTAGGCACCATCAAGCTCCCAGTATACGCCGGCAACTCAGCAAAATTCGTAAAGTTTGTGGTTGTCGATGAACCCGCCGTTTACAACACCATCATCGGCACCCCATGGTTACATTCAATGGGAGCAGTCGCGTCAAGCTATCACCAATGCCTACGTTTCTTATCTGGCGGAGCCATATTCACTATCAAAGGAAGCCAACTGACCGCCAGATCGTGCTTTATCTCCGAGAAGAAGTTACGCGTAAATTTGACCACTATAAACTCCATCGCCGATGAGAAGAACAGCCCCGACGCGATCAAACCACGCCCACCAAAGTCAAGCAAAGAATTGGTCGACATGGTAAAAATCAACCCCGCGCACACAGACCAGCAGGTCGGCATCGGCAGTCAACTCCAGCCCGACCTTAGACAATGTTTGGAATCGTTCCTTCAGAAGCACGTATCTACCTTCGCTTGGACAATTGATGATATGGTAGGAGTTGACCCTAAAGTTACGTCACACAAGCTCAATGTCGACCCCACATACAAACCAATCCGACAGAAGAGCCGCAAACTTGGCGTGGAGCGCGCGAATACAGTAAACGACGAGGTCAACAAATTACTAAAGGCGGGATCGATCTGCGAAGTCAAGTATCCAGAGTGGCTAGCAAACCCTGTAGAGGTAAAGAAGAAGAACGGCAAGTGGAGCGTTTGCGTCAACTTCATGGATATTAACAAAGCATGCTCGAAAGACTGCTTCCCATTCCCTCATTTAGACCGACTAGTCGAGGCAACAGCGGGGAACGAACTTCTATCCTTCATGGATGCCTTCTGCGGCTATAATCAAATCCGAATGCACCCCGATGATCGCGAAAAAACTGCATTCATCACAGATCGGGGAACTTACTGTTACAAGGTCATACCCTTCAGCCTTAAGAACGCAGGAGCTACTTACCAGCGCCTCGTTAACAAGATGTTCGGAGATCAACTTGATAAGACCATGGAAGTATACATAGACGACATGTTGGTTAAATCAGCCAGGGCAGAAGATCATGTCAGCCATTTAAAAACTTGCTTCGAGATTTTGGACAAGTATGGAATGAAGCTCAACCCGACTAAGTGTACTTTCGGAGTAACCTCAGGCGAGTTCTTGGGATACATCGTCACCAAACGGGGAATTGAGGCAAACCCCAAACAGATCACCGCAGTACTTGAATTGCCGTCACCCCGGAACAAGTGAGAAGTACACCTCCTCTCTGGACGGATCACGACATTAAACAGGTTCATCGCCATATCAACTGATTGATGCCTACCTTTCTACCAACTCTTGCGCAGCAACAAAACATTCGATTGGGACAACAAGTGCGGAGCCGCCTTTACAGAGCTGAAAGCGTATTTATCAACACCGCCGGTGTTAGCCAAGCCGGACCACCGGGAAACTCTCTATCTCTACATTGTCATCGCAGATTCGGCGGTCAATAGCGTACTCGTCAAAGACGAAAGAGGGGAGTAGAGACCCATATTCTACGTAAGCAAGGCGCTCGAAGCTGCAAAAACACGATATTCGGCCTCAGAAAAAATTGGATTCACGATCATTGTATCAGTGCGGAAGCTTTGACCGTATTTCCAGAGTCATCCTATCATCGTCTTATCCGACATCAACATCCGCACCGTTTTACACTCACCAACTCAGTCGGGATGACTAACAAAGTGGGCAATCGAACTCAGTGAATACGACATCAATTATCAACCACGCAAGGCACATAAGTCACAGGTATTGGCAGACTTCCTAGTCGAGCTCCCGCATGATGTCGTCGACAACAGCAAACTCGAACAAACATGGGAGTTACACATGGATGGTTCAGCTACACAGAACGGATCCGGGGTTGGAATTCTGCTCAGGTCGCCTACCGGCAAAGTACTCGAACAAGCATTGCGCCTCAACTTTCAGTCAACTAATAATGAAGCCGAGTATGAAGCACTCATAGCCGGTCTGCGCATGGCAAAAGCAGTGGGAGTCCAACACATAAAGGCGCATTGTGACTCCCAACTCATGACCAGCCAATACAGCGGCGATTATGAAACCAAAGACGAGCGAACGGATAAATATGATCCGCTAGTGCAGAAACTTGCAAAGAAATTTGCCACTTTTGAGCTCGCCAAGATAGCCCGATCAGAGAACAAGTCAGCGGACGCATTAACCGCTCTCACCACCAATCCAAACCCTTAAAAAAGAACCATCCCAATCGACTCCCTCGATGAACCAAGCATCGAACTACCCCGCGGCATCTGCGCCATCCGCGAAGAAGTCGATCCCCTTAAAGACAAGATACCAGAAGTCGACTCCGCCAATACACCGCCATTATCCGACTGGAGACTTCCTATTAGGAGGTACATTCAGGATGGCCAAGAACCAGAAGATAAATTGGAAGCTCGACGACTTAAAGCTAGAGTAGCACGTTTCACGATTATAGACGGTAATCTTTATCGATGGAATGCTTCCGGATTACTACTCATCTGTATCCATGGCGAAGAAACAGAACGAATCATGACGGAAACACACGAAGGTGCCGGAGGAAACCATTCCGGAGGACGTACTCTGGCACTGAAAATCTGGAAACACGGACATTATTGGCCGACCATGGTGTCCGACTGTGAAAGGTACGCGGTAACTTGCGAGAAGTGTCAAAGGCATGCCCGGCTAATCAACTCACCAACCGAACTGCTGACTTCTGGCGCCGCACCCTACCCATTCATACGATGCGCAATGGACATTGTCGTGCCGTTGCCAAAGTCTCGAGGAAAGAAGTTTATACTCGTACTGACAGATTATTTCACTAGATGGGTTAAAGCAGCAGCATACTCAAAATTTGAAGGAGAAGACGTCGTCCATTTCATATGTCGAAATGGACTAACATATGAATTTTTCACCGATAATGGGACGAACTTGACATCATCAAAGGTAGAAGGATTTTGCGAGAGGTAGAGAATTTGGCTCAACAAGTCGACGCCAAGATATCCACAAGGAAACGGTCAAGCATAGGCAACTAACAAGATAATTCTAGATGGCCTTAATAAACGATTAGGAGCAAAGAAGGGCAAATGGGCAGACGAATTAGACGGAGTCCTTTGGTCTCATTGAACCACACCTAGGCGACCTATGAATCGATCCCTGTTCTCCCTTGCTCATAGTGTTGAAGCACTTACCCCGGCCGAAGCAAACATCTACACCTTACGACGATCTAAACTGCCAGAAAATTCCGACCTCAACAATGAAATGTTGCTCGACAATCTGGATGACATAGAAGAAATACACGATGAAGCCTTGCTTCGCATTCAAAATGTTGCTCGAAAGGTAAAAAATTATTTATTCGATAAAGGCGACCTCGTCCTACGCAAAGTTTATGCGAACACGACGGAATGCAAAAATAAAATGGGAGCCAAATGGGAAGGTCCATATCAAATCTCCAAGGTCATCAAACCCAGCGTCTACGAACTCACGACGATGTCCGGCGAGCCCATAATTCATCCTTGGAATTCGATTAACTTGAAGCGTAACTACTACTAAGACATTACTTCGGCCTCCCCATCTAAGGCATCAAGGCGATCAGTGAACTACGTCCGACTTGATCTCGCCTCAACGGATACGTAGGTAGCCCAATCTCGGGTCCAGTTCCAAAAAAAAAAAAAAAAAAAAAAAAAAACCCAATGTCAAGAACTACGTTTTGCCTTGATCCCTCCTAAGGGAACGTAGGCAGTCTCTTACGAGGCACTGCTATAATACTTAATACAATCTTTTCACAATAAAGATCGAGTTACGCCTCTCTATTGTTCGTTACAGTCACATCTTGTCTTACTCGGTTAAGAATCAATCTCCATCAAACAGATACAAGTCTAAAGACCGGATTATTTTCTGCAATCCACTTCTAAGTCCTTTGTGTCGACTTAATACCCTAAAACCGATAAATGTTTATGATGTTCGATGCCCTGGCCAGGTATTTGATCCTCTCGAAACATTATCCAGACAAAGCCGGGCCTAGTCCCAAAAATAATCATGTCGCCCGAGACAAATAAGTCGACAACCGCACAATCGCTAGAATTTTGACATTTAAAAGGGGGAAGTATAACTCGAGGTCGGAACTCGCTTCTGTAACCTAAAAACTGGGCCCTGTCCCACATTACCGCTCCAAGTCGCCTGATACAAATTAAGTCGAGCACATTTTGCAAAATAAGGGCCCGACTTGGACATTTTCTATGTAAGAGTATAAGTCGACCTCTTAGAAAGAAAGTCGACTTCTTCTAAATTTGCATCCAAAAAACCTAATGTCGGGGCCAGTCCCGCACCATTCTTACCAAAAACACTTGGAACGAAGTAAGCCAAACCAACTTGCCACCAGCCATGTTTTGAGTTTGCCACCAGCTAAATCTGATCTGGGCAAGGCATAAGACGTTCTGCGCTAGACCAGATTTACCAAATGAAGAATATTATCGCCAAATAAGCCGACCTAGATTCGCACTGTAAGCCGATCCACTCTTACACAATTTTTCACTATTCTTATTTCGACTTATCCAAGTCGATTTACTCCTACAGTTATTTAACCCTGTGCGACTCAAGTACTTAGACATTTTTTCACACGCCCAAACCAACAATCAGTTCAAGTTTTCCACCTTAAAACCAGAAAAAGGTTCGATGACAATAAACACAATCGCTGAGGAAAAACACAAGAGATCGACATAAATACTTAGCGTTAAAATGTGAGTAAAAGCCCCTCCGGGCAATGTCAATACAACCTCTGAAATATTTGGGGCCCCTTTTGGCTTTCGGCCTCCGAGGTCCCCTCTGCCTTCTTCCTCTTCGTTTATTACCCTTTGCCCGCCTGAACGAGCTTGGAATTGGATTCTCATCCCCCTCTGCTTCCTCCGTTTCATCCTCATCATCTTCTTCTTCTTCTTCCTCCACAGTCTCAGCTTCTTCAGCTCGCCTATTAGAAAAGTTAGGGGAATTCTCTTCAGACCATTCGTCATCCTCCACACCTACAATGGGCACAGTCGAGTTCTTTTCACTGTCAACCCGGGAGGACTGAGCTTCTTCCAATTGACTGCAGAGCTTTAATCTTCGATTTGTCAAAGGCTGATTGTCGTCTGGATTGGAATCACTCTTGTCTCGCAAATGGGGAATTGAGATGCTCTTCTTCGATGCCATTTTTAAAGTCTATAAGTCGACCTCTAATCACTAGGAAACTCGATGAAATTCGAGAATCACGCTGAAATATGACATGATACTCGGCGAGGCTTGCTGGAAAGTAAATATAAAAAAAACGCGAAAGTAAACTCAAGATCAGAGAGAAAAGAAATATACATTTGTTCTGGATGAAGAATGACGAGTCGGCAGCACAAATCCGGTATTTATAAAAGAAATGCGACGCTTCGGTTTCCGACCTACGCGACTCTTCGGCTTCGCGCCTCTAAACCTACACACCGGTTCACCTATTTCTCTATAAACGTAAAAAAAAAAATGATTAAATATCTCGAGAATATTCTAGAAGATCTTTTTGATGACCTCATCAGCTTCTCGAGGAAGCCACTACAAATTCGACCTACTCTTTTCATTAATCGCCTTCATTAAAACAAGTCGAGCTCAAACGCTCATAAACGAGTCGGTCTACATGCAAACCACGCGAAGTTGTCTTTCGACACATAGTCGGCATCGATTCGAATCATGTCACTTTTTATACTTTGTTTATTTACTTCTTACGCAAACGAACTGGGGGAGACCTACTGTTGGTACCGGGTTTAGCACCCTACCAATAACCTGATCCAAATCTTACCCGACTAAGTTATCAAAGCCCAGTCGACCTGACCTATTTGTCGTATGACCGACTAAGTCGGCTAATTAGAGCTAATCTCGGAAACGAAAGCCGCCAAGTAAGCTTAAAGCCGACTTCCAGAAAAGAAAAGGAATTCGAAGGAAGGAAGGGCCCATTAAGCAGGCCCAATGTCGATCAAACCCACTTCAAATCTATATAAATAAAGAGTTTCGCCTCACTTGGAATCCATCCAGCAATCGAGAGAGAAGACCTAAATCTAAGCATTCGAGCTATTTTGTATTCTCTTTAGATTGAAACTCTAAATTCTTTTGTATTCCATTGATCAAATAAATATTATCAATAAAGAAACCGTTTAAAACCATAGTGAACTTTTGAGGTTCAACAGCGCTAAAAGAAGAGTGACAAATAAAGATGAAATAAATTTATGTTTAAATATCCCTCTATATAAATGCCTATTCCATCTATATGGCATTATAATCCATCTATGTCATTTTTAGTCAATTTATTGATCAGAAGTTTTTACTGCTGATGTTGTGTGTGTGAGTTGTTTGTATTAGATGCTGCAGAGAGAACGAGGATGGACTCTTCTTTTAAGAAGAGGAGCTCCTCTAAAAGGACAAGTAGCAAAGTAATTTCTCTCGAGATCAAAGATGCTGAGGACTTGAAAGCAGTTGATGATTTTAGCGAGGCGCTTGTACAAAAAGTTTTTTTTCTTTTCCTTTTTTCTAGCATCTTCTAATATTTCATTGATCATATAAAAAGTCTTTGTGTAAAAAATTAGTTAACTATACATGAAAAAAAAAAAAAACTAAGTTTGTCTGTCCTGTGAGAACCATATTTTGACATGATATATGCCGCTTCATTTTGTTCACTGTAAATCCAATAAACATATTTCCCATGTTTTGATCTCACAGATCCAATTATGAACACTGAAATTTCGCTCCTTTCCATTGATCAGAGCCAATAGTTGTTTGCTATCTCCTTCAAATTCTATCTTTTGATAACCTTTCATCACTACAACAAATATGGTCATTGATAGCACATTAGAATAGCACAGTTTTCACAACTGCTATTAAAAATGGATTCGTGATTTTTGTTACTATATAATAGCGTTCAAAATGCGCTAAGATTATAATAGCATTTGAAAAACCCTAATACAAAAAATTACTATACCAGAACTTTTATCTATATCTATTCCTTTGCTTAGAGGCGATCTTGCTACTTGTACTTCTGAGAGAAGATCTTGAACCCCTGTTACTTTGTTCTACTTTTGATTCAGTTTATGATATCTATTTTAGCTATGTCTTGTGTTTCATTTGATATGTCTGAGTAGATCCCTAGATAGGTTTAGGGATTCTCACAAGGGATTTCATGATTTGTTATGTTTAACACTGGTTAAGATTCAAACTTGTTAGTTTTTCATCTAGGATTGTACTTAAAGCTTCTTTTAGCTTGATCAACTAGAAGTATGATATCAGGTTGTTAAATTGGCTTGACCACATGATTTATAATCTGAACTAATCCTAGTGAGCATGTTAGATATTCGCAACGACAGTTGGTTTAGATAACTTGTGAACATATCGAATTTCTACTTAAAGCTTGTCAGAACTTTAGGATTCGCAACGATAGTTGGTCTCTTAGGTTTACGTCATAGATAGTTTTTGCAACGACAGTTGGTTAGATATGCATTAGTGATTTGAGTTCTAGAACGGTTTTTAATTAGATCTTGACCAGTTTTTTTTATCTGCTTGGTTGATTTCCTGAGAAGTTCCCTAGACCTGACGCTTTCCCTCATTGATTACATCTTCTATTTACTTTTCTTGCATTGTTATTTCAATACTACTTTACTGCTTAGTTGAGCTTGAAACGAATACGTCTATTGTGAAGCCACAGAGTCCTTGTGCGATCCCTAAGTACTACCGTGATCTCTTAATTTGAGAGAGTAGCTCTAGGGTTAATTTGACCGCTGCCAAATTTTGGCGCCGTTGCCGGGGACACTTTTGAGTTTCCAATAGACTTAAGTGTAGAGTTCAGTCTAAGTTTTTATTTTCCAGTTTACTTACATCGTTCTTTCTTTTTGTCTGGTGTGTTTCAGGTGTATGCCTAATCGCAGAACTCGAAACAACAAAGACAATGAGCTTGTAGTTCTTTCGAATCAAGAGATTGCAAAGTTAGAACGCACGATCAGAAAAGCAAAGAAACCAGTTGAAATGGTGGGTCCAGTGGTACTACAACCAGATGATGCTGGAGTTCTTAGAGACCAAGAGGGTCATATTTGCAACGAGCAAGGCCAAAAGATTGATGCATAGGGCAAAGTTATTTTCCAGGACGAAGGTGTCGATCGACACCCACCCCTGGTGTAGCTCGACACGAACCGGCAGCAGATGCAGGTGAAGTTGCTGTCGTATAGAGGCAAGGACAAGTTGAGAGAGGAATGACACTAGGAGATTGCAATAGGCCTGATGAGTTCTATGCTAACAGGTCTACGATTCGTCTCCCAACCATTGAGAGGAACGAATTCGAGCTGAAGCCGTCCAATTACTCCTTAGTGGGACAGCATCCTTTCTCCGGTTTGTCGCATGAACACCCTATAGACCATATTGAGAGGTTCGAGGATTTGGTAACAAGCATGAAGATCAATGGATCAGCTATGACTATCTTTTCTGTAAGCTCTTCCCACACTCTCTTATTAGTGAAGCAGCTTACTGGTTGAAGCAGTTACTGACGGGATCTCTGACTAGTTGGGAGGAGACGAAGATGGATTTCTAGAGAAACTTCTATGATGATGCACATTCAGAGGATTTGAGGAATAAAATCTCTCAGTTTATGCAGATGCCTACTGAGGCACTCAAGGGGGCATGGGTACGTTTCAGAGCTTATCAGAGAGATGGTCCGTATCATAGTTTCTCCTAGGTTCAGTTGTTGGGTATTTTCTTCAGAGGAGTTGATTGGAGGTACCAGATGGCTCTAGATTCAGCGAGCAATGGGAACTTCAACACCGGATCTCCTGAGGAAGCTTATGAGTTGATTGAGAACTTGGCATCTAGCAATAGCACCAAGAATGCTGACTATGAACGTCAGAAATAGGCTGGAAGCATAGATGGGAAGCAGATTGCTGAGTTGAAGACAAAATTTGATTCAGTTCACAGTATCCTGATAAACAAGAATTCAGTTCACTTTGCTGCAGAGGTTGAGACATTTGAGCCCGACCAGGTGTATAAGTAAGAGAATTGTAACTACATTGGTGGCACAAGATTTCAGGGTCAGCATTATGACAATCAGCAGAACAGAGGTGGTTACAGTGGAAACAATCAACGGAGTACCTTCACCGGTAATCAAAACTCTTCTGGTTATATTCCCAAGAACCAGTATCGTAAGCCTTTCCAGAGCAACAATGACTTCAACAGGAACTATGGATCATCCTCCTATTATCAACAACCTCCTGCTAGCTTTGAGCATAACGAAATGAAGTCTATGCTGGATTAGATTTTGGAGGGTAAGCAGAAGATTACGGTTGATCTTAATGGGAAGATTGACTCGCTGTATACCGATCTGAACGATAAGATCGTTGCTTTGAACATTCACGTGAAGAATCTTGATCTCCAGGTTGCACAGACTGATGGGTTTGTAAAACGACCTGACGGAGTTCTTCCAGGAAGAACTGATAACAACCCCAAGTATCCTTGCAATGCTATCATGTTGAGAAGTGGTAAAGAGTTGAATCCTGTATTGGCAAGGTCTCATAAGGGTGAAGAGATTGTGGAAATCGATGAGGAAATCGATGAAGAATTCGCAGGTGAGCCGCCATCGTCGACCAACACACACCATTAGTGTCGATCGACACCCTTGTCCACACCAAAAGAGGTACCAACACCGGCTAGTGTCGACCGACACCCACCCATTGGTTTCATCGACACCACTCGTCACAAGACACACCGGTTGTTGAAGAGTTGCAGAAAGCGCCTGAGCGTGTTTACATATGTATGGTTTCTTTTCCTAAGAACAATAGGAAGTCTAAGCAGGAGTTGTATGACGCTAAGTGCAGAGCGATAATGGTCAAATTTGGACACAAGATAGCCCTTTGAGTTAGCTTTCATTTGGAACTGGTCCCATGTCATTCGCATTCCTGGTTCAATAGTTATCCCCGTTTTACTGAAGAAATATCGATCTGGGCTTAAACTGCTAAAATCGCCAAAATCGCAGAAAAAGGAAATTTCGGTTTTTCCTAAAAGATTTCGACCTAACTTGTGTTTTTTCCTATTTATACTGATTATTAGTCATTGTTTAGACTACGCTTTATTTTCTATTGAGACTTCTAGCTTCGAGACTTGTAAGCTTTGGGGAGACGAATCTTTGACTCTACATCTCTCTGAGAAGATTTCTGAACCCTTTTGGATTTCTAATCTATTGATCATGAGTTCTTCTTTAGCTCTCTGTGTTTTCTCTATTTCAATGTCTGAGTAGTCTTTTAGTTAGGTTTAGGGTTTCAAAGGGGTTCATGAATCATTGAATTGGACACAAATAGGGATTTATCAATTGAGTTCTTCATCTATAGTTGTTCTTATTGCTTAGGCTGAATTGATCACTTAGTCTCTGATTTAGGGTTTAATCTATATTCCAGAAGTTTATAGGTTGCTTGATAGAACATAGGTGAGCGTATCGTCCTTAGCCAACGAGAGCTGATACTAAGGCGATCCGTGAACAAATCGAACCTGCTTGTTAATGCTTGTTTAGGATTTTAGGTTCAAACGAGAATTTAGACACCTAGGTCGCTAGATGAAGTAGTTGATGCCACGAGAGTGGATTGGTTATACACTTATGTTTGAGTTCTGGAATGGTGTTTACTAGTTCCCTGAATAGTTGTCTGATTCATGATCTCTGAATTCCCGCGAATCACCCTAGACCTAGCGCTTTTCTTTATTGATATTTACATCGTTTTAATTGCTATTTTCATTTACTTCCCATCAAACAATCATATTTCTGTCTTAGCTTAGTTTCATTCATTAAGAATCGTAGTGTTACACTTGGTCTCTGTGGATTCGATCCTTAGATTGCTACAACATTTGATGTGCACTTGCAGTAGTTTATATAGGGTTAAAACTCTGTGTATCAGCTATCAAGACTTCGCATGTGGTAAAGAGGTGTTTAAAGAAGATGCTTACGCAGGATATGCGAGAAGAGGAAGGAGTTATGATGATGACTGAGGTCTGTAGTGCTGTTATTCAAAACAGGATACCGGAGAAGCTTGTTGATCCGGGTAGCTTTGTCTTGGATTGTTTTATCTTCCAAGCAAGGTTTAAGAATTCCTTGTGTGATTTGGGTTCCAGTGTGTGTTTGATGCCATATTAATTTGCTGTGGGACTCGGGATGACAGACTTCACGCCTACTAAGATCACTTTGATCCTTGCGGATAGAAGCATTCGGACACCAAAAGGTCTTTTGGAAGACGTGTCAGTGAGATTCGGCGATTGCATGATACCGACAGATTTTGTTGTGTTGAAGTACAGTGACGAGCCTAAAGATCCTCTTATTCTGGGTAGACCTTTCTTAGCCACCGCTGGATCGAATATCGATGTTAGAGGTGGCAGAATAGCACTGAATGTGGGAGATTCTGTCATGAATTTCGATATGGACAAGTTTATCCAGCGATCCACTATTGATTGTCAGACTTTCTGTGTGGACACTTTGGACAATGAAGCAGAGGTAATCCCACGTGAGACAGAATCCTCGGACCTTACCTTGCATCTCTCTGCTATCTCTGACCAACTCAAAAGAGTAGAGGATCAAGTTAAGGAACTGAATAGCAAGCTACTCGACCAAAACTGCGATGTGAGAAAAGTTGAATCAGATGTCATCAACACCGGGTATAGGATCAATACCATGGAGGAACATCTAGACTGGAAGATTGAAGCTTTGCAACGGGGCTTGAACGATCCAAACGAGTATTCAAAATGGACAGATAATCAGGCTCTTGAAGCATCTGAGCGACAGGAAAGAGATCAACCCGCTACACCGGAATGGCCTAGTGAAGAAGACTATGCAACGGATCACGATGAAGACTACTATAAGGGGCGGGCAATTGAATACCTTTTAGAGGATCACTCTAGAGAAGATGCTGAGTTTGATGACCTACCCACTAAGTGGACATGGGACGAGAACCTTTGGGACGTTCATACCACCCCTAGTCATAGACATTCTCCTGGACACTACTACTAGGTACATCTTCCACATCAAATTTTCCACGCTACCAGTAGTGCTCGTTCCAGGTTGAGTAGCCAAGAAGAGAGGCTTGAGGCCTTTATGAAGTAATGCATGGAGATGAAACAACTAAGCATGAAAACGATCAATGAGAGAATTAATACAATTGAACGAAGCATTTGGGGACTTGGGAGTCGCATCACAAGTTTGGAACTAGAGCTCGACGATGAAGACCAACATTCAGAGATGGAGTCTCAATACCAGGAAGACATTTGCGAGGGGCAACCTCCCAACTGTCATCCGAAAAAAACCAATGATCACGACTCTGGTGTCGATCGACACCAACACCCATCTACGGATAAGTCTTCCTAATTTTGGCTCTAACTTTGTTTCAGTTCTTTCTTTTGTTTACCAATCCCTGATTTGGCACCACTGGGGACAGTGTTGTTCAAGTCTGGGGGATGTAGTTACTAACTATGTGTTTTCTTTTCTTATGAGTCTTTTGAGTCAGTTGAGTCCGTTTTATTGAGTCAAAACCAGTCCATGAAACTATGATTTTTTGAGGAGCCTTCACATTTTTCAGGAACTTAAGTGACCATTTGATTCAACATTGTTAGGTATCTGAGACTAATGGAAAAACCAAAGGGTTAATGGTGGACTTGAGACGCCCATATTTCCAGCAGAAATCCACAAACACCCGAGTCAATTTCTATTAGTTCCTTTTACCTCATCAATGTGACAGGTGTTCTGGGGCTTGACTCATCGTTCATACTAGGCAAGACAACTTCTGTAAACACCAATAAAAGTGGTACTCCTCTCCCTTATTCCAAAGAAAAAAAAAAGCAGAAAAGATGATATTATTCTCTCTTGAGTAAAGGGGTAGGAAAATTTTCCATGACCTCATAATTTTACTTGAGATTGAGAACGCAGAGGTGGACTTGAGGGGTTGGAAAATTTCTCGTGACCCCATTACCCCATTATTCAATACACCTTTGAATTAAAAAAAAAGAATAATTCTGGGGGAGAGAAAGAGTACCGATAGCTATATGGTTGTCTCTGTTTTGGTATTGTACGTGAAAGAGTTTAGAAGGCTCTGGGCATCGAGATCAGAGATGAGACCCGACGATGAAGGTAATGGACTATGCTGTGAAACTGTGGGTTTAATCAGGAAAACTATGAACGTTTACGGTGAAGTATATGGTTGTCTAGATCCTTTCAGGTAAGAGTTTTTAGTGGATTACTATGGTGAATGTGAATGTGATATTCTTATGAAGAAATGAGTTTCTGTTTTTTCAAACTTCTTTCTCTGGTTTAGTTTGCTGTTTTTCTTGAGAGTAAGCAAAAGCTAAGTCTGGGAGAGTTGATATATCATGGATTTTACCAGTTTTAAGCCATGATATAAGTGTTTTATCGAGTCTTAACCGTGTCTTTCGAGTCTTTATCGAGTCTTTTACAGGTTTTATGCGTTGGAGACTTTTTGGAGCATTATGGAGCATTTGTTGCTGAGAAGACGAAGTCGATGTTTTCAGTGATCAATTGTGTCAATCGACACTCATCACTTGTGTCGGTCGACACCCATCGTGAGGCGTCCATGCGGAACTTACCAAGTTCTGAAGATTTGCAGTTTTGCCGCAGAAGTTCCAGAAGTTTACAAAAGAGACCCAGCTCGTGTATTAGTCTATATATTAGGTTTTTTGGTTAAGTTTGATGCATAGAGCAGCTGTCGTCTTTTATCTATCTATTCCTTTTCTTAGGGGCTGATCTTGCTACTTGTACTTCTGAGAGAAGATCTTGAACCCCTGTTTCTTTATTCTACTTTTGAATCAGTTTATGATATCTATTTCACCTATGTCTTATGTTTCATTTGACATGTCTGTGTAGATCTCTAGTTAGTTTTAGGGATTCTCACAAGAGATTTCATGATTTGTTAGGTTTAACACTGGTTAGGATTCAAACTTGTTAGTTCTTCATCTAGGATTGTACTTAAAGCTTCTTTTAGCTTGATCACCTAGAAGTATGATATTAGGTTGTTAAATTGGTGTGACATCGTGATTTATAATCTGAACTAATCCTAGTGAGCATGTTACATATTTTTGCAACGACAGTTGGTTTAGATAACTTGTGAACATATCGAACTTGTCCTTAAAGCTTGTCAGAACTTTAGGATTCGGAACGACAGTTGGTCTCTTAGGTTTATGTCATAGATAGTTTTCGCAACGACATTTGGTTAGCTATGCATTAGTGATTGGAGTTCTAGAACAGTTTTTAATTAGATCTTTACCAGTTGTTTTATCTGCTTGATTGATTTCCTGAGAAGTTCCCTAGACCTGACGCTTTTTCCCATTGATTACATCTTCTATTTTCTTTCCTTGCAATGTTATTTTAATACTACTTTACTGCTTAGCTGAGCTTGAAACGAATACGTCTGTTGTGAAGCCACATATTCCTTGGGGATTCGATCCCTAAGTACTATCGTGATTCTTTAATTTTAGAGAGTAGCTCTAGGGTTAATGTGACCCCTGTCACCGAGAGTCGCGTTATGTGCGGTAATGGTTCCAGTACGGGGTCGACGGTTGCGGTACGAGCGATAGAGGTTCCTGGAACTGGGAAATGGGTCGTGGTATGTACGGAAGAGGTTCTGACACGCGGGATAAGGCGGAAGAAGCCTTGGGGGAGTTGCTCAACCCCGCGGTTATCAATTATGGAAATGGAAGGAAGGTGGCTCACTAGGTTGAGAGTTGCTCGATCGAACTAGATGAGAAAGAGATAAAAGTAACGAGTGACGACACGGAGATCTATGAAAGGATTCCTGATACGGTTGCCGATGAAGAACTGAGCCCGTCTCAAGGATTCTTCGATGGGTTTCATTTTCCGATGAAGGATTCAAAGGGAAAAAGAAGAGAGAAATCTCAATGACTGGTTTTTGATTAAAAAGAGGCGTAACCTTACAAATGACAAAGTTCAAGCCTTTTATAGGCTAAGTTCTCGGAGACACTACAAACCCTACACGCAGGTAAAAAGGCTAAACAATGTCTTGTTAAAAACTAAAGGTTAAAGGAGAAAAGGACGGAGGTTAAAATCTGACTCCTTCTAGAAGATAGAGCCATGCACCAGCGTCTTAACCGATCCATCATTTTGTTTCCGGATGGCTTGGACGTGGGATCCCGGTACGTGGGCACCGGGAAGTGCCTTGTTAAAATGTACCTTAGTAAACTATGTGGAACAAACCTAATGTAGGAAAAAGAGTACACCAGACCCGACGTCTTACCAGGGTCTTTACCGCAATGTGATGGTGAAGACGCTCTGTCCGAACCTCCCAAGGCCGCCTAGAGCACTCGGCCCTCGGACAAAGCCGAGGTCTTCCTCCCAGTTTTATAGTTGCTCGTCTTCAGCGTCGTGGCGTTCCATGTGAGCTTCTACGTAGGTGTTGAACTTGTGCCGCAGTGTCTTCGTAGCTGCTCGACTCCTAGTTTCGGCTCCCGGTAACACTCGTGGTGCCTCAGCTTCGTTTTGGGTTCATGCATCCGGCACTCCTGGCTCGGTTGGCGGCTGACTGGTTCCTTGGGATTCATCATCTTCACTTCACATTCTCCGCGTAGTTATGGTACTGTGAAGATGAGTAATGATGGTTTGGCTCAGGTTATTGGCATTGGTGAAGTTGTTACTAGTTTTGGTACTATAATTTTGCTTAAAAGTGTTCAGCTTTTCTCAGATGTTCGGTTGAACTTTATCTCTACGAAGAGACTTGATGATGAGTGCATATAGTTCATCGCAAATAAAATTCCTCATCAGATTTGGTGTAGACTTTAGAGTAGGTTGTATTATGTTTATGAAGTAACTTGTAAAAGTGTCAATCTTTTTCCGGTTATTTTCTTTTATTTATAGTGTGATACGTTTTTTTTTTTATGAGATATGTCCTTAACCAATTCAATGGTAATGTTTCAGTTACAGTATTCTTTTATACATGTATCTGTTTTAATTAAAATTTATAAACCCAAAATTCAAAACTTTAATACTTAAATTCAAAAGTTAATTCGAAATTTGCATTGTTTTTGGTATATAATTTTAAGGGAAGTTTACTTAAACAGCACAAAACTTAGGTAAAATGACTAAAATGCATGAATTTTTTTTTTATTACTTAAATATTCGCGCTACCAAAACTAGCATTTTAATCATTTGATAACAAAAACGCTATTACAAAAATGTCATTACTATTTATTTCCACATCACCCAAAAAGAAGGCATTCCGCCTACGTGGCACAGAAAATGCCTACGTGTATTATGAAAGTCTGCCGAAATTTTTTTCGTCTTAGTGACGGCTGACTTAAGAGAAAATTGGCTGATTTTAAGTGAACGGCTGATTTATTAGTCTGTCGACTGATTTATGTACTTTAGTAAGCCTGAGGTCACATCATACTTATGAAATTATATCTGATTTATGAGATATCGGCTGATTTATTTATACACGACACGACTGACTTAATATAATTTTGACTGACTTATGAGATATTGGCTGATTTATGATTTACGACACGGCTGAGTTTTATAAATATGACCGACCTATGAAATTTTTGGCTGACTTATTGATCTGACATGGCTGACTTATTTTTTGGCTAACTGATTTATCGATAATCCAGCTAACTTATTTGGCTGATTTATTTTTAAACGGCTGACTTATACGGTCTTATTGTGAGCGACTTTCTTTTAATCTGCCATTATTAGGCAGATTAACTTAAAAGTCAGGTTAATTATGGCTAACTAAGTAATTAACAAATAATTACTGTAATATCGGGCTTTTGACGACAGTTTTACTTGATGTAGTAGCCGACTTAATTTTTTCACCTGATTTATGTGTATTAAGTGGCTGATTTATATAAACTTTTATTATTACTTAAATAGTATTTCATTGACGACATACTTATCGTTTATCTGATGGCTGACTTATTATGGCTGATTTATGTGTTCTTTTGGTGGCATGTTTCGATATCATTAATTATATTTCCATGTCAACAATTAGATTAGCTCCAAAATTAGGTTTAGTCTATCCTAATTAGGTTTAGCCGCCGTTGTTGTTCATCTCTATTCTTCATCATTCATCTCTCTTCTTCATCATCTCTTTTCTTCTCATTCATATTAACATGTTCTCGAGCAAGACTTTGAAAAAATCACTACAAAAAAATATAGCCATTATTAGCACACGATTAACGCTATAATATGGGTTTAATAACGCTTTCATAAACGTTGTTTTTGCCGGAGCTATAATAGGGTGTCCATATACGGTAGCGTTTTTTTTGTTCGCTATTAAATGTCAGTATCTAATAGCGTTGCGGATATGTCATTATTTCATTTACAGTAGCGTCATTCTTTTGCTATACTAATATATTATGTAGCTGTGTTGACATGCTATTGATTAACTTTTTGTAACTTTTTTCATGTTATAATTTATTGTTTAGTAGCTCTATTTTAAAATTATAATCTAATATGTTGTAGCAAATTTCTTTGGCTATTGATTATTGTGTAGTAGCTCTTTTTAAAAATTATAATCTATTATATGATTTAGCTCTCCACAATTAATCATATTTTCAAATTGACCGTAAATTTAACATGTTTTGCACAATAGACCCTGAATTATAGTAATCTTAAAATTTCATACCCATTAAAAAAAACCCAACATATATACATAAACTATGTCTTACATCCAACACATAAACCATGTCTTAATCTAAAACATCATGTTAACTTATAATCCCAAAAAAACTAAAGAACAGGCAATAGCTTTATCCAGGCCATGTCAAGAGGATAAGTGAAAAGAACAGCTGTACCACCAGCAAATGATCAAGCAAAGGGCCTCGAGTAGTGTCTGGGAACCAAAGATGCTCCATCTCCTATATTCCTCATAAGCCATGTAATGAAGGGCTGCGTAAGGAACTATCCAAGAAACGCTTGCACCATTCCCTCTGTTTCAAAACCAACAACAAGAGGTTAAGAATCTTACAATAGTTGTACCATCAATTTCTCCGGAGAAAGATAATCCATCAGAAGAAGTCTATCTTTTTATCGCTTCTGGTAATAGCAAAAGACAAGGACTGAAGTGTTTTCAGATGTTAGACATGTTTGGTGTTCCAAGTAAATGGTGACTGCAAGCAAGCTGACCTGCATGACATTATGCTCAACCGTTAGAATTTAACCATATATAAGGCAACTAGAAGACTCGGTATGTACAAGCTGAAGGATATTTAGAAACCCTAAATCAACAATCTGAGAATACTCTTACGAACTACTGTCACATGTGAGATATTTAAATCAAATTCGAAAGATTTAAGATATAGGAATTACTACACTTGGAGAATAAGGTAAACAACTTGAGCAATTCATAAACGTTATTGAACAAGAAAAAACCTTAGGTCAAAGCCGAAATCATAATAATAAGATGAGGATTACCATTTTGAAGTCTAAAGAACCTTTTTGCAGTAAATATAGGAGCAGCAGCAATAACACTGGTGGTAAACACACCTAAAAATTCTCACGATAAAGTCATAAAACTAACCTATTCTTGACATTTTTCTTTCTTCCTCATGATCCAGTTTAGTAAAGAACGCCTCCAAGATAAAGGCCGCAATCTGAAACTGACCATTACACGGTCGATCAAAGAAGTCTCTGTCCAAGAAGATATCAGTAAAACGAATCAAGTAACAAACCCAAGAAAGGGGAGCCCCTTATACATACAATTTATGAGATAGTATTATTACATGAGGCTTCCATTCTTGAGATGATGAATCCTCCTTTTGTTAACTTTGAGGTCAAGCAGGCCCTTGTTACTATTATATAAATGAATGATCACAAACGTTGATACATACAACAACAGTTAGAGATACATGGCCAACACATCATTGCTCATGATCTCCACTTATTGAAAGCATAAGACTACAATTGAAATGCCGATAAAAAAAAAAGACTACGATTGAAAATCTTACCGTAGCTGCATTGGCCTGACCAGCATTGATCAATACTGCACACACCTAAGATTAAAAAAACTTACAAATTTAAAGCTTAGAAGCACAAAATGCTTCGGCTAAGCCTGAAATCCAAATAATAAGATGAGGATTACCGTTTTCAAAGTCTCAAGCACCTTTAATTTTTGCACTAATTTTAGACCTTGTTTGTGTCTCTGTGATTCTTAATTATCACAGCCAAAAGGTTATCTCCAGCAGAAGTTGAAATAGATATTAACCTTGATCACTGCTGTAGCAGAAGAAGATATGGAACCAAGATTGTAGCTGTAAATGAAAACAGAAGACTATATTCAAAAGCTGCCCCTTAAAAAACACAAGAGGCTACTTAAAAGATTTTAAAACGCATACCCGCCCCTGAGAATTACTAGCATTTTCCCGCCGCACAGATCACCCAACATCTTTGTCATTTGAGAATAACCAGCCGGAGTTACCTAAAAGTAAGAGTAAACGTGATCTCTTAAAACCAAATTTTATTTGCCAATAGATTTAACAGAACATCCTCTGATGAGGTGTACAGGACAATACTAATTCCACAAGTCATCAATTACAGCCCTATAATATAATAAAGATTATCTCACAGCATCCTAGTGGGTCGCCTCTAGCTGCATCAAATCCCACTGATACGATGACAAAATCAGGAGAAAATGCAGAAGCTGCACGGGAAAGTTCCAGTTGAAATTAGACTGAATAAAGAATGAATGCACATTCAGATGCTTGGTTCACTTCATGAGCATATTATTAGTCATCAATAAGTCAAAGCCTGGTTTGTGTAGACCATATATCTCTAAATACTAGAGTTAAAACGAAATCAATAGGGGAAAGCAGAACACGACTCTTTACCTATGGGAAGAACTACATGCTAGAACTACAAGAATCATCAACTCCAAAGTTCAACACCCAATTTCAGTCTCTCTTGGGAATTTCAACAAACATTTGGCGTGCGAAACTAAGAATCACACAAAAGACCAAATTTGACCTAGACAATGACGGATATTGTAAGAAAGGAAGAAACCCAGCAAGTAAAAGTGTAAATCTTACCTAATAAGCATAAGGTTTCATTGAAGACCTAACTAGATCAAGTAGATCTATTGAAAGAGAGAAGAAGAGATCGAAGAGGAGATTGAAGAGGAGAGGAGATCTGGAGACAAAGTGAGAAGAAGAGATCTGTAGACAAAGAGAGGAGAGGAGATCTGGAGACGAAGAGAGAAGAGGATATTGTTGGTTATAATTAAGTTTCATTATATATTAGATTATATATATATATATGTGTTATAAAACAATTACGAAATAAGTTTGTGTTGTATCAAGCGGTTCTGTTCTTGTAAAAGTTGTGTCGGTTCATGACACCTCTTCACTTTGTATTTAAACACCTGTCTTGTATCAATAAAAATATCGTGTTCTCACTAAGTGTGTGTGATTTTCTCATAAACAAAACAATAAGAGTGTTACGTAAGAAACAAAGAAACTGAGAAAACCGTTGAAGAACAAAACAGATCACTCTGTTTTTGTTGTCCGATCAAAACAGACTTTAATCGTATAAAGTCTTACATGGTATTAGAGCTATGGAGACAACAACACATCAAGTTATTCCAATCTTCAATGGTGATAACTATGGGTTTTGGCGCATCAAGATGAAAACGATTTTTCAAACAAAGAAACTATGGGAAATCGTTAAAGGAGGAGTTCCAAACCCACCAGCCCAAGGAGATCACAGTCCCGAAGCCGTTCAACTAAAGATTCGGTGTGATGAAGCAACTCTAAAAGATCTAACTGTTGGATAATTCCAAATAGAAATAGGAATACACAAATAAGATTTAGATAAGGACTAGAGATCTAGATAAGTGTTAGTGTTATCATAATCCTAATGAGTTAAGGAGTAGCTTAAACTTATATATAAAGGAGTTCTATGGAGAGATGTTCCATAAGAATTCGAGAGAGAGTGATTTAGTTTTTGAGAGAGTTTTCTAAATCTAATAAAGAAGAGTAGTTCTTTAAAGCTTTTGATTTCTTACTTATACGATTTGAATTGGTATCAGAGCATCAAGTCGAAAGACTCGATCACAAAGGCGTGTGTTGAGAGTTGCAAACATGGGGGACGTGAACAATCCACCACCGCAGCGAACGAAGGACATCGGAGCTCCATCCATCCAATGTCCTATGTTGACATCGACAAACTACACAGTTTGGGCGATGAGGATGAAGATTACTCTTCGAGTTAGCGAAGTTTGGGATACGATTGTTCCAGGATCTGAGGATCAAAAGAAGAACGATGTGGCGACAGCACTATTGTTTCAATCTATTCCCGAAACACTCATCTTACAAGTCGGTGAACTAGACTCAGCGAAGAAGTTATGGGACGCCATCAAAGCTCGTCATCAAGGAGCAGATCGGGTGAAGGAAGCACGGCTTCAAACGTTAATGGCGGATCTAGACAGGTTAACGATGAGTGACAATGACTCAGTCGATGATTTTGCAGGCAAGATATCAGGCCTCGCAGCTCAATCAGCTTCACTTGGAGAAACCATCGATGAGACAAAGCTTGTGAAGAAGTTTTTGAAGGGACTCCCAAGAAACAAATTCATACAAATTGTAGCCTCCCTAGAGCAAGTCCTGGACCTAAATCAAACAGGATTTGAAGATATTGTCGGGAGGATCACGGCGTATGATGAACGTATAGGGGAAGCACCTCATAGTGAAGATAAGGGAAAACTTATGTTTTCCAACTCGAACAATACCCGTGGAGGTTATGGAAACTTTCGAGGAGGAGCCAGAGGAAGTTTCAGAGGAGGTAGAGGCAACCAGGGCAGAAATAGCTACGGTAGAGGCAGGGGACGAGGGAGGTTCAATGGCCAAGACCGAGGAGGAGAAGGCACAGATCAACAACAAAAGAAAGATTGGACTAAAATAATTTATTAGAGATGCGACAAACCCGGTCACTATGTGTCAACATGCCCTGAAAGAACAACAGAACATCAAGAAACAAACTTGAACGAGACTCAAGAGGCTGAAGCACTCTATATGCATGAAGTGGTGTTCTTAAACGAAGAAAAAGTGTTCCCAAATACGTATGACGCCAATAACAAAAGTATTTGGTATCTTGACAATGGAGCAAGCAACCATATGACTGGGAACAGAGAGTTCTTCTCAACCATTGACGAAAACATAAAAGGAAAGGTGAAGTTTGGTGATGGATCATACGTTGATATTGTGGGAAAGGGTACCATCATCTTTGTAGGCAAGACAGGCGAAAGAAGAGCACTCAAAGATATCTACTACATACCCGAACTGAAACACAATATCATAAGTCTCGGAGAAGCAACAGAACATGGGTGTGAAATAAACATGAAAGGAGAAGTCTTATCACTGTTAGACCCACAAGGAAGACTGCTAGTGCGAGTTATACGATCACCAAACCGTCTCTACAAGACACCTATGGAAATCAGCTTTCCAAAGTGTTTACAAATACAAAACGACGATGAAGCATTGACCTGGCACGCTCGGCTAGGGCATATAAGTGTTGGTGTTCTTAATAACATGGTGAAAAAGAAGATGGTTATTGGTATGCCCCAAATTCTACATGAGAAGAGTGTATGCGACGCATGTATAGTTGGGAAACAAACAAGAAACCCGTTTCCAGCCCAGACAACATTCCGTGCAACACAAGCTTTGGAGCTAATTCACGGAGACTTGTGCGGACCGATTTCACCACCAACACCAGCACACAATCGGTACGTGTTTGTACTAATAGATGAATTCTCGAGATATATGTGGACAAATTTGTAAAAAGAGAAGAATGAGACGTTCGATCGGTTCAAAAGGTTTAAAGAGTTTGTGGAGAAACAAACCGGAAGGACCATTAAAACCTTTCGCACCGATAGAGGAGGAGAGTTTACCTCAGCCGAATTCAACTCGTTTTGTGAAGAAAACGGAATTCAGAGACATCTGACTGCACCATACACACCGCAACAAAATGGTGTAGTTGAACGAAGGAATCGAACTTTAATGGAGATGACAAGAAGCTTACTTAAAGGAAAGCTGACATATTATCTTGGTATAGAAGTGATTCAAGGAGCTGATGGAATCGTGTAATTTGACTCACGCACCAATGGACTCAAACACAAAAATCTCAAAGGCCAAGGAGGAACCTGAGATTAATGCCACAGAGTACAGAAGAGCTATTGGATATCTAAGGTATCTACTACACACGAGGCCAGACTTGGCATATGCAGTTGGAATTCTAAGCCGATACATGCAGAGTCCAAGGGAGTGTCATGGACAAGCTCTTAAACACGTTCTAAGGTATGTAAGAGGAACTACCAACTTAGGCTTGTTTTTCAGGAGAGACGGAACAAGCAAAGTGGTTGGATATAGTGATAGTAGTCACAATATCGATGTTGACGATGGAAGAAGCACGTCGGGTCACGTCTTCTACTTCGGGTCGTCGCCAATCACCTGGACGTCACAGAAACAGCCGACCGTTGCACTATCTTCATGCGAAGCAGAGTTCATGGCAGCAACAGAAGCCGCAAAGCAAGCTATATGGCTTAAGGAATTGATGAAAGAAATACTTGGTAAAGACGAGAAGGTCACGTTAAGAGTCGACAACAAGTCAGCCATAGCTTTAACCAAGAATCCGGTGTTTCATGGGAGGAGTAAGCACATACTCTCAAAGTATCACTTCATCCGAGAATGCGTGGAGAACGAGCAGATTGAAGTGGAGCATGTTCCAGGCGTAGAACAAAAGGCTGACATACTCACTAAGCCATTGGCGCGAATCAAGTTCAAAGAGATGAGAAGCTTAATTGGAGTTCAAGCAATCGGAGCTCAAGTTGGAATTACGGGGTGAATGTTGGATAATTCCAAATAGAAATAGGAATACACAAATAAGATTTAGATAAGGACTAGAGATCTAGATAAATGTTAGTGTTATCATAATCCTAATGAGTTAAGGAGTAGCTTAAACTTATATATAAAGGAGTTCTATGGAGAGATGTTCCATAAGAATTCGAGAGAGAGTGATTTAGTTTTTGAGAGAGTTTTCTAAATCTAATAAAAAAGAGTAGTTCTATAAAACTTTTGATTTCTTACTTATACGATTTGACTAACAGCACTACAACTTCTCCAATCTGCAGTCCCGGATTCAATATTTCCGAGAATTGCTCCCGCAACAAACGTAAGGGATGCATGGACTGCATTAGAGATGGAGTTTCAAGGAAGTCCTCAAGTAAGGATGATAAGGCTACAATCTCTTCGAAGAGAATATGAAAACCTGAAGATGGAAGACGGTGACAACATCAATATCTTCACAACCAAGTTGATTGAAATCGCAAACCAACTAAGGCTTCATGGCGAAGAGAAGTCCGATTATCACTTGATTCAAAAAATTTTGATTTCTCTTCCGGAGAGGTTCGATAGTATTGTAGCCGTGTTAGAGCAAACCAAGGATCTATCAGTGCTATCAATGACAGAGTTAATAGGGACGTTAAAAGCTCATGAAAAACGTGTGGAAGCAAGAGATGAACGCTCATCAGAAGGAGCTTTCTATGCACGATCAAGAGGAAAGAAGTTTGTTTCGAAAGAAGGAAACAAACAAGGCAACAAACGTCAAGACAAAGCCAAGAGATGGTGTGACGTTTGCAAACGCAACAATCACAATGAGAGTGATTGCTGGAAAAAGAAGAACATAGGTGTTCTTTCGCAAAAGGTTGCGAGTGGTGCTAGAAAGTGCTTCGTGTGTGACAAGCCGGGGCATATAGCAAGGTACTGTAAATTCAAGAAGGCTGAGGGTGCAAACTTGAGTTTAGAAGAAACAAATGATGACGAAGAAGAGGAAAGTCACATGTTGTTCAGTGCCGTGGAGGAAGAATCATCATCAAAGAGGAATGATGAGACATGGTTAGTCGATAGTGGCTGTACTAACCACATGACAAGAGAGTCAAAATATTTCACAACACTTGATCGAAGCAAGAGGATCTCCATCAAGGTTGGTAATGGCCAGAATGTGATGGCATTAGGAAAGGGTGATATTCAAGTATCAACAAATCGAGGGTTACACATCATCAAGGATGTTCTTTTGGTTCCGGGGTTGACAAGAAATCTACTCAGCGTTTCACAAATGATATCAAATGGATATCGTGTGATATTTGAAGAAAAGAAATGTCTAATTGAGAATCCTCAAGGAAAAAGAATCCTAAATATTAGGATGGAAGATAAGAGTTTTCCAATCAAATGGAATAATTCCGAAGAAAGCACATTGCTTACGGCTGAAGTAAAAGGAAAATCGAAGCTTTGGCATAGGCGGTTGGGTCATGTGAATTGTGACAAGATAGAGAAGATGCAGAGGTTGAAGATTGTTGAAAATCTTCAAAGTTTTGAAGTCACAAAAGAGGTGTGTGGCTCGTGTGAGTTGGGAAAACAAGCAAGGAGGCGTTTTCCGAAAAAATCTCAAAGCAAAACAAGTGAAGCATTGGAGTTAATACATTCGGATGTATGTGGTTCTATGCAAACGGAGTCAATGAGTGGAAGAAAATATTTTGTGTTGTTTGTTGATGATTATACACGAATGAGTTGGGTGTATTTCATCAAAAACAAAAGTGAAGTTTTCTCAAAATTCAAAATATTCAAGGCAATGGTTGAAAATCAAGCCGGGAAGAAGATCAAGTAACTTAGAACAGATGGTGGGGGAGAATACACATCAAAGGAGTTTATCAAAGAGTGTCAAGAAGCTGGGATTCAAAGACAAGTCACAACACCATACTCACCACAACAAAATGGTGTCTCAGAAAGAAAGAATAGAACACTCGTTGAAATGGCTCGTTCTATGCTTGTGGATCAAGGTCTTCCGAATAAGTTTTGGGCAGAAGCAGTGGCTACTTCAACATACTTACAGAATATGTTACCTTCCAAGTCTTTAGAAGAAGGCATGACTCCATTAGAGAAGTGGAGTAAGAAAAAACCGAGTGTGGAGCATTTAAAAGTATTCGGTTGTATATGCTATGTGCATATACCAGATGAGAAGAGAAAGAAGCTTGATGTCAAGGCCAAGCAAGGAATATTTATTGGTTACAGCAGTGAGTCTAAAGGGTATAGAATATTCCTATTAGACGAAGAGAAAGTAGAAGTATCACGCGATGTGATATTTGATGAGGAAAAAAGTTGGAATTGGGAGAAGAAAGAAATGAAAGGGAGCTTTATCTTACCAATAGAAGGCGAGTCCTCAAGACAACAAAATCAAGGCGTGAATGTCATCATTGACACTCAAGACGAAAGGGAAGAAGAATCTCCAAATATACCAAGAAAATTTCGGTCCATTAATGAGATAATGCAACAAACGGAGGAGATGGCTCATGTAATGATAACCAAAGAACCACAAACGTGGAATGAAGCTATGGAAGATAAAGCATGGAAAGAAGCCATGGAAGAGGAGATTCGAATGATAGAGAAGAATGGTACTTGGACAATTGTCAAGAAACCAAACGACAAAAATATAATAAGCGTCAAGTGGATCTACCGTTTGAAGACAAACGCGAATGGAGAGCCTATCAAGCACAAGGCTAGGCTCGTGGCTAGGGGATTCTCACAAGAGTATGGAGTGGATTATCTTGAGACTTTTGCTCCCGTTTCAAGGCATGACACGGTCAGAACCCTACTTGCCGTTGCGGCTCAGAAGAGATGGAAACTCTTCCAAATGGATGTGAAGTCAGCTTTTCTAAATGGAGAATTGCAAGAAGAAGTTTATGTTGAACAGCCACCAGGTTTTATACAAAAAGGAGAAGAAGGAAAGGTCTTATTGTTACACAAGGCGCTTTACGGCTTAAAACAAGCACCTAGAGCATGGTATGGCGTATTTATACTTATTTTTTGGAGAATGGTTTTAAAAGAAGCACCAATGACGCAGCATTATATGTGAAGAAGACGTTGGAAGAAATATTGATAGTAAGTCTATACGTAGACGATATTATCATTACCGGTTCAAAGTTGAACTTAATTAACAAGTTCAAAGATGATATGAAAAGAGAGTTTGAAATGACGGATCTCGTGGAGCTTAGTTACTTTCTTGGAATGGAGATAGTCCAAGATGAAGATGGAGTGTTTCTCTCTCAAGAGAAATATGCAAACAAGCTTTTAGAGAAGTTTGGGATGAAGGAAAGTAAAAGTTTGTCAACACCTCTTACACCTCACGGTAAAGGTGTTAAAGAAGACGATGAGAAGTTCGAAGATGAGACAAAGTATAGAAGCATAGTTGGAGGACTTCTATACTTGTGTGTTTCAAGGCCAGATCTCATGTATCAAGTTCATACTTGTCTAGATACATGACGGCACCACTCAAGAAACATTATCAAGAGGCAAAGCGGGTTCTAAGATACATCAAAGGAACAACCAAGTTTGGAGTTCAATTCAAAAGTGTAGAAGATCCGGAGCTTATAGGATATTCAGATAGTGATTGGGGTGGTTCGGTTGAAGACAAGAAGAGCATATCGGGGTATGTATTTACTCTAGGATCAGCAGTTTTTGGTTGGAACTCAAGAAAACAAAAAACCATCGCACAATCCACAGCCGAAGCAGAATATATCGCCGTATGTTCAGCAGCAAACCAAGCCATTTGGCTACAAAGATTGGTGAATGAAGTTTGGTTTAAGACTGAGGAGGGAGTGAAGATATACTGCGATAATAAGTCAGCCATAGCAATTGGCAAAAACCCAGTTCAACATAGGCGAACCAAACACATTGATATTAAGTATCATTTTGTGCGTGAAGCAGAGCAAAAAGGTCAGATTAAGCTTGAATATTGCCCTGGAGAGTTACAGATTGCTGATATACAAACTAAGCCGTTGAACAAGACAAGATTTGAAGACTTGCGGATGTAGTTGGGAGTAAAGAAGAAACTTAATTAAGAAGGGGTGTTGGTTATAATTAAGTTTCATTATATATTAGATTATATATATATATATATATATGTGTTATAAAACAATTACGAAATAAGTTTGTGTTGTATCAAGCGGTTGTGTTCTTGTAAAAGTTGTGTCGGTTCATGACACCTCTTCACTTTGTATTTAAACACCTGTCTTGTATCAATAAAAATATCGTGTTCTCACTAAGTGTGTGTGATTTTCTCATAAACAAAACAATAAGAGTGTTACGTAAGAAACAAAGAAACTGAGAAAACCGTTGAAGAACAAAACAGATCACTCTGTTTTTGTTGTTCGATCAAAACAGACTTTAATCGTATAAAGTCTTACAAATATCTTGAGACGAAGAGAGAAGAGAGAAGATTGAAGAGGAGAAACTTTTTTTTTTTTTTTTTTTTTTTGTAAAATGAGAAAACACCAAAAAATGGGATGTTTTGTACTTTGGTTTACAACTTAGGCGCAAAATCAATTTTTTTGGCTAAGTGTTGCCGCTTTTTGTGATTTTAGGTTTGCAATGCTAAAATTAGATTCCCGCTTAGACAGTTTCTGCATAGTGTTTTTAAAATGCTATTGTATATAAGCTCCGGTCCTCAAATTATCTTTAATAGCAGTTACAAAAACGATGCTATTATAATGTGCTATCAATAAGCATTTTTCTTGTAGTGAATGGTGAAAGCCACACACTTGTTTTTTTTGTAAATATATTGGAAATAATGCGAAAACATGTAAGTTTAGATAATTTAAATTGACATAAGATCCACGATGTTCTCCTTAAATTTAGAGATCTGGTAGAGTGTGTGTCTTGTAAAACTTGTGCTTTTTCTTCCATATATGACTAGATATATGCTCCCTCGGTATGTATGTATTCCTTTCATGGATTGGAACCTACGTACTTGCAATCTCTGTTTTATGAGTTTGAGCGATTCAATGTACCTATTTTGTTATTTGATTGTAATTTAAAAAACAAGATACCGATAACGTTATCGCAACAAATCTTCGGTAGCTTGTTTAATACCAGCACAATCACCAGGGTTTTCGTTTTGAGATATTCTTTTCTGGTTTAAATCAGCCATAACTTGTTAAATACGTACATAAATCAGCCATAACCTGTTAAATACATACATAAATCAGCCATAACCTAGAACAATATATTACATAAATCAGCCATGAAACATATAGACATGTGTTTACTAAAAACAATCATAAATCAGCCATAACTTGCCAAATACATAAATCAATTTGTCATAAGACGAACATACATCAATACATCTTTTGTAATTTTTAGGTAAATTGTGCATACAAGTCAGGTCAACCGTAATATAGTAATAAATCAGTCGTAATGTAGCCATAGCTGAATCATAAATCAGCCATGACTGAACAATAAAACATCATTTACTGAATAATCATAAATTGGCCATAACTGAATCATAAATCGGCCATAACTGAATCATAAATCGGCCATGACTGAATAATAAATCGGCCATAACTGTCCTCATCGGGTGCTTGGAGATCCGCTAGAAGCTAATCCTCAATTTTAAGCTTCTGGAAAGTGAAATCGAGTTTATAACTATGAAATATAAGAAAGAGGAATGACAAATTTCAAATAAGAAGAGAGACTTACACTTAATTTTTGAATTTGGGGATTTAGAGTTCTTCAATGGGAAGAAAAATAATGGATTTGGGGATTTTAGATGGTGTCAGGATTTTGGGATCGAGTCAGGTTTTTGGAGTACTCAAAACTTGTTCTTCTCTGAGGATACTGCGACGAAAAGCGACTGTGGGAAGGCGGAGGAGAAGAGGCGCGACCGTAAAAGACGAACAGATCGACACCAGATTAAATCATAAATCAGCCATAACTAAGTCATAAATCGTCTATAACTAAATTATAAATCGGTCATAACTGAATCATATATCGGCCATGACTGAATAATAAATCGGCCATAACTGTCCTCGCCGGGTGCTTGAAGATCTGCTAGAATCTCGAGAGATATTGTTCATCCTCAATTTTAAGCTTCTAGAAAGTGAAATCGAGATTATAACTATGAAATAAAGAAAGAGCAATGACAAATTTCAAATAAGAAGAGAGACTTACACTCAATTTTTGAATTTGGAGATTTAGAGTTCTTCAATGGAAAAAAAAATAATTCATTTGAGGATTTTAGATGGTGTCGGGTTTTTGGGATCGAATCAGGTATTTGGAGTACTCAAAACTTGTTCTTCTCTGAGGATATTACGACGAAATGCGACTGTGGAGAGGCGGAGGAGAAGAGGAGCGGTCATGACACCAGAGTTAGGGTTTCAATTTTCGCAGGTGAGAAGAAGAAGACAATGAAAGGAAAACTGAAACGCTGAAAGGAAAACTGAAACGTTTCAGTTTAACTCAAAATTTTTTTTAATTAATTGTAAATATAATTTAAAATAAATCAAAATGGCAAAATCGTTAATTAAAGTTTTAAAATATCCTTAATTGACATTTCTTTAATCATTTACATATTTAAATAATTATCAAAAGATTCCAGATATGGTAGTCATTTAACAACGTTTCTGTGCTGTTTAGGTAAATAACTCTAATTAATACTTAACTAGATTTGTACCCGCGGTATACCGCGGATCAATTATTTGAATATAAATTATATTTGTTTTTATTTTTATTTTTAATAAATATTTTTATTTTGTTTGTATAATTTTAATTTGATTTTTTATAATGTTTATAAATATTTTTATTTCTGTTAATATTTGTAGTTTTCATTTATTTATTTTTTATAATATATCTAACGTGCTTTCAAAATCAAATTATTTTATTTTTCTGTATCAATAGCAAATTTCTGTTATTTGAATCAAACATACGCCAAATGAATGATGTTCTATACTCTCATTCAAACAATTTAGACCAAATCGTACCGAATTAAATATTAAATTAATCTGAACTAAAAAAATAATACAATTGTAAATCATATTTAATTGTCAGGTATATCTAAACCCATTTTAATATTTGGTAATTAGTTCTAATATTGAAAATATTAATTATACTTATTATATATTTTATTATCAGTTCTCTTTGTCTTAAACCTGCTCGTTTTGGGACAAAAACCCGTATTGTCCCATAGTTGTCGGAAACTTTCCATTCCATTTCGGATTGATTATTTTAGAATTTTTAGTCTATTTATATTTAAAATAACTTTTACTAAATAATTTTTTATTATTATAAATAAGTAGTATATATATATTATTGATTAGTCGATATTATATAGTTTTAGTATTAATAGTATTTTAAACTTAATATTTTAAAAGAGTTAAACCGAATAAATATTTTAAATTTTAAATATTATTTTAAATTATTTCAATAAGTACTAAATTAAACCGGACATTTTTAAAAACATTTGTATTAAAAATAATTTTGGTATTTTTTTATAATATGAATTTGAACTGTTGCACAAAAAAATTAATCGAAGTGGGACTTTTAAATTATTTCAACTAATGAACTGGATAAAACTGAATAAGTTTTTTAAAAAAATTTGGACGCATGATAAATCAAGTTTCTTGCTCATTCGCATTTAAAATCATTTTTGTGTGTTTTATAATATTATTCTGAACCATTCACCAAAATTTTAATCAATGTGAGATGTTGAACATATTTTTTTTCTTTAATTGAATAATATATGTCAGTTTTTTAAATTTTGAATCATAATATATAGAGAAAAAAATTTAATTTTTTATTAATTATATGTATGATATAATAATTTTAAATAATTTGAAAATAAGATCTAACAAATGTGATAGGAGAATTATAATTTATAGTATTAATATTGCAACATTAGATAAGGAAATAAATGATAAAGAGGAGAAAAAAAAAGATGCAAATAAAGTGTTTAATTTAATTTTGGTGGAATTAATATTTCCTTTTATGGGTGTTTGGATATAGGATTAGCAATAAATTTTTTAATTTTATACTTATAGAGTGTTTGGAAACACCCTATAAGATTGAGTCTTTTTTAATAGTTTAGTAGATATCTTAACTGTTTTGTTCAATCTTCGTGGCCCTTTTTACATTGACTCTATGAAAGATTAAGTAAACATTACGATCAGTGTGAAGTTATATAGGACCCTCATTAGTAATGATGTCACAACAGGTAGTGTTATTTCCAAGACCGGCTTCCAAAAGGTATAAAAATATGAACACTAAACAAAACATATGAAGAGATGTGCAAAGAGTTTTAGTGATCAGGCCATGTTAGTTCTCTTCCCTTTTTCATGAAAGCCCACAGATGGTAAGCATTCTGACTCTTAGCCCTTTAGTGAATCTCTTGTCAGCTTAATAATCTGTTGTCTATTAGGTCTTGTTAGTTATCTTCCCTTTTATCTGTCTGATAGATTTTAATTGTGTGAGACTAAATCTATGATATTATTGTTTATATTGTCAAAGCGTGAGACACACAGAGTTTATGGATGAGACTGATCAACCAAATTTGTATGCTCTTTATTTATTGTTTCTCTTACTTTTCAGTCTACTGAGAAGGATTCACGAGGAACTCCTTATGGAGTTAGAAGCTTCAAGGAGACTCTTGTCAATGGCAAGCACAAGCAACCGGGAGACTCTTCATCACTCTCTAAGTCAATGATAATCTTCTCACTCTCATCATCTTGTCACTTTTTTGTATGTGTTGGAGTTTGCATTTTAGATAAACTAATGAATATTTTGAATTAAATGTTATTTAAATTTTCATGTTACAATCGAATTACTCAATTTGAGAAACAAAACCAATTCCAATATTATTTTGAGAAACAAAACCAATTCTTATTTTGGCAAAAATATAGTTACTAAACAATAGTCTATTTACTCGCCAAACGATCACATATTAGTCGCCAAATAGTCGCAAAATCTGTACATGATCATATCTTCATATTTCTATTAGTCGCTAAATTGTTGTTAAATAAGTCATAGAATAGTCAGAAAATAGTCACTAAAACTTACGACTATATAGTGACTAATACTATCCGACTGCATCTACACCCATACTGAAACGACCGCCCTCGTGTTTTTTTTTTTATCCATTATTAATTAATTAATTATTATTCCCATAAATAATAATTAATTTTCCCAATTCAATTAACAATGCAATTATCCAAGTATTTTAATTATTTAACTCCATAAATAAAATACCACACTTAAACATTTAAATTGTTTATCCGTAAGGATATTTGATCGATTGATCTTTCCAGAATACGACGACTTGAGTTGAGAGTCGAAGTTGGTCTGTATAGCCACCTTGGCTTTCATAGACAATTTCCGTTGTCTATAACGGTTCTCGATAAACGAGAAAGTGGACTCGAGATCGTTAGATCATTTATCCTTCGGATTAATTAATCACACAGGATTTAATAGTATTTTACGATAATTCAACAATTAAACAAATACTTAAACACAACCCGACATATCCTAGATCATCCTCCCCTTCTCCGCCTTGATTCCACGGTCACACCTATTCTTTTTCTGCATCAAATAAAATGAGATGCATAAGTATTTCGACAAATACTTAGTGAGGCAATCCTCCCATCTACGAGCTATACACACAAACGATTAAAATTATTCAACATATTTAACACGAAATTACCGACAATAAATCAACCATCTCAAAAAACACTCGATCTAGATCTCCCATGAGATCTTACGGCCTAATTCATGAAAACACATTAAACAATCCAATCGCTTAGATAAGCTCATGGTCATGCACTCACCTTTAGCCACGCACGGAAATTTCCCAAAACTCCCCGGAAATGAATAGACTTCAATTCCCCAAACGCGTGCCTAACAATAATCAAATAACAAAACTTAAGACACAAGAAACCAAAATACACACAAATTGGTCGACCAGATCGACCAGATCGATCGATCCTGGTCAGGATCGATCGATCCCACCTTGCCGAGAACTTCACAGAACGATCGATCCTGGCGGCCGTGAGATTACCAGATCCATCGTTCACCCCCATATCGATCGATCCGTCCTGGATCGATCGATCCAGCCCTAGAACGATCGATCTCGGTGCAAATCGCCATCACCGACTTGCACCACTCACACCAACTTGGCCACGCGATCGAACACCAACTCCTCAACCACAACCACTGTCACGGAGTCACGTTCAAGCACTCTCCGCAACCAACACCGCTCACACCTCGTGTCCCCCAAAACACCGCCACACCAACACGTCTCCTAACACGTGTCTCGCGCCTAGCCGAGACTCAACACCGGATGAACCAACGATTTGGAACATCTCCCGGCAACACCAACCCAACACACCAACATAAACAGACTAAGAGGAAAAGAACGTTACCCTAACTCACGGTGATGACACAAGCTGCGAGGGAGCCACGAAGCTTCACCGTCACGGCAACCTCCGTTCCTTCACCTCTTGTCTCTTACACCCACTCAGAGCCACCAACTCACTCCTCTCTTGCTCTTCGCACCCCACACACACAGCCACCAAGCTCACAAGAACTTCTCTCCTCTGCCTCAAGACAACTCAGCCTCACTCCTCTCTCACCAAAAGCTAACACTTAACTCTCTCTTCCTCCTTGCTGCAGATGGAAGTGAAGTGTCGGCAAATAACACAAGAAATGGTGAGTGGAGATAGTGGAGTAGGGCTGCTTGTAGGGAAATGTGGAGGATGGTGGAGCTGTTTGTGGAAAATAGGTGTAGAGAGGGGTAACTCTAGGGGTTTAGGCTGCTGGTGGAAAGGGGTTGGTGAAAATCTGATTTAATCAGATTAGAATCATTTAAGATTTGGTCCCTGAACTCTCAAAAGTTTACAAACTGACCCCAAACTTCCAAAACGATTCCGAACACCCCTACGGGAAAATGCGGTGTAACTTCCAAATTACTCCAAAAATTCCCGGAAATATTTTCCAGAAATTCTACGCATAAATCCCGGATGTAATTCCAAAATTTCCATTTTTTCGGAACACGGGCGTTACAATTCTCCCCCACTAACATAGATTCGTCCTCGAATCTAATGGCACAGTTCATCCCCAATGAACTCAACCACACAACACGTAACACAACGGTCACACATGACCCTACTGGCCACACAGCCATTCCCGAGATCAAACACTATTGACCTCTGAGGTCTACATTCAGTCACTAGCTTAAGACTCCGGTCATAGATCATTGCTCATAACTCAAACTCATACCCCTTCACTCTAAGACACCAAGTCCTACGAGTTATGGGTATCCATACCACTCCGCTCTCAGGCCACACAGTCCTTATGAGCTCTCGGTATCAAACTCATACCCCTCCACTCTAAGACACCAAGTCTTAGGAGTTCTGGGTATCCATACCACTCCGCTCTCAGGCCACACAGTCCTTATGAGCTCTCGGTATCACACTCATGTCACCCCACTCTGGGTAATATAACCTTACGGGTTGCGGTATCACATACCACTCCACCCTGGGTTATATACCTTACGAGTGCTGGGTATCACACTCACACCACCCCACTCTGGGTAGTATAACCTTACGGGTTCTCGGTATCACACACCTCCCCACCCTGGGCTATATACCTTACGAGTGATGGGTATCAGAGGAACTATCCATCCTCTCTAGAGTTGTACAGGACCAAACTGTCCTCTGAGCAACCATGATCCACCATACGTCTATAAGCACTCCCGACTGAACTACCTCCCGTGATCCGCATACAACATCGCAAGGTAATACCGGCATCACCCATATTCCAACCCGGAATATCATCTTTTTCCATAGCCATCTTAAGATATACTTTATCTTCCACCTCAAACTCGAGGTCTTTCCTCCTCTTATCGGCATAACTCTTTTGCCGATCCTGCGCTTCTTTCATGTTCAGCTTCAAAACCCGGATCTTCTCCGTAGTTTCCTGAACAAAATCTGCACCAAACATGCTCCTCTCCCCCACTTGGGTCCAGCATAATGGTGTACGACATGGCCTCCCATACAGCGCCTCATATGGAGCCATTCCGATACTCGCCTGGTAGCTATTATTATAAGTAAACTCTACCAAGTTCAGGTAGTCCACCCAATGACCTCCCCAGTCAAGCACACACATCCTCAGCAAATCCTCGAGAGTCTGGATGGTCCTCTCGGACTGTCCATCTGTCTGAGGATGATAGGCCGTACTCATGTGTACCTTAGTACCCATCTCAGCTTGAAAGGCCTTCCAAAACACCGAAGTGAACTTGGAATCACGGTCCGAGACTATACTCACAGGTACCCCATGAAGCCTCACAATTTCATTGACATACTTCCTAGCCAATACCGCAGCTCCATCGGTTTTCTTAATGGCCAGGAAATGTGCTGACTTGGTCAAACGATCAATAATGACCCAAATAGCATCCTTGGTCCGAGAGACGGGCAAGCCGACCACGAAATCCATCGTGATCATATCCCACTTCCACTCTGGAATGGGTAAACTCCGCAACAACCCGCTCGGGAGCTGATGCTCAGCCTTCACTAGCTGGCACACATCGCAAGCCGCGACCCAGTTAGCCACATCTTTCTTCATCCCGACCCAATGATAATACCTTTTTAAATCCCGGTACATCTTGGTCGCCCCAGGATGAATCGAAAACATACTCGCATGGGCCTCACTCAGGATCTCTCGTCTCAGATCCTCATCCTTGGGTACACATACCCGCCCATTCACCAGAATAGTCCCATTCGCAGAGACCTGATATTCTGATCCCTCATCCTGGGAAGCCTTAATCAGACCTTCATCTTTTTCCTGAGCAATCCGAACCCTGCTCAAAAGATCCGCCTGATTCGCTGCCTCCAAACCCATCGGTTCCTGAGATATAGCACACAACCTCAAGGTGCTAATCTCGCTCACCAAGGACTCCATGTCCCGTTCACTAGCCGAAGCTACCCGCTTGCGACTCAGCGCATCTGCAACTAAGTTTGCCTTTCCGGGATGGTAGGCTATTTCCATATCATAATCTGCCACCAACTCCATCCAACGCCTCTGCCTCAAATTCAATTCTGGCTGCGTGAAAATATACTTCAGGCTCTTATGATCTATAAACACCTGAACCTTCCCGCCATAAAGATAAGACCTCCAAATCTTTAAGGCAAAAACTACTGCAGCCATCTCCAGGTCATGGGTTGGATAGTTGCTCTCGTGCTTCCTCAACTGACGGGAAGCATAAGCAATAACCTTCCCTTGTTGCATCAACACGCAACCAAGACCCAATCTCGAAGCGTCCGTGTACACCACAAAAGGCTCACCCGGCTCCGGTAAAGCCAGAACTGGTGTACTTGTCAACATTGACTTCAGCTTCGCAAAACTCTCCTCACACTCCGGAGACCACACAAACGAAACATCCTTTCCTGTCAGCTTTGTCATGGACCGAGCCATACTCGCGAACCCCTTGACAAATCTCCGATAATAGCCCGCTAGACCAAGAAAACTCCTGATCTCAGTGGCATTCCTCGGTCTAGGCCACTCTCTAATAGCCTTAATCTTTTCTGGGTCAACTGAAACTCCCTTTTCGGAGATAATATGACCCAAGAATCCCATCTCCCGCTGCCAGAAGCTGCACTTGCTCAACTTAGCGAACAACTTCTTTTCCCGCAACTTCTCCAGAGCATTCCTTAAATGGACCTCATGCTCCTCAGGACTCTTCGAATACACAAGTATATCATCTATAAAGATGATTACGGACTCATCTAAATACTCTTGGAACACTCTGTTCATCAATCTCATGAACGCCGCTGGTGCATTCGTCAATCCAAATGGCATCACCACAAACTCGTAATGCCCATATCTTGTCTTGAAGGCCGTCTTCCGGATATCCACCTCATCAATAGGAATTTGATGGTATCCTAACGCCAAGTCAATCTTGGAGAACCAGGTAGCCCCTCTTAACTGATCCAACAATTCATCGATCCGTGGGAGAGGATACCGATTCTTCACTGTGACTCGGTTAAGTCCCCGGTAATCGATACACAACCGGAAACTCCCATCCTTTTTCTTCACGAACAGCACCGGTGCTCCCCACGGTGAACTGCTCGGACGGATAAAACCCTTATCCAACAACTCTTCCAGCTGCTTCTTCAGCTCTGCCATCTCTGCTGGAGCCATCCTGTACGGAGCCTTAGATATTGGCTTCGTGCCTGGTTCCAGCTCAATCGTGAAGAGATCAGACCGAGACGGTGGTAACCCTTGCAACGACTGAAAAACATCCTCGAACTCCCGAACAACAGGAATATCCCGCACCGTAGTCTCTCCAACAGTCTCTAGGGTAATAATAGTCGCCATATAAGCTTCACTACCTCGCTCGATCATTTTCTCAGCTTGCATAGCCGAGATCACGAGACTTCCGAGTGTTGGTCTAACTCCCTGATAAACCAACCTCCCTTTTTCTCTTTCGAACGCAACGCGTCCACGGTGGCAATCCAGATGCGCTCTGAATTTTCCCAGCCAATCCATACCCAAGATAACATCATACAGTTCTACGGAACAGATGATCAAATCCGCTGGCATAAACTCCTCGGCCACCTGAACATCTACGTTCTTAACCCGTCCAAGACTGCTCAGAAACTTTCCCCCGGCGACCTTAACAACCCCCAAGTGCTCATCCAGGTTTCCCTGGATGCCGCACTTCTCCGCCAATTCTGGAGTAACGAAACTATGCGATGCTCCAGAATCAAACAGAACGTGAGATTCAACCCCTCCCACGATTACGGTCCCTACATAACTTTCATATGCTAAGAACCCTAACAAATTCTTACTAGGCAAATAACTTGAACAAACAAGAATTTTCAACTCGAGTAAGTCTAGAAGATTTACCAGTGATTGGTTTGGAGCTCGGCTCTCCCGACTCCACCATGGTGTATACCCTAGGTGCCACTGCAGCCCGCCTATCTATCGGAGCCGCTGCTACCGCTCCCTGCTGCAACCTGGGGCATTTTGGCCTAATATGCCCTGCCTCCTTATAGTGGTAACACACCCGAGGATCCCCGTTTGCTCCACCTTTATGGGTGCAATCCGCAATCCTATGGTCATTGCTTCCGCATCGAAAGCATCCCGAACCACCTGGGTTCCCCTTGGAAGGACCTTCCCACTTCCGCTTCTGTCCCTGCATCGGCTTACCGCCCCTGCTAGGACCGGACTGATGTGGAGGCTTCCTTGCTTGAGGAATTGGGCTGACTGCCACAACCTCACCTCTCAGATTCTCCTCAATTAACGCGGCCTTCTCTACCAGTTCCACAACCGTGTCAAACGATCGTATTAGGCACTGGTTCCTCAATTCGGCCCGAAGACCCCTCATGAACCGCCTCACCTGGACCCGCTCATCATCCAGGATATGGCCTCCATATACTGTGAGACGGTTAAATTCCGCCTCATATTCACGGACCGACCGGTTCCCTTGAGCCAACTCTAGGAAGCGTGTCTCCATCCGGTCCAATGCCTCTTGGGGAAAGTACTTGGAGTTAAACTCCACCATAAAATCCTCCCAAGACATCACTGCTTGGACCCTCCGGGCCGCAACACCTCTCCATCAGAGATGTGCATCGCCCTCCAGATAGTGGACTGCGAGATCCACTTGGTATCCCTCTGGACACCTAATCGAACGGAAGTTCCGCTCCATCCGCATCCTCCACTCATCTGCCTCCTCAGGTTTGGTACCACCCCTAAAGAATCCCGTGCCAATCCTCTGTAGCTGTTCCATCATCTTGAGGTATGATGGGGGCTCTGGTGCAACCACAACCCTTGGCTGCACCTCAGCTACCGGTGGTACTACTGGAGCCTGCACTGGTACCCTCTCTGGTAACCGCTCCAACAGCAAGGCCAATAAATTCGCAATGGGATCTCCTTGGGCCGGAGCTACACCTGCTGCCACACCCGCAGCACCCGCTGGACCTCCAGCAACACCGGCACCAACACCGGCCACATCCTCCGTCCCAACCTGATCCGTATACGAGTTCCCAACCTGCTCAACCGTGACACTCTGTGTCACACTCTCCTCAACCACCGGAGCCCTCGCGATCCTCTGACCGCGACCCCTACCCCTACCGGTACCATGACCACGGCCTCTACCTCTTTTAGCCATCTTAGTCAATTAGTTGATTCCTCGATCAAACCAAACAATCACAGAAGCCGGCTCAACCACAGATGCGAACTGCCACGGTTTAATTTTAACCGATCAAAGATTAAATCCATATTTAATTTCCAAAATTAAATCATGGTTAATTTCCTAATTCAACCAATCCATGGTCCTGAGTTAATTTAATATCCGTAATTCCTCAATTAAATTATTTCATTCCGGTTTACTGGTTAAACCAACCCAAACCGGACACCAAACAGAAAACCAAACAACTTACCGTGGAATCTCTTTAAAGGCTCGAAGAGGATGATCTAGAACTCCATACCCAAACAATTGATTAACTCACATAATCAATTCACTAACGGTTTACCCATGCATCACCGTACCCAAAAATTAAATTAATCCCAATTTAATTTTCTATCCCGTCCTAGAGCCGTAATTGCTCTGATACCAAACTAAAACGACCGCCCTCGTTTTTTTTTTATCCATTATTAGATAATTAATTATTATTCCCATAAATAATAATTAATTTTCCCAATTCAATTAACAATGCAATTATCCAAGTATTTTAATTATTTAACTCCATAAATAAAATACCACACTTAAACATTTAAATTGTTTATCCGTAAGGATATTTGATCGATTGATATTTCCAGAATACGACGACTTGAGTTGAGAGTCGAAGTTGGTCTGTATAACAGCCCTCCCCGTGGGACCTACCCACCAACAGCCAGCTGGCGCTGAAGCGCATCGACCCTAACCTCTATCCTGTGGGCAATATCCCACCAGGTAGGTTATTGGTGCGCTTGGCGTTACTCGAACCCAAGACCTCACCCTTTAACACCCTTCCCACAGGGAAGCTGTCACCAATTGATCTGCAGGTCAATTGGTGACAGCTTCCCTGTGGGAAGGGTGTTAAAGGGTGAGGTCTTGGGTTCGAGTAACGCCAAGCGCACCAATAACCTACCTGGTGGGATATTGCCCACAGGATAGAGGTTAGGGTCGATGCGCTGCAGCGCCAGCTGGCTGTTGGTGGGTAGGTCCCACGGGGAGGGCTGTTATATATGGTATCAGAGCGATTACGGCTCTAGGACGGGTTAGAAAAATTAAATTGGTTTTGAATTTAATTTTTGGTGCTTTGAGAAGCATGAGTATTTGAGTTGAATTGATTATGTGAGTTAGTCAATTGTTTGGGTATGGAGTTTTAGATCATCCTCTTCGAGCCTTTAAAGAGATTCCCCGGTAAGTTGTTTTGTGTTATTTAATTGTTTGTTGTGGTTTGTTTGTTAGCTCGGTGGAGTTGTCTTTTGGGGCCGAAGTTTTAATCATATAATATTGTTATGTGGTTAAAGCTGTGGTGTCTGGTTTGGGTCGGTTTAATCAGTGAACGGATTAAAGTAATTTAATCGAGGAAATACTGATGTTAAACCGGGACCATGGGTTTGGTTGGGTTCGGAGATTAACCATGATTTAATATTAAGTTATTAAATATGGATTTAATCTTCGTTCGGTTAGTCTAAGTCGTGGAAGTTCGTGTCTATGGTTGAGCCGGCTTCGGTGGTTGCAAGGTTTGATCGAGGTTTCCTCTGTTTGGCTACGATGGCTAAAAGAGGCAGAGGTCGCGGTCGGAGGAACGCGAGGGCTCCGGTGGTTGAGGAGAGTGTGACACCGAGTGTTACGGTTGAGCAGGTCGGGAACTCGCATACGGATCGGTTAGGGACGGAGGGTGTGGCCGGTGTTGCTGGAGTTCCAGCAGATGCTGCGGGTGTGGCAGCAGGTGTAGCTCCGGTCCAAGAGGATCGTATTGCGAATTTCTTGGCCTTGCTGTTGGAGCGGTTACCAGAGAGGGTACCAGTGCAGGCTCCAGTTGTACCACCGGTGGCTGAGGTGCAGCCGAGGGTTGTGGTTGCGGAAGAGCGCCCATCATACCTCAAGATGATGGAGCAGCTGCAGAGGATTGGCACGAGGTTCTTTCAGGGTGGTGCCAAACCTGAGGAGGCAGATGAGTGGAAAATGCGGATGGAGCAGAATTTCCGTTCGATCAGGTGTCAAGAGGGATATCAGGTGGATCTCACAGTCCACTATCTGGAGGGTGAAGCACATCTCTGGTGGAGAGGTGTTGCGGCCCGGAGGGTCCAAGCTGAGATATCTTGGGAGGTTTTCAAGGCGGAGTTTAACCGTCTCAGAGTGTGTGAAGGTCTGATTAAGGCTTCCGGTGATGTGGGATCATAATATCAGGTCTCTGCGAATGAGACTATTCTGGTGCATGGGCAGGTATGCGTACCCAAGGATGAGGATTTGAGGCTAGAAATCCTGAGTGAGGCTCATGCGAGTATGTTTTCGATTCATCCAGGGGCGACCAAGATGTACTGAGACTTAAAAAGGTATTATCATTGGGTTGGGATGAAGAAAGATGTTGCTAACTGGGTTGCGGCTTGTGATGTGTGCCAGTTAGTGAAGGCTGAGCATCAGGTTCCGAGCGGGTTGTTGCGGAGTTTACCCAATCCGGAGTGGAAGTGGGATATGAATACGATGGATTTCGTGGTCGGCTTGCCCGTTTCGCGGACCAAGGATGCTATTTGGGTCATTGTTAATCGTTTGACCAAGTCAGCACATTTCCTGGCCATTATGAAAAACCGAAGGAGCTGCGGCGTTGGCTAAGAAGTATGTCAATGAGATTGTGAGGCTTCATGGGGTACCTGTGAGTATAGTCTCAGACGTGATTCCAAGTTTACTTCGGTGTTCTGGAAGGCCTTTCAGGCTGAGATGGGCACTAGGGTGCACTTAAGTACGACATATCACCCTCAGACGGATGGGCAGTCCGAGAGGACCATCCAGACCCTTGAGGATTTGCTGAGGATGTGTGTGCTTGACTGGGGTGGTCATTGGGTGGACTACCTGAACTTGGTAGAGTTTACTTATAATAATAGCTACCAGGCGAGTATCGGGATGGCTCCATATGAGGCGCTGTATGGGAGGCCATGTCGTACACCATTATGCTGGACCCAAGTGGGGGAGAGGAGCATGTTTGGTGCAGATTTTGTTCAGGAAACTACGGAGAAGATCCGAGTTTTGAAACTGAACATGAAGGAAGCCCAAGATCGGCAAAAGAGTTATGCCGATAAGAGGAGAAAAGACCTCGAGTTTGAGGTGGGAGATAGAGTATATCTCAAGACGGCATTGTTGCGGGGTCCGAACAGATCCATTACTGAGACTAAGTTGAGTCCAAGGTATTTGGGTCCGTTCAAGATTGTTGAGAGAGTTGGCCCGGTTGCATATCGGTTGGAGTTACCGGAGGTTATGCAAGCACTTCACAAGGTCTTCCATGTGTCGATGCTGAAGAAATGCTTACATAAGGATGATGAGGTATTGGAAGAGATTCCGACAGATTTTCAGCCTAATATGACCGTTGAGGCGAGACCTTTGAGGATTCTCGAGAGGAGGGTCAAAGAGCTTCGTCGGAAGAAGATTCCAATGATGAGGGTGTTATGGGATTGTGATGGTGTGCAGGAAGAGACTTGGGAACCAGAGGCAAGGATGGAAACGAGATTTAAAAAGTGGTTCGAGAAGCAAGCTGAGGCTTGAGTTTCCATCGATGGTTTCTAATTTCACATTTTGAGTTGTATGTCATGTTGTATACGATGAATATTATGTGAAATTGAATAAGAGGAGTATTCTTATGAGTTTATGACTTGTGATGTCATGTGAGTAAAGAAAAGTTTATTAGAGTATAAACTGGAAATATCCTTCGAACAAGGATAAATGGAATACCCTGAGTGAGTGGATATACCTTAAGATAACCTGTGTAGTGGTTATAGGATAGGTTGATATTCCGGGATGGGAATATGGTTGGTGAGTGTCACCATGTGATGTGGAGAGTGGACTCTGTGAGATAGATTCGGTCGGACATGCTTATAGACGTTAGACTTGCTTGCTCCAAGGACTGGTGGGTCCTGTACGACTCATGGGAGATTGATTTCTCCAGAGGCGGGGATGAGGATTTCCCCGGATACCAGAGCTCGAAGGACTTGTGAGTCCTGAGAGTGGGAGTGGTTTGAGTGTGATACCCATAGCTTGAAGGTCTTTGTGACCTGAGAGTGCGAGTGGTATGGTTGCTATACCCAGAGCTCGAAGGGCTGACGAGTCCTGAGAGTGGGAGTGGTATAGGTTGGATGCCGATGGCTTGCAGGACTTTGTGGCCTGTAAAAGAGAGTGGCATGAGATACCCAGAGCCCAGAGTGCATTGCACAGAGGTTGGGAATGGTACGAGTATGAGTTGGGAGCAGTGTATGTCCATAACGTGAGTATAAGCATAACGGCTGAATAGAGGTCTCGAGAGTGGTTGGGTTGTGACTTGGGAATAGAGTCGTGTTTCTAGTTAAACTTGTTAAGGGAAAATGAGATAAGTGGTTTGATCGGATGGCTCATGAGCAGTTCTATGCGGTAGATCCGATTCTCGAACGTATGGTACTTGTTTGTTTTATTACGTTCGTCATGAGGAATCGCTAAAAAGAATGGCTAAGTATTAAAAGACTATCTTATCTAACTCTTGTCAAAAGTTCTCTGAAGCAAGTTGTTGATAGAGGGTTTACGGGGTTGTGGATGGGTAGAGTTGTATGGTCGGGTTGACCATGAGAGGGTAGGGATCATTGCAACGATGTGTGGTCGAGTTCATTGGGAATGAACTGTGCCGTAGATTCGAGGACGAATCTATGTTAGTGGGGGAGAATTGTAACGCCCGTGTTCCGGAAAATAGAATTTCGGAATAATAACCGGGATTTATGCGTAGATTCTCTGGAAAATATTCCGGGAATTTTAGAAGTAATTTGGAAGTTACGCCGCATTTTTCCCGTAGGGGTGTGCGGGATCGATTGAGAAGTTTGGTGTCACCTTGTGAACTTTTGGAAAGTTCAAGGACCAAATGCTAAATAAGTTTAAGCTGAATCCAGCATTAGCTTCCAACCTCCCTACCTAGCCTACCCCCTACCTAGCAGCCTACTCCCTAGAGGTCCCCATCACCTTTCCTCATTTTTCCACCCCTAGAAAGAGGCCTATGCAGCCACCCTCCCCACCTCTCCATTATTCTCCTGCAGCCTCCAAAAAACTGCCGACACTTCACCTGCAAAAGAAGAGAAAGAGAGTTGGAGAGAAGGAGAGAAGGAGAGTTTGTGAGTTGTGTGTGGTGTGGAGAACAAGTGGGGCTTTGGCTTGTGAGCTGTGTGTGTGGGCGTGGAGAGGCTTTTAAGGAGAGCTTGGTGGCTGTCTGTGTGTTGGCGTGTGAGTCTCGAGGAAAAGGTGACGGAGGTTGCTGTGGTGGTGTGCAAAAGAGGAGTAAGTTAGAGAGCTGTTTCGTGGGTGAGAAGGAAAAAGAAGTTTGACCTAGCAAATCGTTTGCAAAGTTATTCACGTTTCCGTGAGGCGCTCTGTTTAAGACGCGAACCGGACCAACGTGGATTCAAAGGGCAATCGCGAGTTCGTCTGTCGATGGATCATCTTGAAACTTTGAAGTTAGCTTCAGGACATTTGGGGGTTGAGTTTCAACGGTGGGATTAAGATTTCAACGGCACGCGGTTGGGGGATTGAAGTTTATTCATTCCGGGAAGTTTTTGGGAATTTCCGTGCGTGGCTAAAGGAAAAGAGTTTGTTTGATCGTGGAATCAAGGCGAGGAAGAGGGGATGATCTAGGAACTCGTTGTGTGTTTAAGAGTCTTCCGCTATAAAAAGAGTTTTGTGTTGTTTAGTATTTTTGGATAATTAATCTAGCGATCTCGAGTCCGGTTTCTCGTTATCGAGAACCATTATAGACAACAGAAATTGTCTATGAAAGCCAAGGTGGCTATACAGACCAACTTCGACTCTCAACTCAAGTCGTCGTATTCTGGAAAGATCAATGGATTAATATCCTTTCGGTTATTTAAGTAAAATATTTATGTGTTATATTTTACTTATCGAGTTAAATAATTTTAATGCATGAGAAGTTGCATTGTTAAATGTTTTGGGAAGTTAATTATTATTTATGGGAATAATAATTAATTATTTATTTAAAAAAAAAAAAACGAGGGCGGTCGTTTCAATTTGGTATCAGAGCAGATCAATTGGTGACAGCTTCCCTGTGGGAAGGGTGTTAAAGGGTGAGGTCTTGGGTTCGAGTAACGCCAAGCGCACCAATAACCTACCTGGTGGGATATTGCCCCACAGGATAGAGGTTAGGGTCGATGCGATGCAGCGCCAGCTGGCTGTTGGTGGGTAGGTCCCACGGAGAGGGCTGTTACAGTCTGTATAGCCACCTTGGCTTTCATAAACAATTTCCGTTGTCTATAACGGTTCTCGATAAACGAGAAACCGGACTCGAGATCGTTAGATCATTTATCCTTCGGATTAATTAATCACACAGGATTTAATAGTATTTTACGATAATTCAACATAACAACAAATACTTAAACACAACCCGACATATCCTAGATCATCCTCCCATTCTCCGCCTTGATTCCACGGTCACACCTATTCTTTTTCTGCATCAAATAAAATGAGATGCATAAGTATTTCGACAAATACTTAGTGAGGCAATCCTCCCATCTACGAGCTATACACACAAACGATTAAAATTATTCAACATATTTAACACGAAATTACCGGCAATAAATCAACCATCTCAAGAAACACTCGATCTAGATCTCCCATGAGATCTTACGGCCTAATTCATGAAAACACATTAAACAATCCAATCACTTAGATAAGCTCATGGTCATGCACTCACCTTTAGCCACGCACGGAAATTTCCCAAAACTCCCCGGAAATGAATAGACTTCAATTCCCCAAACGCGTGCCTAACAATAATCAAATAACGAAACTTAAGACACAAGAAACCAAAATACACACAAATTGGTCGACCAGATCGACCAGATCGATCGATCCTGGTCAGGATCGATCGATCCCACCTTGCCGAGAACTTCACAGAACGATCGATCCTGGCCGGATCGATCGATCCCGCCCACATCGATCGATCCTGGCCGGCCGTGAGCTTACGAGATCCATCGTTCACCCCCAGATCGATCGATCCGTCCTGGATCGATCGATCCAGCCCTAGAACGATCGATCTCGGTGCAAATCGCCATCACCGACTTGCACCACTCACACCAACTTGGCCACGCGATCGAACACCAACTCCTCAACCACAACCACTGTCACGGAGTCACGTTCAAGCACTCTCCGCAACCAACACCGCTCACACCTCGTGTCCCCCAAAACACCGCCACACCAACACGTCTCCTAACACGTGTCTCGCACCTAGCCGAGACTCAACACCGGATGAACCAACGATTTGGAACATCTCCCGGCAACACCAACCCAACACACCAACATAAACAGACTAAGAGGAAAAGAACGTTACCCTAACTCACGGTGTTGACACAAGCTGCGAGGGAGCCACGAAGCTTCACCATCACGGCAACCTCCGTTCCTTCACCTCTTGTCTCTTACACCCACACAGAGCCACCAACTCACTCCTCTCTTGCTCTTCACACCCCACACACACAGCCACCAAGCTCACAAGAACTTCTCTCCTCTGCCTCAAGACAACTCAGCCTCACTCCTCTCTCACCAAAAGCTAACACTTAACTCTCTCTTCCTCCTTGCTGCAGATGGAAGTGAAGTGTCGGCAAATAACACAAGAAATGGTGAGTGGAGATAGTGGAGTAGGGCTGCTTGTAGGGAAATGTGGAGGATGGTGGAGCTGTTTGTGGAAAATAGGTGTAGAGAGGGGGTAACTCTAGGGGTTTAGGCTGCTGGTGGAAAGGGGTTGGTGAAAATCTGATTTAATCAGATTAGAATCATTTAAGATTTGGTCCCTGAACTCTCAAAAGTTCACAAACTGACCCCAAACTTCCAAAACGATTCCAAACACCCCTACGGGAAAATGCGGTGTAACTTCCAAATTACTCCAAAAATTCCCGGAAATATTTTCCAGAAATTCTACGCATAAATCCCGGATGTAATTCCGAAATTTCCATTTTTTCGGAACACGGGCGTTACACATACTACAGTCGCTTATTAGTTGCCAAAGTAGTCGAAAATTAGTCACTATATTTTGCGACTACGGTACAACTATTATATGACGATAAACTGTTCATGTGATTTAGTCGTAAATTAGCCATCAATTTGTGACTATTTTAACGACTATGCACTTTAGTGACTAACGATTTAGAACTATATGGTTTAGTTGCTATTTAGTCGTAACTCAGCATTTAGCGACTATTTTGCGACTTCTAGTTCAGTCGTTAAAACATTGTTTTCTTGTAGTTAGATACACAAAACTTTTCTTTTGCTTTTGTTTTTTTACATAAACTAAATTCGACATTATCTGATTTTGTCAAACTTAATTATAATAACAAAAAAATGCGAATTTTATTTGATTTTAATGATTTAAATGGAAATAAAAGAAAATTTGGAAATACATGAACTTTTTATGGTTTTTCTTTTAATGTAGCCAAAACAAAACTGAAGCAAATTCTTTTTTTTTTGGTGAAACGTCTTAAAGCAAATTAACAAGAAGAAAGCCAGAAACAAAATTTTGTATTTGATTATGGTATTTTATTAAAATTAAACGACAAAACTAAAAAATAAAAATCGAAATAGATATAGGTTGAAGGGATACAGCCTGAGGGATAGGAGGTTTTGAAGATCCGATACCAGAGTATGTAAGATTGGAATCACTCAAATATTAGATCACTTGATGATCACGAGATTCCAAACTTAACTTGCGGAAGGTGGAATTGATGTCGAGATGGAATGTGATAAGGGTGATTGACTCCTTCATTCAGTGACGAACAAGGATGTATCTATTACTATTATTAACTACTAGGAGTTGGCTCGGGCTACGCCCGGGTATATATTTGATAATTGACATGTTTGATAAGAAATACATATCTTTAAGTTCAAATTACAAAAAGTAGATTGGATTCACTTAATTGATCATTTTCATTAATAGTTGTTTTTCACGAATATATTTTTAAAAGTTACAAATTTTTGAGGTCAGTATTCTTTAGTATTATTTGTAATTTAATTGAATTATGTTTAAAAAGTAGTGTGTCAAATATTAAAAATATATATCATATTTATGGTGGTTTACACTTATGTCATGTTTGATAGCCTAGGTAACATTTTTTATTGTCTTTTTCAAATTTAATTTTAAATGTAAATATATGTCAAGTTTAATGTGTAATTCGTTCATAGATATAGTTCAATTATGTATATATTGTTATGAATTGTACTTCTTGCCCAAGTTATACTTTCTCTCCAAGTATTGTAATCCTATATATACTCTCTATTATTGATGGAATAAGACACATAATTCTCTCTCACTTTCTCTTATTCATAAGACGTTATCAGCACGGAACCATAGCCGTCTGAGCTAAAAGAGGTTTATGTCAAAACCCTAATCGATCATATCCGTTTTTCAAAAAGTCTTCGTCGACGTCACTGTTTTAGATTCCTGATCTCTCAGAATCTATGGTTTCATTCTAAGAGATAAGTAACATCATTTTTTTTCAATTCGTCTATGCTTTATGGTCAATCGCTTTGTTCGATTTTGCTTATTAGATCATGTTTCTATCGTTTGATTTGTTTATTCAGTTATAGCTTCATGAGATCGGTTTGTTCTCGATAGAATACCATTTAATTATTGATTCTTACACAAGTACAAACAGCTAAGTCCATCGCCATCTCATAATTTATTATGAAAATTTTATTAAGTTATCGGAGATCTTAGTATGGTGATCGTCACATGCCTTACGTTCTATTTAGTATGCAGTATGCCTCTTTGATATAATTTATTTTACTGTTCCATCTTTGACTTATGTGATTTAGTATATGGACTTGAAAAGAAATTAGTGGAGGTTCCTAAACTCTCATGTTGATCGACACATGCTTTATTATATATTAATTTATGACTGATTCATACTTTACTCATTCATGATTAGTGTTCGTTGGTTTGGTATTACGTTTGTCATGTGTAGTTTTAAGAATCGTTGTAGGTTACAACTGATTTAATAGATCATGAAATCTTTTTATTAAATCGTATATAATGATAGACTAATTGTTTCTTAGTATTTTGAAATAAAAGGTTTAATATAGGAGAATGAGCAAAAAAAAAAAAAACAAAAAAAATCTAAACTGAGTCTATGTGATGCTGTCTCCGTTCTCCGACGATGTCTCCGACCGTGATTTAAACCCTTTCCATCAAGAGAAATAATGGCATCGAGATAAGTAACATATAATTATATATTATACAGCTTTTACCATATTATGATAGTATCAAATATGAATACAAGTCATCATGCTTTATGCTTCGATCCGTTTGGTTAATTATCATTACACAAGGAGATCTATTTGTTATTGCTTGTTGCTTCATTATATAGGGTGTGTTCTTTTAACAGTCACCAGCGACTGATTTTTAATGAAGCCAGCGACTGTAAAATAGTCAGGTTGAAGAAAGAGCGACAGTCGCTGGTTGGATGGCAAGGCTTAGGTGAGTGTTGCTCCTATTTCTGGCGACTTCGAAATTCCAAAAATGAAGTCGCAGCGACAGAAAATGATGAGAAATAAGGAATGAAAAATATCAGGTGAAGAGGAAGAAAGAGCACTTTTTTGGTCGCCGTAGGTATCGCTGGTGACTGTTAAAAGAACACGCCCATATTGTTCCATGTTTTTGGTTTGGTAAATTATTGGTTTGTGTTGGTTTAACTAATCCTACCTTTGAGTTTCGATGTTTCATTAATATTCACTTTCAACAATCGATTGAGCTAAAAAAGATCTCTCCGTCTCTGTACCTGATCAAGATATACAACTAAAAAATTATGCTCTAATTTCTGCCATCTCAGTTTTTCGTCAATGGTGATTTCGATCTCCGTTATTGTCGAGATAAGTATTTCTCGCCATAGGCTTTTGATATCCTTAGATTTTACATGTTTTTATGGTTTATTTTCATAGATTCTTAGTTCCCATTTTGTATAGTTTTAGGAATTTTTTATGTATTTGAGTCTTGTATTTGCATGGTATCACATCTTAGAGTCCTAGGTTGTTTTATTGCATATTGCACATGTTTTGAGTCTTTTTAGGTGAATGGAATACCTTGGTGACTTGGAGGAAGGATGAGGGATCATTTGGAAGAAAATAAAAGAAATGATGTTTCGGAACCAATCCATAGGGTCTAGAAGATCTACTCATATGAAGGCTCTAAGTTGCGATTTGGCTTCAGCACTCTCTACAAAAGGCATAGGAAATTGAGTTAGCTTTCATGTGGAAGTGGTTTGAAGTAAATCCCATGATGCAATCAAAAGTTATGAACGTTGTACCGAAGGCATGTAAATCTGACAGCGAGCTGAAACTGCTGTAGACTTCATCAGATCGATCGATCCAAGGTGGGATCGATCAATCCAGCTCAAGCAAATTTGCGTTAACAATCAAGAACGACCAGAGCACATGAGAACGATCGTTCTGGTACCAGACCGATCGTTCCTTGGCCAGAACGATCGTTCTTACCACCCAGCCGCCCAAGACCCACATGATTGAGACATCAAACCAACTTCGTCTTTTCCTCTTTGACTCGATTTTCTGCCATTGGGAGGCAATTATTACACACTTTTGAGACTTCAGAAACTCTCTTGAGCTCTGAAAAACTTGAAGAAACAAGATCCAATCCATTGTTCTAGAGAAGAATTCTTATAACTTTTCTTGCTTATTTCAATAATATATCATGTTTTCTATAAATATTTGTGTTGATCTGGTTAATATGTGTGAGTAGTTCATCAATTGGGTTTTAGGGTTCTAAAGGAGATTCAATGATTTAGTGATATGATTGTTGTTTGGGGTTTATATTCCATAGATTCTTCAATTCATATGATCTTAATGCTAGATTAGGACTGATCACTCTAATCTTGATTTTAAGTTGTTCTATGCATCAAAAGTGTTTATAGAAGGCTTGAATAATATGAATTGAGCTTTGTATCTCTAGCCAACGAAAGTTGAAGCTAGATCATCATTGTGAACTTAGTGAACTTGTTTGTTAATGCGAATTTGGTTAGGAGATTTCAAACGAAAGTTTAGTAATCGAGTAGTCGAGTTTAGTGATTAATGCTTTGAAAGAAGGTTAGTCTAAACTTGTGTTCATGTTCAAGAATGGTTCTTAATTATTAAACCCCATACTTCATATTTTCATTTGTCATTGATATCCTAAAAGCCCTTTAGCCCAATATTTTTAAATCGCAAAGTTTACCGTTTAAATTTCTCGTATTTTTATTTACATGCTTACAAAACCAACCAACCATTTCGCTCTAGCTAATTTCGACTCTCGTAAATCCTTAGAGTACCATTGGTTCTTGTGGATCGACCCCGTATATACTACCTAGCGGTTAAGTGTATCGGGTTAAATACTCGAGCAATCAAGTTGGCGCCGTTGCCGGGGACCAATTGCGTTACCTAAAGATTTAGGACTAGTTGTTAGTCTAGAGTATTTTTTTATTTACGGTTACTTATAATCGCTTTCTTTTCCCTTTGATGTTTTCAGGTGCATGACCCGAAGTGAAGGTCCATCTAATCTTGTGGAATATCATAAGGAGATTGGGAAGTTGGAAAGAGCAAACAGAAGGAAGAAAAAGCTTGCTGAAGAAAGAGAAGCCGAAATGGCTCATGCTGGTCAAGGCGATAACGTTTTACCACCAGAAGAAGCTCCACACGATGGAGATAATGGAAGAGAAGAGTTGGAAGATCCTCCTCCTCCAGCTGCTTTCAACCCGAGGCCCGCGCCTGTTCGACGGACCTTGAGAGATCATGATGCTCCTAATCATCAAATGTACCGAGGAGGAGTCCGACATCCTCCTATCAATAGGAATGATTTCGAGATCAAACCGGGATTGCTAGCTCTTGTTAAGCAAAACCAATTCCATGGCCTACCTTCTGAGAATCCCGTCTATCACTTAGACAATTCCGAGGATGTGTGCGGTACAACGAGAATGAATGGGGTGCCAGATGATGCTGTAAAGTGCAGGTTGTTCTCGTTTTCCTTGACTGACAAAGCGCACCGATGGTTCAAGTCATTGGAGAGAGACTCCATTAGAACGTGGGACGAGTACAAAGCTGCATTCTTGGGTCAATACTTCACCCAAGCGAGAACCACTCTCCTTCGGAACAAGATCTCGAGTTTTCAACAAGGTGCAACTGAATCTTTTCATGAAGCTTGGGAAAGATTTAAGGATTACAAGAGGGAGTGCCCTCACCATGGGTTCACCCCCGAATCCCTCATCAACACATTCTATCGAGGGATTGATGAGAAATACAAGATGGCTTTGGATACAGCCAGCAATGGGGACTTCATGACCAAAAGCGAAGAAGAAGCCCAAATATTGATAGAGAATCTTGCAGCTAGCAATAGCAACCACTGTGTTGACTATGACAGAACTTTGAGAGGCGGTGGAACGGGAGAATCAAAACAAATTGCAGATTTGACTGCAAAAGTTGAGCAAATTTTGAGACGCGATCAAAGAGCCATTAACTATTGTGAAGATTCCGGAGATGGTCAAGCTTACCAAGATCAAGTTGGGGATGGCTTTGAAGACTTGCAGGCTGAGTTGAACTATGTGAATGGCCAGGGGAACTTTCAGAACCAGTTCAACCAAAACTACAGGAACCATCCCAACCTCTCATACAGAAGTACGAACGTTGAGAATCCTCAGGATCAGAGATACCCAGCACAGGTAAGACCACCAGGTCAACAGTATCAACCGAGGCAGTTTGTACCGAATCAGGGAGGTTTCAACAAGCCTTTTGAGCACAAAGGTCAGACACAGGGAATGGGATATAGGCAAGGAGGTTTTCAGCAGAGACCTCCATTTAACAACTTCCAGGGAGGTTACCAAGCCCCGCCCCAAGCTCCTGTGAACAATGCCCCTGCGTTTTCCTCTGGTGAAAGCGAAATGAAAACAATGATGCAACAGATACTCGAGGGCCAGAAGAAGAATGCTTCTGACATCAATTCCAAAGTGGACAACATGTACAGCGATCTCCACGGTAAATTTGAGACGCTATCTTCACACGTTAGGACGCTTGAGAATCAAGTAGCACAGACTGCGTCCACTTCTGCAAGACCAATGGGGGCTCTTCCTGTGAAACCACAACCGAACCCAAAAGACTACAACCATGGCAAAGAGTTTGTCAGTGCTATCACTTTGAGAAGTGGGAAACAGGTAGAACCGGTTTTGAAGAAAGAAAAAGTAGTAGAGGTTGATGATTCAGAGGAAGATGTTGTGAAAAGGAAGGTTGATGATGAATCACAAGTTGAAAATGTTGTAGCTAAGGAAGCAGCTGATGAAGATGAGGAGGTTGAGAACATTTTGCCTCCACCTTATATACCCAAGTTGCCATTCCCAGGTCGTTTAAGGAAGATTCAGAGAGAGAAGGAATATGCTCGTTTCGATGAAGTGATGAGGCAACTTCAAATCAAGCTCCCTTTTCTTGAGTTAGTCCAGAACATTCCTATCTACAGGAAGTATATCAAAGATATATTGACTAACAAGAGAACTCTTGAAGAAGGAGCGGTCTTGATCACACATGAATGTAGCGCCATTCTACAAAACACCATACCGAAAAAGAAAGAAGATCCTGGTAGTTTTGTTTTGCCTTGCAAGATTGGTGACTCGTTGTTTGCTAGATGTTTGTGCGATTTGGGAGCAAGTGTGAGTTTGATGCCCCTTTCAGTCTCAAAGCGGTTGGGAATTACAAACTTCAAACCATCAGGTATATCTCTCGTGCTTGCAGACCGTTCTGTGCGGTTTCCCATTGGAATAGCCGAAGATGTCTATGTGAGAGTTGGGACATTCCATATCCCAACTGATTTTATTGTTCTTGAGTTGGAAGAAGAACCAAAAGATCCGCTCATTCTTGGTAGACCATTCTTGCACACTGCTGGTGCATTGATAGATGTGAAGAGAGGCTTGATCAAGCTACAAGTTGGGGACATTGTCCAAGAGTTTGATATGGAGAGGGTGATGTCTAAACCAACCATTGAAGGTCAAGCATTTTGGATTGATATAATGGATGAGCTAGCTGATGAACTCTTGGAAGAGTTAAACACGGAGGATCCATTACAAATCGCTTTGACTAAGGAAGGAAATGAATATGGGTACCTTGGCGAAGCAACTACTGGTTTTGCCAAGATCTTGGATGAAAGTGCTGAGTTGAGTAGAGTGTCTACATTTGCTGTGCTAGACAAACCAAAGGTAGAAAATGAGGAAGTTGGTTCCACATCAAAAGACTGCGATGATTGGAGCGAACTCAAGGCTCCGAAAGTGGAACTCAAACCGCTTCCCAATGGGCTAAGGTACGCATTTCTTGGTCCTAATTCTACTTACCCTATCATAATCAATGCTGAGTTGAACAATGTGGAGATTGCCTTGTTGTTATGCGAGTTGAGAAAGTATAGAAAAGCCATAGGATATTCTCTTGATGACATAAAAGGAATTTCTCCTAATCTATGTATGCACCGGATATATCTAGAAGATGAATCAATGATGTCTATCGAACATCAGAGACGGTTAAACCCGAACCTCAAAGATGTCGTTAAGACGGAGATAATGAAACTTTTAGATGCGGGAATCATCTATCCTATCTCAGATAGTACTTGGGTGAGTCCGGTCCATGTTGTACCTAAGAAAGGTGGTGTCACTGTGATCAAAAATGAAAAAAATGAGTTAATCCCAACAAGAACTGTCACGGGACACCGAATGTGTATTGATTATCGAAAACTTAATTCTGCTACCCGAAAAGACCACTTCCCACTTCCCTTTATTGATCAAATGCTTGAAAGATTAGCAAACCATCCATACTATTGTTTTCTTGATGGGTACTCAGGATTCTTTCAGATTCCTATTCACCCAGATGATCAAGAGAAAACCACTTTCACATATCCTTATGGTACCTTCGCATATCGAAGAATGCCGTTTGGATTATGTAACGCTCCAGCCACATTTCAGCGTTGTAAGATGTCTATTTTTACTGAAATGATTGAGGATTTTATGGAGGTTTTCATGGATGACTTCTCCGTGCATGGCACGTCTTTTGCTGTTTCTCTGTCTAATCTGTGCAGGGTACTTCGACGCTGTGAGGAGAAACATTTGGTTCTGAATTGGGAGAAGTGTCATTTCATGGTGAGAGATGGGATTGTTCTTGGTCACAAGATTTCTGAGAAAGGCATCGAAGTGGATAAGGCTAAGATAGAGGTGATGATGAGTATGCAGCCTCCGAATTCAGTGAAAGGGATTAGAAGCTTTTTGGGACATGCTGGGTTTGATAGGAGGTTCATTAAGGATTTTTCCAAGATCGCTAGACCACTTACTCAGCTGTTGTGCAAAGATCAGAAGTTCGAATTCGATGAGGACTGCCACAAGGCATTTCAAACAATCAAGGAATCCCTTATTAGTGCTCCAATTGTGCAACCCCCTGATTGGGAACTACCTTTTGAGGTGATGTGTGATGCTAGTGATTATGCTGTAGGTGCTGTTTTGGGACAGCGAAAAGATAGGAAGATGCACGCCATTTACTATGCGAGTCGCACCCTTGACGGAGCACAATGCAACTACGCAACCACAGAGAAAGAGCTACTTGCGATTGTGTTTGCATTTGAGAAGTTTAGATCCTATTTGGTTGGGTCTAAGGTCATTGTTCATACCGACCACGCTGCTCTGAGATATTTGTTATTAAAGAAGGATGCCAAGCCGAGACTATTGAGATGGGTACTCTTGCTGCAAGAGTTTGACTTGGAGATCAAAGATAAGAAGGGCATCGAGAATGGAGTAGCAGACAACTTGTCTCGGTTAAGAGTTGAAGAAGAAATTCCAATGAACGACACTCTTCCAGGAGAAGAGCTTGCTCTAGTGGAAGACGGTTATGTCTATGAGGTGGAAAAGTCTCACGCCACAAGTGTATCCGAGCTTATGACAATAGACACCAAAGAGACAAACTTGCCGTGGTATGCGGATTTTGCAAATTACCTATCTTGTGATGTTCAACCTCCTAATTTCACCGGACATGATAAGAAGAAGTTTCTAAGGGATGTTCAACATTACTACTGGGACGAGCCATTTCTCTACAAGAGGTGCAAAGATGAGGTTTTCAGGAGGTGTATTCCCAAGAGTGAAGTAAACGGTATCCTTCTTCGTTGTCACGCTTCTGATTACGCGGGACATTTCGCCTCGTTTAAGACAGCTACAAAGGTTCTACAGGCTGGTTTTTGGTGGCCTAGTCTGTTTAGAGATGCTCATGAGTTTGTTGCAAGGTGTGATGCTTGTCAGCGGAAAGGTAATATCAGCAAGAGAAATGAAATGCCGCAAAACTTCATTCTTGAGGTTGAAGTGTTTGACGTGTGGGGGATTGATTTCATGGGGCATTTTCCGTCATCCTACGGAAATGAATATATCTTAGTCGCTGTAGACTATGTGTCCAAATGGGTGGAAGCAATTGCCAGCCCAACAAATGATGGAAAAGTGGTGCTGAAAATGTTTAAAAAGATCATCTTTCCTCGATTCGGAGTACCACGTGTGGTGATTAGTGATGGTGGGAAACACTTCATTAACAAAGTTTTTGAAAACTTGTTAGCAAAACATGGTGTAAAGCACAAGGTAGCAACCCCCTATCACCCTCAAACCAGCGGACAAGTGGAGATCTCCAACCGCGAGATCAAAGGAATCCTAGAGAAGACCGTAGGAAGGTCGAGAAAGGATTGGGCAGCGAGGCTTGATGATGCCCTTTGGGCATATAGAACTGCATTCAAGACACCTATTGGAACCACGCCTTTCAATCTCATCTATGGAAAAGCATGCCACCTCCCTGTTGAGTTGGAGTACAAAGCTTTGTGGGCGACAAAGATGATGAACTTCGATATCAAAACCGCAGCAGAAAAGCGCTTGGTCCAACTCAATGAGTTAGACGAGATTAGGCTAAATGCCTATGAGAGTTCAAGGATCTATAAAGAAAGGACCAAAGCACTTCATGACAAAAAGATTACCCTTAAAAATTTTTCTGAAAACGATAAGGTACTCCTTTTTAACTCACGTCTTAAACTTTTTCCAGGAAAGCTAAGATCGCGATGGTCCGGACCGTTCACAATCAAGGAAGTGAAACCAAATGGTGCAGTGGTTCTGTTGGACACAAATGGAAAACCATTTACTGTAAATGGTCAGCGAGTCAAACCGTATCTTGCGGGAACAACTCCTGAAGAAGGCACCATGGTTCCTCTCGAGGATCCAACCCAAGTCTAAACCCACGCAGCGAATTAAACGTCAAGCTCAGAGACGTAAAACAAGCCATTGGGGACTCCCCCATTTTCTATCCACTGTATATAAGGTTTTATTTGTTTTCCTAAATATGCTGTTAATCTACTATATTTTCATTTTACTAGAAGTTGGTAAGAAAGAATTCAGATCAAATCATGGATGGAATGAAACAACTCCAAATCCTCCTAATCCTCTTCATAGTATTCAGTAAAATTCACTTCTAAAGTACATTATGCATTTTGCTCTTCCTCACGTTATTTTCACACCGAGACGGTGCGAAATAAGTTGGAGGGAGTTAGAGATTTTGTTATCTAATGTTGTGTTTTATTTTGGTTTTCCGTTTTTATATTTGAGTCATGCATTGTCAAAAATTTCTATATTTTCATCATGAAGATTTGCATCTCATTGTATTATATTGGTTTGCATATCCATTTGGGATATTAGCCTTCTTAAAATTTACGCTTAGGATTAAGATCGTTGCCCTTAGTCATGGTTATCTATTGCTTGAACTTATCTACAACTTCTACTTAGGTAAAGCTCACTTGATTTTTGATGCTTCTCTATGAATTTGAAACTTAATTCGAACATTAATACTCTTGCTTAGGGTAATTCGAATGCATTCTCATGGTCGACTATATGTCACATTCGGGTTTTCTTATTCATTTTACCACCCTTGTGCTTACCCGAATGGTCATTCTCATTTTAAGAGTGATCTCCCTACCCATAAACCTTAACCATTTCTTTCAAACCCCTGATTTATTTGATGAAGTGAGGCCTCTTGTTGATAATGCTTTAATTTTGTAAAAACTTGAGAGTATCGGGAACGACGAAGGCTTATCTCTCGTTCTAAGCTAGCAATGGTAAGTCTAGCGATTAGGATGGGAATGAAAGGCTGGATTGGTTCAATCGGGTAGTTTGTTAGGGTGTTGAAAATAAAGCTTGATCAGTTCGATGAAAATAATCCTTGGGGAATCTAAGTGGAAAGTCAAATAAATCTAAGTCTTTATCTATAAAAAAAAAAAAATTTCTGAAAAGAAAAATGTTGATCTCTCGTGTTTGAAATAAAAGTAAGTGTTGAGAGCAAAAGAAAGAGATAACAATGGAGTTAAGTGTTTTATGAAAGTATTTTCCCCATGAAACTGATAAAAGAGGCTGATCACGAAGTTTAAAGTTACGAAAAAGGGTAGAAACTAGGATGCTTATTATGAGATGGGGTAGAATAACGAGAAGTAAACTTTGTATGCATCAATTGTTCCCCTTCTTAGATAGATTTTGCATTTGATAAAGCATTCCTATGTTTTGAGAGAAGCTACCCAAAAGAGAAACACTTCTGAAACCACCGCAAAAAGCTTTAACCCACAAACTGATTGAGAATGATTTGGTTTCCCTTAGCAAGACCGCACTAAAAAGATCATAATGAATGTTAAAGAGAAGTATTCGATTTGATTGTGAGTTTTTGCTTAAGTTTAAGGGTTTACCGAAAGAATGAAATGTTTGTTCTTGCACCTTATAACCATCTTTGAGGACAACGCGTTTAATCCTTCGTTTGGAATTTTCTAGCTTTGTCAAACTTGCCTATAACTGTTTCTACTTGTTTGCTTGCGGACAAGCAATGGACAAGTTGGGGGGAGTTGATATCCTTAGATTTTACATGTTTTTATGGTTTAGTTTCATAGATTCTTAGTTCCCATTTTGTATAGTTTTAGGTATTTTTCATGCATTTGAGTCTTGTATTTGCATGGTATCACATCTTAGAGTCCTAGGTTGTTTTATTGCATATTGCACATGTTTTGAGTCTTTTTAGGTGAATGGAATACCTTGGAGACTTGGAGGAAGGATGAGGGATCATTTGGAAGAAAATAAAAGAAATGATGTTTCGGAACCAATCCATAGGGTCTAGAAGATCTACTCATATGAAGGCTCTAAGTTGAGATTTGGCTTCAGAACTCTCTACAAAAGTCATAGGAAATTGAGTTAGCTTTCATGTGGAAGTGGTTTGAAGTAAATCCCATGATGCAATCAAACGTTATGAACGTTTTACCGAAGGCATGTAAATCTGACAGCGAGCTGAAACTGCTGTAGACTTCATCAGATCGATCGATCCAAGGTGGGATCGATCGATCCAGCTCAAGCAAATTTGTGTGAACAATCAAGAACGACCAGAGCACATGAGAACGATCGTTCTGGTACCAGATCGATCGTTCCTAGGCCAGAACGATCGTTCTTACCACCCAGCCGCCCAAGACCCACATGATTGAGACATCAAACCAACTTCGTCTTTTCCTCTTTGACTCGATTTTCTGCCATTGGGAGGCAATTATTACACACTTTTGAGACTTCAGAAACTCTCTTGAGCTCTGAAAAACTTGAAGAAACAAGATCCAATCCATTGTTCTAGAGAAGAATTCTTATAACTTTTCTTGCTTATTTCAATAATATATCATGTTTTCTATAAATCTTTGTGTTGATCTGGTTAATATGTGTGAGTAGTTCATCAATTGGGTTTTAGGGTTCTAAAGGAGATTCAATGATTTAGTGATATGATTGTTGTTTGGGGTTTATATTCCATAGATTCTTCAATTCATATGATCTTAATGCTAGATTAGGACTGATCACTCTAATCTTGATTTTAAGTTGTTCTATGCATCAAAAGTGTTTATAGAAGGCTTGAATAATATGAATTGAGCTTTGTATCTCTAGCCAACGAAAGTTGAAGCTAGATCATCATTGTAAACTTAGTGAACTTGTTTGTTAATGCGAATTTGGTTAGGAGATTTCAAACGAAAGTTTAGTAATCGAGTAGTCGAGTTTAGTGATTAATGCTTTGAAAGAAGGTTAGTCTAAACTTGTGTTCATGTTCAAGAATGGTTCTTAATTATTAAACCCATACTTCATATTTTCATTTGTCATTGATATCCTAAAAGCCCTTTAGCCCAATATTTTTAAATCGCAAAGTTTACCGTTTAAATTTCCCGTATTTTTATTTACATGCTTACAAAACCAACCAACCATTTCGCTCTAGCTAATTTCGACTCTCGTAAATCCTTAGAGTACCATTGGTTCTTGTGGATCGACCCCGTATATACTACCTAGCGGTTAAGTGTATCGGGTTAAATACTCGAGCAATCAGCTTTTATCATGATTTATGCTATTAGTGATGCACCTAAATAAATCAGCATGTTAATTTAAAATTATGTTAAAACTATCGTGAAGTGATTATATGATTAGTGAAACATTCACGGAATTTGTGGTTACAAAATTAGATCTTCTTTCACTCGAATTTTGCACGGAGTTATTTTAACCGACTTTTGCACATATGATTATATCACAGATTTTGCACAGAACATTTTTATTCAGGATTTTGGAAATACATGATTGTGTACGGATTTTGCACGGACATGATTTCATACGAATTTTACAGAGAACAATTATAGTTTATTATGATTTAGCACTTTATTTGCAATGATTTTACGATTCTTGTTTGTTCTCATGTATAACCTGATTTTGCACGAAATTTATACATGGTTATCAAAAGATCTTGTTTGATGAATTAAATGAATTGATTAAGAACCTAGTTTTATGGCATGATACAAATGAACTAGTGAATGATAATGATTGCTTGAGTTATTTGATTTATTTAATCTTATATTATATTATCATTTATTTTGTTTGAAAAACAATGAATTGTGGAGATATCTGATTGGCAGACAGTGTGAATAGTTACACTATTCTGAAAATAAAAGATATTTATCTCATTTGAAAATGAAAGAGACTAGTGTGAGTACTATCTCGGGTAGTGCAAAGATAATTGAAAGCTCAGAAAGAGCATATATGTTATTGCATATATGTTATTGCCTATGAGAACGCAACTTGAAATTGTTGAATGCGTTATAAAGTCTCGGAGAATTCTATTGAGTTTATGGATATCTGCAGAAATGGATATCGTATTGAGACTATGAGCGAAGGAAAAGATATACTTTCAGATAATAAGGCTCTAAAATTATTGTGAAAAAACTACCCATATTCTCCACTGGATTGTATTGTACTAAGACTAGTACGATTGAGGCAAATGCTAAAGTAAACTAGAAGTTTACTGAGAACCTTAATTGATATAAGACTCGAAATGAACTAGTCTTTGAGCCGGATCTGAAGTGGAAACGAAGTTAGCTCGAAGCTCCTCCTCCGCTACAACTCACAAAAACCGGTGTGGACGGCTAGACAAGCAGCTCGAAGCTCCTCTTGTGAAACCGGATGGATGGGGTCGTGATGGTGGATCGATAAGCACCACAGGGAGTGTGAAAGGCTCCTTGATACAGCTTAAGAATCGTGGCTTTGTGAATCACACACAAAGACAAGATCTGAGACAAAAGTTTCAGCAACTTTCAAGCTAGAAGAAATTCGGTTCTTTATTGATGTAGGGTAAATAAAAAGATACACGGCCGGGGATCTTATAGTTTGATCCTTACGGCTACAACCTCTAGGGTTGCGACTCAAAACAAAAACAACAGGACTTGTACGAAAATAAAAGAAAACGACACACACTCTCAATGGAAACAACATGCTGTTTCCTTATATGGAAAGTGTAGCTACAGACACAAAATAAAAGAAATAAAATAAAAGACTCTGCTGGGACTCGAACTAGACTCATTGTGGGCTTACTAGAGCCACTAGGCCGAGGCCATATCACCTGCAAGGAAACAGAAATAATTAAACACAAATCGTACCTGACTTGGACGAGAAGTCATCGCAGCTAGGTCTATGGTTGGTCCGTTGTTCGGGACATCTTCAGCTGTGTCGAGTAGAGCTTGTATGGATACATTGAATTCTTCTCTTAGTTTATCCCTCCTAGCTCTTGTGATAGGTCCAACTACTTCTGGAATCTTGATGACATGGTCGTCCTCCACTTGATGCACTTGGTCCGCTACTTGCTTGTTGTGTGATCCTATATTCAACTCCTTGGCTTTTGCTCGGGTTATTGGACCTTCTTGAGTCTTCTCTTGAATATTTGTCACTTCAGTATGCCCCTCATGTGTGTCCTCGTCAGATAGTTCAGTTACCGGATTGATGTCCGCATCATACTCTCCCTCTTGAGAAGGTTTTGTCCTCAAAACTTGTTCATCTGAGACATAAGGTGAAAGGTCAGCAACATTAAAGCTATGTGAAATGTTGAACTCACCTGGAAGCTCCAGCTTGTAGGCGTTGTCGTTGATTTTCTCAAGTACTTTGAACGGTCCATCGCCTCGAGGTGCTAGTTTGGAACTTCTCTTCCGAGGAAACCTCTCCGGTCGCATGTGAATCCATACCCACTCTCCGGGCTCAAAGATGACTCGCTTGCGTCCTTTGTCCCTTTGCGCTTTGATCTTCTCATTCTTCTTGAGAATCTTATCTCGTGCTTGTTCATGTAGTTTCTTGATGTATTCGCCTCGGTTCTTGCCATCGACATTGATTTGTTCGGTGTGTGGTATAGGAGTTAAATCAATCGGTGTTAAGGGCCTGAAACCATACACAATCTCAAAGGGAGAAAGATTAGTAGTAGAGTGCCTGGCATGATTATAGGCGAACTCAACAAATGGTAGACATTGAACCCATGTTTTTAAGTTCTTTCCGAGTGTGGCTCTAAGTAAAGTGGAAAGGGTTCGGTTTACCACTTCCGTTTGTCCATCCGTTTGTGGATGACAAGTAGTTGAGAACAAGAGCTTTGTCCCCATCTTTCTCCACAAGGTTCTCCAAAAGTGTCCTAAAAATTTGACATCACGGTCAGAGACAATAGTTCTAGGAACACCATGTAATTTTACCACTTCTTTGAAGAACAGATCGGCGATTTGGGAGGCATCATTGGTCTTGTTGCACGGTATGAAATGTGCCATCTTCGAGAATCTATCAACCACCACGAAGATTGAATCCTTGTGCTGAACCTGTGGTAACCCTAAGACAAAATCCATGGAAATATCTTCCCAAGGGGCGTTAGGGATAGGCAAAGGTAAGTATAATCCGTGAGGATGGGACCTGGATTTGGCTTTGTGGCAAGTCACACATTTGGCACAAGTCTTCTCGACGTCCTTCTTGATATGAGGCCAATAGAAATGATCCGTCACTACAGCCAATGTCTTGTCAACGCCAAAATGACCCATAAGACCACCTCCGTGAGCCTCCTTGAGCAACAAGTCACGCATGGATCCTCTTGGTATGCATAGTCTTTTATCCCTGAAAAGAAATCCATCATGCAAATAGTAGGAATGGAATTCACCCTTACCACAGGCTTCATAAGCCTCGGAAAAATCAGGATCCGTGGCATAGTGATCCTTGAGATGCTCAAACCCCATGATCTTGGCTTCTAGCGTGGTGATTAGTATGTATCGTCGGGATAAGGCATCAGCTACCACATTTTCCGCGCCCTTCTTGTACTTAATGACGTAAGGAAACGTTTCTATGAACTCCAGCCATCTTGCATGTCGCCTCTTGAGTGTTGTTTGTCCTCGGAGATGCTTGAGAGTCTCATGATCGGTGTGGATGATGAACTCCTTGGACAGTAGGTAGTGCTGCCAGGTTTGTAAGGCTCGGACTAGGGCGTACAACTCTTTGTCATATGTCGGGTAGTTGAGTGCAGCTCCGTTGAGTTTCTCACTGAAGAAGGCCACGGGCTTCTTGTTCTGGTGTAGCACGGCTCCAATTCCTAGACCTGAAGCATCACATTCAATCTCGAAGATAAGGTCAAAGTTAGGTAAAGAAAGAACCGGTGCTTGTGTTAGCTTCTCCTTCAAGGTATTGAAGGCTTGTTCTTGAGCAACTCCCCACTTAAATGGCTGATTCTTCTTGATCACGGCTGTGAGTGGTGCAGCTACCGTGCTAAAATCCTTGACGAATCGTCTATAGAAGCTAGCTAGTCCGTGGAAACTCCGAACATGTCCGATGGTAGTGGGAGTGGGCCAATCTCGGATAGCTTTTATCTTCTCTTCATCCACCTGTATTCCTTGTTCACTAATAACAAAACCTAAGAACACAAGTTTGTTAGTACAAAAGACGCACTTCTTTAGGTTAGCGTATAAGCTTTCCTTCCGAAGTGATTTAAATACAAGTTCTAGGTGTTCTAAATGATCCTTAAGATTTTTGCTGTAGATTAATATGTCATCAAAATAAACTACTACAAATTTTCCAATATAAGAACGAAGAACCTGGTTCATCAAGCGCATGAAGGTGCTGGGGGCGTTGGTGAGACCAAAGGGCATGACAAGCCACTCGTATAGCCCCTGTTTTGTTTTGAAAGCAGTTTTCCATTCGTCGCCTTCGCGCATACGTACTTGATGATATCCACTTTTAAGATCCACCTTTGAGAAGAGTGTGGAACCGTAGAGCTCGTCTAACATGTCGTCGAGACGTGGGATAGGGTGCCGGTACTTGATGGTTATGTTGTTGATGGCACGACAGTCTACACACATTCTCCAAGTGCCTCCTTTCTTTGGTACGAGCAGAACGGGCACAGCACATGGACTAAGACTTTCTCGGATGTAACCTTGGCCTAATAAATCATTGATTTGTTTCTCCAATTCCTTGCTTTCCTCCGGATTCATCCTATAAGCGGGTTTGTTCGGCAGAGCTGTTCCTGGAACCAAATCGATTTGATGTTCTATGCCTCTAATTGGTGGTAGTCCGGGGGTAGTTCTTCGGGAAATACGTCCAAGTAACTCTGGAGTAAGGGTTGGACTTCCTCAGGAATTTCTAGATCACCTGTATCTGCACTTAGACATTCTTGGTAGAACATTAGTAGTAGGGCGCCCTTGGCACCAAGGGACTTACCAACTGATCCGTAGCTTACGTACAGGTTCGATGTACTTACCTCTCCGTCCTTAGCCATTTTTGCGTGAAGTGCATGAACTTGTGAGGGACTGAGGGGTGCAAGAGTGAACTTACGGTTTTGGTGTGTCACCGAGTATTGGTTAGTACGTCCATCATGTTGAGTTTCTCGGTCAAATTGCCAGGGTCTCCCTAAGAGGAGGTGTCCGGCTTGCATGGGCACTACATCACAAGTAACTTGATCAACATACTTACCAATGCTAAATGGAACCGTTACCTGTTCGGAGACCTTCATCTCGGCCTTGTCATTGAGCCACCGAAGCTTGTATGGGCGTGGATGCTTGGTTTTCACGAGACCTAATTTCTCAACAAGAAGCTTGCTGGCCACGTTAGTACAAGAACCACCATCTATAATTAAATTGCAAACCTTGCCATTGATGGTGCATCGTGTATGAAAGAGATTTTCTCTTTGTGCGGTCTCCTCAGGTCCTACTTGGACATTGAGAACCCGTCTTATCATGAGTGATTCCCCAGTGTCCGGATACTCTATGTCTTCCCCGTGTTCTTCGGACTCGTCTACAGCCTCATCTTGCGACTCGTAATCTCCCGTGTTGGTGACGATCATTACTCTCCGGTTTGGGCAGTCTCTTGATATATGCCCTCTTCCCTGGCACTTAAAACAAGTAATGTCACGAGTTCGATTATATTGGTTAGAAGACTTACCTTGTTCGTCACGGAAACTCCTTTGTGGTTCGGGTGCCCTTGATTTGAACCTGGAATCTATCTCAACAGCTTTTCCTTTGTCTTGTACTTTGGACACATCATTCTTCCATGTTTGTGGAACATTTCTGGCACGATTGTTGCTGTTATTCTTGTGCTTAATCTGCTGCTCTATCTGGACCGATAGGTGTAGGAGTTCATGTAAACTCTTGTACTTGGCACGCTCAACTTTTCTTTGAATCCTATCTTGTAATCCATCGATGAATTGAGCCATCATAGCCTCCTCGGATTCTTCCAACTCCAGCGAGTTCATTAGCTTTTCAAACTCCTCATAATAGTCCTCCACGCTCCTTGTTCCCTGTGTCAACTTACGGAAACGTTTTTGTAAGTCTCGATGAAAATGTTCAGGGACATACCTTAACCTCATTAGGTACTTCATGTCGGGCCAGTTGGTGACAGCTCCAAAGTGAAGTCGTCTCCGTTCAGCTATTGTTCTGTCCCACCATGCTAGGGCGTTTCCCGTGAGTTGAGCCGCAGCTACAGCCACCCTTTTGTTCTCTCGGTACCCATAGCATTCAAAGATATACTCAAGTCTCCTTTCCCAATCCAAGTAAGCTTCGGGATCAGTTTTGCCTGCAAAAGATGGTGGAGTTAGCTTGATATCGTGATTATTTTCTCTAGGTTCTACCTCTCTTGGTCGGTGTCTCCGTAGAGGATCAACTCGACGTGGTTGTCGAGCTAGCGTGTCGAGTGAGTCTCCATCGGATTCTGAGAGAACTTCCTCTTCAGGATCAGGGGGGTGTTGTTGTGGTTGTTCCAAGCGGGTGAGGCGAGTGCCAAGTTCTTGGTGATTATCAACAATGCGTTGAGTCATAGCTCTCATGTCGGCTTGCATTGCACGTAAAACTTCCATCATATCTTGTTGACATTCAGGACCTCCGTCAGCCATGCTTTACTCCAATCCGACCTGAATCCAAAGTGCTAAGGATACTGTAGATTTTCCTAGCAAAAAGAATCAACACAAGAATCAAGTTTTCTCAAACAAAACAGATAAACAACAAAGGAAATTGCAGTTTAGGTTTTGATATGGGAAAAATACGAAATTATGCTCAGAAATCAAAATAACAATTTTTATATTTTCTGAAGAGTTTAAAGAAGCAACAACAAAAGACGAAATATTTTTATGAGGTTTTATGATTTTATGAAAATTGAAACAAACAGACGGGTAAAGCAGATTCGTTTTTTTTTTTTTTTTTTTTTGACAAGGAACTAAAATATCAAATGAATTTCTAAATTACTGAAAACAATTTTCCTGGATGATAATGCGAGATTAGAATCCAAAACAAAAGACGAAATATTTTTATGATTTTTTTATGATTTTATAAAATTCAAACAACAAGACAGACGAACTGAATTGAAACAAAACTAATATGAAAAGAAACAACCTGGGATAGGAAAAACCAAAGGCAGGAACCTTTGGCTCTGATACCAATGATATAAGACTCGAAATGAACTAGTCTTTGAGCCGGATCTGAAGTGGAAACGAAGTTAGCTCGAAGCTCCTCCTCCGCTACAACTCACAAAAACCGGTGTGGACGGCTAGACAAGCAGCTCGAAGCTCCTCTTGTGAAACCGGATGGATGGGGTCGTGATGGTGGATCGATAAGCACCACAGGGAGTGTGAAAGGCTCCTTGATACAGCTTAAGAATCGTGGCTTTGTGAATCACACACAAAGACAAGATCTGAGACAAAAGTTTCAGCAACTTTCAAGCTAGAAGAAATTCGGTTCTTTATTGATGTAGGGTAAATAAAAAGATACACGGCCGGGGATCTTATAGTTTGATCCTTACGGCTACAACCTCTAGGGTTGCGACTCAAAACAAAAACAACAGGACTTGTACGAAAATAAAAGAAAACGACACACACTCTCAATGGAAACAACATGCTGTTTCCTTATATGGAAAGTGTAGCTACAGACACAAAATAAAAGAAATAAAATAAAAGACTCTGCTGGGACTCGAACTAGACTCATTGTGGGCTTACTAGAGCCACTAGGCCGAGGCCATATCACCTGCAAGGAAACAGAAATAATTAAACACAAATCGTACCTGACTTGGACGAGAAGTCATCGCAGCTAGGTCTATGGCTGGTCCGTTGTCCGGGACATCTTCAGCTGTGTCGAGTAGAGCTTGTATGGATACATTGAATTCTTCTCTTAGTTTATCCCTCCTAGCTCTTGTGATAGGTCCAACTACTTCTGGAATCTTGATGACATGGTCGTCCTCCACTTGATGCACTTGGTCCGCTACTTGCTTGTTGTGTGATCCTATATTCAACTCCTTGGCTTTTGCTCGGGTTATTGGACCTTCTTGAGTCTTCTCTTGAATATTTGTCACTTCAGTATGCCCCTCATGTGTGTCCTCGTCAGATAGTTCAGTTACCGGATTGATGTCCGCATCATTAATGTTTGACACGACCGGTTAGGCCATACCGGTTTGATGATAATGCGAAAGATAATAATGAATTCATGTGGACATTCATTGAATAACGAGAGGATTTCTCCTAATGATTTTACTTGTGCTGCCTATTAAAAAAGGAAACCTAATCATAAGGCCTTCACCAGCAGAGATAAATTTTGAATCGATCAAATTTTTGGATCGGATACAAGGAGTTATTTGTGGACTGTTCATCCACCGTGTTGAACCTTTAGATATGGTTATAACTTAAATCGACTAGATGGTGGCATGTATCCTTGTTATTGACCCTCAACTACGTGTTTGCGAGGCTACTTGGTTAATTAATAATGCTTGTAAATTCCATTGGAATAGGTGTTGAACATCTTGTAGCTCATGTTCATACACAAGATATTAAATGTTGTAGCATTGATCCGCATCAAGCCAACGAATTATTATGAGATCTCCCATTACAATTGGTTTTTGGTCAGGAACCAGATATTTCCCATCTTAAAGTTTTTGGATGTGATATATATGTTAAGTTACTCCACCACAAATATCTTAGATAAGACCTCAAAAGAGGTTGGAAAGTATGTTGGATATGAAACTCCCTTGAAGAGGAGAGTGTTATTTCAGTGAGTTAGTAATACCAACCTAAGGGCGAGAAAGTAATCAGCTGGAAAAGAAATTGATTGAAAGGAATTATCTTTGATCCTCGTCGAAAGAAATAATGTGAACCAAAAGTTCGAAAGATAATTGATATGAAGAGTTTAGCGTATTGATTGCCAGACGCTTACTGACCTGAATAGTGTGATAAAGTCACATATATATTACAGCTATGCTTCTATTATAATTAATGTCCTAGAAGGACAATATCAACTACAAGTGAGTCTAAAGATCGCATGAAGCGTTATAGATTTTGGTTCCAAAGATAAAAATCCTCGGAAAATAAAAAGGAGCAAATAATATAAATGGCAGAACCGAGGTAGTAAAGAGATTAAAGATCTCCTAAGTGAGACATTTGACATGACAAAGAAAGAAATTTAGGTACCTAGTAATGATCATGATAAGAGATTTCAAATGTTGAGTCATGTCTGGAATGGAACCAAAAAAGTAGATCGACGTCAATAATATTTGTGCATGCAATGTAGCAGTTGATGTAAAAGATGAAAATCAAGGATCATAAACCGCGGTATAAAAGTTTATTAAAGTGATCATAACCACGGTATAGAAGTTTATTAAAGGGATCATAAACTGCAGTATAAAAGTTTATGGAAAGTGTACACAAAGTGATGATTGGCCAAAGTAAAAGAAAAAAAAATCTCTTTTAGAGATAAGTATGTGGACTAGTAGTCCGTACACATAAATGTGTGAAAAAGTGGGACAAGAGGAACAAAAATTATGAATTTATGAGAGATACATAAAGGTTCTCAGAAAGACCTAGAAATCTCTTGTGGTGGATGGAACTATGTTTAAGTTCCTAAATAGTCTGGCAGTAAGAAATTTTTTTTATTTAGTCCCAAGAGTTCAACTGCTAGAAGCAGCTCCAAAAGGATTTAAATTGCTAGAAGCAATTCAGAAAGTTTTAAACTGCTAGAAGCAGGCATAAGGGTTTAAGATACTATAAATGCATAAGTATTGGTAGCGTGCAGTATATACTATGTAAAGTATATGGATTAATACAATAAGGCATATGTGTAATTATTTGAACTCTGATGAGGACATCCCTACAAGCACCCCTGGAGCTGAGGAGAGTGTCATTTCAATTCCACAACCTAGGAGAAGTCCCAGAACAAGAGGAGGGCTCAAGAGTGTAAGAGAAGACTTTAACAAGTCCATAGAGAGCTTGATTACTCAAATGGAACATGAAGAGCTTAAGGGGACACTTCTCACTAAGGAGATCAATCAAGAAACTCCAATGGATCCGACAAACATGGGAAACACCTTACGAGATGAGGATTCAAAGCTGGTTATACGCGCACAACTCAAGTCTTCATCAATAGCGTTTTTTCCGGTTTTACAAGGACATCAAGAATCAACACTCTTCGTCATCACCAAGAACGCAACATGAGTATTTGAATTATGTTTGGACTCATGAGTGTTTTATGTTTATTTTGCAGGGATTCTTTTTATTTTCTTTGAGTCTTAGAACGTCCCAGCATTTTGTAACTTAGAGTCTAGAGTGTGCGTTGTTTTCGTTATTTCCTTATTTGTATTATTTTCGCCAAGAAGCCACCAGCTGCTGAGCTCTATATAAAGCTCCTTCTCAGCTTGTATTATTTTTTACCCTATCAATAAAGAAAAATGAATTTATTCTCTCATTGAGAAAACCTTAGCCGCTTCCTCCTTTGTGCGTGAGACTCGCTTGAAGAGAAAACTCAGACTTATCAAAGCTTTGTCACCAGCTTTGTGGCGTCACTCGATCCCCTTGTTACCTAGCATCCATTTCATCTCATCGCCACTCTCAAACTGAGTGTTACCACCGTTTGAAAGGCTCCATTCCAATCCACTTTGATCCCTTCTCCGTCAATCAAAGAGAGTGTTACCACTCGTTTTTTGGCTCCACATCTATCCCCATTCAACTCACGGTCGGTGGCTATACCATCTGGTATCAGAGCCGAAAGGCTTCAAATCAAGTCGTAGAGAAACCCTTGTTGTGTCGTTCTTGTTTGGTTCTTTGCTTTCTCATCGATTACTTGTTATTTTTTTCTATTTTGTTTCTTTTCTTATTGTTTTGCTTCATATCTATCAGAAAAAAAAAAAAAAAGCCATAAAAATTGTCTGCTTCATTGTTTAATTTTTGTTTCAGTTGTGATAAAAGTCAAAAAGAAAAAAAAAAGGGTTTCTAGCCGCCGCATCATTGGTTTCACACTTTCACGTGTCTTGTGTCTTAATCTGTTTTTCTTTCATTTTGTGTTTCGTTTAAAAACACCTCATCACCAATTCGTGTCTGCACCTTGTTAGTGGCTTCGTCTAGGATTGTACTTAATGCTTCTTTTAGCTTGATCACCTAGAAGTATGATATTAGGTTGTTAAATTGGCGTGAGTGATTTATGATCTGAACTAATCCTAGTGAGCATGTTAGATATTCACAATGACAGTTGGTGTAGATAACTTGTGAACATATCGAATTTGTACTTAAAGCTTGTCAGAACTTTAGCATGCGCAACGACAGTTGGTCTCTTAGGTTTATGTCATAGATAGTTTTCGCAACGACAGTTGGTTAGTTATGCATTAGTGATTTGAGTTCTAGAACGGTTTTTAATTAGATCTTGACCAGTTGTTAATTCCTGCTTTGATTGATTTCCTGATAAGTTCCCTAGACCTGACGCTTTTCCCCATTGATTTACATCTCTATTTACTTTCCTTGCATTCTTATTTCAATATATCTTTATTGCTTAGCTGAGCTTGAAACGAAAATGTCTATTGCGAAGCCACATAGTCCTTGTGGATGCAATCCCTAAGTACTACCGTGATCTCTTAATTTGAGAGAGTAGCTCTAGGGTTAATTTGACCCCTGTCACTAATCTAACAGACGAACAGACGAAATTATACAATAAGATATATGATGCAGTTACCAACGATACAGGAGGTATGTTCTTTTTATACGGTTTTGGAGGGACTGGTAAAACATCCAGTGGTCACTATTGTCAGCGTCTCTTCGATCTAAATGTATGGTTGTTCTAAATGTAGCATCCAGTGGTATTGCGTCTCTGTTATTGCCAGGAGGGGGAACTGCGCATTCGCGATTTGGGTTACCCCTTAACCCACCAGAATACACTGCTTGCACGATGCCAGTAGGTTCTGATCTCGCAGAATTAGTTATCTTATCCAAGTTAATTATATGGGATGAGGCACTGATGATGAGTAAGTATTGCTTTGAAACGTTGGATAGGAGCATGCGTTATGTCGTACGTTGTAATTCTGATAAGCCATTCGGAGGTAAGGTCATTGTTTTGGTGGTGATTTTAGATAGATTCTGCCTGTTATTCCTGGGGCTAAAAGGGATGAAACAATTACTGCCTCTATCAATTCATCTAAACTCTGGAGACAAATGACATTCTCACACTTACCAAAAATATGAGACTTCTAAGGGGACCAAATAATGATGAATCACAAGAGCTCGAGCATTTTTATAAATGGATTCTCGATATTGGCGAAGGCAAAATAAATGAGCCAAATTCCGGTGAGGTTGATATTGATATACCTACAGACTTGCTTATAACTGATTGTGAAAAACCAGTTAAGCGATAGTTACTGCTGTTTATGGTCAAGCCTACAACAAAAAAAAACAATCGTATTTTCTAATGAGAGAGAGCCCTATTGTGTCCAACCAACAAAGATGTTGGTCAAATCAATGATTTTATGCTCAACAATTTTGAAGGTAACATAGTTTAAATACCATATATTCTATAAATATCTAATATTTACAAAACAATACATATCTTAATAATTCTTATATGTATGTAGGAGAGTAAAAAAGCTACCTAAGCTCTGATAGTATTGAACCTACTGAAGGTACAGAGGCAGATAGGATTGTCTATTCTCAAGAGTTTTTGAATAGCGTTAAGCTTTCTGGATTCCCTAATCATAACTTACGGTTGAAGATTGGTGTTCCGATAATGCTACTTAGAAATATAGATCCTAAAGAGGGTTTGTGCAATGGTACAAGACTTCAGGTTACCGGATTGGCTGATTATGTTATTCAAGCAGAAATAATAACTAACGAAGATGATGAGATTAAAAAGGTGTTGATTCCGAGGGTGTTCCTTTCTCCACCAGAAACTAAATTTCCTGTTGCACTTGCATTCGCGATGACAATAAATAAGTGTCAAGGCCAAACTCTATCAAATGTCGGACTCTATTTTCCTCGACCAGTATTTTCACACGGTCAATTGTATGTTGCTTTATCGCGAGTCAAGTCCAGAAGTGGTTTGAGGATTTTGATAACAGATGAAAAGGGTACTCCATAGCTAACAACAGGCAATGGTGTTTACAAGGAGGTTTTCCAAAACATAATTACATCATAGATTACATAAACCTTCATCAGTCTAAATTACATTCTGTTTATTTTGAAAACAATATCTTGGTTAGAGTGACTTCATATATACTCACTTTTATATCTATTCCCTTCTTATATTTTGAAGTTATGGATTTAGAGAAAAAAAAATTATTGGCTTTGTATTCATTAAGTAATTTCAATTCATTTGGACACACTTTATATGTACGAATATAAAAATGTAATAGTTTATTATTATTTTAAGATATTATTCAAGAATTAAAATATTACATCCCAAATATTAACCTTTCCAAAAATAAGAAGGTTAACAAATCAATATTATCTCTAGCATATATTTCCAATAACTAAACATTTCAAAAATAAGAAAATTCTCAAGGAATATATTGATGGATCGGGCATTATACACCCGCGCAGGGTGCGGGTTCCTTCCCTAGTTTATTATTTATTTTAAATCCATTATTATTTTTTGCATATTATTTAAGATTTTTAATAAAAAAAAATTTCAATTTGTGTCTGATATAACTTTTTACTATTCATCGGACTTTTTTAAAAAATATTTGTAAAATGATAATCTATGAAAGACTAATTTTAACAAACATTTTTAAGAATAATTATAAGTACGGATAGTAATGTAATTTCTAAAACTGAATACAAAAATATAATTGCTAGAAAATGACTAAAATAAAAAGTGTATTACTACATCTTCAAATGTAGTTTCTGTTGAACTTGTACTCTTTATTATTTAAGTTTGTTTAGATACAACTTATTTCTTCCTCTGCATTTGTTATTAAAACTTTTAATCTATTGCCACAAATTTCTTATGAAAATTAATTTTATCTTATCTGTAATAGTCCTTTCGCATAATGATCTTCTTCTCATGTTTTAGGAGATAATTTATAACGTCATGATTGATATGTCGCAAATGATAAGTGACAGTTAAAAATGAAATTTGATTTTACTATTTCAAATCGTCTTAAAACACACACAAGTAACTCCCAAACCACAAATTAAGTTATTATAATAACACATCACACATTTAACAACTTTCAATTTTACATAGAACTTCCACTACAAGAAAACAGCCGGAAAACCGACGGATTTCCGACAGACTACCGCCGTCGGAAATCTGTCAGAAATTCCGACGGATTTCCGTCCGTCGGTAATCCGTCAGAAAATTCCGACGGATTTCCGACGGATAGAACCACCGGCCCTTTCCGACGGATTTCCGACGGAATAGTCGGCGGTCGTCGGAAATCCGTCGGAAAATATGAACGTTAAAAGAGCTGTTGGTATCGCAGGTTACCGTTGTATGGAGCCGTTGCATTCTGACGGAATTCTGATGGATTTTCGACGGAAGCGAGTTTATCAATATGTTTCCACACTCTTCATTTCATTTTACACCACATTCCAATTCCATCTCTCTCTCTATTTTCTTATGATATTCATGCGATTATAAACAAAAAAAAGTGGAAAGATATGTCTAGATATTTTCGATCATGGATGGACGAACCAATGATGGATTCGGAGGCGAACCTCTTAAACGAGGAATATGCACGAGGCATAGTCGAGTTCATGAAATTGGCTGGAAATCAACCGCGTGTACTTAAATCAGGTAAGTTGAAATGTCTATGTTCAATTTGTAGAAATTCCCGTAATGTTGCGGTAGAGATAGTTTGGCATCACTTGTATATCAATGGATTTACGCCGGGTTATAAGATTTGGTATCTACATGGGGAAACAAATTATGATCATTGTAGTAGTAGTAGTGGACCAACAGTCTCGGAATTTGTAGGAGATAGAACGGAAGTAGATGTAGGTGTAGGCACCGTTGAGATGGTAAATGATGCGTTTAGAGAGAATGTACAGTATGGCAGTGAAGAGAGAGATAGGTTTGAAGAACCTAATTTAGAAGCAGGAAGATTTTTTGGTATGTTAGACGCAGCAAAGCAGCCACTTTATAAGGGGTGTAGAGAAGGTCATTCGCCTTTATCATCTGCCACTAGATTGATGACGATTAAGACGGACCACAATTTGTCAGAGGAGTGTGTTGATGCGATAGCAGACTGGGCAAAAGATATATTGCCTGAAGATAATCTTTTACCCGCATCATACTACGAGGTACAGAAACTTGTAGCTGGTCTTGGTTTGCCGTATAAGGTGATAGATGTGTGCATCGACAATTGTATGCTATATTGGAGAGAAGATGAAAACCGTAACAGCTGTCGATTTTGTCGCAAACCGCGGTATCAGGAAACGAGTGGTCGAGTTCCAATTCCATATAAACGTATGTGGTATTTACCAATAACAGATAGGTTGAAGAGGTTATATACATCTCAGCGTACGGCAGAGCCAATGAGATGGCATGGAGAGCATCGTCAAGATGGAGATATTACACATCCTTCTGACGCAGAAGCGTGGAAACATTTTCAGTCTACCTATCCGGATTTTGCGTACGAGCGCCAGAATGTGTACCTCGGGTTATGCACAGATGGTTTTAACCCATTTGGGAAGCATGGAAGGAAGTATTCATTGTGGCCTGTAATTGTAACTCCTTACAATTTGCCTCTATCTCTGTGTATGCGTAGAGAGTTTTTGTTTCTCTCCATTCTTGTTCCTGGCCTAGATCATCCGAAGAGATCACTCGATGTATTCCTCCAGCCATTGATTTATGAGTTACAAATGCTATGGGAGCATGGTGCTGAAGCGTACGATGTTTCATGCCAACAAAATTTTAACATGCGTGCGGTTCTTATGTGGACCATAAGCGATTTTCCAGCATATGGTATGTTATCTGGATGGAAAACTCATGGGAGATTATCATGCCCGTATTGCCAAGACAACACTGATGCATTCCAACTTAGGAACGGAAGAAAGAGTTGTTGGTTTGATTGTCATAGAAGGTTTCTACCGAGTGATCATCCGTATCGTCGGTCTAGAACATTGTTTACGAAGTCTAAGAAAGTGTTTGATGCGCCACCTCCTGAGATAGACGGATATACTTTATTAGAACAATTGAGAGATTTTGGTGCTGATAGGACTCCTGACTGTGGACATGAAGTTGTGTACGGTGCCGATGAAGTTCATAACTGGCACAAGAAGAGTATTTTTTGGGATCTGCCTTACTGGAAGACCCATTTATTGCGGCACAATCTAGATGTGATGCACGTTGAGAAAAACTTCTTTGAGAACATCATGAACACTGTCTTAAACGTCAAAGGGAAGACGAAAGACAATATCAAATCTAGATTAGACTTGGCCGATATTTGCGATAGGGCTTTTCTTGAAGTTCAGCCGGATGGTAAATACATATTTCCTCCGTACGGGTTGCAAGGAGATAAGAAAAGGGAATTTTTTGATTGGATTCGCGATGATGTCAAATTCACTGATGGATACGCATCAAATCTGCGTAATTGCATAGATTATGGAGAAGGGAAATTTACAGGAATGAAGAGTCATGATTGTCATGTTGTGATGCAGCGGCTTCTTCCTTTCGCTTTTGCCCATCTTCTTGATCCAGATGTCTACCAAGCAATTGCAGGAGTTGGTTCTTTCTTTCGAGATTTATGCACAAGAACACTTACTGTTGACGGAATCCGAAACGTAGAGGTCAATGATATGTCTTGGTTTTGAGGGTTTTTACTTTTAATTCTGTAAGTATTTTTGAGTCTTTTATTTGTTTATATTGTTTATTTAGAGTCTTTTAGTTGTCCATTGAGTTTTTTTTCAGGTTTTAGGTTGTTTTGCAATAAAATGCGGATTTTGGAATGAAAGATCTTGTCGATACATCAGACGTTTTACATCCGTTGAAAGGCTTTCCATGAACCAATTTTGATGATATTTGGATACAAGATAGCCAAAGGAGTTAGCTTTCATTTGGGACTGGGTTGAAGTGATTCCCATTTATGGTTGGAAAGTTATACCCATTTTACTGAAGACAGGTCAATCCAGCGCGAAGATGAAACAATTGGAGGATTAGGATGAGGATCGACCGATCCCACCACGGGATCGACCGATCTATGCTTGACAGACAAAAACCGACATTTTCTCCGGATACAGAGGATCGAACGATCCTATGGGTGGATCGACCGATCCAACACCCAGCTGACATGAAGAAAAATCTCCGGATGCATGGGATCGACCGATCCGACTTGAGGAGCGACCGATCCACACCCCAGCCGCCTTGAAGATATTATGTCCGTAAATTAAGGATCGATCGATCCGACTTGTGGATCGACCGATCCTCCCAGCCGCCTACTCCATTTTACACCTATGTCTATAAATATCCCACCTAAACCTACTAAAATCATCAGTTTTTCTTTCTACGCCTAAAACACTATTCTAGACACATTTTCTTGGATTTCTAAGCTCCTCCTTTCTATCAATCATTTGGAGAAGTTTTGTTGTATCATTTGTTGTTTATTTCAATACTATTATGCTTTCTATGGTTTACTTTGTTGTTTCTTTGATTATGTGTGAGTAATTCCATAGTTAGGTTTTAGGGTTCTTGAAGGGAATTGATGGCTTGATGAATTGATAGAGATTTGGGGTTTCTAGTCCATAGGTTCTTTGATTCATATGTTCTTAATGCTAGATTAAGAGTAGCTACCTTAGTCTTGATTCTAGGTTGTTCTATAAGCACTAATCATGTTATAGAAAACTTGAACCTTATGAATTGAGCTTTGTATCTCTAGCCTGCGAGAGTTGATGCTAGATCATCATTGTGAACTTAGTGAACTTGTGTGTTAATGCTAATTTGGTTAGGAGAAATCAAACGAGAGTTTAGTTTTCAAGTAGTCAAGTTTAGGGGTTAAGGCCACGAGAGTGGGTTCATCCACCTTGCGTTCATGTTCTAGAACGGTGCTGAGAGTGTTAAATCCCATGCTCAAAATTATTCGTTAAGCCATTGACAACCTGAATTGCCCTAAGGCCTAATGCCTTTTAATTCGTATAAATCAATCGTTTTATGTTTATTGCATTTTGTTTACAAGTTTGAAAGAAAACAATCAAACCACTCCTGCTATAGCTAATTACCAGTCTCGTAAATCATTAGTGTACCATTGGTTCTTGTGGATCGATCTCGTTATATACTACCTTGCGGTTAAGTGTATCGAGTAAATACTCGAGCAATCAAGTTGGCGCCGTTGCCGGGGACCAATTGCGTTACCTAAAGATTTAGGACTAGTTTTTAGTCTAGAGTACTTTTACGGTTACTGATAATCATTTCCTTTTTCTTCTTTGGTATTTTCAGGTGAATGACCCGAAGTGAAGGTTCATCAAATCTCGCGGAATATCATAAGGAAATTGGAAAGTTAGAACGAGCTAACAAGAAAAAGAAAAAGTTAGCTGAGCAAAGAGAAGCCGAAATGGCTCATGCTGGTCAAGGCGATAACGTTTTACCACCAGAAGAAGCTCCACACGATGGAGATAATGGAAGAGAAGAGTTGGAAGATCCTCCTCCTCCAGCTGCTTTCAACCCGAGGCCCACGCCTGTTCGACGGACCTTGAGAGATCATGATGCTCCTAATCATCAAATGTACCGAGGAGGAGTTCAACATCCTCCTATCAACAGGAATGACTTCGAAATCAAACCGGGATTGCTAGCTCTTGTTAAGCAAAACCAATTCCATGGTCTACCGTCCGAGAATCCCGTCTATCACTTAGACAATTTCGAGGATGTGTGCAGTACAACACGAATGAATGGAGTATCAGATGACGCTGTAAAGTGCAGGATATTCTCATTTTCCTTAAGTGACAAAGCGCACCGATGGTTCAAGTCATTAGAGATAGATTCCATAAGGACGTGGGATGAGTACAAAGCTGCATTCTTGGGGAAATATTTCACCCAAGCGAGAACTACTCTCCTAAGGAACAAGATCTCGACCTTTCGACAAGGTGCAACTGAATCTTTTCATGAAGCTTGGGAAAGATTTAAAGACTACAAGAGAGAGTGCCCTCACCATGGTTTCACTCCCGAATCACTCATCAACACGTTCTATCGAGGAATTGATGAGAAATACAAGATGGCTTTAGACACAGCCAGTAATGGGGATTTTATGACCAAAACCGAAGAAGAAGCCCAAGTATTGATAGAGAATCTTGCAGCTAGCAATAGCAACCACTGTGTTGACTATGACAGAACCTTACGAGGCGGTGGAACGGGAGAATCAAAACAAATTGCAGATTTGACTGCAAAGGTTGAGCAACTTTTGAGACGCGATCAAAGACCTGTGAACTATTGTGAGGATTCCGGAGATGGTCAAGCTTTCAAAGAGCAAGTGAGAAATAGTTTTGACGACTTGCAAGCTGAGTTGAACTATGTCAATGGTCAAGGGAACTATCAGAACAAGGGGTTCGACCAAAACTATCGCAACCATCCCAACCTCTCATACCGGAACACAAATGTCGAGAATCCTCAAGATCAAACGTACCCCGCACCAATGAGGCCACAAAGTCAACAATATCAACCAAGGCAGTTTGTACCAAATCAAGGAGGGTTCAACAAACCTTTTGAGAACAAAGGAGAAGCGCAAGGAATAGGATATAGGCAAGGGGGTTTTCAGCAAAGACCTCAGTTTAACAACTTCCAGGGAAGTTATCAAGCACCAGCCCATGTTCCTTCGAACAACGCTCCAGCGTTTTCTTCTGCAGACAGCGAGATGAAAATGATGATGCAGCAAATTCTTGAAGGCCAGAAAAAGAATGCTTCTGACATCAATGTCAAGGTAGAAAACATGTATAGCGATCTCCAGGGGAAGTTTGAGACACTATCTTCACATGTGAAGTCTTTGGACAACCAAGTTGCCCAAATTTCCTTCTCTCCTAAGAGATCAATTGGTTCATTACCGGGTAAACCAGAAGTAAACTCGAAAGAATTTTGCAATGTCATCTTCACAAGTGATTCAAAAATGGTCGAGAATGAAGAGGCTATAAAGGAAATTTCTAGGCTCCTATATGGTTCGAATGTTGATGATCTGGTTATAAAGAGTGAAGTGGAAGGGAAATTTAGCACTAAAGAAGAAGATATGGTGACCAAGAGCATTGAAACAAAAGTTACTTCAAGAGTTGAACCTCCTCCTTATGAGCCTCCACTTCCTTTTCCGAGCCAAGTTCTTACCAAGGCTAAAAAGAAAATCCTCTCGAGCTTCAAGGCTAATATGAGTAGAGTTGGAGCACCTTTGCCTCATGTGAATGACTTATCTCAAGTTCCTCTCTATTTTAAGTTCATTGAAGCCATTCTAGCGAACCAAGAGAAAGTTGAAGAGGTTATGAAAGTGCTAAAACCACCGAGTACACCACCGCTTGAACCTAAATCGCTTACCAAGCTTGGAAATCCTGGTACATTCACAATCTCTTGCTCCCTAGGAGATTTGGAAATCGATAATGCCTTGTGCGATTCTGGAGCTAGCGTAAATGTGATGTCATTTGAAATGGCGGAAAGGTTAGGGATTAAAGAGATGAAACAACACTCATCTTCCATCACATTTGGAGATGCTTCTTCGAAACCTCCACTTGGGTTGATTGAGGATTATCCTCTTAAGGTAGGAGATTGTCTAATCCCAACGGACTTCTTGGTGGTAGATAGAGAGAAACCAGATAAGCTTCCACTCATTCTTGGAACTCCATTCCTCAACACCGCTGGAGCGAACATTGACTTCCCAAACAGGCGAGTGATCCTCATCCATGTTGACTCCAAAGTCTCATATCAAATCAAGCCTTCCTCTACAACATTTTGTGGAACAATCGCCAATGAATAAATGGAAAGGAAGGAAAAGCTCAAGGGTTTGATTGAGAAAAATCGACTTAAGGACTGTGATGATAAGTTCTTTTACCATGGTGAAAGCCTTAATGCTTTATTTGATGAGCCAAAGATGGTGGATCCAAGGAAAAAGCTCAAGAAAGGCAAGAAGCCTCATTTTGGTCACAACTCCTCATCCATTTTCACCTTGCATCCGTTGAGCCACAATGGTGGTGTTATAGAGTGCAAGATCAAGAGCAAAGGTCCTTCCAAACCTTTTGCCAAAGCAAGAATTATCTTATTGCCAGGTTTAGAGGAGAACCAATCAGACTACATCAAAGAGCTCATGGTGAAGGTTTTCAAGATCGAGCTCACCGATTGGGGACCAAATTTCAAGGATGGAGTTCATTCGACAACTCCTATTCTCCCTTCAGTCTAAATGGGCATCAAACGTCAAGCTTAGCGACGTTAAACAAGCCATTGGGGACTCCCCCAATTCTATCCTTTATATATATATATGCTTATTGGTTTGTTTGAGTTTGATTCCTCTTTTTGTGTGTTTTAATTTTATAGGAAAGTGGTGAGTAGTCAAAGCGGTTGCCGATCGGACAACCTAAATGCACTTAAATCAACAAACTCTACTTCTAGAGCAATGACTTCTGAGAAATCGATGAGTATCACATCTACCATTGTATTATTTCATTTGTCTAATTATTACTATATTTTTGCGTTTGTCGAATTTTTGATTTCTTTTATTTTCTTTTGATTTCTTTTATTTTCTTTTGAGTTAGTCCAAGATGTTTTTATCGAGTTAAATTTTGGTTAAGTCAAAATTAGTAGGGTATTATGAGCTTGTTCTTACGGATTATCATATTTGGATTAACACTCTTATGACTCTTGATTATGCTTGACCGCATAACCGATTTGGAAAGACTATGAGCTGAGTCAACATTCTGAAAGTCTCTTTCCATTGGAAATTAGGTTCATCTAACGTTGTCTCTAACCCCTATTATAACCTAACCGGACTTTAATTTCTTACCTAGGGGCTTGACATACACCAGACGAGACCTCTTCGAGCCGTACAAGATACTGCACCTCTTCACAAAGTATGCTTCCCCTCTCTCTTCCCTTCGAAAAAAAAGTGTAAAGAAACAGATATAAGTGGACGGGACGGAGGGTTAGTGCGTAAACACGTGCAATTTTTTGGAGTCTCGCTGAAACCTATCCAAAGAAAAGAGCAAGGGATCGATAAAAAAAATATAATGATACCCTAGAAAATTAGGGAAAATCGATTCCATGGAAGTGAGAAAAGAGAGAGGAAAGGAACCATACGAAGAATGTCTTGGCTTGGAGAGAGTTGACATGTCCTTTGATCGATATTCCCTTGGTAAGACCACACTTTATATTTCTTGCTTAATCTATGTAAATAGATGACAATGGGGATTCCAAAATTCCTTTGGATCGTGGATTAAGAGTAAAGGATGTTGAAGTTTCTTATGGGCAAGTACGTAAAGTAGGTTCTCGTGTCAAAGCTACGAGAAGTGTAAAGATGATATTACTACAGATAGCGAGCTCCCGTTTTTCAAAACCTTTCTTCTGTATTTGATTTCATTTGTTTGTTCTTGCTTGAGGACAAGCAAGGATTCAAGTCTGGGGGAATTGATATGTCTTGGTTTTGAGGGTTTTTACTTTTAATTCTATAAGTATTTTTGAGTCTTTTATTTGTTTATATTGTTTATTTAGAGTCTTTTAGTTGTCCATTGAGTTTTTTTCAGGTTTTAGGTTGTTTTGCAATAAAATGCGGATTTTGGAATGAAAGATCTTGTCGATACATCAGACGTTTTAATCCGTTGAAAGGCTTTCCATGAACCAATTTTGATGATATTTGGATACAAGATAGCCAAAGGAGTTAGCTTTCATTTGGGACTGGGTTGAAGTGATTCCCATTTATGGTTGGAAAGTTATACCCATTTTACTGAAGACAGGTCAATCCAGCGCGAAGATGAAACAATTGGAGGATTAGGATGAGGATCGACCGATCCCACCACGGGATCGACCGATCTATGCTTGACAGACAAAAACCGACATTTTCTCCGGATACAGAGGATCGAACGATCCTATGGGTGGATCGACCGATCCAACACCCAGCTGACATGAAGAAAAACCTCCGGATGCATGGGATCGACCGATCCGACTTGAGGATCGACCGATCCACACCCCAGCCGCCTTGAAGATATTATGTCCATAAATTAAGGATCGATCGATCCGACTTGTGGATCAACCGATCCTCCCAGCCGCCTACTCCATTTTACACCTATGTCTATAAATATCCCACCTAAACCTACTAAAATCATCAGTTTTTCTTTCTACGCCTAAAACACTATTCTAGACACATTTTCTTGGATTTCTAAGCTCCTCCTTTCTATCAAACATTTGGAGAAGTTTTGTTGTATCATTTGTTGTTTATTTCAATACTATTATGCTTTCTATGGTTTACTTTGTTATTTCTTTGATTATGTGTGAGTAATTCCATAGTTAGGTTTTAGGGTTCTTGAAGGGAATTGATGGCTTGATGAATTGATAGAGATTTGGGGTTTCTAGTCCATAGGTTCTTTGATTCATATGTTCTTAATGCTATATTAAGAGTAGCTACCTTAGTCTTGATTCTAGGTTGTTCTATAAGCACTAATCATGTTATAGAAAACTTGAACCTTATGAATTGAGCTTTGTATCTCTAGCCTACGAGAGTTGATGCTAGATCATCATTGTGAACTTAGTGAACTTGTGTGTTAATGCTAATTTGGTTAGGAGAAATCAAACGAGAGTTTAGTTTTCAAGTAGTCAAGTTTAGGGGTTAAGGCCACGAGAGTGGGTTAATCCACCTTGCGTTCATGTTCTAGAACGGTGCTGAGAGTGTTAAATCCCATGCTCAAAATTATTCGTTAAGCCATTGACAACCTGAATTGCCCTAAGGCCTAATGCCTTTTAATTCGTATAAATCAATCGTTTTATGTTTATTGCATTTTGTTTACAAGTTTGAAAGAAAACAATCAAACCACTCCTGCTATAGCTAATTACAAGTCTCGTAAATCATTAGTGTACCATTGGTTCTTGTGGATCGATCACGTTATATACTACCTTGCGGTTAAGTGTATCGAGTAAATACTCGAGCAATCAGTCAATATCCCCGTGATCCTTTGTAACCTTGAAAAGATATTTCCGCCATCTTTCTTTGATGTGATGGAACATCTTCCTATCCACCTCCCACGAGAAGTTGCACTAGGAGGCCCAGTTCAATACCGTTGGATGTATCCTTTTGAGCGGTATATGTTTCATCTGAAGAAAAAGGTTAAAAATTTAAGTAAAGTAGAGGGATCTATTGTCGCACAGAGCCTCAACGAAGAAGCGTCACAGTTTGCTCATGAAACGACCGCCCTCTGCACAAGAATAGTCCCGTCCATGCACAAGAATCAATCGTTTTATGTTAAAAATTTAAGTAAAGTAGAGGGATCTATTCCCGTCCATGCACAAGAATAGTCCCATTAGCTGAGACTTGATACTCTGAACCCTCAGCTCTGGAGGCCTTAATCAACCCTTCATCTTTTTCCTGAGCCAACCAAACCCTGCTCAAAAGATCTGCCTGATTAGTCGCCTCCAAGCCCAACGGTTCCAGAGATATAGCACACAACCTCAACATGCTAATCTCGCACACCAAGGACTCCATGTCCCGCTCACTAGCCGAAGATACTCGCTTGCGACTCAAGGCGTCTGCAGCCAAATTTGCTTTACCAGGATGGTAAGCTATTTCCAAATCATAATCTGCCACTAACCCCATCCAACGTCTCTGCCTTAAATTCAACTCGGGCTGAGTGAACAAATACTTCAGGCTCTTATGATCTGTGAATACGTGAACCTTCACGCCATAAAGATAAGACCTCCAAATCTTTAAGGCAAACACCACTGCAGCCATCTCAAGGTCATGGGTTGGGTAGTTGCCCTCATGCTTCCTCGACTGCCTCGAAGCATAGGCAATCACCTTTCCCCGCTGCATCAACACACAACCAAGGCCAACTCTCGAGGCATCCGTATACACCACATAAGGCTCACCCGGCTCGGGCAATGCCAACACTGGTGTACTCGTCAGCATCGTGTTCAGGTTCGCGAAACTCTCCTCACACTCCGGAGTCCACACAAACGGAACATCCTTTCCCTTCAACTTTGTCATGGACAGAGCCATACTCGCGAACCCATTGACAAATCTCCGATAATAGCCAGCTAGACCAAGAAAACTTCTGATCTCAGTGGCATTCATTGGCCTTGGCCATTCTCTAATAGCCTTAATCTTTTCTGGATCAACTGAAACCCCTTTCTCAGAGACAATATGACCCAAGAATCCAATCTCCCGTTGCCAGAAACTGCACTTGCTCAACCTAGCAAACAACTTCTGTTCCCGCAACTTCTCCAAAACATTTCTCAAATGGACCTCATGCTCTTCAGGACTCTTCGAATACACCAATATATCATCTATAAAGATGATCACGGATTCATCCAGATACTCCTGGAACACTCCGTTCATCAATCTCATGATCGCTGCTGGTGCATTCGTTAACCCAAATGGCATCACCACAAACTCGTAGTGCCCATATCTTGTCCTGAAAGCCGTCTTCCGGATATCCCCCTCATCAATAGGAATTTGATGATATCCTGACGCCAAGTCAATCTTGGAGAACCAAGTAGCCCCTCACAACTGACCCAACAACTCGTCGATCCGCGGAAGAGGATACCGATTCTTCACTGTGACTCGGTTAAGCCCCCGGTAATCGATACACAACCAGAAACTCCCACCCTTTTTCTTTACAAACAGCACCGGCGCTCCCCACGGTGAACTGCTCGTCCTGATAAAACCCTTACTCAACAACTCCTCCAGCTGCTTCTTCAGCTCTGCCATCTCTGCTGGAGCCATCCTATACGGTGCCTTAGATATTGGCGTTGTTCCGGGTTCCAACTCAATCGTGAAAGGATCTGACCGTGACGGCGGCAATCCCTGCAGTGACTGAAACACATCCTGGAAATCCTGAACAACCCGAATATCTCTAACCCCCAGATTTCCAACAGTCTCAGGGGTAACGTTGGTCACTAAATAAGCCTCGTAACCCCTCTCGATCATTCTCTCTGCCTGAATGACCGATATTACGAGACTCCCGGAAGTTGGTCTCACTCCCTGATAAACCAACCTCTGCCTCTCCCTCTCGAATAATACACGCCCGCGTCGACAGTCTAGATGCGCGATGTACTTACTAAGCTAATCCATGCCCAAAATGGCGTCATACAACTCCACTGAGCATATGATCAAATCCGCTGGCATAGACTCTCCGGCTACCTGAACATCCACACCTCTAACTCGACCAAGAATAGATAGAAACTTCCCTCCAGCGACCTTAACCAACCCGAATGCTCACCCGGATTACCCCGGATACCACACCTCTCTGCCAATTCCGGAGTAACGAAACAATGCGATGCTCCAGAATCAAAACGTGAGATTCAATTCCTCTCACGATTAAGGTCCCTACACCACTTCCATATGCTAAGAACCCTAACCCACAACACTCGGCAACTTTCCATTCTAGGAACTATCCACTTTTGGAAACTTCAGCCCCGGACCAAACCACTTATGGTTCACTCTTCTAGAACTTCTCCAGAACTCTCTCGGCCTCACTTGGCCTGCTCATTATCCAGGATATGACCGCCATACACCCTGAGATGGTTAAACTCCGACTCAAACTCACGAACCGACCGGTTCCCTTGAGTTAACCCAAGAAACCGTCTCTCCAACTGGTCCAATGCCTCTTGGGGAAAAAATATTTGGAGTTAAACTCCGACACAAAATCCTCCCAAGACATCTCTGCTTGGACCCTCCGGGCCGCAACACCTCTCCACCAGAGATGTGCGTCACCCTCCAGAAAGTAGACTGCGAGATCCACTTGATATCCTTCTGGACACCTAAACGAACGGAAATTCCGCTCTAACAACGACCACCACTCGGGTTCCAACATCTTAAGATATGCTGGGGGCTCTTCCGCAACCACAACCCTTGGCTGCACCTTAGCTACCGGTGGTACTACTGGAGCCTGAACTGGTACCCTCTCCGGTAACCGCTCCACAGCAAGGTCAAGGAATTCGCAATACGATCCTCTTTGGGCCGGAGCTACACCTGCTGCCACACCCGCAGCACCCGCTGAACCTCCAGCAACACCGGTACCAACACCGGCCACACCCTCCGTCCCAAACTGATCCGTATGCAAGTTCCCAACCCGCTCGTCCGTAACACTTTGTGTCACACTCTCCGCAACCACCGAAGCCCTCGCGTCCCTCTGAACGAGACCCCCTAACCCTAACGGTACCACGAGTGCGATTCCTCGATCAAACCAAACAACCACAGAAGCCGGCTAAACGACGGACGCGAACTTCCACGGCTCAGATGAACCGAGCAAAGATTAATCCATATCTAATTCCCAAAATTAAATAATGGTTAATCTCCTAACTCAACCAATTCCATGGTCTTGAGTTAACTTAAAAACATCAATTCCTCAACTGAATTACTTTAATCCGCTTCACGGATTAACCCGACCCAACCGGACACCACAGGTTAAATCACATAACATATTATGTGATTAAAACCTCGGCCCCAAAAGACTATTCCAAGAGTCTTTTAACTAACCACACAACAAGCAACACAAAACAACTTACCGTGGAATCTCTTTAAAGGCTCGAAGAGGATGATCTAGAACTCCATACTCAAACAATTGACTAACTCACATGATCAATTCCCTAACGGTTTTGCCCATGCATCACCGTACCAAAAATTAAATTAAATCCAATTTAATTTTTCCTAACCCGTCCTAGAGCCGTAATTGCTCTGATACCAAATTGAAACGACCGCCCTCGTTTTTTTTTTTTTTTTTAAAAACCAATATTAAATAATTAATTAATATTCCCATAATAATAATTAATTTCCCAAATTCACTTAATAACGTAACATAACTATTAACAATATTTATTTAACTCCGTAAATAAATATTCAATCCCATAACTATTTAATTACTTAACTCATAAATAAAATATTTTTGCATAACTCCTTAAACAATAAAAATACGATTACAGAAATACCATAGTCAACTGCGAGTAATTATTCGATTTAAAATAAATACTTAAACACACAACTGAGTCCCTAGATCAACCTCTCTTCCTTGCCTTGATTCCACAGTCACAATTTTTCTTTCCCTGCATCAACAAAGGAGATGCATAAGTATTTCAACAAATACTTAGTGAAGCAATCCTCCCGTCGACAAGCTATACACACAAGCGGGTTAAAACATTTAACATAGCTAAACACAAAAATACCGAAACACTCAACCATCTCAAAAAACGCTCGATCTAGATCCACCCGAGATCATACTCGGCCTCTATCATAAAAACCACATCAAATAATTAAACCGCTTAGATAAACTTACGGTCATGCACTCACCTTAAGCCACGCACGGAAAATTCCTAAGAACTTCCCGGAATGAATAGACTTCAATCCCCAAACGCGTGCCTAACAAATAACCCAAAACGAGACTTAAAACACAAGAAACGAACACGAGAAACGGCCAGAACGACCAGATCGATCGATCCTGGTCAGGATCGATCGATCCCACCAAGCGTGAGCCTCTCAGATCGACCAAACAAGGCTAGATCGATCGATCCTGGCCAGATCGATCGATCCTGACCAGATCGATCGATCTACACCCGATCGACCAACCCGATCACCTTCACCACTTACGCGCCTCGAAACAAAACATGAATAAATCAACAACTAACCGTTGAAAGCTCAATCCCACCGTTGAAACTCAACCCCCACATGTCTTGAAGCTAACTACAAAGTTTCAAGATGATCCAACGGTAGACGAACTCGTGATTGCCCTTTGAATCAACGTTGGTCCGGTTCGCGTCTGAAACAGAGCGCCTCACGGAAACGTGAATAACTTTCAGAATATTAACTCAAATCCAATTCCGAAAATTGGTACATCTAGATAAGAGACTTAACTACAACTCCACAAAAATTCCTTCTCACCCCCGAAACAGCTCTCCCACTTACTCTTCTTTTGCACACCACCACAGCAACCTCTGTCTCCTTTTCCTCGAGACTTACACGCCCACTCAGCCACCAAGACTCACCTCCTCTAGCTCTCCACGCCCTCACACAGCCACACAAGACTCAGCCCCACTTGTTCTCCACACCACACACAACTCACAACCACTCCTTCTCTCCTTCTCTAAAATTCTGATCACAGCCTCACCTTACACACTTCTTCTCTCTCACTTTTCTCAGCCCAGAACTCACTCTTTCTCTCCAGGTGAGTGTCGGCAAAACAGGCTGAAGGAGGAAACAATGGAGAGGATGGTGAAAGTGAGGCTGTTTTGTCAAAAGGTGTGGGGTAGGATGCAAGACTTTTAGGAAAAAGAGGAGTGAGGCTGCGGTGGAATTTGGAGATGTAATTTGGTTGGTGCAACTGACTTAATTTAGTTTAAAATTTATTTAGAGTCTAGTCCCTGAACTTCCCAAAAGTTCACAAAGTGACCCTAAACTTTCAAATCAAACCCGAACACCCCGACGGGGAAAATGCGGCGCAACCTCTAAAATACTCCGAAAATTTCCCGGAAATACTTTCCAAAGATCTTTCCATAAATCTCGAATGTAAATTCTGAAATTTCTCTTTTTCCGGAACACGCGTGTTAATTTAGGATTTGGGTCCCTGAATTCCCAAAAATTCACAAATTGACCCCAAACTCCTAAATTAGCTCCAAACACCCCCTTACGGGAAAAATGCGTGTAACTTCCAATTACCCCAGAAATTCCCGAAATTAATTTTCCAGAAAAATCTACGCATAAATCCCGGAACCAATTCCGAAATTTCCATTTTTTTGGAACACGGGCGTTACAGCTGAATATTACTTCCCATCCGAAGTTCGTACAAAGAGTAGACGTCCTGGTCGCCATGATGATCGTAATGAGAGAGCGATTTATCCCATCGCAGTTCCTGAGTTGTTTTTCCAAGTTGGTCGAGTGAGTGGAAAAAGCAAGACACGCACATTATCACAACAAGAGTTTAAACACTTGCATACATATATCCTAACAAATTGTGAGGAAATTGCGGAATATGAAAGGTAAAAAACTTTATTTATGACAATGTATATATATATTCGAATATATTATATTTAATTTATTAACTTTCATACAAATGTGGTTTTCTTACAGGATTTACATGGCATTAATACGCGGGTGGTTTGTGGATAAGTCAGAAGAAGAGCTTCAACATCATAAGGAGGAAGATTTTATGACTTGGTTTAGGGAATTTTACGTAAGATTTAACAAAACCCTATTATTTTCAAATAAGTGTCAATGTCATTTATGTTAATTTCGGTTAATTTTTATCCTAGGTTTCTGAAGGAATAAAGAGCGGAGCCACATTTCCCACATGGTTAATGGAATTTGTTAGTGGTCCAATCTACCGTGTAAAGTCTTATCCTAGGTATTGCAGTCGGGGATATGGGTTTAGGATTCATGACGAAAGAAGGACAAGACCATCTGCAGATTATGATGTTTCTGTGAAGTCTGGTAATGATGTTTACTACGGCATTCTTCAGGAAATATTGGAAGTTAAGTACCCAGGAATGTTAGACTTGAGGTGCACTGTTTTTAAGTGTGATTGGTATGATCCAGTACTTGGTCGTGGTGTTCACGTGGACCAATTTGGTGTTACTTCTGTTAACACAAATCGGAGACTACAACATTATGATCCATTCATTCTAGCGTCACAAGCAGATCAGGTTTGGTTCAATTAAATGTTGTGTTTTCACTAATTTTTATGTTTATTTCGGCGCTTACTTACGAAAATTTCTGTATTTCTTTATAGGTGTGCTACATTCGTTACCCTCGCATAACACGGCGGTCAGATCCTTGGGTCACAGTTACTGCAATAAGCCCTAGAGGAAGAATTTATGGAGTTTCTCAACACGATGCCATGCAGCCAAGCATAAGTACTCCAATGGATCCAGTTGCGGCCTCTACTGGTGTCGATCTTGTGGTTGATTTCACACAAATCGGTATAGTTCATTCCGAGTCAGAAGAAGAACAAGGAGAATTTTATGACGATACAGACTCAATTACATCTGAAGGATCAACATCATCAGAGGAAGACGAACAAGGAGAAGAACAAGGAGAATAAAAAAGTATCTTGCAAAAATCATAAATTGGTACAATGAACTACGGTGTGGCTTGATCCCGATATGGGTACGTAGGCAGCTCTGATCGAGCGCAGCTATTTAACAAAAATAATTTATTCATTTTTAACAATATTCAAATCCAAAATAAATGTTCTAAAATAAATATGTATTAATTTAAAAACATGTGATATAAGACTCGAAATGAACTAGTCTTTGAGCCGGATCTGAAGTGGAAACGAAGTTAGCTCGAAGCTCCTCCTCCGCTACAACTCACAAAACCGGTGTGGAAGGCTAGACAAGCAGCTCGAAGCTCCTCTTGTGAAACCTGATGAATGGGGTCGTGATGGTGGATCGATAAGCACCACAGGGAGTGTGAAAGGCTCCTTGATACAGCTTAAGAATCGTGGCTTTGTGAATCACACACAAAGACAAGATCTGAGACAAAAGTTTCAGCAACTTTCAAGCTAGAAGAAATTCGGTTCTTTATTGATGTAGGGTAAATAAAAAGATACACGGCCGGGGATCTTATAGTTTGATCCTTACGGCTACAACCTCTAGGGTTGCGACTCAAAGCAAAAACAACAGGACTTGTACGAAAATAAAAGAAAACGACACACACTCTCAATGGAAACAACATGCTGTTTCCTTATATGGAAAGTGTAGCTACAGACACAAAATAAAAAGAAATAAAATAAAAGACTCTACTGGGACTCGAACTAGACTCATTGTGGGCTTACTAGAGCCACTAGGCCGAGGCCATATCACCTGCAAGGAAACAGAAATAATTAAACACAAATCGTACCTGACTTGGACGAGAAGTCATAGCAGCTAGGTCTATGGTTGGTCCGTTGTCCGGGACATCTTCAGCTGTGTCGAGTAGAGCTTGTATGGATACGTTGAATTCTTCTCTTAGTTTATCCCTCCTAGCTCTTGTGATAGGTACAGCTACTTCTGGAATCTTGATGACATGGTCGTCCTCCACTTGATGCACTTGGTCCGCTACTTGCTTGTTGTGTGATCCTATATTCAACTCCTTGGCTTTTGCTCGGGTTATTGGACCTTCTTGAGTCTTCTCTTGAATATTTGTCACTTCAGTATGCTCCTCACGTGTGTCCTCGTCAGATAGTTCAGTTACCGGATTGATGTCCGCATCATACTCTCCCTCTTGAGAAGGTTTTGTCCTCAAAACTTGTTCATCTGAGACATAAGGTGAAAGGTCAGCAACATTAAAGCTACGTGAAATGTTGAACTCACCTGGAAGCTCCAGTTTGTAGGCGTTGTCGTTGATTTTCTCAAGTACTTTGAACGGTCCATCGCCTCGAGGTGCTAGTTTGGAACTTCTCTTCCGAGGAAACCTCTCCGGTCGCATGTGAATCCATACCCACTCTCCGGGCTCAAAGATGACTCGCTTGCGTCCTTTGTCCTTTTGCGCTTTGATCTTCTCATTCTTCTTGAGAATCTTATCTCGTGCTTGTTCATGTAGTTTCTTGATGTATTCGCCTCGGTTCTTGCCATCGACATTGATTTGTTCGGTGTGTGGTATAGGAGTTAAATCAATCGGTGTTAAGGGCCTGAAACCATAGACAATCTCAAAGGGAGAAAGATTAGTAGTAGAGTGCCTGGCATGATTATAGGCGAACTCAACAAATGGTAGACAATGAACCCATGTTTTTAAGTTCTTTCCGAGTGTGGCTCTAAGTAAAGTGGAAAGGGTTCGGTTTACCACTTCCGTTTGTCCATCCGTTTGTGGATGACAAGTAGTTGAGAACAAGAGCTTTGTCCCCATCTTTCTCCACAAGGTTCTCCAAAAGTGTCCTAAAAATTTGACATCACGGTCAGAGACAATAGTTCTAGGAACACCATGTAATTTTACCACTTCTTTGAAGAACAGATCGGCAATTTGGGAGGCATCATTAGTCTTGTTGCACGGTATGAAATGTGCCATCTTCGAGAATCTATCAACCATCACGAAGATTGAATCCTTGTGCTGAACCTGTGGTAACCCTAAGACAAAATCCATGGAAATATCTTCCCAAGGGGCGTTAGGGATAGGCAAAGGTAAGTATAATCCGTGAGGATGGGACTTGGATTTGGCTTTGTGGCAGGTCACACATTTGGCACAAGTCTTCTCGACGTCCTTCTTGATATGAGGCCAATAGAAATGATCCGTCACTACAGCCAATGTCTTGTCAACGCCAAAATGACCCATAAGACCACCTCCGTGAGCCTCCTTGAGCAACAAGTCACGCATGGATCCTCTTGGTATGCATAGTCTTTTATCCCTGAAAAGAAATCCATCATGCAAATAGTAGGAATGGAATTCACCCTTACCACAGGCTTCATAAGCCTCGGAAAAATCAGGATCCGTGGCATAGTGATCCTTGAGATGCTCAAACCCCATGATCTTGGCTTCTAGCGTGGTGATTAGTATGTATCGTCGGGATAAGGCATCAGCTACCACATTTTCCGCGCCCTTCTTGTACTTAATGACGTAAGGAAACGTTTCTATGAACTCCAGCCATCTTGCATGTCGCCTCTTGAGTGTTGTTTGTCCTCGGAGATGCTTGAGAGTCTCATGATCGGTGTGGATGATGAACTCCTTGGACAGTAGGTAGTGCTGCCAGGTTTGTAAGGCTCGGACTAGGGCGTACAACTCTTTGTCATATGTCGGGTAGTTGAGTGCAGCTCCGTTGAGTTTCTCACTGAAGAAGGCCACGGGCTTCTTGTTCTGGTGTAGCACGGCTCCAATTCCTATACCTGAAGCATCACATTCAATCTCGAAGATAAGGTCAAAGTTAGGTAAAGAAAGAACCGGTGCTTGTGTTAGCTTCTCCTTCAAGGTATTGAAGGCTTGTTCTTGAGCAACTCCCCACTTAAATGGCTGATTCTTTTTGATCACGGCTGTGAGTAGTGCAGCTACCGTGCTAAAATCCTTGACGAATCGTCTATAGAAGCTAGCTAGTCCGTGGAAACTCCGAACATGTCCGATGGTAGTGGGAGTGGGCCAATCTCGGATAGCTTTTATCTTCTCTTCATCCACCTGTATTCCTTGTTCACTAATAACAAAACCTCTAATTGGTGGTAGTCCGGGTGGTAGTTCTTCGGGAAATACGTCCAAGTAACTCTGGAGTAAGGGTTGGACTTCCTCAGGAATTTCTATATCACCTGTATCTGTACTTAGACATTCTTGGTAGAACATTAGTAGTAGGGCACCCTTGGCACCAAGGGACTTACCAACTGATCCGTAGCTTACGTAAAGGTTCGATGTACTTATCTCTCCGTCCTTAGCCATTTTTGCGTGAAGTGCATGAACTTGTGAGGGACTGAGGGGTGCAAGAGTGAACTTACGGTTTTGGTGTGTCACCGAGTATTGGTTAGTACGTCCATCATGTTGAGTTTCTCGGTCAAATTGCCAGGGTCTCCCTAAGAGGAGGTGTCCGGCTTGCATGGGCACTACATCACAAGTAACTTGATCAACATACTTACCAATGCTAAATGGAACCGTTACCTGTTCGGAGACCTTCCTCTCGGCCTTGTCATTGAGCCACCGAAGCTTGTATGGGCGTGGATGCTTGGTTTTCACGAGACCTAATTTCTCAACAAGAAGCTTGCTGGCCACGTTAGTACAAGAACCACCATCTATAATTAAATTGCAAACCTTGCCATTGATGGTGCATCGTGTATGAAAGAGATTTTCTCTTTGTGCGGTCTCCTCAGGTCCTACTTGAACATTGAGAACCCGTCTTATCATGAGTGATTCCCCAGTGTCCGGATACTCGATGTCTTCCCCGTGTTCTTCGGACTCGTCTACAGCCTCATCTTGTGACTCGTAATCTCCCGTGTTGGTGACGATCATTACTCTCCGGTTTGGGCAGTCTCTTGATATATGCCCTCTTCCCTGGCACTTAAAACAAGTAATGTCACGAGTTCGATTATATTGGTTAGAAGACTTACCTTGTTCGTCAAGGAAACTCCTTTGTGGTTCGGATGCCCTTGATTTGAACCTGGAATCTATCTCAACAGCTTTTCCTTTGTCTTGTACTTTGGACACATCATTCTTCCATGTTTGTGGAACATTTATGGCACGATTGTTGCTGTTATTCTTGTGCCTAATCTGCTGCTCTATCTGGACCGATAGGTGTAGGAGTTCATGTAAACTCTTGTACTTGGCACGCTCAACTTTTCTTTGAATCCTATCTTGTAATCCATCGATGAATTGAGCCATCATAGCCTCCTCGGATTCTTCCAACTCCAGCGAGTTCATTAGTTTTTCAAACTCCTCAAAATAGTCCTCCACGCTCCTTGTTCCCTGTGTCAACTTACGGAAACGTTTTTGTAAGTCTCGATGAAAATGTTCAGGGACATACCTTAACCTCCTTAGGTACTTCATGTCGGGCCAGTTGGTGACAGCTCCAAAGTGAAGTCGTCTCCGTTCAGCTACTATTCTGTCCCACCATGCTAGGGCGTTTCCCGTGAGTTGAGCCGCAGCTACAGCCACCCTTTTGTTCTCTCGGTACCCATAGCATTCAAAGATATACTCAAGTCTCCTTTCCCAATCCAAGTAAGCTTCGGGATCAGTTTTGCCTGCAAAAGATGGTGGAGTTAGCTTGATATCGTGATTATTTTCTCTAGGTTCTACCTCTCTTGGTCGGTGTCTCCGTAGAGGATCAACTCGACGTGGTTGTCGAGCTAGCGTGTCGAGTGAGTCTCCATCGGATTCTGAGAGAACTTCCTCTTCAGGATCAGGAGGGTGTTGTTGTGGTTGTTCCAAGCGGGTGAGGCGAGTGCCAAGTTCTTGGTGATTATCAACAATGCGTTGAGTCATAGTTCTCATGTCGGCTTGCATTGCACGTAAAACGTCCATAATATCTTGTTGACGTTCAGGACCTCCGTCAGCCATGCTTTAATCCAATCCGACTTGAATCCAAAGTGCTAAGGATACTGTAGATTTTCCTAGCAAAAGAATCAACACAAGAATCAAATTTTCTCAAACAAAACAGATAAACAGCAAAGGAAATTGCAGTTTAGGTTTTTGATATGGGAAAAATATGAAATGATGTTCAGAAATCAAAATAACAATTTTTATATTTTCTGAAGAGTTTAAAGAAGCAACAACAAAAGACGAAATATTTTTATGATTTTTTTATGATTTTATAAAATTCAAACAACAAGACAGACGAACTGAATTGAAACAAAACTAATATGAAAAGAAACAACCTGGGATAGGAAAAACCAAAGGCAGGAACCTTTGGCTCTGATACCAATGATATAAGACTCGAAATGAACTAGTCTTTGAGCCGGATCTGAAGTGGAAACGAAGTTAGCTCGAAGCTCCTCCTCCGCTACAACTCACAAAACCGGTGTGGAAGGCTAGACAAGCAGCTCGAAGCTCCTCTTGTGAAACCTGATGAATGGGGTCGTGATGGTGGATCGATAAGCACCACAGGGAGTGTGAAAGGCTCTTTGATACAGCTTAAGAATCGTGGCTTTGTGAATCACACACAAAGACAAGATCTGAGACAAAAGTTTCAGCAACTTTCAAGCTAGAAGAAATTCGGTTCTTTATTGATGTAGGGTAAATAAAAAGATACACGGCCGGGGATCTTATAGTTTGATCCTTACGGCTACAACCTCTAGGGTTGCGACTCAAAGCAAAAACAACAGGACTTGTACGAAAATAAAAGAAAACGACACACACTCTCAATGGAAACAACATGCTGTTTCCTTATATGGAAAGTGTAGCTACAGACACAAAATAAAAAGAAATAAAATAAAAGACTCTACTGGGACTCGAACTAGACTCATTGTGGGCTTACTAGAGCCACTAGGCCGAGGCCATATCACCTGCAAGGAAACAGAAATAATTAAACACAAATCGTACCTGACTTGGACGAGAAGTCATCGCAGCTAGGTCTATGGTTGGTCCGTTGTCCGGGACATCTTCAGCTGTGTCGAGTAGAGCTTGTATGGATACGTTGAATTCTTCTCTTAGTTTATCCCTCCTAGCTCTTGTGATAGGTCCAGCTACTTCTGAAATCTTGATGACATGGTCGTCCTCCACTTGATGCACTTGGTCCGCTACTTGCTTGTTGTGTGATCCTATATTCAACTCCTTGGCTTTTGCTCGGGTTATTGGACCTTCTTGAGTCTTCTCTTGAATATTTGTCACTTCAGTATGCTCCTCACGTGTGTCCTCGTCAGATAGTTCAGTTACCGGATTGATGTCCGCATCAACATGTTTTAAATCATATAATGTGAATATTTAAATCCAAAAATGTCAATATATAGTATAATCCTTTGTTGTTTTAAATCCTATAATGTGAATATATATATCTCTTTTGATGTTTAACTAATTACTAAACATGGTTCAATGGTTTAAAGTGTATAAACTATCCTAGAGGACTGCAGTTCGACCCTCAGGAGTTTCAAAATAAATAAACTTTTTTCCGACGGATTTCCGACGGAATTCGTGAGGATCCGTCGGAAATGCCGACGGATTTCCGACGGATTTCCGACGGAATGAAGATATTTGCTGCATGTAATAGGTTCCCAATGCTGCGTGTTAATAAATGTTAGTAAATTCCGACGGATTTCCGACGGAATAGCCGTCGGAAATCCGTCGGAATACGCGGATAAATAAACCAGATCGTCTTCTTCGCGAATCATTCGAGAAAATCAAAAAAAATTTCAACAAAAAAATCCCAACTCTCCCTAAACCTTCGATTCTTCAAAGATTTACACCAAATCTTCTTCCAATGGCTGGGTATCAAAGAAACATGTAAGTTTTTAATGTTGATTAAGAGTTTGATTTGTTAGATTTGTGGATTTAGGGTTTTGAAATTTAGATCTAAGGAATTTGGTTATAGATTTGGTTAATATGTTTTAGATTAGGAATTTGGATTATGATTTTGGGGTATTTGGTTATAGATTTGGATTTTCTATATTAGGTTTTGAAATTTGGATTTTTAGATCTAGATTTAGGATTTTTTGATTTTTAATTTTTGGTTTTGGAATTGAAATTGAAATAGAAATTGATTTTACAAATTGATTTTTTGATTTAGGATTTTTGGATCTAGATTTAGGATTTTTAAATTTATAATTTATATATTGAAAATAATTAATATATTTATAATTGTGAACATATTCATAATTATTTTAGACAATTAATAATAAATATATTTCTTATGATTTTTTAAAAAAAAACTGAATTTTAAATTTTTTTAATGATTTTTGATTTTTTTGTGTATTTTTAAAAAATTATTTTCAGAAATTTATTTAAATTATAAGTTATGAACAATGATTTATAAAATATATTTTATAAATTTATGTCTATTTTTTTAATTTTATAATGATTCCGTTTTGTTATAAATTTTTATGTAGGGATTATGGAGCATACGTCGAGTCTACGGTGCAACACCTCACAGAGGAAAATCAATCGATGGCGGCTAAGATGGAAGCATTCATGGCTCGATACCCACCACCACCACCTTAGATCTTGTTTATGTTTTTTAAATTATTTGTTAGAAACTAATTTATGTTTAATATTTTTTGTTGTTTTATTTTTTATTTCGAATAATTTAATATTAAAGTTTTATGTTTTTTTCTATTTTAAAAAACAATTATAATTTTATTATTTTCAAGTATGTGAATTTTTAAATTATTACAAATATTAATTAACTACCGGTTCTTAACTGATCATTCAAACCAATATGAATATAACAAAATAAAAAATCAATTCAATTGAAACGGTTAAAAAAAAAGCCATGAAACCCTAAACCGTCGGAAATCCGTCGGAAATTTCCGACGGATTTCCGACAGATTTGGGCAAACCGTCGGAAATCCGTCGGAAATTTCCGACGGATTACCGACGGTTTGGGGTTTCATGGATTTTTTAACAAATTTTACACAATAAACCTCAAATAACTAATTATATTATAAGATTATTAGAGATAACACAATTTAAACTTAGTATTTAGGTTAAATTATTGTTTTCAAGATTTTGGGATGATTTACACTTAACTTCTACATAATGAAATATATACTTTAACTTACATGTTTACTAGTTCCTAAGTATAAATCTTAATTTTGATAAATTTCTTATAAACGGAGGTGAATATTGTAAACTTATCATTGAAATCATTAATAAAACACACTACAAACACATTTCAATTGAAACGAATCGAAAAAACTCACGAAACCACGAACCCGTCGGAAATCCGTCGGAAATTTCTGACGGATTTCTGACGGGTTTAGGGAAACACGTGTTGGTTTTTAAGGTTTGTCTGACAAAAGGAATAACATATATTTTTCTAAAGTCCGTCGGAAATCCGTCGGAAATTTCCGATGGATTTCCGACGGACAGTGAAATTTTGGCAAAATCAAACGTTTTCGTGTCCCGCGTTAGTTGAATTTTACGAAATAATTTCAAAAATTCCGACGGATTTCCGACGGAAATTCCGTCGGAAAATTCTGTTTATAAACGAGCTCACACGAAAAATCAGAGCAAATTCTTCAAATTTTATAAATTTTAGGTTTTCAAAGTTAGATTTAGGTTTGGAATGTTAGATTTAGGATTGGAATGTTAGATTTAGGTTTTTAAGGTTAGTTTTAAGTTATAAATGTTAGTTTTAGGTTTGGAATGTTAGTTTTAAGTTTTGGAATGTTAGATTTAGTTTTTGTGATGTTAGATATGGGTTTTGAATCTTAGTTTTAGGTTTGGAATGTTAGATTTAGGTTTGGAATGTTAGATTTAGGTTTTTAATGTTAGTTTTAAGTTATAAATGTTAGTTTTAGGTTTGGAATGTTAGTTTTAAGTTTTGGAATGTTAGATTTAGTTTTTGTGATGTTAGATATGGGTTTTGAATCTTAGTTTTAGGTTTGCAATGTTAGATTTAGGTTTGGAATGTTAGATTTAGGTTTTTAATGTTAGTTTTAAGTTATAAATGTTACTTTTAGGTTTGGAATGTTAGTTTTAAGTTTTGGAATGTTAGATTTAGTTTTTGTGATGTTAGATATGGGTTTTGAATCTTAGTTTTAGGTTTGGAATCTTATATTTAGATTTTAGAATGTTAGATTTAGGTTTTCAATTAACATATTTAGGTTTGGAATTTTAGTTTTAGGATAATAATGTTATATTAAGATTTTCGAATGTTAGATTTAAGTTTTGAATGTTAGATTTAGGTTTGGAATTTTAGTTTTAGGATAATAATGTTAGATTTAGGTTTTGTAATTAGATTTAGGTTTGAAATGTTTCTTTTAGGTTTCTAATGTTTAGTTTTAGGTTTGGAATGTTAGATTTAGGTTTATAATGTTAGTTTTAGGATAAAATTGTTAGATTTATATTTTGCAATGTTAGATTAGGTTTTCAATTAACATATTTAGGTTTGGAATTTTAGTTTTAGGATAATAATGTTATATTAAGATTTTCAAATGTTAGATTTAAGTTTTGAATGTTAGATTTAGGTTTGGAATTTTAGTTTTAGGATAATAATGTTAGATTTAGGTTTTGTAATTATATTTAGGTTTGAAATGTTTCTTTTAGGTTTCTAATGTTTAGTTTTAGGTTTGGAATGTTAGATTTAGGTTTATAATGTTAGTTTTAGGATAAAATTGTTAGATTTGTTATAAAAAGAATGTGAATTAATCACATTATAAATTTATATAAAGACAAAAATTTTATACCCGATAGAATAGCGGGATACTGAGGAGAGGAGAGAGATGTTATAACTCTACTTGTTGTATTGAGTTTTTGTTGTGTTTTGAACGAATGAATTCGTTCATATTTATAGAGCTACAAAAATGATTTACTATGCATACATATTGATACTGGGCTCCACATAAATAATACTTTATGTTGAGTGTGCCTCCTTTGTTGACATTTGTGACATGAATGGAGAATGTCGACATTTGTAACACTCCCCCTTGGAGACCAGTGTCACTATGTGTCTCGCATAATATTTTATGTTGCCTCGTTAAAAACCTTTCCAAGAAAACCCAATGGGAAAAACCATAGTAAGGTAAAAAGAGTACAACTATGCAAGCTCCCCCTCGAATGATCACGTGTCACCTTTTAAGTCTCGTTGATGACACATTCCAATGTTATGGACATGTTTCTTGAACATAGTGGTGGGTAGTGACTTCGTAAAGAGATCTGCGGCATTGTCACATGACCGAACATACTTAACTTCAATAGCTTTAGCCTTCTCAAGTTCCTTAGTGTATGAAATGAACTTTGGAGGGATATGTTTGGTTCTATCACTTTTGATATATCCTTCCTTTGTTTGAGCGACACATGCAGCATTGTCTTCATATAATATGGTTGGCTCCGTATTAACGTGGATCCCACTGCTTGATCGTATGTGTTGGTTTATCGACCTCAACCATACACATTCTCTGCTTGCTTCATGGAGCGCAATGAGTTCAGCATGATTTGAAGAAGTTGCTACCAGCGTCTGCTTCTGAGAACGCCAAGATATGGCAGTGCCTCCGATCGTGAATACGTATCCTGTTTGTGATCGAGCCTTGTGTGGATCTGATAAATATCATGCATCTGCAAAGCCAACCATTTGACCATTTGAATTTTTAGAATAAAACAATCCTAAATCAGTAGTTCCCTGAAGGTAGCGAAAGACATGTTTAATTCCATTCCAATGTCTTCGTGTGGGAGAGGAACTAAATCTGGCCAAGAGATTTACAGAAAATGAGATATCAGGTCTAGTGCAATTTGTAAGATACATAAGGGCTCCGATTGCACTTAGATATGGTACTTCAGGACCAAGTATCTCCTCATTCTCCTCCGCTGGTCGAAAGGGATCATTTTCAACTTTAAGTGATCTAACGACCATTGGGGTACTGAGAGGAGTTGCCTTATCCATGTTAAAGCGTTTTAACACTCTTTTGGTATATGTGGATTGATGCACAAATATACCCTTTTGGGAATGCTCAATTTGCAAACCAAGGCAATACTTTGTTTGTCCGAGATCTTTCATCTCAAATTCTCCTTTCAAATATTCTGCAGCTTTTTGTATTTCCCCTTGAGATCCTATTATGTTTAGATCATCAACATACACTGCGATAATCACAAATCCAAATGTTGATTTCTTGATGAAAACACATGGGCATAGAGGATCATTTACATATCCTTCTTTTGTTAAATGCTCACTGAGACGGTTGTACAACATACGTCCGGATTGCTTTAGCCCATATAATGATCTCTGCAATTTAATTGCACATAACTCTTTGGGTTTAGATTTTAATGCTTCTGGCATCTTAAACCCATATGGAACTCTCATATAGATATCAGTATCTAATGTTCCATATAAATATGCTGTAACAACATCCATGAGACGCATCTCTAGATTTTCATTAGCCGCTAGACTCATTAAGAATCTAAATGTGATTGCATCCATAACGGGAGAATATGTTTCCTCATAATCAATCCCTGGTCTCTGAGAAAATCCTTGAGCCACAAGTCGAGCTTTATATCTCATAATCTCATTTTTCTCATTTCGTTTTCTAACGAATACCCACTTGTATCCAACAGGTTTCACATCTTTGGGTATGAGTGTAATAGGACCAAATACATCTCTTTTATTAAGCGAATCAAGTTCAACTTGTATTGAATCTTTCCATTTTATCCAGTCATGTCTGTTTTGACATTCATATACAGACTGTGGTTCTGGATCTTCGTTTTCCTCAGATATTTCCTTTGACACAAGGTATGAGAAAACTTCATCATCAATATTAATTTCATTTCGTTTCCATATCTTTCCATTATGGAGATAATTGATAGAAATTTCATGATTCTCTTCAAGTTCATGATGTTCTACATCATCATTAGCCTCATTATTTGTTTCCTCCAAAATGCTTTCTGCTATTTTGAGAGTATTGGGCTTTTCAATTTCTTTTCGCTTTCTAGGATTTTTATCCTTAGATCCAACAGGTCTACCACGCTTCAAGCGTGTTCTAGACTCACGTGTATCATCTGCACTTCCAATCTCTTTTGGAATCTCAATTCGTGCAGGAACATTTGCAGCAGGTATATGTGATTTGGTTACCGTTTTGGTATTTGCAAATGCATCAGGTAGCTGATTTGCTATACTCTGCAAATGCATAATCCGTCGAACTTCTTGTTCTGACTGTTTAGTGGGAGGATCAAGGTGTAACAGAGATGGTACGCACCATTTAATGTCCATTTCTACATGTTTGTTTTCTCCCCCTAGAACCGGAAATACTTTCTCATTAAAATGACAATCGGCAAAACGCGCCGTAAAGACATCTCCAGTCTGCGGTTCTAGGTATCGTATAATTGATGAAGAATCACAACCAATATATATTCCTAACCTTCTTTGTGGTCCCATCTTTGTACGTTGCGGTGGTGCTATAGGCACGTATACCGCACAACCAAAAATTCTTAGATGAGATATATTTGGTTCTCGACCAAATGCTAATTGTAAAGGGGAATACTTATGATACGCACTTGGTCTTATCCGAATTAGTGCTCCAGCATGCAAAATTGCATGTCCCCATATAGAAGGTGGAAGTTTTGATCTCATGATTAATGGTCTCGCAATTAGTTGCAGACGTTTAATTAATGATTCAGCCAAACCATTTTGTGTATGGACATGAGCTACAGGATGTTCAACTTCAATTCCTGATACCATACAATAATCATTGAATGCTTGGGAAGTGAATTCACCAGCATTGTCTAATCTAACTCTTTTAATAGGATAATCAGAAAACTGAGCTTTGAGTTTGATTATTTGAGTTAGAAATCTCGCGAATGCCACATTCCGAGATGATAATAGACATACATGTGACCATCTGCTGGATGCATCAATTAATACCATAAAATAGTAGAAAGGTCCACATGGTGGATGTATTGGTCCACAAATATCACCTTGAATTCTTTCAAGAAATTTTGGTGATTCTTTATCAATTTTGGTTGGTGATGGTCTTATGATTAATTTTCCAAGAGAACATGCAGCACATGTCATTTTATCCCCATGATATATTTCATTGATTTTCAAAGAATGACCATGTGCGTTCTCTATAATTTTTCGCATCATTGTAGTGCCTGGGTGACCAAGGCGATCATGCCATAATGTAAGGTTTTCTGGATTTCTTTTGATCACAAGATGTGATTCTATGGCATCTATATAAGTATGATGCAAACCAGAAGGAAGTTCCGGGAATTTTTCTAATATATGCATTTTCCCAGATTTATCAGAAGTTATATATATATACTTCTTTCCATTCTCAGCTGCGGACTGAGTGTCATATCCTTGAAGATATATATCTTTGAAACTCAACAAATTTCTCTTTGAATTTGGAGAATATAAGGCATTATCTATGGAAAATTTTGTTCCATTAGGCAATATAAAGTTTGCCTTGCCACTTCCTTTGATCAAGTCTGTAGGACCTGATATTGTATTGACAATCATGTTTGTCGGTTTTAAATGAGAGAAGTAAATCTTGTGCCTTAGAATAGTGTGGGTTGTTCCACTATCTGGTATACAAATTTCTCTTGTATTTATCTTGCAGATTTTTCCACTTGTATCTTTTTCCATTTCTGTAATCAATATAAACATCAATAATAAGATAATAAATTTTATTCATAAATAGAAAATATTTAATAGTTATACAATCTCTTATTTTGAAAAACAAAGTACTTGAAAACAACTGAAAATAAGTAATAATTATACATGGCATAACTTGGAGACAATAGTAATATCACTATTAGCATTTCACTTTCCAGTAAAAGCGGTCTCATCAAAATCATCTAGAAAGTCGGAAGCGTCAAGGTGTGTCGTGCCCTCGAAGTGTTCTGTGAAGTTCACTTCTTTCCCTTTTCCTTTTACGGATTCTTTGTACAATTTACAAAGATGCCCAGGGGTACGACAAACATGGGCCCAATGCCCTTTTGACCCACATCTATAACAGATGTTGTCACGCTTTTGGCTGGTACTTCCTTGGAACTCTTTTCCTTTCGGATCTTGTTCAGGTCGAACCCAAGTATACGGCTGTCTGCCTTGAGGGTTATATGGTTTTCCACGTCCCCGATTAAATCGGCGGCCGCGACCACGACCACGACCACGACCACGACCTCTGTAGATCTGATTTCCTCGCTCTGGATATTTCACATCCGATGCATTTGTTGCATTCACTTCAGGATATGCTTTGGCTCCCGTAGGTCGAGCATTATGATTCTTGATCAGGAGCTCATTATTCTTTTCCGCAAGCATGAGCGTCACAATTAGCTCGGAAAACCTCTTGTATCCGCAATTGCGGTATTGCTCTTGCAGCACATAGTGGTTTTTGTGGAAAGTGAGGAAAGTTTTATTAAGCATTTCTGCTTCGCTAACAGGCTTTCCACAATATTCCAACTGAGCCACTATTCTCAGCATTGCGGAATTGTAGAGCTCAACTTTTTCGAAATCTTGGAATCTTAGATTATTCCATTCATCCATAGCATGTGGAAGCGTTATTGACTTTTGGTTATCAAACCTTTCTTTTAATGCTTTCCACAGCTCCGCATGATCTTTTGAATGCGCATAATCATGCGTCAGATTCTCATCTAGATGTTTTCTGAGAAAAATTATTGATTTTGCTTTTTCATGTGGAGACGACGTATTTTTATCTTTTATCGTCTCCGATATTTTCTCCATTTCTAGATAGAGCTCAGCATTGGTTGTCCATGCTATATAGTTTGCCCCAGTTATTTGTAACGCCGGAAACTTGAGTTTCTCGATGTTTGCCATTTTACTAAAAACAAAGCAATAAACGTTTTATTAATAGGATGATATTACATAATTAAAAAGTACCGGTTACATTAATAATGCAAGCGATTATAAAGAAAAAGATTGCGTAAAAGAGTAAACCGATGTTTACGATGAACTCTCCGTGAGAAAATTCCCCAACGAAGAGACCGTAAACAAATGCAAGAATTACAAAGAAAATAAGAATTAAAATCAAACGAAACATTCTTCAAAAAACTTCAAATCTTCAAAACTTCAAAATAAAGCGATTTTTCGGAGAAAGATTTAAGGTAGATGAAAATTTTGAAGTGAGATAAAATGAGTGGAAATGAATGAATTTATAGATTGAAAAAATCACTATTTACGACCGTTAGAATCACTGTTCATAACGGTCGGAAAACAACGGTCGGAAACACTATTCACAACGGTCGGATTTTGAAAAATTAAAAGAAAATTTTTTGCGACCGTTAATGAGAAAAATCAATCTGAAAGATTTAATAATCAATCCGATAAAAATTTACCAATTTCAGAAAATAATTATAAATTAAATTTCATTTTATCATATAATAATTTATTAAACAATAAAATTATGGTGACAGGGTCATCCACCTCAGAACGATAGAATATGGTGGTGGCATAGCCTTCCGGAATTATGGTGCATGAGGCATCCATAAGACATAATATAAAGCAGTAAATAAATATAAACATTAAATAAATAATGGCGGCTGAGCCGTCCGGCAAATATATAGTTATGGTGTATATAAACAGCCATGACATAATAGCGGTAAAATAATACAGAACCGCTTACAGTAAAATTAAATGAATAGTGGTGTATTAAACAACCACTGAAATATAATGTATTATTATAGAAGCGACATACCGCCCACTGTAATATATTATATAGTATAAAATATATTTATAGATATTTAGCATAATCATAGAGTGATCGTGCTGATAACGTGTTATAAAAAGAATGTGAATTAATCACATTATAAATTTATATAAAGACAAAAATTTTATACCCGATAGAATAGCGGGATACTGAGGAGAGGAGAGAGATGTTATAACTCTACTTGTTGTATTGAGTTTTTGTTGTGTTTTGAACGAATGAATTCGTTCATATTTATAGAGCTACAAAAATGATTTACTATGCATACATATTGATACTGGGCTCCACATAAATAATACTTTATGTTGAGTGTGCCTCCTTTGTTGACATTTGTGACATGAATGGAGAATGTCGACATTTGTAACAAGATTTATATTTTGGAATTTTAGATTTAGGTTTTCAATTAACATATTTAGGTTTTGAATTTTAGTTTTAGGATAATAATGTTATATTAAGATTTTTAAATGTTAGATTTAAGTTTTGAATGTTAGATTTAGGTTTGAAATTTTAGTTTTAGGATAATAATGTTAGATTTAGGTTTTGTAATTAGATTTAGGTTTGAAATGTTTCTTTTAGGCTTCAAATGTTTAGTTTTAGGTTTGGAATGTTAGATTTAGATTTTGAAATTTTAGATTTAGTTTAAGGTTTGAAATCTTATATTTAGATTTTGGATTGTTAGATTTAAACTTTGATTTGTATATTTATATAGGATATTTGTAAATTTATATTTTTTTTTTTTTCAATATTTGAGAATTAATTTTTTAATTATATAAAATATGAATTTTGTAATTGTTTTAAATTATTATTATTAATATTTATTTCATTTCTATATTTTTAAATATAGAATTATTTATTAAATTATTTATTTAATTATTTTGGATTTTAAATATTTTTTTTTTGAATTAATATTCGGAATATATAATTATTTATTAAATAATTTTTTTTTGTTATAATTTAACCAATCCGTCGGAAATCCGTCGGTAATACCCCGTCGGAATATTTCCGACGGCTTATATTCTGACGGATTTCCGACGGAATGATGAAACGAGTAAACCGACGGATTCCCGACGGCTTGCCGGAACACGGAAACCGACGGATTTCCGACGGCTTGCCGGAACACGGAAACCGATGGATTTCCGACGGCTTGCCGGAACACGGAAACCGACGGATTTCCGACGGCTTGCCGGAACACGGAAACCGACGGATTTCCGACAGATTGCCGGAACCGAAAAAACCGACGGATTTCCGACAGATTTCTGATTCATATTTTCCGTCGGAAATCCTTCGGAAATACCGACGATTTTCCGACGAGATAGAAACGACGGACGAATTCGTCGGAAATCCGTCGGAATTGGCCAATTCCGACGGATTTCCAACGGATTTGGCCGTCAGTTTCGCGCCAGTTTTCTTGTAGTGTTCATACTCTTCTAAAGTTCCCTCATGTTTGGACTCATTTTTTTGTAACCATAGAGAATGTTGTTCATCTAATATAATCATTTTTATTTTGCAGTAACTTTGATTATTATTTGAATTTTCTGAAAAAATAAAAAATTAAACTTCTCATGTTACTCAAATTTAAAAGTAAAATCAATAAACTTCTTCAAATAATGAATTAAAAGAAAACTGCAGTGACCAAATCAGATTCATCTTTTCAAAGACTTGGTCTTGATTGACAGTACAAACTATATGATCTTCAGTTCACCGGAAAAACATATAATTTTACATCAAATAATCAATTTCAGATCATTAAGTTAAGAAAATGGTCGTGGCTTTTGATTCCTCAGAGACTACTCTCTTCTCATTGCTAACTTAGAAGCCATGAACTGAAAATCAACAGAGAATTGAGAAGTTTCAGAATTCACCGATAATACAGAGGATTCCAAAAATAGAACTAAGACAAAAATGAATTGTCCAAAGGGTTACCAGCAGGAGGTGCTGATTCAGGTTCCTTGATCTCCACAGCAATGCAATCAAACATCAAGAATGTCTTAGCCACATATGAAGCATGCTCTAAGTATTGGAATATAGAATAGCATCTTCTTGTTTAGATATCGTAGATATTGGGTTCCTGAGCACAAGGCCTTCTCTACCCTAATAAAAAAATTAATTCTTCTTTCTTCTTCTTTTTCTTCTCCTTCTTCTTCTACTCTGTTTATCCTCTGTTACTCTCTCTCAATGTTCAATCATGGCCGATCATCCTGTTCCACCACCTGCCACTACATAAAGAATTCAATATGTGAATTAGCAAGGAGCTTAGCTCATTTTGGTTGGATCAATGATTCCTGCAGCCATTAGATCTTCGTATTTGCCGGTTGCAGGGTTGTAACCATATTTTAGGTTGTCGCTAGAGAGATCCATTCACTTAGTTTCCATATCTAAAGATTCAAGCTTACAATATGTATAAGGAGATTGTTTACCTTTTCGCTGACAACAATGCCATTGACACCAGCGTTCTGGGCGATTAAGTTCAACCTGTAGCTCTCTTAACAATGTCAGCTCCAACCTGGAGCTTAAGATGATTTTGTAAAAAGGCGTTAGAATCCACAAACTCATCGTTTATCGATTTTACCTACTGTGGAACTCTTCCGGACTAACCTTTTGTTCATCGTGTGCTAGAGTCTCTTTAATGGCATCCATTTTCGATGCAACTCTTAGCAGAGTGCATCCTCCTCCAACAACAATGCCTTCTTACCAGCTGCCTGAAATAGAGGTTGAAGGCTTAACGGTTTAACATGTAGAAACATTAAGACCCTTTGCTTAGAGTTGATGTTGTTACTTTTTTAGCATTAAGAGCGTCTTCAACTCTCAAATTCTTCTCCTTAAGCTTTGTTTCAGATTGTGCTCCAACCCAAAGAATATAAAACATTTAGATTATTTTTATTGTTGTTACTTGGTATTAGGCTTTTTGCATCAAGTGATTTTTGTTCTTATTATCTCACCTGAATTTCAGCAACACCGCCTGAAAATGAAAATGTTTGATAAACTTGAGAATTTAATATAGAGACCTTGCTCTGCTAATTTGTCATTCCTTTGTTTATAACACTATTGAATTTCTCCAAACTATCAAATCATGCACCTACTAAAAACTTAACGTGTGATATAAAATAAATGAAAGAATCTAAATGCATCAATGACATACAAAAATATTGTTACCTCTGCTGCCCAGTCTCGAACTATATTCCTTATTATAAAGTGAACCTATGTTAGAATAAACAAAATCATGCACATTTTAAAGTATAGGTTGGTGAGAAAATGAATTCAATTATGACTATCTAGGATGAAGAAAATAAATATCATTCTCCATTGTAACAGTTAAAAAGCATACCTTATCTACATAAACCAGAGGAACATGTGTATGTAACGATGAATCCAACCAATCATGAGATGAAACTGATACCTACGAATAAAAAGACTCAAAGAGCATTAGTTGATTTAGAAAAATCTCATGAATCAGGGAAATCCTTTTACTTTAAAGCAAAGTTGGGTTTTCATGACAAAATTTTACTTTAATGGCCATGAATGTATGTTACCTCCACCAGATTGAAACCTTTTATACCAAACTCTGCACAAGGATAACTTCTTCTCTGTCTCCACTTCCTGCATGATCAAGTTCAGTTATTTAGACATCTCTTTCCTCTGTTTTGTTTATGTATTCAAGGTGTTCAACAAACAGAGTAAACTTTGAACCATTGTAACTCGCGTTGCATTTGCAAAGTAGCGCCAACGAAGGTAGAGAGCTTAGTAGGAGGAGAAAAAACAACGAAAAATTTCTTCTGCCTCTTTTTGCTTAAATCCTGAAATGTGATTAACAAAAAAATGGTAAGGTCTGTAAAAGGTTACTTCGGGACAAAGGAGCTGAAATATGAGAGAGATCAAGCATTTGAATAAATTTTCAGATTCTCCACCATAGGTTTGTTCTTGTTGATACTATTTGGACCCCTCAATTGCTAAAACACAACAACAAGGCCCAAAATTAAAGTATCCACTAATTGAAACTACTATGCATTTCATTGATTTCAAGTCCGATACTAACTTAGTGATCTCTATCAAAAATCTTACAGAGGGAGAAGATAATCAAAGTAAATAATCGATTTGGCAATGAGAATCACAACTACATCACTTGATTTATTTCAAAATGATTATTCATTAGATATAGAAAGAGTACCTTCATCTTCCCGTGAGAAGAGAGACATGAAGCCAGAAACCTTCTTTGTTCATAATTTCAATATGTTCATTTACTTTACTTATATAGCCTTTTCACCATAGCTAGTCAGTGTGAGATTTGAGAACGACAGAAAACTGAATCGATTCATCTTCGGGTAGAGAAAGGTGAGGTGGAAGGGTACAGTTTTTTTGTCAATTAATATTATATTTAATTTTTATTTTAAAAATATGACACTATTGTTTAAGTTTTCTAATGGGCTCCATTAATAATGGGTGTGTTTGAGTTTTAAGGCTACGTTGTTTAGATAGGCTACATTAATAATGGGTGTATTTGAGTTTTAAGGCTACATTAACATCATTTCATATGAGCTTTTAGGTGGGCTGGAATTTTAAGGATACAATAACATCATTTTTTCTTCCACTAGGAAAGAACCCGCGCAACGCGCGGATGTATTGTTCAATTTAAAAAAAAATATTTTTATCTTTAAAAGTTTAAAATGTTGATGAATTATGTCAATTTTTATTTAATCATGAATAAACCTAAAAATACACCTAAATATACTCAGTTGAAATATTTTTAACCAGAAATAAAATCAACAAACATGATAAGAACTGCCAAAAAAATAATGTGTAAGTGGTCAATATGTTTCTTGGACACTAAAATTGATTATCAGACGCGAGAAAATTAGGTTTCCATAAGAATTCTTCAAATTTGGTCAAAACCCGTTATGGTGGATGGTTTTTTTTCTCAAATCCATTCGGATGTATTAGAATATGTTAACATGTAGTTTTAGTATTAAAAAATATATAGTCATAAAAATTACAGTTACTTTCACAATGTGTTTCATCAAACCTCTCTTCTTTTTGGTTCCCTTCCTTACTTCCCTCATATTCTGTTATATCCTCTATGCAATGAAAATGTAATTGTAGATTTTCGTATGTATAATTATATTTTATGATAATAGCTAGTATGTAAGCCAACAAAAAAGCAAAATTGTTAAAACACTTATTTCCTCAAACGACATTGTTTTCAGAGAACCTCTGAATCATATATATGCGCCACTAATCCTTTGGTTGTTGAATCAAACTATATCCCCTATTAGTGTGTGTGTGGTGTTTCTTCGTAAAGAACTCTTATCAATGTCATATATATATGAGCTAATCAATGTCGAATCAGCGAGATCGTACACGTCAATCTATGTCCAAATTTCAAATTAGTGGTTTTCCCTCTTGTAGGAGTTATTTTTCTTTATGAGCTCCGTATATTTTTGAGCTTTTACATCTTTGGATAACTTGGTTTAAAAGATATATTAATGAGAAAATTTGCGTAAAAAAAAAAATGTTGTTCAATACGTACTTTTAGACAAATTTTAAATTTAACCCTATTTTCTCTTTCTACTTATAATAGGATTAGGAAGGAAGAAAGAAGTTCTTATATGTAGATTTTATTTGAGAAGATTATCAAAAGTAACAGATTTTTTTCAAGCTCTTCGAAGAATTTCAAGAATGATAAGACTATCAAAAGTCAACTTTTTTTTTTTTTCTTGTTTGAAGAAGTCAGCAAACTTTCAGTGCAATTTATTGAACAGACGAAATCAATTTTTCAATGAATTTCTATTCAACACAATCCAACATAAAAAAAAAATACATACAAAGTTTTAAATAAACCCCTAAACTTTCAGTCAAATGTAAATCCCAAACACACCAAGGGATCCAAAGAATCAAGCTGTTTTTATCAAACCATTGTCATTTGTCTCTCTACAAATCACTGGGAAGAATCTGAACCTTATTATTAAGAGTTGGATTAAAATCTAACCAAATAACAACCCAGCCACGACCAGTGCAGCAAGGACAGATCTCTGCAAACTTCTCAGCATCGCTCGAATGGACTCTCCGAAATATCAAGTCATCCATATATATCTAAAATAGTAGTATAAATTGCAGCCACAATTATTATTGGTCATCATAACTTTGAAGTGAAGTAAATGTGAGCAAAGAAAATACATACCGAAAACTGAGAATAAGCTATTCATCACACCTGAAAATATTGTAGATCCGGTTTTTTTTATATACTGAATGATGTCAACAAGAAAGAGAAGAGATTGATTTTTGGTAACTTACCAATGAAAACAATGACATAATTGAGAATTTTGACTGTAGTTGTCTCTAGGTGTTGGAGGCATTTTGATTACAACCGAATCTTCAGGAGAGAGACCAGTTGCTCTCGAAGGCATCTGCAAAGAGAGGTTCTTTCGTCTCCATTGCTGAACATTAGCAGAAGTCTCTTCTGTTATAGCAGAGGATAAGAACAAAGATAAAAGTAATAAAAAATTCCATGAGAACTTAAACAACACAACAATTCCTCAAGAGAAGTTAACCCTTGGATGAAACTAATAACACTAATAAGAGATTAAGGTTCCCAAGCAACAATATGATCTGCTCCATAAGAATGAATTTTTAAACATACGAAGCAAGTTTTAGCAAGTAATTAGCACAAAAGAGCTCTAATCTTTTCAATTCCATTCAACAGACGCATCCAATTCATTCAAATTTCAAATCTTTGAAACCTTGCATACATATGTACCTGATTTGAAGCAGGGGCAGAATCACCATGGCTTGAATCAAGAGAATTAAGAGACTTCTCCTCAGTACCCATCACAATACAAAAAGCGAGAGTAAAAGGAATAGAAAACAAAGCTTAACCTTAACAATAGACAAATGAAGACTTTTAACCATGAAGAAAAACGTGGTTAAATAGTCATCACAAGTTTCATAGTTTGCTAGAGAAAAGCGTGACACAGAACACAGTAGCACAACTACAAGAAGCCCAGAAATTAAAGAAACGTCACCAAAAAGAGAAAAGTTCCAAAATTTCCTTAAAACGCGCCAAAAAGGAAGAATCTTTGAAAATGATATTATATGCGACTCTGCAAATTGAAAATTATGTTGCAGATTCATAGAGAAATGGTGCACATAGTATTTGATAATACTAATGTGCAATCTATACATAGCCTTTTCAAAGCTAATCGCAGATTCATGTAGTTGTTGCAGAATGATAAGTTTGTGGATTTCACATTTTCTCTGTAATACTTTGCATAAGGTAGAACTGTCATACACGTCAATCAATCTAGACGAAACCAAATCAGAACTATAGTAAGAGTTGTTCTAAGTTCACCAAACTACAGAGACTTACTCATGACAGACTCTCAACCGAATTCCCAATAAAATCCTAGAAAATATTCACCCTAAACAATATGCAGAGACATCTTTATAATCCCAGCCCTGACTAATAGCTTTCTGACCAACTCACACCAGCCATAATCTGTTATACTCAGTTGTAGGCTACAAATAAAATTGATAAGAACCAAAAATAAAATAACTGTTATATATGTCAATTATGGCTGAGTATAATTTATATTTACAGATTTGGATTCTCCATCCTCTCGTCGTTGAACAAAAGGCCAAAAACCTGAAATTGATGTGTTAGAAAACCCATAAACAAAAAATCCTGAGATTGATGTGATTCTTTTTTGAATACTCTGAGACAGCGTCATCGGTGACGGAGAAGAGTAGAGAAGAGTAAGCTCTTGTGTAATCCAATATCAATTTGGGAAAAAAGAATACAGATATAGAAATTCTAGGAGAAGAGAAGAAGATGGAGAGAGAGGAGGAGCGTACGGTGTGCGAAACTTGGATTTCGATGTGGCGTCCACCGACGATGAAGATCGGAGAACCGAACTCGACACCAATGGTGAAATCGTGGACTGGTTTGTATTACGATATACCTCTACAGTTTGAACCTCTTGTCGATAGATTGAAGAAGCAGAGAAGATTTTCTAATATCTGAAACGATGGAAGAAGCAAAAAAACATGGAAATTGTTAGAAAGACAACGTTGGAGGCACATAAGAACTGCAGATGAAAGTGGATTAGTCTGGGGATGATGAGCGATACCGAGATTGTTAGAATGGAGATGAAATAGGGAATTTGTGGTCAGGTAAGGAGCCACGAACGGATGAACGTCGGAAGGGTGGAAGATGAACGATTCTGAAGTTTTAATTTCTGAGATTTTGTGTCGTCAAGAGATAAAGTGAGATGAGGTCGTTTTAGCTAGTTTTGAAGAACCGTTTTTTTTTCTAAGAGACAGGTGTCACCAATATAGAGAGACACGTGTCAAATCCTGGGAGAGGACAACTCTACTTTCATAGTATAGATTAAGAGATTTAAAATGTGGTGCTGAGATGGCATTATAGCAAGTTTAAAAAGCTGATGTGGACACACGGAAGAGCCTCAAAAGCTCTCTTTTCTTAGTAAGAGATTAAAAAAGACTCAATCTTAGAAGGTGTTTCTAAACACTATTCAAGTTAAAAAAAAAAAAAATTGTATTTTTGTATCCAAACATACCTTTGCATCTTTTTTTTACTTCTTCATCATTTATTTTCTTATCTTTTTTTTTTTTTGATCAACAAGCTAATTTCATAAAAGGCCAGAAAGGCCGGAAGCCCATTACGGGTTAATGTTTACAAGGGCTGCTTTTGCCAAAGCATCTGCAAGTCCATTCGAAAGTCTCGGAGTAAAAGAAAAAACAACAAGCTTGAAATGTGAAACGATTGAATCGATGTCGGCAGCGATCCCGTAGAGTTCCTTCCGTCGACAACTTGAATTCAAATCAGTGATCAGCTTCTGGGAGTCTGATTTCAGCCAAATTTTGTTCCATCCTTGCTCTCGGGCATGCTTTAAAGCTGCAAGCACAGCCAGAGCTTCAGCCATAAGAGGGGATGCAACGTTACATTGTGAGGATGATCCCTGAGCTAGAGAAATCGAGTCATGATCTCTGAAAACCCAGCCCAATCCTGCAATTTTGTCTTCCAATCTCCAGGAAGCATCAGTATTACACACTATAGTGTCTCGTGGTGGCGGTTTGAAAGGTTTTTTATGGATAGCTCTGGTCTCTTGGACCTCTGTCAGTTGAGCTATATGCCATTCCCTTGCCTCCGAGGTTGCTTTGATGATTGATTCTTCTGGAGTAAAGGATCTGTCCTCGAAGATTAGGGGATTCCTTGCAGACCAGATTCCCCAGCAGATCCATGGGAAGATCGGTCCCGTAACCCCAGCTGGGGGTAAGCATGTCCAAGCGCGAGCAGAGGAGAGGGCGTTGTTGAAATTGGGGCCGAGGGAATGGGCAAGATCGCCAGAGATTGGGGCTAGTTGCCACATTCTTATTTTCTTATCTAATATTGCAACATTAATAGTATGAATTAGAATTCTCTTATCATCTTTGTTAGATCTTATTTTTAAGAGAGATTTCATATTTTGCCATTAAAATTTATAAATCTTTCAATTTTGCCATTTTACTATTTGAAGGACAAATTATAACAATAATTCAACTATTCATGACAATTTTGCCCTTATGGCCAAATAAAATTTTATTACATGAAAACAGATGGATATATTTTCTATGCAAATGTTGTCCACCACTAAAACTAAACCCTAAACCCTAAACCCTAAACCCTAAATCCAAATCTAAAACTAAACCCTAAAGTATAAATATAGAACCCAAACCCTAAATTATAAATATATAAACCCTAAACTCTAAACCCTAAACCAAAACTAAACCCTAAACCCTAAACCCCAAACCCAAATCCAAAACTAAACCCTAAACCCTAAACCCTAAACCCAAATCCAAAACTAAACCCTAAACCCTAAACCCTAAACAAAAACTAAACCCTAAACCAAAACTAAACCCTAAACCCTAAACCCAAATCCAAAACTAAACCCTAAACCCTAAACCCTAAAACCTAAACCCTAAACAAAATGTCTTAATTATCCAATTATTATTGATCCGTGGACAAAAACATTACACAAATATGTACACGAAAACATATAGACAAAAAAAAAACTTTAACATAACCAAGGGCAAAAAAGTCATTTTACCATAGCTGAGTGGCAAAATCCGAATTTTGAACAGTACAATGGCAAAAATGGAATGCCATTGCTACAGTAGTGGCTTTTTTTTAATTAATTCTATTTTTAAATTATTTGTAATTATCATATAGTACATATAATTATTAAAATTTTATATTTTTTTCTGCATATATTGTTACTAAATTTTTTTAAAAAGGACATATAATACTCAATTAACTAAGAAAAAAAGGTGTGTTCAACGTTCCACATTGACTAAATTTTTGTGGCAATGGTCCAGAGTCATATTATTAAATATATCAGAATGATTTTAAAAACGAATGAGCAGAAATTTGACTTATCAAGCATCCAAAATTAAAAAAAAATGTATTCGGTTTAATCTTTTTTAGTTTAAATAAGATAAAAATCCTACATTGACTAAAATTTATGGAAAATGATTCAGAGTTATATTATAAAAAGAGTTCAAAATGATCATGAAACTTTACTTATCAGACGGTTAAATTTCAAAAAATTATTCGGTTTAATTGAATTCTTTAGTTGAAATAATTAAAAATAATTATTAATATTATTAACATTTAAACTATATGAAAATTTAAAATATATAAAAAATTGGGATCATTTAAAAGCAAACTTTTAAATTGACCCAAATTATATGCCTTTTAAATAAAAGATTTCTTAGAAATAAAAAGTTGTCTACAGTCCTAATAAAAAACCAAAATAATTTTTAAAAATGTTGTTTAAGAAATATTCGGACATGTAATTGTATACAATCCTAACAAAAAAAAAACCATAATAATTTTTAACATTAATTTTAAAACGAATTATTTCTTTATTATTTTGTTAAAAGTTTCCAAAAACAACTTTATATAATTACAAATTCAAAAAAATCTTCCATTAATTTTTTTGAATACAATATGTTATTTCCAGATTAAAGATATTTCACAATATTGATTGGATAATAATAATTAGAGTGTGGTATACATATATCATGTTATAATCTATCACTCAATCATTTTCCTGTTGAAGTAAAATAATTGATCTAAAACTGTTGATCAATCATTTTCACACGCCAAAAAGCGTGATGCGTGTGTTATTTCGCTTCAGTCTTTTACATCAAAGACCACCCGACTACTGCAAGTGCACAGCAAGCATATGTAGTACTTAAGGATCGAATTCCACAGAGAGAGAAGTTGTATTGTAAACCTTGTAAAACAAAGTATAGCTAGAACTCAAGATAAAGTTTTGTTGATTGTGTGTCACGGTAACAAGTAACGAAAGCAAGTAAATAAGTGGTTGTAAAACAATAAAGAGAAAGCGTTGGGCATTCAAGGGATCGCAGGGGGTTCAGAGACCTATCTATTCAAGTGAAACCTAAGACAATGCGTGTTTATTTCCAAGTCTCGGACATATGAAACACTAATGAACGATTAACCTAATGTATTAGAGATAATCATCTAAAATCCCTATCCTCCGTTACTCAACTCACGCAGGCAACGACGCATAGATCAAAGCATTATTAACGAGTTCGATTCTAGTCCATGAAGCCCTATAGGTAAGTGGTATGTGCTTCCTATAACACAACATTCATCCTAGCTAGGTTCTAACACTTAGGCAAGCGATTAGCAAAACCTAACTACCTATGATCAGAGCTAGTTCATGACGCTAACAACATGCATTATAAACAAATTAAGATAGAAAGAACAGTATAAACGATCACACAAGGCTCAGATCTCGCCACCTAAACCTATAGATCCATCGCCCCCTTTGATGTCCCCTTTAAACCCAACAAGTAAACTACTCAACCATAATTAAGAGAATCATCAAAGCAAGGTTTAAACAATTCATAAGCATAAACTGAATAGATATAAGATTAAGGGTCAGAGATTACTTCTGTAAAAAGGGTAAAATGCAAGACTTATCCTTAATGACAAAGAATGAATAAGAGAAAGAGAGGTGATGAACTTCAAGAACTTTGTAAGAGGTGAGGCGGCTGGAGGCTCTCTGGAGTTCCCTTGAGGCTCCTTGATCTTTATTTTAGGTTTTATGAAGTTCTCTTGAAGTCCACTCCTTTAAAATTAAGTTAAGAGTGTATTTCTAGGCTTTGGATTCGGTCTAGGGTTTCATTGGGCCGAGGAAAATGTTTAAGGAAAGTTGGGGTCGGCTAGCTTCAGATCGGTCACGGCCACTTGTGACCAGTCGTGTCAAGATGGCAGGCACTGGTCACGACCCCTCGTGACTGGTCGTGCCAAGACGGTCGAGACCGGTCACGCCCCTTTGTGACTGGTCGTGACAGAGCTCCACTCTTCGGACCATATCTCCCAAAAGGCTGAATGGAATGTGTTTATTCTTTCTCGAGGTGAAACTTGACACTTATGGCTTTCCATAGACACCAAGAACTCCAAAATTTAGTATCGGGAGTCCCTCAAAAGGTGTTATACATTTGGTGATCTGAAACTGTCTAAAAAGGGGTTTTCCTCATCCTTTGGTCCATTTTTCTATGAAACCTCTAAAACCTTCTTGGACCTGAAATGAATTCATAAATGGCTCTTTTGCCCAAGTATAACACCAATCTCTTCTCAAAATCATAGGAAAACTATAGGTATAATAGGTAAAAATACGATGTTATCAACTCCCCAGACTTAGACTTTGCTTGTCCTCAAGCAAACAAGAAAGTAAAGTAGTGAAAAGAGGTTTTTGAAAATCACGGGAACTCATTTATCCGTAGGAATCTCTTCTTCGCACTCCTCGTCGCCTTGACCTTAGAACCTACTTTACGTACTTGTCCCTTGAGAAGCTTCAACATTCTTTACTCTTAGTCCACGGTCCAAAGGACTTTTAAAAATCACCATTGTCGTCTCTTTACATAGATTAAGAAGAAAGTAAAAGTGGTCTTACCTAGGGGGTATCAGCCAAAGGACATGTTGATCCAATCCAAACCAAGACATTCTTCGTATGATTCCTTTTCTCTCCCTTTTCTCGCTTCCAAAAGATCGATTTTTCCCTACTTTTCTAGGGTATCATTATTTTTTTTATCGATCCCTTGCTCCTTTTTCTTTGGACTTAGGCTTCCGTGAGGTTCCGAAGGATGCACGGGTTTACGCACTATATCCCTCAGCCCTTGGCCTTTTTCTTTTCTTTTTGTGGATACAAGTCCCCGTGAGGTTCCAAAAAATGCACCGGTTTACGCACTATATCCCTCGGTCGCATCAACTCATATCCGCTTTTCTTTCTTTTCTTTTCTTTTCTTTTCTTATCTTTTCTTCTCCTTTTTTTTAGAGTACTGAAGGGAATAGAGAGGGGAATCATACTTTGTGAAGTAGTGCAGTGTCTTTTGTGGCTCGAAAAGGTCTTGTCTGATGTATAGCCAACCCCTAAGTGAGAAATTAAAAGTCAAGTTAGGTTATAATAAGGGTTAGAGACAACGTTAGATCATCCTATTATCCAGTAGAAAGATACTTTCGGAATGTTGACTCAGCTCATAGTCTTTCCAAATCGGTTCTGTAGTCAAGCATAATCAAGAGTCATAAGAGTGTTAATCCAAATATGATCATCCGTTAGATAGGATCATGAATCCCTACTAGTTTTGACTCAATAAAAACGAAAGAAAAATTTGACTCGATAAAAACGTTAAGAAGATTGATGTAAAAATGTGGAACAAGGTCTCAAGTCAACAAAATAGAAAGTAGCACTAGTATAAGATGGAACATCCCCCCAGACTTAAATCACACCGTCCTCGGTGGGAAAAAGAAAGAGATGAGGATGAAAAATCAAATTAAAAGAATTTAGAGTTTAAGAACAATGTCACCTTGATGGGATTAAGTTATCTTCCTTAGGACTCAATCGAGAATTCGACTCTGTCTTATAGGTCGATGGTGGTGATGATGTGGTGACTAACCGTTGATCCTTTGTGCTTGACATCGAGTGAACTCGGCTTAATTCATCAAATTTTGGTTATGAATCTCTATTTGCATCCTTCCTGAGATAAAAACCTAAAAACCATCAATAGTAGAAACAAAATAGGTAAAACACAAATAAGCAGCCTAGGACTCTGGATGTTAGAACTGCATGGTCGGAACTCTGGATGCTATCAATGGAACAGATTGTGGAATGGGTGAAAGTGGTACAGCATCCTAGGAAGTGTGGCTGTTCTGTGGACGCTTGGCCGCACCGGTCACATGTGTCGTGGCCGGTCCGGTTGCTTGTGGTGCCACCGGTCGCGGGAAGCTTGGCCGGTGGTGGTTTGGTTTGTTCCTTTAATGCGGTTTTCATTCCTTCCATTGTTCTTGATGTCCCCTTGCTGCTTCCTGTCCCTTTGCTCAATTGGCCTTGGTGGATCGGTCGTTCTCGGCATGATAAGGTGTTCGGGACGCGGTACGTTGGATGCTCGGCAGGCTCGGCAGGGTGCGGTACGTGGGACGCTCGGCAGTCTCGGCAGGATCCGGTACGTGGGACGCTTTGGAGTTTCGGCAGGATGCAATACGTGGGATGCTCGGCAGTTTCGGCAGAACACGGTACGTGGGATGCTCGGCAGTCTCGGCAGGGTGCGGTATGTAATGCTCGGATGAGGCAACTCTTGGTAGGATGCGGTACGCGATGCTCAGACGAGGCAGCTCTCGGCAGGATGCTGTATGCGATGATCGGATGAGTCAGCTCTCGGTAGGATGCGGTACGCGATGCTCGGACAAGGCAGCTCTCGGCAGGATGCGGTATGTGATGCTCGGACGAGGCAGCTCTCGGTACCAGTCACAAATGGTCGTGGCCGGTCCAGTCTTTCTTCATATGACCAGTCACGAGTGCTGTGACCGGTGTGGCTCCTCTTCATGCCACCGGTCACGAGTGGTTGTGACTGGTATGGCTCTTGTTCTCTTCGACCGGTCACGCATGTCGTGACCCGGTCCGGATACTCGGCTCCGCTTGGTGGGGACTCTCGGCAGAGGTCACAAGTTGCAACCAATATGTTGTCTTATGCATAGTACAATATTATGTGTTTGCCACCAAATCGAATTTCGCATCCTCTCCTTTCCGTGTTTTTGTTCTTTTGTGTTTTCTTCTTTTCTATTTTCTTTTCTTATTTTTTATAAAACCTGAAATGCAAAAAATAAAACAAAAAGCAAAGTAACCAAAACAAAGCAAAACTAAAATAAAAATGAGAAACTAAAACTTACAAGTGGGTTGCCTCCCACCAAGCGCACTTTTTTAACGTCGTTGGCTCAACGGTTGAGCCCTTCTAGGCGGATTTGGACGAATCACTTGTCCTTAGACAAGCCTTCTTGGAAGCTTCTCCATCCCGGTTTGGTGATCCTCTGGAGTTGCCCCTGTCTCGCACGTTGTCCGGTCTAGGAGTGTATGGAAGGGCTTCATAGAAGACCTTCTCGTTGATGTTGGCAAAGGAAATCCTTTGGTTCGGCCAATCTATCAAAGCACCTGTTATTGCAAGGAAAGCTCCACCAAGTATGAGTTCGGAAAACTTACCTTTTTCTACGTCGATCACATGGAAGTTACACGAGACGTTGCAATTCCCGATTCTCACGTGGATATCCGGGATCATTCCATTTGGGACCGTGTAGGAAGAGTTCGGAAGACCGATATGAATCCTTGATGGCTCAAGGCTTCTTATGCCAATCCTCCTTGCGGCTTCGCTAGACATGATGTTTAGGCATGTACCAGAATCACAAAGTGCATCTCTTAATTTGAACTCCTCTTATGGAGCAAGTGATTAGGTACTGCCCGGGGCTATCTAGCTTCCTCAAAGTTTTGAATGGTCTTTCATAGTACATTGCTTGCTCGTACAGTTTCTTTATCTCCTCCCTGGTTTCCGAACTTCCAAGAAAGAAACAATCAAGTTGAAAGTTGGAGCAAGCTTTTGCAAAGGGGGTACCTGGTGGTAGTCTTCCAACGGCTTGGTTGAAATCCCCGAGCTCCCTTGCGCCTAACTTTCGCAGAAATTGGTGATTCCTTAAATCATCGGAGACGTTTGGGCAATACTTCCCAAAACGTGACGGTTCCCTTGCTTTTAGGAATAGATCCTTTATGTCTTCCACCTGTTCTTTGCTATCATTGAAAAATGGTCAATGTTATAATCAATCCAAGCGTTCATGAAAGATGTACCCGGGTATAAAGCTCTAACGGCTTCATTAAATTTTTCCATATCTGCTTCACTTATGTGTATTCTACGCCATAGACTTCGGATCTCGGTCGGGACTTCCGGGAAAAGGAAAAGTCTCGTTTCTTTGAAACGATCCTCAACGTGTTCCTCTATTATGTAACTTTCCATGAAGAAGCGTTTAAGTGGGAACTTGTCCCATGCTTCTCCATAGGGCATATGAAGCGGTATGGCTTTAACCAGTCACTGGAACTTGTTTTCTGGTGGCTCATCGAACCGTGAAACGGTTTGTATCTCTGCAAGTTCCGCGATCCTTTGCTCTTCTTCCTCAGGATCTTCCTCGTCAGTTGATTCCGCCTCTTCTAACTCTCCTAAGTCCCCGACTTCATCACTAATGGTAACGGCATTGCAAGCTTCTATTGGGTGGTTGTCCTCTTGGGGCCATTCTGATGTCTCGGATTGATCCGTGAGCTTGTCCTCATGTGCTCTATCCTCTTCCTCTTGCTCACAAGCTTCATATGTCTGGTCATCCTTCCATTTTGAATACTCAATTGGATCGTCGAAACCTTGTTGCAAAGCTTCAATCTTCCATTCTAGATGCTCCTCCACGACATTGATCTTATGTCCCGTGTTGGTGACGTCTGATTCAAGGGTCCTTACATCATAGTGTCGATCAAGTAACTTGCTATTAAGCTCTTTAACTTAGTATTCTACTCATTTGATGTGGCAAGCGAGAGTGGATAGCTTTGAGCTGAAATCTCTCCCAAACCTTAAAAGTTTGTTGTCGACTTCTTCTTTGTGCTTCCTTTGTTCCGAGGCAAGTTGTATCATGAGGTCCATGAGCTTGTCCTCAGTACGTGATGTCCTTGAAGTGAAATTAGGAGTACCCTATGAACTCTGGCGATGGCATCAATCCTCATAACTTCTTGGGAGTTGAAGTCCCGATTCACTGCAAAATAGAAATCTTCTGCAAGGTACGGGTTAAGAGAATGAGTAGCTAAAGAGTTAGAGTTACTCACATATCGATCTCCAGAGGATCGAGTAGGGTGGCAACGAGAGTGTGCCATGAATGGTGAAACACAAGATGACCGAGAATGGTCGTGGTGGTTGCCACGAGTAGAGCTAGCTACGGATTTGGAGGTGACTCCATCCGAGGCTCTGTGATACGCCAAGAGTTAAGATTCTGGAACTCCCTAGGAAGAACGTTGAAGTTCATCCTTAAGACCTCCTGAAACAAAGAAAAACAATAACAACAATAAAAAAAAAAAAAAAACAAGGTGTCCTAGACGTTACTCCAGTTCTTTGATCTGCAAACAGACAATCTCTCTCCGGCAACGGCGCCAAAAAGCTTAATGCGTGCGTTATTTCGCTTCAGTCTTTTACCTCAATGACCACACGACTACTGCAAGTGCACAACAAACGTATGTACTACTTAAGGATCGAATGCCACAGAGAGAGATGTTGTATTGCAAACCTTATAGACCAAAGTGAACTCAATATAAGGTTTTGTTGATTGTGTGTCCCGGTAACAAGTAGCGAAAGCAAGTCAATAAGCGGTTGTAAAACAATAAAGAGAAAGCGTTGGATATTCAAGGGATCGCATGGGGTTCAGAGACCTATCTATTGAAGTGAAACCTAAGACAATGCGCGTTTATTTCCAAGTCTCGGACATACGAAACACTAATGAACGATTAACCTAATGTCTTAGAGATAATCATCTAAAATCCCTATACTCCGTTACCCAACTCACGCAGGCAATGACGCATAGATCAAAGCATTATTAATGAGTTCGATTCTAGTCCATGAAGCCCTATAGGTAAGTGGTATGTGCTTCCTATAACACAACATTCATCCTAGCTAGGTTCTAGCACTTAGGCAAGCGATTAGCAAAACCTAACAACCTATGATCAGAGCTATTTCATGATGCTAACATTATGCATTATAAACAAACTAAGATAGAAAGAACAGTATAAACGATCACACAAGGCTCAGATCTCGCCACCTAAACCTATAGATCCATCGCCCCCTTTGATGTCCCCTTTAAACCCAACAAGTAAACTACTTAAGCATTCTTCTCAATTGGAAGATCCCCTATATGGATAAGACATAATTAAGAGAATCGTCAAAGAAAGGTTTAAACAATTCATAAGCATAAACTGAAGCGATATAAGATTAAGGTTCAGAGATTACTTCTGTAAAAAGGGTAAAATGCAAGACTTATCCTTAAAGACAAAGAATGAATAAGAGAAAGAGAGATGATGAACTTCAAGAACTTTGTAAGAGGTGAGGCGGCTGGAGGATCTCTAGAGTTCCTTGCGACTCCTTGATCTTTCTTTTAGGTTTTCTGAAGTTCTCTTGAAGTCCACTCCTTTAAAATTAGGTTAAGAGTGTATTTATAGGTTTTGGAGTCGGTCTAGGGTTTCATTGGGCCGAGGAAAACGTTTAAGGAAAGTTGGGGTCGGTTAGCTTCAGACCAGTCACCGTGACTGGTCGTGTCAAGATGGCAGGCACAAGTCACGACCCCTCGTGACCGGTCGTGTCAAGAAGGTCGAGACCGGTCATGCCCCTTTGTGACTGGTCGTGACATAGCTCCACTCTTCGGACCATATCTCCCAAACGGCTGAAAGGAATGTGTTGATTCTTTCTCGAGGTGAAACTTGACACTTCTGGCTTTCCATAGATACCAAGAACTCCGAAATTTAGAATTGGGAAGTCCCTCAAAAGGTGTGCATATATTTGGTGATCTGAAACTATCTAAAATCGGGTTTTCCTCATCCTTTGGTCCATTTTGCTATGAAACCTCTAAAACTTTCTTAGACCTGAAATGAATGATAAATGGCTCTTTTGCCCAAGTATAACACCAATCTCTTCTCAAAATCATAGGAAAACCATAGCTATAATAGGTAAAAATACGATGTTATCAGACACCCATGCTGAATATCATCAAAGTTGGATTTTTCCAGATTTAGGTTCAAAGTGAACTTTGACGTTGAAGAAGGAGACAATTGAAACGCTTGGCTTGACTTTCGTAAAGTGATGAGAATGATAAGTGAGATTGAGCTCAAAGGATATAAAGTTATCGCCTGTGCAGAATCACAAGCAAAATCGACTCTCCACGGCGTTGCAAGAGGTAGCACCGGTGAAAGACATCGGAGGTGGCGACTTAACCAGAAGGTGGCGATGGAGGCCCAATAAAACATCTTCGGATGTAGAAAATATTTGCAGGCCAACATAATGTTTTTGCATAAATAAATGGGCTTTAAACATATAAACTTTTTGAGCCGAAAAATAGAAAGTTAATATCCATATATGTGGGTCAATTTTATATATTTTATAAACAGTAAAAAAAAAAAAACAAAAACTACAAATCTAGTAAATTACTCAAACAACCTCAATCCACATGTTTCTAAAGCCCTAAGTGAATCGCACACTTAAGAACAAAAGAACACAAACGATACAAAGACTCAAACTTTGTAACAATAACGTAAAACTTTATTAACTTGAAATTCAAGGATATCTTTATAAATGGGAACGGACTGAGCTTATATGCTGGAAAGTAATGCTATCCAAATGTTCTAAAAGTTCAAGCAAAAAAAGAACTTATTGAAATTTAAAACATATGGCCATTGGATAAAATTGTAGTGTATCGGCCAAATAAGAAAATAGCCGTTAGCTTGAGTCTTGAAAGCTTGGGCATGTATTTATGATTTTTTGGGATGTGCAGATTTATTGAAAATGTGATCAAGTTGCAGTACTAGCAAGGATACAGCGGTTGGAGAGTTATGACACAAAGTGAGAACATATTGAATGTGCTTAACTTGGTCCATGTGCATCTCCAATTAATCCTATGCTTTTTTGTTGAACTAAAGATGTGTTATAGAGTCTCTGGTTGATGGGGAAGGTCTCCTTTTCGCCAAAGATACATTTGAAGTCTTCTAAACCCATGAGCTTCCAAATAAGGCAAGCCGAGAATCAACCGGTTTCAAAGTTGAATAGCTTTTACGTCTGATCTCGGTTTGGTATGAATCAAATTTTCTGAGATTCTCTGATCAATCAAGATTACAGAACAGGTCGTTATGTGGCATAATTCCTTCTAGTTCAATCGGAAATCTTCAAATAGTACACGTAGGTCCAAACCGGGTAAGTTGGAAAACACTCGATTTGTAAGTTAAATAACTCTTTCGTGTGAACTCCTATTGAGTTGATTTTGTTTCGAGCCAATTTGTAGTTAAACTAATAATATACTCCAAGATGTCGTTGGGCTGGAACACTTGACCTTGTACATCGTCTGGACTGACCCTGGCTCAGAGTTCTTCTCGGGTAGGCTCCGGTGATTGTAGTTTGCTTTTTGGGTAAGGTTGTACTTGATGTCCACATCAGATATGTGGCAGTGACTAAGTAGTTAAACAACGACGGACCTATGTCCCCCAACCCGCATCAATCAAGCCTTACATTGAACATCCAAATACAAGAACTTGTCACAATTGAATTTACTCAATTCAACAACTAAACGTTGGAATTGCAATCCCATTGTTGCATCTATAGCCTGAAGTACTATGACTAACTCCACCAATTTTTAGCCAGATCGGAGAAGGTTTCCATTTCCAAATGTTGCCTTGAAGAACCCATCTCGGAACTGCTTCTTAGGGTTTCTCGGTTTTGACAGATCTTGCAGTTACTTGGCCAGAAAGCAACACACATAACTTCTCGAATATCATCCCGATTCGAACTCTGCCAAAGTTAGTGGATTCTTGGAAACGTGATATTTCGAGATATACCTTACTTGAAACCTAAGTCTCTCTGGCCCGACAGGACTTAACCTCACAAACCTGATCTGCCTCTTTATGCTTCTTTCTTTTTCTTCTCTTCTCAACCTCTTATCTACTCCATCCTTGCTCCTCCACCACCAACGAGTCTTGCCACTCTTAGAAATGCGGCCTAACTTAATCCAACAGCAAGCTCAAGTGTTAAGCGTTGCCACATCCTTTATATATTGCCCAAAGATCTGTCTTCCAACAAATGTGGGACATTTTTAGGCTCTAATAGGCCCTCTCGAGATGTGGGTGGGAAACGATGCAACAGAAACAGCTCAAGCCCAACATCTCGGAAATGTCACAACAATACATGTCACTTATATGGGCCACATAGGTGGGAAACAATTTTAGTGAGAAAATTGCTTGTTGGGCCGACGAAATGCTATTGATTTTAGGAGGACTATAATGAGGAGGACGACTGACCCACTCACGATCTACTAAAGGGCAAGTAGCTTGATTGGTTCGAATCCAATTCGTGAGCAGATGAGAAATTGTTGCACCGTGGACTCTGATTCAGTAGCGGCAGGCCTACGGGTCCTGAACTTCTTTTCCCAGAGAAGAAGCAATGACGGTATCTGGGGAATAAGCATCGGCCGACCATGGGCTCTGACACCATATTAGGAATGTGGTCTAACTTAACCGAAAAGGTACCTCAAGAGTTAAGGGTTGCTGTATCCTTTATATATTGCCTAAATATCTTTCTTGAAACCAATGTGGGACATTTTTATGCTCTAATAGCCACAACCACAACATGCCTTATCTGATGTAGGAGATTAAGAGATAATTAGAAGTTTTCGTTTTCTTTATGTCTGAAGTTTTTCTATTTAGTTTTTTGGGTGTTTTCTTTTATTTTCATAAGTTTTTACTTTTCTTAAATTCCTTATTTTAAAATTAATTTTTTTCTCTATTTGGGATTTATCTATATAAAGAGGTCCTAGGTATTTTGTAAGAATCATCCTCATAACTAATTTCATAATTGAATTCAGAGAGTTTTCTCTTTTCTAGTAGATTCTACAGTTTCTAGTAGATTCTAGAGTTTATCTTTCAAGTTCATCGCTTGTGAACTTGAGTTTCTATTTAGGGGTTTTCTAACTGCGTCATGATCAAACCCACCAATGGTTTCCACCATCTCCGTGACGTCTTTTCTCTTCTTCACGGTTTCTTCTAGTCTCCTCCCTTTCTCACCTTTTTCTATTTCTTCTCTCCTCTCTTTTGATAAGAGAGCTCTCTATTTTTTTCCTATCTTCTTCTTTTGGCGGCTCAGCTATTTTATTTTTAAAGTGGTGAGAGAGATAGGTTATGTAGGTATAATGTATATAAGCATATACACACTCACAGTCCAAACCTTTGCTTTAAGTGAATAAGCTGCAAAAATTCGAAATGGCCCACAATTCTAAAATTGGGATGTTACAATTAGTGTGGATGGTTGACTGTATGATAGCCTCAAACTCTAACTTCTAGACTACTTCAGCTAACCATTCAATTTAAAATTATCAACTTCTTCCATTTTACTTTTAGAAAATGTAATAAACTTTTCACTTTGCTAAAAAATAAAATAATTTGTAAATGCAATTGGAAATATAGGAAATAATAAAATTTATTGACCAAATTAGTTGACTAAGTTTATAGTCAAATTTTAGTTTTGGAAAAGTCATGGCAATACAGAAAGATCAGCAAAATCAACTAATTGTGATGAAAAGTCAGAAAAAATATAAGGTAAGTTGGGTGTATATATTAGTTTAGTTCTGAGGGAATGTTAAATATTTCTTATTGAAAAGAACAACAAGTTATTATCAAGTATTAACAAACAGAAAAACAATCTGAGCGGCTCTGGAAACATAACTAATGACGATAACACAGTTTTCATCTCTTTTATTGTTTTCGTTGATGGTGTTTACTCTTATCCTTTTGCCTATGATAGCAGGTGACATATTTATATGTTCAAGGATAGTTTGTCTGAAATGAAAAAAAGTGTCTAACTTCTCTCAAATTAAATTTTTTTGTGATAAATTTCTTAAATCGTTCGAGTCAAGTTAATGTAACCAAAATTATTATTTTTTTATAATATGCGAAATATTATATAGATTATTGGTGTACTTAACTTGTTAGTATGTTTCTTTATGAACCTATTAGGGCAATACTACGACTGTAAAGACCCATGTAGAGTCACACCGCCGTGCTATCAAAAGTGCCAGTCTTTGGGATACCCCAGAGGAGGAGAATGTCGAATATATAATTTTGGTGGTATATGTTGTTGTGAACGTAGTTTTGAATCTCAATATTTCCCCCAACCTAGTCGCCCTTACTAGTTAATTCTTCATTTTGTATGTCTTCATAATTATATATGAATAAAAAACCATATATTCAAATATATTTCTAGTAATACAATTAATATATATTGTATCATCCAAACACTAATGATAGACAAAAATTAATATAGATCTCGTTTTGTCACCTATATTATGTTGTTTTAAATTGGGTAATAAGAAATATAAATTCATGGCTTCAGAAATTTATTTACTTGAGGGAAGTTCACTCAATAGATGCATTGAGATAATTTGCGTTTGGAGGTTTTGTTTCATCTTTGACTATATTTTATACATTGTTAGCTTTCTAGCTAGCACTTTGATGTTTGTGCTTTCTTTGCTCACAGATTCGACATTGTTTCTTCTGTTAGAAATAAGGATAATTATCCATTAATCTTTATCGACTTAAATGACCGACTTAGTGACCCTATATATATGTTGCCATATTGTAAAGAAATGAATATATGAAGTAAGAAACCAAATTCTTTCACTTCCACGCCAATCTCTTTTCCTTTATAAAATTATTTTAATAGTTTATTATTTAACACGTTATCAGCACGAGTAAGCTCTAGATCCCAGATACAAATAAGTTTCTACCCGATCAAATCTTTGAGGTAATATTTAAATTATGTTTAAATTATTTCAAACTTATTTATTAATGGGTTGATAGGCGCTGCCTTCCCCAAACCGATCGTTAGACAGGCTCTGCCTTCACGATCATGATCATATGGTAGACTATGATCATATGGATGGCTCTGCCTCCTCCAAAGATAATGTTTAATACATGTCTTTATTATATTTATGGAGTAGAAGGTTATACCTCCTCCTGATCTAATGGATGGCGCTGCCTCCTCCAAAATCATATGGATGACTCTGTCTCCTCAAGGATTGTGTTTAATTCATGCTTTTATTATGTTTTATGTTATTTATATTTATATCTTTCAGTTATTTATTTATACGTTTTTTTCATTAAGCTTATGTGATTTTGTTTTATTATATAGTTATCATGTCGAATTTGACAAAACTTAATATCCCTACTCTTGATGCTTTTGGAAAAAATTATTTTTCATGGGCACTAGATGCCAAAATATATCTAAAATCAAGGGATTTGCTTAAAACCATCGAGCCGTCGGAAACGACGACTGATAAGAAAAAAGCAAAAGCCATGGTATTTTTACGTCATCACCTCCATGATGGTCTAAAAGATGAATACATCACGAAAGAAGATCCCGCAGATCTTTGGCAATGTCTCAAAGATAGGTTTGATCACCAAAAATATGTGATCTTAACAAAAGTCAAACATGAATGGCTAAATCTGCGGTTTCAGGACTATAAAACAGTAAGTGAGTATAATTCCGCCATGTTCGGAATCACTTCAAGGATGATATTATGTGGAGAGAATGTTTCCGATTATGATATGATCGAGAAAACTTTCCAAACATTTCATCCTACAAATGTAGTCCTGCAGCAACCTTATCGAGCAAGAAATTATACTCGGTACTCTGACTTGATGCAAGTCCTTCAAGTTGCTGAACAAAATAATGAGCCCGTGATGATGAACCATCAAACTCGTCCAACTGGATAAGCTCCACTGCCTGAAGTGAATGTTGCTTCATCCAGTTTTAATAATTGGCAAGGACGAGGACGTGGACGCGGTCGAGGCCATGGTCGCGGTCGTGAAAGAGGTGGTGGACGAGGAAGAGGAAGAAGTTCCCATCTTAATAATTTCAACGCTGGAAAATCCAACAAAAACCTTCATGTGAATGATGGTAGCCGCGTTGTGAAAAAGCAAAGTGAGAATGTTTGTTATAGATGTTGAATGAAAGGGCATTGGTATCAAACATGTCGTATACCAAAACATCTGGCCGATCTGTATCAAGCATCCCAAAAGGAAAAAAGAAAAGGATGCTGAGGCCAACCTCATTTCTGATGAGCCTGGACCTTCCTTTCGTGGTTTAGAAGATGACTATTCTCTTGATATTGCAGATTTCCTTGTTGATAATGGCAACGGGAAATAGAGAGATCAAGAAGACATGATAGTACTATCATTGTATCATATGAATAATTTTTTAAGTTTTTGAATAATAGTTTGTTGTAATATAGTTTTTGTTATAATTTTTATAAGTTTATGTCTTTTATTATAATAATACATATAAATGCTTTATTTCAGAAAATATCAAATTTTAAGATTGAGGACGGAGATATATGTCTAGAATACAGTGCTACGACTCATACGATACTTAAAGATGAAAAATATTTCTCCTCTCTCAAAATAAAAGACTCCGCTGTAAGCGTGAGTACTATTTTCTAGAAATACAAAGATTATCATAGGCTCTGGAAGAGCAAGTTTCTCAATGCCAAGGAGAACGAAATTTGAAATAAATGATGCATTATATTCCCCTAAGTCTCATAAGAACTTGATAAGTTTCAGAGATATCCGAAGTAATGGATATCATATAGAGATTATGAATAAAAATGGCATTAAATATCTTTGCATTATAAAAGAGAGGAAACATATTTTGGAAGAGCTGCCAATGTTATCCTCTGGCTTGTATTGCACAAAGATTCATATGGTCGCATCATATGCCACAGAATATTCTGATACATTTAAAGTTTGGTATGAAAGACTTGGACATCCTTGTTCAGTCATGATGCAAAAAATTGTGCAAAATTCCAATAGCCACCCATTGAAAAACCAGAAGATTTTTCAATCTTGTGAGTTTTCATGTGATGCATGTTCTCAAGGAAAACTCATCATTTGGCCACCTCCAGCCAAAATTAGGAATGAATCTCCAGTATTCTTAGAGAGAATACATGGTCATATCCACCCATCATGCGGGCCGTTTAGTTACTTTATTGTATTAATTGACGCATCTCGTAGATGGTCACATGTGTGTCTATTGACAACACAAAATACGGCTTCGCAAAATTCATTGCCCAAATAATCAGGTTAAAGGCACAATTTCCTGATTATCCCATAAAGAGAGTCAGGCTTGATAATGCTGGTGAATTTACTTCACAAGCCTTTAATGACTATTGTATGTCAATGGGAATCGATGTTGAGCATCCGGTTACTCGCGTTCATACACAAAATGGCATTGCTGAATCTTTGATTAACGGCTCCAAATCATTGCTAGACCGTTAATATTGGGAACAAAACTCCCAATTTCTATATGGGGTCATGCAATCTTGCATGATGCAGCATTGGTCCAGATAAGACCAAGTGCTCAAAATGCATACTCCCCTTTACAGTTAACATCTGGTCAAGAACCAAATGTTTCCCATCTCCGTATATTTGGATGTGTGTTTTATGTTCCTATAGCCCCACCGCAAAGAACAAAAATGGGGCCACAACGGAGATTGGGTATATACGTCGGTTATGCATCACCTAGTATAATTAGATATCTTGAACCAAAAACTGGTGATATGTTCACGGCACGTTTTGCCGATTGCCATTTTAAAGAAGATGAATTTCCATCGTTAGGGGGAGAAATTAAACAAATACCAAAAGATATTACATGGTTTACACCATCTTTGGTACATCTTGGTCCTCCTACTAAAGAACGCGAGATGGAAGTACAAAAGATTGTACATTTACAAAATATGGCAAATCAATTACCAGATGCGTTCACAGATACAAAAAGGGTGACAAAGTCTTATATCCCCGCTGCAAATTCCCCATCAAGAGTTGAAATTCCAAATAAAGAACTTGATGGGACTAAAGCAAATGAACCTAAAGTTCCGTTGAAACGCGGGAGGCCAATGAGCTCTAAAGACAAAAATGCCCGAAAGAAAAAGAAAATGGGACAAGAAAATGAAAAGGTTCTAAAGGAACAAGATAAAGAAGAAAGTCCTCAGGGAGAAGATAATACAGAAAAGTACGAGATCTCCATTAACTATGCCCAAAATAGAAAGTTATGGGCTAGAAATGAAATAGATGATGAAAATGGAATATTTTCCTTTTCTGTATCTAAAGAGATTGATCATGAAAATGATGATCCAGATCCTAGGTCCGTATTAGAATGTCAGAAAATACATGATTGGGAGAAATGGAAAAGTGCCATGCAAATTGAATTGTTCTCCCTCAATAAAAGAAATGTCTTTGGACCTGTGGTCACTACATCTGATGATGTAAAACCTGTAGGGTGCAAATGGGTTTTCGTGCGAAAGAGAAATGAGAAAAATGAAATTACACGATATAAAGCCCGACTTGTTGCACAAGTGATATGCTCAAATTTACCCTGAGCTACTCTCTCAAATTAAGAGATCACTGTAGTACTTAGGGATCGAATCCACAAGGACTATGAAATACTCAATAAATCCTAGTAAAAGTATTATGCTAAATAAAGTATAATGTAATGAAATTGCAGTGCGAATAATTAAACAAAGTGTAAATCAATGGAGAAAAGCGCTAGGCATAGGGAAATCTCAGGAATCTTCAGAACTGTGAATTAATTAAAGCATCAGGATTATAATTAAGAACCGTTCTAGAACTCGAACATAATTGTAAAACCTACCAGCTTTCGCTGCGTAAACTATCTATCCCTGAATCTAGAATTCCAAATTCCTTTGCCAAATTCTAAGATCCAGACAAGCAGTAATGATCAGGTTCAATCTGTTCACAAAATCCCTAAATCAAATTCCTTTGCAGATATGTATTTTGCTCACCTAAGATAGATCTGGCAATCAATTACACTTTCATGTCAATTAACAACCCTAAATCAGATTCTAGGTCGCGAATCTAGAATAAGCAATAAGTCCAATCTTAGATGAAGAACTCTATCAATTAACCCTAATAAATCACTGGTTCAACAATTCTTCAGAAACCTTTGAAAACCCATAGCCTAACAAGGGAACTACTCAGACATGGTGAAAGCAACAATCATCATGATATGAATAGAAATCATTCAATATAATAGAAAATAAGAGTAGAGAACAAAGAGTATCAAAGATTAGAGAAAGATGATACAAGCTTGAGATAGAAAGAGGGTCTGCTGCTTGATAATCCTAAAACCCTGATCTAAAACACAATATATAGCTAAAAACTCGTACAGGGACTAATGCTGAAAATAATGGAAACTTCTGGGCAAAATTGTAAATCTTCCAAAATCTCCCAAGTTGACCGCATGTGGTGTCGATCGACACACATGGCTGGTGTCGATCGACACCAAGTAATGCATCGCCTCAAAACATGATCCTTCTACGCAACTTCTTGGTCTTTGCTCCAAAATCTCCCATATTCTTCACATTAGTCCTAAATGCATACCTGAAGACAAAAGACTCTAATAGACTCTAAAAACACCAAAAAGACACGATTAAAGACTCTTATATCATAGTTAAAACCCATAAAAATCATGATATATCAACTCCCCCAGACTTAGCTTTTGCTTGCCCTCAAACAAAACAGAAACTCAGCCTGTGAAAGAAGTTTGAAAACACAGGAAACTCATTTTGTCATAAGAGCACCAGACTCACATTCACCATAGTAAAGCCACTGGAAATTCTTACCTGACAAGGTCCAGACCACCATGTACTTCCCCCAGACTTAGCAACTGTCCCAAACAACTCCACAATTCAAATAAACAATCCAAATTCACCATACTGACTTCTATAAACTAAGGTGAGGACTCATCCAGGGAGTATCAATCAGAGGACACATGGACTCTTTCTCAATCAGTTTTCCTGAACACACAGACTGTCTTAACTTCTGGTTCCTTTCCTCTCCCTTTTCTCACTTCTGCAGTTAATTATATCAAAGGTGTAGGCGAATAATGGTATCACGGGAAATTTTCCTAACCTCGCTTCCAACCTTTGTGTGATCATTCCTTTCAAAGTAGAATAATGAGGTCACTGGAAATTTTCCTACCTCTCTACTCAGAAGAAAATCATTTCATCTTTTACTGCTTACTGCTTAGTATATATATATATATATTTTTTTCTTTCTTTTTTTTTTTTATGAAGGGAAGAGAGAGGGGAACCATACTCACACAGACAAGTCTTTCAGGACTGAAGGGAGAATCCGATCCAATGTATATCAAGCCCCTGGACAAGCAAAAATAAAGTCAGGTTAATGGGCGAAGTCGGTGATGGATCCTCTGAAAGCTCAGGTGAACATGGGTAACATTGGTAGGTTGATCAGCCTTGGGGTTTTTCATTAGTCTCAGACGCATGTCAAGCTCGAATCAATGGTCACTCAGGTTCCTGCAAATGTGGTGATTTCCTCGAAAAATCATAGTTTCCAAACTAAATTTTGACTTAATAAAAACAAAAATTGGACTGACTCTAAGAAAACAAAAAGAATGATGTTAGTAACTACCTCCCCCAGACTTAAACAACACTGTCCCCAGTGTTATTAAGCAAGGAGTTGGTGAAAAGGAAATAAAACTGATGAACCAAAGTGAAAAAGTCAAAATATTAGAACACAAAACCTGAATCCGTGGTATGGGTGTCGATCGACACTCATGGCTGGTGTCGATCGACACCAGCAACAAGGGTTGACACCATCACAAAATTTTTTTTTTTTTTTTTTTTTTTTTTTTTGATATTTTTTTGAATAAAAGAAAACCAAAAATAAAAATTAATCAAAGTTAGACTGAAAAATATAGAAAAACCTAAATAATTAAAAATTAAATAAATGAAATATATTCACAACTTACCAGTGGGTTGCCTCCCACCAAGCGCTTGTTTAAAGTCATTAGCTTGACTTTGTGACGAATTAGGCAGAGGGTGCATAGGAATCTGAAAGAACCCTGAATAACCGTCAAGGAACCAGTAATAAGGGTGATTAGCTAACCGCTCAAGCATCTGATCAATGAAGGGCAAAGGAAAATGATCCTTTCTTATAGCGGCATTCAGCTTCCGATAATCAATGCACATTCTGTGCCCTGTCACAGTCCTAGTTGGTATCAGCTCATTCTTCTCATTCTGTACCACTGTGACTCCTCCTTTCTTAGGCACAACATGCACTGGACTGACCCAATCACTGTCGGAAATCGGATAGATGATCCCTGCATCCAACAGCTTCATGATTTCTTTCTTAACCACATCCTTCAGGTTTGGATTCAGCCGTCTCTGATGTTCAATTGATGACTTAGTCTCATCCTCAAGATGTATCATATGCATGCACAGATCTGGACAGATACCTGAAATGTCATCAAGAGAATAGCCAAGAGCCTTGCGAAACTTGCGCAGCTTACTTAGCAATAGGGTGAGCTCTGCGTTGTTCAAGGACGCATTAACAATAACAGGATATGAATTATGTTCACCAAGGAATGCGTACCTGAGCCCCGCAGGGAGTTGCTTGAGCTCTATCTTTGGAGCGTGCTCAAAGCTCCAATCATCTGCTTTCTTGTCTGTCCGGACACCGGTGTCGATCGACACCAGTGATGGGTGTCGATCGACACCCGTTACGTGCATCACTTCCTTGGTTGCATCCATTAGCTTGACATACCCAGCAGCAATATCATCTAAATGCTCAACCTCATCCACTGAAGCAATCAAAGCACGTTCCAGAGGGTCCTCACAATGCAACTCTTTGAAACTCTCCTCGACAAGATCTGTGAGAGTCTCGACGCAGAAGGTCTGACCGTCGATCGTAGGCCGCTGTACAAGCTTATCCATCTCAAAGTTCATAACTAAATCGCCTACATTCAGACCAATGCGTCCCCTTCTGACATCAATCATGGCACCAGCTGTAGCCAAGAATGGTCGTCCCAATATCAACGGGTCCTTAGGCTCTTCCTCATATGTCAACACAACGAAATCCGTAGGAATCAAGCAACCTCCTATCTTGATAGGAACATCCTCAAGGATACCGTCTGGAAGACGAACGGAACGATCAGCAAGGATGAGAGTAATCCTTGTAGGCTGGAAATCTGTCATACCAAGATTCACAGCAACTGATCTGGGCATCAAATTCACACTAGAACCAAGATCACATAAAGATCGTTCGAACTTTTCTGCAAAGATGGTGCAGTCAAGAACGAAACTACCTGGGTCTGGAAGCTTCTCTGGAATCTTGTTCTGAATCACGGCACTAACCTGTGCGGAAATCATCATCGCACCTTGTTCAACATTCAAATCCTTAGTGACCATGCGTTTCACGTACCGTCTGATTACGGGGGATGTTTTGATGGCATCAAGCAACTGTAACTCAACAATGAGCTTGTCCATCATAGCCTTACACCTGGCATCGTCTATCTCTTGCTTAGACTTCCTGGGGTTTCGAGGATAAGGGATCCTTCGTTTGTATGATGATTCGGTGATCGGCTTAGCAGATGATGAAGAAGCCTTGTCTGTCTGTGAAGGGTGTCGATCGACACTAAGTGGTGGGTGTCGGTCGACACTAACATCCAGTGTCGTGTCCTTTGTAGCGATCGACACAGCTTTGTCCTTGTCAATCCCTTCTGTATCAACTGGTGTCGATCGACACAGAGTGTTGGTGTCGATCGACACTAACTCCGGAGGAACAACATCTTCGTCTTCGACTTCTTCTAAGTCTATAATCTCTTCAGGTGTCAGAGTATTCCTGATCACAGGCTCAACCTTCTTCCCACTCCTCAATGAGATGGCATTCACTGGATGCCTCGTATTAGTATCCGTCTTCCCAGGAAGAAAACCGTCCTGTCTCTTAATAGCTCCAGCTATCTGAGCAACCTGAGTGTCTAACTTCTTGACATGAGTGTTCAGCTGCTCAAACTTCCCATTCAGATCCTGATACAGTGAATCTAGCTTTCCATTGAATTCCACTGTAATCTTCTGTTGACCTTCTAGAATCTGCTCAAGCATCGATTCCATCTTGCTCTCTGTAGTAGGTGGTGGAACGCTCTGATATGAAGATGAGCCATAGTTCCTCTGATTGAAGTTGTTGTTGCTCTGATGGGGCTTCTGATACTGAGGCTGCTGTGTGAAGGTAGAGGAGGACTGATTCCCTTGATAGTTGCCTCGCGGACTGCCCCCATTGAAGCCTCGGTTTCCTTGTGAGTTACCGAAACGCTGAAAGCCTGTGCCACCAACATAGTTAACACCCTGCTCCTCATGCTCATCAACTGGCTCATAGGTCTCAACCTCAGCAGCAAACTGGACCTGCTTCTTGTTTATTAGAAGGTTGTGAACCGTATCAAGTTTCGCCTTCACCTCAGCTATCTGACTTCCATCTAAGTTGCCAGCTTGCTTCTTTCTCTCGAAATCAGCATTCTTAGTGCTGTTGCTTGAAGCCAAATTCTCTATTAGTACCACAGCATCCTCAGGATATCTGGTATTGAAGTTGCCATTACTTGCAGCATCTAGAGCCATCTGATACCTCCAATCGATACCCCTGAAGAAAATCCCAAGCAACTGAACCTCACTGAACCCATGGTGTGGACAATCTCTCTGATAAGCCCTGAACCTTGCCCAAGCGGCCTTGAATGCTTCTGTAGGCCCTTGAGAGAAGGCTGAAATCTTCGTCCTCAGCTCTTCAGACCGTGCATCATCATAAAAGTTGTTCAGGAAAGCATTTTTAGTGTCCTCCCAAGTGGTCAGTGACCCCGGCTTCAACTGCTTAAGCCAATAAGCTGCTTCCCCAGCAAGAGAGTATGGGAAGAGCTTACAGAACAGATAGTCGTTTGACACCCCGTTGGCCTTGATGCTAGTGACTAGATCCTCAAACCGCTCAATGTGATCCATAGGGTGCTCATGTGATAGCCCGTGGAAAGGGTTCTGACCTACAAGCGTGTAGTATGCAGGTTTGAGTTCAAAGTCATTCCTTTGAAACGGAGGCGGGCGGATGGCAGACCGGTTGGCATAGAACTGCTCTGGCCGGTTGTAATCCCCCAATGTCATTGCGCGTGGACCTAAGGCACCAGGTGCACCTTGTCCAACCAAAACACCACCAGCCGCTGGTAGGTGTCGATCGACACCAGGTGGTGGGTGTCGGTCGACACCAGCACCCTGGACGGGTACTTCAGCTTCGACAATGACTTGGCCGTCGTCATCGATCCTTTGGCCCTCTGCATTGTACGCATGACCATCTCTGTCCCGGAGAACTCCATGTTCATCAGCCATGATGATAGTACGCAACATCGCTTCTGAATTCTTCGCTGTCCGGGTTCTTCGTTCTAACTTAGCTAGCTCTTGATTTGAAAGGGTTACTAGCTCAAGATTCTTGTTGCTCCGAGTTTTGCGATTAGGCATGCACCTGAAACACACAAGAAAGAAAGAAAGAACGAAATCAGTAACAAAATAAAAGAAAATTTAGACAAAAACTTAAACTTAAATCTAATGGTAAATTCAATAGTCCCCGGCAACGGCGCCAAAATTTGATATGCTCAAATTTACCCTGAGCTACTCTCTCAAATTAAGAGATCACTGTAGTACTTAGGGATCGAATCCACAAGGACTATGAAATACTCAATAAATCCTAGTAAAAGTATTATGCTAAATAAAGTATAATGTAATGAAATTGCAGTGCGAATAATTAAACAAAGTGTAAATCAATGGAGAAAAGCGCTAGGCATAGGGAAATCTCAGGAATCTTCAGAACTGTGAATTAATTAAAGCATCAGGATTATAATTAAGAACCGTTCTAGAACTCGAACATAATTGTAAAACCTACCAGCTTTCGCTGCGTAAACTATCTATCCCTGAATCTAGAATTCCAAATTCCTTTGCCAAATTCTAAGATCCAGACAAGCAGTAATGATCAGGTTCAATCTGTTCACAAAATCCCTAAATCAAATTCCTTTGCAGATAGGTATTTTGCTCACCTAAGATAGATCTGGCAATCAATTACACTTTCATGTCAATTAACAACCCTAAATCAGATTCTAGGTCGCGAATCTAGAATAAGCAATAAGTCCAATCTTAGATGAAGAACTCTATCAATTAACCCTAATAAATCACTGGTTCAACAATTCTTCAGAAACCTTTGAAAACCCATAGCCTAACAAGGGAACTACTCAGACATGGTGAAAGCAACAATCATCATGATATGAATAGAAATCATTCAATATAATAGAAAATAAGAGTAGAGAACAAAGAGTATCAAAGATTAGAGAAAGATGATACAAGCTTGAGATAGAAAGAGGGTCTGCTGCTTGATAATCCTAAAACCCTGATCTAAAACACAATATATAGCTAAAAACTCGTACAGAGACTAATGCTGAAAATAATGGAAACTTCTGGGCAAAATTGTAAATCTTCAAAAATCTCCCAAGTTGACCGCATGTGGTGTCGATCGACACACATGGCTGGTGTCGATCGACACCAAGTAATGCATCGCCTCAAAACATGATCCTTCTACGCAACTTCTTGGTCTTTGCTCCAAAATCTCCCATATTCTTCACATTAGTCCTAAATGCATACCTGAAGACAAAAGATTCTAATAGACTCTAAAAACACCAAAAAGACACGATTAAAGACTCTTATATCATAGTTAAAACCCATAAAAATCATGATATATCAACAAGGTTTTTCTCAAAGACCAGGAGTTGATTATGAAGAAACATATTCTCCGGTCATGGATGCAATTATATTTAGGTACTTAATTAGCCTAACTGCATCTAGAAATCTAGATATGTACCTTATGGATGTAGTGACAGCATATTTATATGGATCACTGGATAATGATATATATATGAAAATCCCAGAAGGATTCAAAATTCCCGAGGCACTAGACACAAAGTCTAGAGATATATGTGCGGTCAAATTACAGCGATCACTTTAAGGATTAAAACAATCCGGACGTATGTGGTACAATCGCTTAGGCGAATACATATTGAAGAAAGGGTATGTAAATAATGAAATATGCCCTTGCGTCTTTATTAAGAAATCTCCATCGGGATTTGTGATCATTGCTGTATACGTTGATGACCTAAACATAATTGGAACTCCAAAGGAGATTGATGATGTGATGTGAGAATGGATAGCGACCAGGATGGAAAGCCGGTGGCCGAGGAAATACTGGAACTGGTTGAGGAAATGCTGGAACTGGACTAGGAAATGCTTGTACCGGTCGAGAAGGAAGCTCCGTATGAGCCACTTGGAGCTAGGACACGTTCTTGGATGGCCAAGGAAGTACTGAACGTACCAGCTGATTCTATGACTCGCTCTAGGACTAAGGAACTCAACCATACTGTTGGAGCCTTGCTACGTCAAGCTTTGGTTCAATCGGGACACTCGGACGCAAATGATATCGCGGCCACCTTGGTCATGGTTCATGTCCGGGAAGGCTAGTGTCAAGCCCTATGGCTCACTTACACTCTTTTTCCCTTGCCTTTGGTTTTTCCCAAGTGGTTTTCCAAGGAAGGTTTTTAATGAAGTTCGTGGTCCATAGGTTCCTCCTTTGCTTGGCATTAGTCCGACCAAGTCCGGCCCATCTTAAGAGTTTTAGGCGCGGCCCGTCTTTTTATCCATCTATCTTATTTCTATTTTAGTATTTTAAATTTGAACTTATGTCTGAGAGTTAATGTTTGTTTGAGAGTTGTGTGTGTGTTTTATTTCCAAGTTGGTCTTTGGCAAGTTTCCGAGGCATGTCTCGAAACTTGCCGAGCATTAACTCATCCCGCTCCTTCTCTCTTCTTCACTTCGTCTCCTTTCTCTTGATATTGTCTCTGAGAGTCCTATGTATTTTCTTAACCAACTTTTTAATCAAAACTATTTTTCTCTTTCGAGTGATTCTAATTAGAAACTTAAGAACAATTCTAGTGATTAGATTATTCGAATCAGACTTATCAAGAGGCCTTCCGCATCCTCTCGTGGCGTCTATCATCCCATTCAACTCCAGATCGCTTGCTGCTCAAGCCTGGAGCTTTATCATCGTCATCATAGCTTCCCGGTGTGAGATTGAGGCGTGATTCTCTGACCAGAATCATATCAAGTGGTATCAGAACCATATGGAGAAGTTAAGTGATTTTCGTACCAACTTGTTCGAATTTTATTTAAATATTGGCTTGTGAAACAATTTCGAAATCAATTTTATAGGAATCTAGGATGAGTCTAGTATTTGTTAAAATTGATAAGGGAATTTTCTGAGGTGTTTTGATATTTTTTAGTGACCGATCAACTCCCACAGTCGCGATTAGAGTTCTTCGGAGAGATTGGCATACCAAGATTCATTTTCGTGTTCTTATGATTTAGGGTCAATTCGATCTTCAAAAGGACTCTTTACTGGTGTATTTTGTTGTGTTGTTTCAGGAAAAAGATGTCTGATCACAGAGGAACAAGCGGCAACAACAACAAGCTCCTGATTGAAGCTCTAACGGCAACGATGGCGCGATTGATGGATGAGAGGTTTATTGTTTTGCAAGAACAGGTCCTTCCAGAGATGATTCGTGAAGACAGAGTATCTCAAGGTGTGAATACAGCAAGAAATGATGAGGGAAACGTTCAGCAAGTGAGGCAACAAGAAGAAGTTCTAAGGGAACCCCGGGAAAATAATCAAAGACCGCTTCTAAGGGAACCTGGAGACTTTGAAGCAGAGAATTATTACAGTGGCTCTTCTCGAAGCAGTCATAGGAGGCATAGACAAGTAAGAAATGAGAGGAACCAGCCCCAGGATGGCTTTGGAGGACTCACACTCCGTATACCTTCTTTTCAAGGGAAAAATGATCCGAGTGCTTACTTGGAGTGGGAAAAGAAGATAGAGTTGGTGTTTGATTGTCAACATTATACTGAGGTGAACCGAGTGAAGGTTGCAGCTAATGAGTTCACTGACTATGCTTTGAGTTGGTGGGATCAGTTGGTTACGTCTAGAAGAAGAAACCAATAGTATCCGGTTTCTACTTGGAATGAGATGAAAACTATCATTGGGAAACATTTTGTGCCTAGCTACTATTACCGTGAGTTGCATAACCAGCTTAGGAGACTTGTGCAAGGTAGTAAGAGTGTTGAGGAATACTCTCAGGAGATGGAAATCTTGTTGATACAAGTTGATGTGCAAGAGGACCGAGAGGCTACTATGTCGAGGTTTTTAGGTGGTTTGCAACGAGATATACAAGACAGATTGGAGATGCAGCCTCATGTTGACCTACAGGAAATGCTACACCAAGCTATACTCATTGAACAACAACTTAAGCGGAGAGGTCCCGTAAGATCACATTTTGGAACCGGAAACACTAGTTACACAAGAGGTTATCCGAGAGAAGAGAAGCCAAGGTTACAAAGTGAAAACAAGCAGCCGGCTATTTCAAACCCTGAAGTCAAGACTTATGGAGATAAAGGACAAACTGAATCCAGAACCAGTAGAATCAAGTGTTACAAGTGCCAAGGAATGGGACACTATGTGAGTGAGTGTACCAACAAAAGGATAATGGTTCTAAAGGATAATGGCGAGTATGAATCCGAAGATGAGCAACCAGAAGTTAAGCAGCATGAAGATGAGGATGTTGAGTTACCAGCTAAGGGAGAGTTGCTAGTAGCAGTGAGGACGTTCAGCATACAATCTAAGACCGAAGAGCAAGAGCAAAGAGCTAACTTGTTCTACACGTGATGCTATGTAAAGGGTAAAGTGTGCAGCCTTATCATTGACGGTGGGAGTTGTACTAATGTGGCAAGTGAAACAATGGTTAAGAAGCTGGGATTAGAAATTAAGAAGCATTCGAAGCCGTATGATCTTCAATGGCTTAGCAAAGAAGGAGAAATGAAAGTGAAGCATCAAGTGGAAGTACCTATAGTCATCGGCAAATATGGAGATGAAATCTTGTGTGATGTGCTACCTATGGAAGCTGGACATATTCTGCTTGGGAGACCGTGGCAATCTGATAGGAAGGTAGTACATGATGGCTTTACCAACCGGCGTACATTCGAACTCAAGGGAAGGAATACCACTCTAGTACCGATGTCTCCACATGAAGTTTATCTTGATCAAGTTCGACTCCAAGGCAAACAGGAATCAAGCAAGAAAGCTAACCATTTTGCTATGGCTAGGATAAGTGACAGAAACAAACTTTGGGCTGAACCGAACCCTTTTGGACTTATTGATGATTTTTCTTGTTCATTTAACCTTACACCGGTGCTACCGAGTGAGTCTGAATCTTTGCAGGTTATAGGTGATGGACCGAGACAGGATCAATTCTATCACTACAGTGTGTCTCTAAGACCAGACAAAGCTCCACCATCCAACCAAGACAAGGAAGCACCAAAAGAACAAGACGAAGTCTTCAAGGACTATCCTCCGACTTGAGTGCCAAATACTTTGCTTATGATGGCGAAAAGACTCTATACATTTTTCAAGTCAAGGAAGAGAGCCAGACCAGTGCAACCATCCAAGTCCAGTCCACGAACATTCCGGACTTAACAGGATTCCATAAACTCTATAAAATAGTTTGTAATGGCTTTAAATCAATGATAGTACAACCCGGTCCTGTTGTAGATTTCCTATCTTCTAATCAGGATTTTACTTACTATTGTGATGTGACAGGATCAAAGGACAGAGCTAAGGCTTGCAAGGAACAGACGTTTGAAATGAAGAACAGAAACTCAACTAATGAAACCACACGTCACCGAACCTTTCTTCTAGACTACTTCCGTGATACAAAGCTTGGAACCAAGGGAGATCTTTCGAAAGTGTTCAACATCTCTGGAACCCATGGACTGGAACCATATTCTCCAGTCACCAACAGCCCCTATGCCGAACCTCTTCCTAAGCTTTCTCTTTACCTTTCTCTTATTCTTAAATTTTGTTATGGTTTAATTAATCGTCTCTTCTTTTGGAAAACTAACTTGGCGTTGTTCTTGGCAGGTACTCCGGATTTGAGGACAAATCCTTTTCAACTGGTGGAGCATGATGTGAGAATGGATAGCGGCCGGGATGGAAAACCGATGGCCGAGGAAATGCTGGAACTGGTCGAGGAAATGCTGGAACTGGACGAGGAAATGCTTGGACCAGTCGAGAAGGAAGCTCCGGATGAGCCACTTGGAGCTAGGACGCGTTCTTGGACAGCCAAGGAAGTACTGAACGTACCAGCTGGTTCTATGACTCGCTCTAGGACTAAGCAACTCAACCATACTGTTGGAGCCTTGCTACATCAAGCTTTAGTTCAATCGGGTCACTCGGACGCAAATGATATCGCGGCCACCTTGGTCATGGTTCATGTCCGGGAAGGCTAGTGTCTAGCCCTATGGCTCACTTACACTCTTTTTCCCTTGCCTTTGGTTTTTCCCAAGTGGTTTTCCAAGGAAGGTTTTTAATGAGGTTCGTGGTCCATAGGTTCCTCCTTTGCTTGGCATTAGTCCGACCAAGTCCGGCCCGTCTCGAGAGTTTTAGGCGCGGCCCGTCTTTTTATCCTTCTATCTTATTTCTATTTTAGTATTTTAAATTTGAACTTATGTCTGAGAGTTTATGTTTGTTTGAGAGTTGTATGTGTGTTTTATTTCCGAGTTGGTCTTTGGCAAGTTTCCGAGGCATGTCTCGAAACTTGCCGAGCATTAACTCATCCCGATCCTCCTCTCTTCTCCTCTTCGTTTCCTTTCTCTTTATATTGTCTCTGAGACTCCTATGTATTTTCTTAACCAACTTTTTAATCAAAACTCTTTTTCTCTTTCGAGTGATTCAAATTAGAAACTTAAGAACAATTCTAGTGATTAGATTGTTCGAACCAGACTTATCAAGAGGCCTTCCGCATCCTCTCGTGGCGTCTATCATCCCATTCAACTCCAGATCGCTTGCTGCTCAAGCCTGGAGCTTTATCATCATCATCTTAGCTTCCCGGTGTGAGATTGGGGCGTGATTCTCTAACCAGAATCATATCATGATGCAAGAACTCATATGAAAGAAGAGTTCGAGATGAAAGATCTTGAAAAGACAAAATTTTGTCTTGGGCTCCAGATAGAGCATTTACAAGATGGAATATTTGTGCATCAGTCAAATTATATTCAAAGAATCCTAAAACGCTTTTACATGGATAAAGCGACTCCTTTGAGTACTCCAATGGTCAATAGATCTCTGAATGTTGAGAAAGATCCATTCAGGCCTTGTGAAGATAACGAAGAAATATTTGGTCCTGAAGTACCTTATATGAGTGCTATCGGTGGACTTATATATCTTGAAAACTGTACAAGACCAGATATAGCATTTGCTACTAATCTGCTCGCAATATACAATTTATCTCCTACACGGAGACATTGGAATGGTATCAAGCATATTTTTTGTTATCTTCAAGACACTATTGACTTAGGATTATTTTATCCTAGAAAATCCGAGTTCGGTCTAGTTGGTTTTGCAGATGCAGGTTATTTTTTAGATCCGCATAAGGCTCGATCCCAAACCAGATACGTTTTCACAATTGGAGGCACTGCAATCTCATGGCGTTCGCAGAAACAGACGTTAGTCGCTACTTCCTTAAACCATGCAGAAACCATTGCCCTCCATGAAGCCTGTAGAGAATGTGTATGGCTCAGATCTATGATCTGTCACATAGAAGAAGCAAGTGGAGTAAACACCAATAAGAAGCCGACAATAATATATGAAGATAATGCTGCACGTGTTGCCCAAATTAAAGAAGGTTTTTTCAAGAGCGATAGAACGAAGCATATCCCCCCAAGGTTTTTCTCTTATACTCAAGAACTCTAGAAGAATCAAGAAGTTGATATTCAGTACATTCGTTCAAGCGATAATGCAGCAGATCTCTTTACAATGGCGCTTCCTACTACAACATTCAGAAAGTATACCCATAGCATCAGAATGCGTTATTTACGAAATCTATAAGGAAAAGAGTATACCTATCTTTTCCAGGGGGAGATTACGTTACCGTACTCTTTTCCCCCTTGTCATGGTTTTTATCCCACAAGGTTTTTCCATGATAAGGTTTTTAACGAGACAATACGTATTTTACAAATATTAATGGATAATTAAGGGAGAGTGTTAGAAATAAGGATAATTATCCTTTAATCTTTACCGACTTAAATGACCGACTTAGTGACCTTATATATATGTTGCCATATTGTAAAGAAATGAATATATGAAGTAAGAAACCTAATTCTTTCACTTCCATGCCAATCTCTTTTCCTTTATAAAATTATTTTAATAGTTTATTATTTAACATCTTCTTCTTTTTTCTATCCATCAAAATTTTCTTACTTCTTGGTGATATGGCGTGTAAAACATAAAAAGATTGAATGACAAATATATAAGAAAAGAAAACAAAAAAAATAATATTTAATCATCTAAAGAATAAATAAATAAAAATAAATAGTACAATAATAGAGGCCATATGCCTCGTATAAATTAAAATTTTGTTGTATACTAGGGTAGTAACCCGCGCGTTGCACGGAATTCTAATAAATATTATAAAAAATTTAAATTATTTATAAATATAAATAAATCATTAATTATAAACAGAATTATAAAGCCAATTCATTATTTTTAACAAAATTTAACATACCTTAAAGTTAAAACCATTCGATTCAAAAATATCCTCAAATATGTATTTTTTTTTATCACAAAATAGACAAAACTACATTTCCACTCATGATAAACTACAGAGGTCATGTATCACCCCTAATTGGATTCTTTATTGTGCAACACTTGAGTTTGTATTTACCGATTCTATACTTGTTATTTTTACTGTAAAATTTTAGAATCTTTTACTTAAAATAAAAAGACTATAACACTTTCAATTTAAAAAAAAAAGGTTAGATGTTTTAAAAAAATCCAACTCTAACTTTTATGTTCATATACAATATTCTAAAAAATATTGATGTAAATATTTTTATTCTTTGGAGAAAGTTAACTATCATTGATCTATAGTTTTTTTACACTCAATTTGTTAAAAAAATTCAACACTTTGGGTACTAACATTATTTTTAAGTTTTTTTTTTAATTCTTACCCATTTTATTTAATTTTTTATAAATATTTTTAGATTTATTCAATAAAAAACATATATTTAATGAATATTTTAAATTGTATTTAATTAAAAAAAAATTGCTTACATATATTATAAGTATATTAAATTTGTCTTATTATTTTTTTTAATTTACATTATATATTGAATTATTTACTTGTAGTGGTTGTGACTTGTGACTATCTATAATTTTCATTATTTAGTCTTTCAATTTTTTATATTGTAATATCGTTTATATAAATTTAAATTTATTTTATTTTATCTTTGTGTGCATCCCCTTCTATTAATAAAAAATATAAAAAATATAGTTATAAAGTGTGTTTTTTTATAATACTCTTTTTTTTTTACTTTCACTTCTTTTATTATTAAATATCTTAATACTCATTAACTACTATATTTAAATTTTGCTAATAAATGTAATTAATTCTTAATAAAAAATATATATATATAAATAAAAAATATTATTTGATGACATGTTTTATTTTCATTGGATGACTAAGATGATGATGTGGATAGCCTCAATGGAGAGAAAACTCTCTCATTATATATACTAGGTGATGACCCGCGTGGACACGTGGCTTTAGATTTTTGTTATATATTTATGGTTTTGTAGTTAATATAATATTTTAAATAACATTTTTATTGTTTTAGTTATAGGTTTTATAGTTGTTTTTTTTTATTTTTAAATCTTTTATAATTTATTTGTTTTTAACTGTTTTTTTTAACAACCGAATAAAACAAAATGATCTTTAATAAAATGTTTTTAATTTGTTTGTTAAGCAGAAAACAAAGAGGCCACATCAATTACCAAATTCGAAACAGCACTAATGATCTTGTTGTGGATCTCCCAAAAACTGCACACCTAAATAATACAAACACAATGGAAGAGTCATCAAAATACAAAGAAGAATAAACTCACACAGCGAGCTAAAACCTGCATAAGTACTCAAATTCCTAGTCGAAACGAAAATATGAGCAAAGAAAGTTTTCTTACCTGTACTGTATAGTTAAGAGCACTATAATTCATCAATAGAACCATTTCTCCATGAAAGTCCATAATCTCTTTCTTCACTTATATTTATCATCATCTCTTCATTTGAATTCTTTGCCTTTGCCACTTGGTCCTTCAATTCCTGAAGATTGCAATTCACAAAAAAAAAATTTGAATATGCTGTTTAAAAACATATATGCTCCTCACAGAAAAAAATGCTAACCCTTTGAAACTTTAAAAAGATTATAAGTCAGTGCTACAAAAATCTCTAAACTAACTATGTTCATAGGTATTTTTTGCTTTCAATTAATTTAAACAAGTAGGCTAATAATGCTACTTTTAAGAAGCTTAGAATCCTAAAATCTGAGCACTGGAATTGGAATTTACGATCACAACACAAAACTTACATTTTACATTAGAATATAAGTAAAAAAATGATCATCCAAAGCATTATTAGTCACAATAAGTTGTTACTTGTGCTGGTACGAAGTTTTAGGTATATTTCATCACGACCCCCTCCCTGAGGCTCCTTTGCTAAGTCTATCATGTAGAGAATGCCTTAGGGCACCCTATAATACACCCATTGGGAACAAACAGAAAAATTACAAAGCATATTACATGCAGAAAGAGCTTTACAAATTACAAATCTGTGGAAAATTGAATATGTGCACATAGGGAGCCTTACTTGCAGAGACTTGTTGAGCCTTTGAATCCCAACTTCCCAAGCATTAGAAGTAGCTTACTTCTGAAATATATATACAAATAATATGTAAAATAATTAAAAAGACTGAATTAGACCAAACGAATTAATAAAAACATAGTTTCTTCATCAAAATTCCAAAAACAATTTACCCTTCTTCTTGTTCAACGAAGAATGAATTGAATTTCTCAAGCTCGTCCTCAAGAAGCTTAATGAAATCGATCTCTGTTGAAAGGGAATTATCACCCTTATAAGTTGAACAAACATGGGAGAGAACTGCCCAAGCGCGGAAAATGTATTGTCCTTGGCTTCTCGAACGTGGTCGTGCTCGCTAATCTCAAGTAGAAGAGAGAGATCAAGTGCAATGTTATTTACACCAAGTGTCTGAAACATGAAGCAACATTTGTCGTCATACAAAGCAAGTGAAGCACAAAGTTTAGAAAAAGTTTTCTTCACAGATAAAAATCAGTCATAGGTATTTACCGGACCATAGATAAACACGCTTGATAGGAGGATAGCCAAGGAGAATATCTGACTGTTGCCTGTAGCCTAACATATCAAATCAATTAACACATGCTGAGACTTGTTGTTCCAAAGTAAAAAAAAAAAACTAAAATTTCTTATAAACACTTAAATCTTTGATAAGATAAAACAATACTAACCATTATATCATTTGAGTCTGCCCCTTCGACATCGAGTAAAACTAAATTATATTCAGTACCATCTTCTGAAATCCTCTTCACCGGCTCAATCCACATCCATATATCTCCAGTGCATGGCATGTGAAGAGTTTGAACTTCAAGTCCAATGCTCCGGCTAAGAAGCTATAGATCAACATTCGAAAATTAGTCATTCTCAGCTTCAAATTTCAATCACTATAAGACAATGCATCAGAGGGAATCATATAGAAATTGATCCCACAAAAAAAAAACAGAAACTTTGCCTGATTAAGCCATACGATTTCACCAAACTACCCTTAGATGATCAGCCAAAAGCATTGTCTTTATCCATCAAGAGCAAGACTAAAAGATACCAAAAACGAAAGCAATACTAAAACCCTAAACCCTGAATCAAAGTACATAAGTACAAAATAAACCCAGAAAATAAAAACAATAAACCTGATTCCAGATGAAGCTCTTGCCCTGGAGATGAAAAAATTCGAAAGTTTCCAGATCCACCGCCATCGATCCCTAGCTTTCTCTCTCTCTATATATCTCTGTGTCTCGCTTCGTCGGCGAAGCCACAGTTAGGGTTTCTCAAACCTTCTTAGTTTTGCTAATCACTGTGAAAATGAGGAAAGGAGCGAAGAGAAAGGGTGGTTCTAAAGCAGGTCGCAAAGGTGCTGTTGCTGAGACTCAGAACAACATCGATGAATTCGGAAACATGTGTTTATTGGAAAAAAAACAAAAAGAAAAATTAAATGTGAAGAAGAAAAATTATAAAATTAAAAATAAAAATCTATGCTGATGTGTCATGGAGGAGGATGCTGAGGTGGCATACTCTGGTGAGACAAACTGAGTCTTTATATAATAGACTAATAATGCTACTTTTAAGAAGCTTAGAATCCTAAAATCTGAGCACTGGAATTGGAATTTACGATCACAACACAAAACTTACATTTTACATTAGAATATAAGTAAAAAAATGATCATCCAAAGCATTATTAGTCACAATAAGTTGTTACTTGTGCTGGTACGAAGTTTTAGGTATATTTCATCACGACCCCCTCCCTGAGGCTCCTTTGCTAAGTCTATCATGTAGAGAATGCCTTAGGGCACCCTATAATACACCCATTGGGAACAAACAGAAAAATTACAAAGCATCTTACATGCAGAAAGAGCTTTACAAATTACAAATCTGTGGAAAATTGAATATGTGCACATAGGGAGCCTTACTTGCAGAGACTTGTTGAGCCTTTGAATCCCAACTTCCCAAGCATTAGAAGTAGCTTACTTCTGAAATATATATACAAATAATATGTAAAATAATTAAAAAGACTGAATTAGACCAAACGAATTAATAAAAACATAGTTTCTTCATCAAAATTCCAAAAACAATTTAGGGGTACCTTCAATCTAATGATGTACTCTTCTTCGTGTTCAACGAAGAATGAATTGAATCTCTCAAGCTCGTCCTCAAGAAGCTTAATGAAATTGATCTCTGTTGAAAGGGAATTATCACCCTTATAAGTTGAACAAACATGGGAGAGAACTGCCCAAGCGCGGAAAATGTATTGTCCTTGGCTTCTCGAACGTGGTCGTGCTCGCTAATCTCAAGTAGAAGAGAGAGATCAAGTGCAATGTCATTTACACCAAGTGTCTGAAACATGAAGCAACATTTGTCGTCATACAAAGCAAGTGAAGCACAAAGTTTAGAAAAAGTTTTCTTCACAGATAAAAATCAGTCATAGGTATTTACCGGACCATAGATAAACACGCTTGATAGGAGGATAGCCAAGGAGAATATCTGACTGTTGCCTGTAGCCTAACATATCAAATCAATTAACACATGCTGAGACTTGTTGTTCCAAAGTAAAAAAAAAAAAAAACTAAAATTTCTTATAAACACTTAAATCTTTGATAAGATAAAACAATACTAACCATTATATCATTTGAGTCTGCCCCTTCGACATCGAGTAAAACTAAATTATATTCAGTACCATCTTCTGAAATCCTCTTCACCGGCTCAATCCACATCCATATATCTCCAGTGCATGGCATGTGAAGAGTTTGAACTTCAAGTCCAATGCTCCGGCTAAGAAGCTATAGATCAACATTCGAAAATTAGTCATTCTCAGCTTCAAATTTCAATCACTATAAGACAATGCATCAGAGGGAATCATATAGAAATTGATCCCACAAAAAAAAAACAGAAACTTTGCCGGATTAAGCCATACGATTTCACCAAACTACCCTTAGATGATCAGCCAAAAGCATTGTCTTTATCCATCAAGAGCAAGACTAAAAGATACCAAAAACGAAAGCAATACTAAAACCCTAAACCCTGAATCAAAGTACATAAGTACAAAATAAACCCAGAAAATAAAAACAATAAACCTGATTCCAGATGAAGCTCTTGCCCTGGAGATGAAAAAATTCGAAAGTTTCCAGATCCACCGCCATCGATCCCTAGCTTTCTCTCTCTCTATATATCTCTGTGTCTCGCTTCGTCGGCGAAGCCACAGTTAGGGTTTCTCAAACCTTCTTAGTTTTGCTAATCACTGTGAAAATGAGGAAAGGAGCGAAGAGAAAGGGTGGTTCTAAAGCAGGTCGCAAATGTGCTGTTGCTGAGACTCAGAACAACATCGATGAATTCGGAAACATGTGTTTATTGGAAAAAAAAACAAAAAGCAAAATTAAATGTGAAGAAGAAAAATTATAAAATTAAAAATAAAAATCTATGCTGATGTGTCATGGAGGAGGATGCTGAGGTGGCATACTCTGGTGAGACAAACTGAGTCTTTATATAATAGACTAATAATGCTACTTTTAAGAAGCTTAGAATCCTAAAATCTGAGCACTGGAATTGGAATTTACGATCACAACACAAAACTTACATTTTACATTAGAATATAAGTAAAAAATGATCATCCAAAGCATTATTAGTCACAATAAGTTGTTACTTGTGCTGGTACGAAGTTTTAGGTATATTTCATCACGACCCCCTCCCTGAGGCTCCTTTGCTAAGCCTATCATGTAGAGAATGCCTTAGGGCACCCTATAATACACCCATTGGGAACAAACAGAAAAATTACAAAGCATCTTACATGCAGAAAGATCTTTACAAATTACAAATATGTGGAAAATTGAATATGTGCACATAGGGAGCCTTACTTGCAGAGACTTGTTGAGCCTTTGAATCCCAACTTCCCAAGCATTAGAAGTAGCTTACTTCTGAAATATATATACAAATAATATGTAAAATAATTAAAAAGACTGAATTAGACCAAACGAATTAATAAAAACATAGTTTCTTCATCAAAATTCCAAAAACAATTTAGGGGTACCTTCAATCTAATGATGTACTCTTCTTCGTGTTCAACGAAGAATGAATTGAATTTCTCAAGCTCGTCCTCAAGAAGCTTAATGAAATTGATCTCTGTTGAAAGGGAATTATCACCCTTATAAGTTGAACAAACATGGGAGAGAACTGCCCAAGCGCGGAAAATGTATTGTCCTTGGCTTCTCGAACGTGGTCGTGCTCGCTAATCTCAAGTAGAAGAGAGAGATCAAGTGCAATGTCATTTACACCAAGTGTCTGAAACATGAAGCAACATTTGTCGTCATACAAAGCAAGTGAAGCACAAAGTTTAGAAAAAGTTTTCTTCACAGATAAAAATCAGTCATAGGTATTTACCGGACCATAGATAAACACGCTTGATAGGAGGATAGCCAAGGAGAATATCTGACTGTTGCCTGTAGCCTAACATATCAAATCAATTAACACATGCTGAGACTTGTTGTTCCAAAGTAAAAAAAAAAAAAAACTAAAATTTCTTATAAACACTTAAATCTTTGATAAGATAAAACAATACTAACCATTATATCATTTGAGTCTGCCCCTTCGACATCGAGTAAAACTAAATTATATTCAGTACCATCTTCTGAAATCCTCTTCACCGGCTCAATCCACATCCATATATCTCCAGTGCATGGCATGTGAAGAGTTTGAACTTCAAGTCCAATGCTCCGGCTAAGAAGCTATAGATCAACATTCGAAAATTAGTCATTCTCAGCTTCAAATTTCAATCACTATAAGACAATGCATCAGAGGGAATCATATAGAAATTGATCCCACAAAAAAAAAACAGAAACTTTGCCGGATTAAGCCATACGATTTCACCAAACTACCCTTAGATGATCAGCCAAAAGCATTGTCTTTATCCATCAAGAGCAAGACTAAAAGATACCAAAAACGAAAGCAATACTAAAACCCTAAACCCTGAATCAAAGTACATAAGTACAAAATAAACCCAGAAAATAAAAACAATAAACCTGATTCCAGATGAAGCTCTTGCCCTGGAGATGAAAAAATTCGAAAGTTTCCAGATCCACCGCCATCGATCCCTAGCTTTCTCTCTCTCTATATATCTCTGTGTCTCGCTTCGTCGGCGAAGCCACAGTTAGGGTTTCTCAAACCTTCTTAGTTTTGCTAATCACTGTGAAAATGAGGAAAGGAGCGAAGAGAAAGGGTGGTTCTAAAGCAGGTCGCAAATGTGCTGTTGCTGAGACTCAGAACAACATCGATGAATTCGGAAACATGTGTTTATTGGAAAAAAAAACAAAAAGAAAAATTAAATGTGAAGAAGAAAAATTATAAAATTAAAAATAAAAATCTATGCTGATGTGTCATGGAGGAGGATGCTGAGGTGACATACTCTGGTGAGACAAACTGAGTCTTTATATAATAGACTAATAATGCTACTTTTAAGAAGGTTAGAATCCTAAAATCTGAGCACTGGAATTGGAATTTACGATCACAACACAAAACTTACATTTTACATTAGAATATAAGTAAAAAATGATCATCCAAAGCATTATTAGTCACAATAAGTTGTTACTTGTGCTGGTACGAAGTTTTAGGTATATTTCATCACGACCCCCTCCCTGAGGCTCCTTTGCTAAGTCTATCATGTAGAGAATGCCTTAGGGCACCCTATAATACACCCATTGGGAACAAACAGAAAAATTACAAAGCATCTTACATGCAGAAAGAGCTTTACAAATTACAAATCTGTGGAAAATTGAATATGTGCACATAGGGAGCCTTACTTGCAGAGACTTGTTGAGCCTTTGAATCCCAACTTCCCAAGCATTAGAAGTAGCTTACTTCTGAAATATATATACAAATAATATGTAAAATAATTAAAAAGACTGAATTAGACCAAACGAATTAATAAAAACATAGTTTCTTCATCAAAATTCCAAAAACAATTTAGGGGTACCTTCAATCTAATGATGTACTCTTCTTCTTGTTCAACGAAGAATGAATTGAATTTCTCAAGCTCGTCCTCAAGAAGCTTAATGAAATCGATCTCTGTTGAAAGGGAATTATCACCCTTATAAGTTGAACAAACATGGGAGAGAACTGCCCAAGCGCGGAATATGTATTGTCCTTGGCTTCTCGAACGTGGTCGTGCTCGCTAATCTCAAGTAGAAGAGAGAGATCAAGTGCAAATTTTTTTTAGTAAAATTAATATTTATTAATAATTTTTTAGATTAAAAAACAAAAATTCCTAAATTTAAAATAAAGTAAAATAATAATTTGGATAGAAATATATATTTTTATAATATTTTTAATTTTATCTACTAAAATAAATTAAATAATAATTATTAATTAATTAATTTTTTTTATATAAAATGCGGGTACCCGCAAACCCGCTTTGGAAAATTTGATGATCCGCATCCGCCCCGCTAAAAACTATTTCGACCCGTACCCGCGACCCGCAATTTGAAAAAAAAAAATTCGATCTGCATTCGCCCCGCGGCGGGTCTAACGGGGCGGGGCCCGCGGGTTTCTGATTAAATTGACAGGCCTAGTTATGAGCAAATAAACATAATTCCCATATTGACGAAAGTATTGTCTACACTGAAAAGGTGCATAGATAAAAAAAGCCTCAGATTAGTGAGATGAAAAAGGTGATTACTTTTCACAGCAATATTTGAGTGCCAAGGAGATGAGCACATACATTTCATCTGCCATATTAAAAGGTAAATCAAATTTCTCTATACTCTCACACCAGTTAGATCTGGCCTTCCCTCCGAAGGTTTACGCTTCACCTTCTGTGATTTTTTCCTGTCAATTTTAAGTTCAGCAATTAACCTGGTTATTTACAGGAAATTCAAAAGGATAAGTTTTTACGCATTTTCACATAAACAAAAGGAAAAAGATTTGCTCAGATTCACATGTAACTGTCGTTCCAACAATATTTTCTTTATCATAAGGAGTAAGACATGCAGGACATGACCCTCTGTCTTATCATTTTCGGCCATCTCTATAATATGATGCCAACACTAAACTCATATATGTAAAAATCACAGGTATATACATAACAAAGGTGATCGATTATAGATCACCTCAGTGGTACAATAAATGAATACAACATAAATCTCTTACTATAAGAAAGGGTACATTCTGAAGATACTTATTGACAATGTAGGTCAACTAAGATGAAACAGTTCAAAAAAATGATCTCAGACTACAAATCATGGTCTTTTTTCCAACAGAACACAGTTCCACAGAAAATTGTGTAAATATCTACACCACATACATAACTAATAGAAACTCAAATTCATTTAAACACTCTTTGATGCTTAAACTTCAACTTATAAGAAAAAGATAAAAAAAAAAAATAGATTGAGGCTCTCTTTTATCTTGAAGCAAACTATGTTTCCATTCTCTTTTCGTACTTTTGATCTCGTATCTCTCGAATAGAAGATAATATGTTTCTGATTTGCTTGTCGATGCTCAGAGTGAGCTGCGGTGTCAAGCTATCAGCTTTGAAGCTTCTCCATGTCTCTTGTTGTTTCTTTTTGGACATATAGTATGTAACGATGCTTGGAACACATATCGTAAGAGAAAAATATGAACTTTTTCCTAAAATCATAAATCATAAAATTTGTCTTTCAAGATATTCACTTTTCATAAGATAAGTCTTTTGAAATGAAAATATGACTATATAGATGGAAATTTAGATATATTAAAGTTGAGATACTTACATGGTGAATCATATGGCCTGAAAGATTGGCTTCCCTTCACAGCTTAAATGAATGCTAATAGTTACTATGTGGCTTTTCATAGCTGGTGTTAGAGTACTTCTTGGTATCCCTTACGACATGTTTAAGTTTGTATAGTATGTCTGTCGAGTCTAAATTTCTTTTCACACCTGAAAGGTAGAATAAATTTCTGAGACAGCACAATGTAAAGCAAATAAGGAGAGAGTTCACATATGTTGAATTAAGAACAGATTTCATAAATTCAATGCTACTTATTGAGTTAATTACTTACCAGTTGCTAAGCACTTTTCTGTGTGTTTAGAGATTTCGGCAAATGATTTGTTTTTCAGATTCATCAGCCTCAGGTGACTCTAGAGGATCAATCATAGAGGAAAGAAGAATCATCATTTCTTCTGGACTTCATCATCATCCATTTCTCTAATTCATTCCACACTAAGCCATATAATACCCTGCTTCATTGAAAGTTGAAAAGCATATATATTTCACATACTCTAATGGCTCACTTGAAGCAGACAATAAGAGTATGGAACTTTGATTTACTGACATGGTAAATCCTAAATAGAATTCGGGCAAAACGTAAGGAAACTACTCAAGCATGGACGGAGTTGGTAAAATTTCTATTACTCTGTGGCGGTTGACATGCCACTTAGTAATAGAGTCGCCAGTCTACACCTCAATCGCTACCAATGCATGTGATTAGTGAGCAGTCAATTTGGCCAATTTGGATATGAAGAAGAAAAGACAAATCTAGATGAAGAAGTTAGAGGATATAGACCATACCTTTGGACGATCCTAATACCCTAGCCGAGTCAACCTCGATGAAGAAACTGTAAACCTGGAGGTATTTTAAGTAGCTCTTTTTTTCTGTAACGGAGAGGAAGAAGAAAAGTCTAAAGTAGAAGAAGAGTTGATTTTTCTTGCTTCGTTTAATAAATCATGGGCTCCGAAATGGCCCATTTACAAACAAACGAAAAGGTGATCTGGCTTCTTCTTTTATTTTGCTGAGCTTGTATGTTTTAGAAAGGGTATTGAGAGATGACACATGGCAAGAAAGAAGTTAAAAAAATCTGACGTGGACACCTTGAGGAGGCTTAAAACTTCCCTTTTATTAGTGGTAGATTACCAACAAAATCGTTGGACTGTAGAACTGATATAAACATTTATTATAACATTTCTTTTAAGAATCATGTCTTGCTCCTAATAATCTTATCACCAACCTGTTTAAAAAATCAACATCAATATTTTGTTCTCCAGCCTGTTTAAAAAATCAACATCAACATCATGTCATACTTTTTGTATACTTTCAACCTTTTAGAACATTGAGACTTGTTCTTTCTTTGCTTATTTCTTCTACCTTGTTTCCGCTTTCTCCTCTATTCATAAAATTTTATAAATTTCAATGGTGTGGTCTATGAAACAGAAATCGATCCTAAGACATACATAGTCGTGGGCAGAAAATCTGAATTTCAAAAACCGAGCCGAAACCGAATAAAAAAATTCGAATCCAAAACCGAATTTAATAGTCATAAAATCCAAACGAATTCTAAATGTTTATACCCGAATTATCCGAACTGAATCCGAACTGAATCAAGAACCAAAAAGTATAACCGAAAATCCAAATTTTATTAGAATATAACCAACTTTTATTAAAATTGAACAACTTTCAGATTCTAAAAATCCAAAACCGATCAGAACCTACACCTATCCAAACCAAAATCGAACCGAATAATTGTAAAACCCGAACAGATACTAAACTCTCTTATCCGAATTATCATAAAAAAAAAAAAAACCCGAATCGAATCCGATCCGTAATCCAAATGTCCCGACTTAGACATACATATAAGAAAAAAGAACAAAAAAAAAGAAGAAGAAATATATAACAAAATCATCTAAAAGCAATAAATAAACTATAAGAAATCTAATAACATACTTAGAGAAGGCCATATTTCTCATATATACTCGCCAGCCAATGTTGAATTCACCAGAGACATCGTCAGAGTTTAGAGAGGATATGAACATTTATTATCGCGTTCTTCTTACAGATAATTTCTTGTTGGTTTATCTTCAAACACCCAACACTAACAAAAAAAAGAGATGATTTTTAGAGTTTAGAGTTTTGGGACTCCTCAAGACCTCCACCTCAGCATTTTTAGAACCCTCCCAAACCTTGTCACGTGGTATATACCAAAACTCACTTACATTCAAATCCCGACTTCTTCCGATGAGAGTCTCTTCGGATTTCAGTCTCTTCCTCTCAACTTTCCGACTTCTCTTTGCTATACATTTAATTAAAATTTCCTCTTCTACAAATAAATTAAAGGACCCTAAAAATAACATTATTTCTACCAGATTTCATTTCATCTTCTCTACGTTTCCCTTTACCCTCTCCCAGTATACTCTCATTCAAACCTCTAGAATACGAAATCGGAGAGCCATGTTGCAAACATAAATCAAAATCCAGGGCATCGAGATCCAATGAGCATATGGACGATGAACAGCACTTACGATGAGTTAATCTAGGCTCATTAGTGGTACAATAAGGTGGCTCAACTTCTGTTTGATGACAAGACCTTTGACCGATGCGAATAAGCATTCTCATTGGCTATTATTCACACACACGTGCTCAACAGAACCTGATAAAATTGTATTTTGGCCCATTTTCTATCTTTTTATCAGGTTTCTAAATTAAGGAGAAACCAAGAGATTATAGATACTTTGAAGGCATTTCCCATCATTTGAACCTCTAGGAGTTATCTATGAGTTTTTGAGTAAAGTCGACAAGGAGGCGAAGCAAATCCCGTTTTCGGATAGTTACAAACAGCCAGAAGTACGACATTATTTGAGGGACTTCTTGATACTCAATTTGGGAGTTCTTAGTGTCAATGGAAATCCAGAAGACTCAAGTTTCACCTCGAACAATAATCAGAGCAATCTCTTCAGCCGTTTGGGATATACGCCTCGTTGAGTGAAGCCCTGTCGAAACCGGTCACAAGGTGCAGTGACCGATCGGGACCTTCTCTGCGCGATCGGCCACACAAGGCCGTAACAAGTGACACAGTTCTTGGCACGACCGGTCACAAGCCCTCGTGACCGGTATTGGACGTCTCGACTTTGTTAGTTAGTGAAATTACGTAGTTTTGTCCCGAAAGCCCTAATCCGGTCTCCTAAGCCAAAGACCCTATAAATACTCCTCCTAAACCTAACATTCGCGTGTGGAACCCTAAACATAACCTAGAGAACTGACTTCAAGCTTCAAGAGACAATAGCCACCTCCTCCAAGAGCCCCTCCTGTCGCCTCCAAGTCCTTGAAGCCGAGCCTCCTCTATTGAAGTTCCATCACCTCTCTTCTTCTTTATCTCTTTCTACATCTTCTGTTTGCTTTGTGGGAGACAAGTTATCTTCTGTGACATCTATAGAGAAGTTTCCTTTGAACCCCCTTGATATATTTGAATCGTTTATGATGTTTTTTATTATGATATATATTGCATTTCTTTGCATTATGAGCGAATAGATCTCTTTGTAGGGTTTCTTGGGGTGATCTAAGGGGAATTCATGGTTAGATTCATTTAAGTTGTTAGATCCGAAACTTAGTCACATATTAGGTATCTCTTGGGACATCCTTATCTTAATGCATGTTGCTTGAACTGATCACCAAGCTCTGAACCTAGAGAATAGGAGCGCTAACCGTGTAAACCTAGCTCTCGTACATAGTGTTACTGAAGCCTCGCGCCATGGTCTGCAAAATTTGAGTCATGGAGCTTTGTGAACTTATCAAACTCGTTATTAATGTTTTGAACCGTCCGTCGTTGCCTGCGCGAATTGAGTAACAGAGTACAGGGATCTTAGACATTCATTCTCTAATCCATATGTTGTTTGTTCATTCGTGTTTGTAGTTGAGAAGATACACTAAAGTCATTAGCATTTGCATATCTTCCAACAGCTCATTTGTTTATAACCATGAAGACCCCGAGACAACCCTAGACGCCCAACGTTTCCTCATATCACTTTACAACCGAATTATTTACTTTCTTGTTGCATTCACTTAGTCATTAGAAAACCCAAAACAAAAACCCCTTTCACATCATTGTCTTAGCCAGAAACTCTTTCATTGCGTTCATTCCGTGTTAGCTAGTACTCTCTATGGGATCGGTCCTTAAAAACTACATACATTTAACTGTGCACTTGCAGTAGTCATTTGTTTCTTTTGTAGTAAAAGGTTAAAGCATAAATCACACGCATCAAGCTTTTTGGCGCCATTGCCGGGGAGTAACTAGCTGTCCATTGAATTTGATAAGATTTCTCGTCTAAGATACTTTGAATTTTTCATTTGAATCTTTCAATTTTACTTTCCTTTTTCTTCTTATTGTTTCTTAATAACCTCTTTTTTCCCTTTCAGTTTTTTTTTGTCTTTGGATCTTTGCAGTGCATGACTAGGAGCCAAAACTCCAACACCGTGACTCCCATCCAAGACATTGATCGACTAGAACGTGAGCCTAAAAGACTTCGGAGCCACAAGTTATAGCCGAACAAGGAAACCAAGTACGTGGTGCCCTTGACCTTGGACCATTCCAACAAGCCCCTTTCCTTGATGAACATGGACAACCGCTGCAAGACGAAGATGGTAACCTCGTCTTTGAACCTGCCGAAGAAGATCACGAGCCTGCTCCTCGTGAAGAAAACCCCTTAGGCTTAGGAGACAACCTCAACGTTCCTCCTCCTCAGCCTCCTCAAGTTGTCAATGCACCACAACCAGCTAATGGTTCTAGACAAGCCGCTTATGTGCCCCCTCTTAGGCTTGCCAACCAGAACCGTACGATAGCCGACTATGATGTGCCGAACCAATATCCGCATGATCGAGCCGCCATACGAGTTCCCAATCCACCAAGAGTGAATATGAGATCAAACCTCAAATCATCACTTTGGTGAAGAAAAACCAGTTCCATGGTCTCTCCAGAGAACACCCTATGAACCACATCGATCTCTTTGAAGAAATATGTAGTACAACACGAGCTAATGGTGTACAAGACGATTACTTGAAGTGTAAGCTTTTTCCTTTCTCTCTAGCTAACAAGGCGCATAGATGGTTAAAGTCTTTACCACCAGGATCGATCACTAGTTGGGAAGGATGCAAAGCAACTTTCCTTAACTACGTCTACACGAAGTCGAGGTCAAATTCTCTTCGGAACAAGTTTCAAGGCTTTCAACAAGGACCGGTCGAGTCATTCTATGAAGCATGAGAATGTTTTAAGGACTATGAACGAGATTTTCCTCACCATGGCCTCAGTGGAGGTAACCTTCTTAGCACTTTCTATAGAGGCTTACACCCTAAGTTCCAGATTTCACTCGACACGGCCAGCAATGGATATTTTACAACCAAAACCGTTCAAGAAGGACGAGTCCTTATTGACAACCTCTCAGCAAGTAGTAGCAACTCTTGCACCGACTTTTATAGGACTAATCGTTCTAATGTGTCCGAGTCTAATCAACTCACCGAGCTTAAGAACATGATGAGCCAACTTCTAAGGAACCAACATCGAGCTGTGAAGGCATCTGAAACCATTGAAGATGAATGCATGGAACCATCCCAAGAGTTTGATGAACCATGTGGTCGAATGGAAGAAATAAACTATGTTGGAAATCAAGGATACTACCAGAACCGAAGTTACGATAACAACTTTAACAACAACTTTAGGAATACTTCTAACCTTTATTACAGGAACCAAAACGTGGAGAATCCCCACAATCAAACTTATCCACCGCAAGCCAAGGCTTTCCAAGCCAACAACTTTGGTGGCAACAGCAGCTTTCATCCGAGAGCTTCTTTCAACAACAACAAGGTGCCTTTCCAATCTACGGTCCAAGCACCTAGTTCTCAAATCAATAGACTTGAGGCAATGATTCAACAACTGCACACTTGACACCAAAAGGAGTCTAGAGACACCCCGATGAAGATTAACAATGTCTATAGTGATCTTACTGGGAAATTTAGAGCCTCTCCTCCCATGTCAAGAAACTAGACATCCAAGTCGCTCAAACCGCAAGCGCCACAGGAAGACAAACCGGAGTACTTCCGGGAAACGCGAGGAGAACCCAAAGGCGTATTGCAATGCTATCTCTACCGTGCCAACCCTCACTAGCCGTGAAGCCGGAGCATTGGTACCTCTCTTTGACTCCAACAAAGACAAGCTCCACACAACTAGAATAATAAGAGAGCACGAGACAAAACCCTACCCCCTACGAAGACTACCAAAAGTAGAAGACACAGAGCATCTTGTTTGCTCCTGCTCCATAACAGGCATCGAATTCTCTAACTCCCTTTGTGATTCTGTTGCTAATGTTAATGTTATGTCTAGGAATGTTGCAGAAAAGCTTGGGTTACGAGACGTATCTCCCTCCAACCTAAGTTTGGTATTCGGAGACATCTCAGAAAACCCCGAACGGTCTAGTTCGTGACTTACATCCTTGAGATGGATGAAAGGATCGAGAGACCTCTGATTATGGGAAGACCATTTCTCGCTACAGTTGGTGCCATCATAGACCATAACAACAAGAGGACAGTCTTTGCGAACATCAGTAGGAATGCTTCCTTCCTATCCGAAGAGAGACGAGATCAATCACAAAGCCCGTGACCGGTGGCGTCAAGAAGGACAAGACCAGTTACAACTATCCTTGACCGGTCGCGTGAAGAAGGACAAGCCCGGACATGACTTCCCGTGACCGGTACCGAAAGCTGTCTGGTGCCGTGTCCTGTCCTGTACCGAGAGCTGTCCGGTGCCGTGTCCCATCCCGTACCAACAGCTGTCCGGTGCCGCTTCATGTCCCGTATCGAGAGCTGTCCGTTGCCGCGTCTTGTCCCGTACCGATAGTTGTCTGGTGCCTTGTCCTGTCCCGTAACGAGAGCTGTCTTGTACCGCGTCCAGTCCCGTCCCGTTCCATGTGCTGCATCTTGTCCCGTACCGAGATGTGCCATACTGCTTCCAGTCCTGTCATGTTCCGCGTGCCAAGCCGCATCCCACGTACCAAAGCTGTCACGTACCATGTTCCGCGTCCCACGCCCCAAAGTTGCCCCGTATCGCCTAACCCCCGAACCAACCGAGCTATAGGAAACGTGAAGGAAGAGAAGGAAATCCAACATGAGCCAAGCCAAAGACCAAGCGAGTGATGAAGCCATGACCGGTCACAACCTATCGTGACAGGTACCTCGAGGAGAGCCCGGACCGGTCATGACCCCTCGTAACAGGTGCCCTCAAATGACCCACGACCGGTCACGACCCCTCGTGACCGGTGGAGCACTTCTTCACCCCGAGTCATGGCGACTCGATGCCAAGCCTCAAGGACATGTTTCTGCCCGACGACTCGAACCATTTGCAACGAGAATCGGCCATTCTCGTTAGCCACGCGATGGTAACTTGTCCGACAATAAACCGCTTCTAAGTCTTCTTTTGGAAAATTTTCAAAACCCAGTGGACCCCGCAGGTAAGTTCTTTCTCTAGCTAAAGCCTCCCTTTAAGTTATAAACACTTTTTGGATTTTAAAATAGGATTCTAAAGATTCAAACGAGCTTTTATCATCTATCCCACTCTCTTGAGAGATAAGAACTCTTAGAATCCAATTTTTTCAAATTTGGGGCTTTATTAAATTGATTAGTGCATTAGAATAACTATCACTAGGAGAATCAGAATCTCCATCCCTTTTCTACAAAAACCCAAGGTATGTGTCTCAATTCCTAATTTCCTTCTTGCTCTTAATAAAAAGGTATCTCTAATCTCTCATTATTCATTAGCAATTGTTAGTGGAATTAGATAGGTATTTATAAATATGCTTCTAGGAATGTAACCCTTGGATTTATATGATTTGTTATTTGTAGTTGATGGAATTTGATCTTGGCTATGCTAAAATTTTGCGACCTAATTAGGTGCTAAATTGATGATGCAAATTGCTAGGGTTGAATATATTAGTTCTATTCGTCATAGGAGTGAGGACTTGAATTGATTTTTCTCATGAATAGACTTTGAATTCGATTTTGATGTCTTCACCTTATGAGAATCGTTATGAACCCGGAATCAAAAATCCCTTTTTGATTTCTTGATTCTAACTTTGGGATTTATGTATCTTGACTTGGTAATTCGTTATTCTGAGTGAAAATTCATATGCAATGGATTGCCATTGGTTTCTTGACCAAATTGCTAACTTGTATAAACTTTTGTTCTATGATAGGTGCATTGCCAATGGATCCTCAACGCGTACCACGCGGCACACTCTGCATTGGTTGCAATGATGAGGAGCAACGTACGAAATGGATTCATGACAAACCAAGCACTAGGAACAAAGGAAAAGGAAATGCAAGGGCAAGCACCTCGGGTCACACATCACCAAACCGCAAGGAAAGGAGCAATGGGAAGGAAGATGACGAGTTCTTAATCGCGTCCCTAGTACCATCTCCATTGCAAGCCAAGCACATAAGCCAATCGCTCCACCCACGCCGAGACCACCCTCGGACTCTCAATGTCCCGATGAAGTTCGTCTGCCAATCATTGCAAGATGATGTTGATTACCGAGCACACCTTGATAAGTTCAAGCTCACACCGAGCTTGCGAGTCGACTACACTGCATTGGGTACGCTTGGATTGAGTGGTGATGTGAAATGGCTATTGGACGCTTTAGGACTTCGCACATTCATGGAGTCCGTGCGCCAAGAGATTTATGAAGAGGAAACGTGCCAGCTCCTTGCCACAGTCTCACTCGCTTACCCCAACTCGCACGCCCCGACGGCTAGAGACAGAGTCCTTTGCTTTACCATTCACGGTAAAAGCTTCTCAATCTCCATTTCGTGGCTTTGCGAGGCATTGGACGTTGAATATCAAGACCCTATAGATTTTGGACCGGAAAGCTTTTATGATATATGGGATGACATTGGACAGGGACCTTTCACTAGCGGCCGTACCAAGTCCTCCACCATCACGCATACGGCCATCCGATGCGCACATAAGCTTCTCGCCCACACCATCTTCTCAAGAACCGCACAAAACTCAATCCTCGGAGAAGAACTCCTTGTCTTGAAAGTGTCGTTTGTTGATTTCCCGAGAAGGATCAACTATGTCGCGCTTCTCGCTAGGCGATTGGTTAAGGTAAAGCATGAAGCGGTCGCTTGCACCGATCCTAAGGCAACCTTGAGTTTTGGGGGAGTCATTACAACCATCCTCGAAGCCGCGGGTATAGACCTCACGGATAGGCCTTTCACATCCAACGAGAACTATTTGGAACTAGAGCAACTTGGGAAGATGCGGATTAGGCGCGACGATCAACCCCGATCAACTTGGTTATAGGTATCACTCTTATCCTAGTCTCGTACGTATAATCATGCTTCCTTGCCCCACAGTTCCATGACTCAGAGATGGAGCCAAGTGATGGAACCCTCGAGACGATGAGTTCCTACCCCTACGTGTTGGCGAGAACCTCCCGTACACCGTGACCCGATTTGTCAAGAAGAAGGCGATGGACTCCTTGGCCCTCACTCGAGCGAACCAAGCCATCACACCTTCATTTGATGATGAGAGAGCCTTGCGCCTGGAACTTGAAAGAAAAGTAGATTACCAGAAGGAACTCATTGAGCAAATTCAGAGACAAGCAAGATACCGCTACTAGCCACCCGCCGAGTGTAAAGCACCTCCTGAGAAGTCGAGGTTACTCGGTCCTATCTTTTTCATTTATGCATTTTTATCTCTATCTTTATTTTTATTTTATTTTTTATTCCACCTTTAAGGATTTCTTCACACCGGGGACAGTGTGATTTAAGTTTTGGGGTGGGGGGGGTGTTTATCCTTTATTAACGTATTTTTTTTCTTATTGAGTCATTTTAATGTCTTTTTATCGAGTCATGTTTTATTGAGCCAAGACCTTTGATGGAAATAAGGACCCTATGATATGATGATTCTGATGTTATTTATTCTTTGAGTTATTCCCTAAGTGACAAGTTTTGCAGGATTTACTAATAACAGACGATACCTAGAACCTCACGGCATGATCACTCCACATAAGTTTCTTCTTACGGAGAGTTTGTTGGACCTGACAATAACTTCATTTAATTATAACATTAATTTGACTTTAATTATTTCTCATTAGAGGTGTTAGATCAGAGAAACGAGCATCACATTCAGGACTTCTTAACCCTTTTTACCACTCTCTGCTGATCCTGAATGGCCGCTCATTTTTAGTGGTTCCCATCCTTAACCACATAACTTCTTTTCAGACCTCATGCACTTTTCTTTTTCTTTCCTCATTTGGCCGATATGCACAGGAACGTCGGAGAGAAATTACCGACACAGTCCTCTAACCACTTGAGAAGAAAATTAATTAAGAAGGAGAAACCGGCAACTTGGTCTCAAATTTGTTCTACTTGGGAGTCAATTTAAAAGGTACATATTACATGCTCATGAGGCTTCTATGTATATAAGTACTATTTTCCCTTTCTAAACAAAACAAAAGAAAAGAAAAAGAAAAAGAGAAAAGAAACGGATATAAGTAGATGTGGCCGAGGAATATAGTGCGTAAACCCGTGCATCCTTCAGAGTTCTGCAGAAGCTTGTATCCGCAAAAAGAGATGGATTAGGAGTAACTGACCAAAGGGATAGAGTGTGTCAACCCGTGCATCTTTTGGGATTCATGAATCCGAAATCCGTTTGCAAAAAAAAAAAAAAAAAAACCAAAACAAAAAAAACAAAACAAAACAAACAAAACAAACAAAACAAAACAAAAGGAAAGGAAACGGTTACGAATGTGAATTCTCATAGCATAGGTTATGCCAAGGAAGACATGGACCACCTTATAAAAGATATGGAACCGTTACAGAGTACCCCACAGAATCGTCTAAGTCTGAGGAGTTAAAGGAAAAGAAGTGTTACAAGAACAAGTGGTTGGAGCTGTGGATATCAACTCGTTCATACTCTTTGAAGATTCTGCGGCATATGCTGCTCTTCTCGAATAAGCCCTTTTTCTACCAAGCGCCCTCTACCCTGAATGATGCTTTCTAATGAGAAAATTCACACACCTCTTAATGAATGTAGGGAGTTAACTGACGTGAATGCATAGTTCTTTTGTAGGTTTGAGATGGATGGATAAGAGTTGTGAATGTTGTGAGTCTATAGTGAGAATGTTCTGACGTGAGTCTCTGTATTTATCAGTCGCAGGTTATTCCTTGGAGCATGGTCCCTGATCATAGGAGAGTTTCCAAGATTTTCAAAACCTCTCCACCAGTTTAGCTTTCTTGTTTGCTTGAGGACAAGCAAAGTCTAAGTCTTGAGGAGTTGATAACATCGTATTTTGGCCCATTTTTATTAGGTTTCTAAATGAGAAAGCAAGTGATTATAGATACTTTGAAGGTATTTCCCACCATTTGAGCTTCCAGGAGTTATTTATGAGTTTTTTAGCAAAGTCGACAAGAAGGCGAAGCAAATCCCGTTTTCGGACAGTTACAAACCGCCAGAAGTACGACATCATTTGATGGACTTACCGATACTTAATTTGGGAGTTCTTTATGTCTATGAAAATCCAAAAGAGTCAGGTTTCACCTCGAACAAGAATCAGAGGAATCCCTTCAGCTGTTTGGGAGATACGCCTCGTTGAGTAAAGCCCTGTCGAGACCGGTCACAAGGTGCCGTGACCGGTCGGGACCTTCTCGACGCGACCGGCCACACAAGGCCGTGACCAGTGCCAACCTTCTTGGCATGACCGGTCACAAGCCCTCGTGATCGGTATTGGACGTCTCGACTTTGCTACTTAGTGAAACTACGTAGTTTTGTCCCGAAAGCCCTAATCCGGTTTCTTAAGCCTAAGACCCTATAAATACTCCTGCTAAACCTAACATTCGCGTGTGGAACCCTAAAAATAACCTAGAGAACTGACTTCAAGCTTCCAGAGACAAGAGCTGCCTCCTCCAGGAGCCCCTCTCGTCGCCTCCAAGTCCTTAAAGTCGAGCCTCCTCTTTTGAAGTTCCATCACGTCTCTTCTTCTTTTTCTCTTTCTACATCTTTTGTTTGCTTTGTGGGTGACAAGTTATCTTCTGTGACATCTATAGAGAAGTTTACTTTGAACCCCTTTGATATATTAGAATCGTTTATGATGTTGTTTATTATGATATCTATTGCGTTTCTTTGCATCATGAGCGAGTATATCTCTTTTTTGGGTATCATGGGGTGATTTAAGGGGAATTCATGATTAGATTCATTAGGTTGTTAGATCCGAACCTTAGTCACATATTAGGTATCTCTTGGGACATCTTTATCTTAATGCATGTTGCTTAAACTGATCACCAAGCGCTGAACCTAGAGAATATGAGCGCTAACCGTGTAAACCTAGCTCTCGGACATAGTGTTACTGAAGCCTCGCGCCATGGCCTATGAAAGTTAAGTCATGGAGCTTTGTGAACTTATCGAACTCGTTATTAATGCTTTGAACCGTGCGTCGTTGCCTGCGTGAGTTGAGTAACGGAGTACGGGGATCTTAGACATTCATTCTGTAATCCATAGGTTGTTTGTTCATTCGTCTTTGTAGTTGAGAACCTAGACTAAAGTCATTAGCATTCGCATATCATCCAGCACCTCATTTTTTAAAATCCATGAAGACCCCGAGATAAACCTAGACGCCCAACGTTTCCTCATATTACTTTACAACCGACTTATTTACTTTCTTGTTGCATTCACTTCGTCATTAGAAAACCCAAAAAAAACCCCTTTCATATCATTGTCTTAACCAAAAACTCTTTCATTGCATTCATTCCGTGTTAGCTAGTACTCTTTGTGGGATAGATTCTTAAATACTACATACGTCTAACTGTGCACTTTCAGTAGTCGTGTGTTTCTTTTGAGGTAAAAGATTGAAACATAAATCACACGCATCAGAACCATTCCCGAGAAACGATCCTCTGTAGGTTCTCTCTAGAAAAAGCAAAAACCACGTGGGTCCCACAGGTAAGTTTTCTTTTTCTCTTCCTTTAGAGCCCACCCTTTTAGGTAATAAACAAATATTTGAGTTGAAAATAGGATTTCGTGGAGGGGTCCGAGGTCGCCCTAATTTTCTATCTCGGGTACACAGACCGAGGTATCCCCACATCACTTCGTCTTCAACCAGAAATGGACCTCCGTCTGAGATCATCCGCCTGCCGCGTCAGCTACCTCCTCTCCTGAAGATTTTGGTTGTTTGTTCTGCTCCGCCGTCTCTGTTCTCCAGCAAAAATCTTCTTAAAACCAGTTCATCACGACACTAACTGCATTCTAATGGCTTCGTCGGCGCCACTCTTTTCTTGGTGGTTTTCCCTCCTTTAAATCCTTCATGTCCAGCGCTAGCTTCTACTCTCTGTCCAGGTTTGGTGTCACCGACAAAGCTTCCATTGAACTCTCCGGACCCACTGGATCCTCCAGATCCGCCAGACTTCTTTAGGTCTTTTGTCTTCTCAAGCTGTTCAGTTTTTTCAAAGCCAAGCCCTTTTCCTTCTGATGCTGTCTGTTTGGACCAGGTTCGCCTCTACTCCTTGCTCTTTGCCTCCCATACTTTGGTTAGGTTTTGGAATTGCAAGATTCATGTGGTTTTAGACAATTGGTTGCAAATGGTTTTGGCTTGTTATTTGATTTGGGTTGAGCATGTGTTGCTGGTTCTGTGGAGCTCGTTTTTAGCCAATTTGCTTCTAATGTTCTTGGCTATCTTTGGCTTCACGTTTGTGCCTTCTTGTGGCTCTGTTATCGCACTGGTGCGATTTATTACTGCAGTATGCAGGTTTTCTGCTGGTGTATCCAGAGTATTATCTTCTCCTTTGTGGCAATTGAAGGAATAACGCTCCATGGTACCATCCCGTCCGTGAATCGGGTCTTGTTAATCTCCATTGCTTGCGAGAAAAGCATTGAATTGGTTTGCATTGTGGTTTGTTATGATAACATTAGTGATGTCACTACTTTACCATGTATTGAGGTTTTTATTAGACAAGTTATAGTCACTTACTTTGCTAAGGGCTTAGTCCCATTTATTAGCTATGGTGTCAATTATCTTGCAGTTGTTCGAAGTTTTGCTCTGTCTCAAAGCTTATCAGCTTGCAGAGAGTTTGCTTCAACCCTTTTGGCCAAGTATTTGGCGATTAGGAAATTTATTCTCAGCCCAAAAATTCCACTTCCTTTGAGTGGTTTCTTGGCTCAAGACGCGTCGGTATTGCAAGGATATTCGTCCCGACATTGTCTCTCCTCTGCCTTTGGTGCAGTTTCTTTAGCCTTGATGGTTGATGAAGACCTGATTCTCCTTGCTTCCGGAGAAATGAGAAATGGAGTTCATGAAGTGTATGAGATTTCATTTGATATTTGGTCTTTTTTAGGATCTTTTGTTAAATGTCATTCTCAATCTATCTTAGTATTAGTTTTTGTTACCATGTATGTGGTCTTTGTTTGGGTATGTATTACCTCGTGTTTGGTACATGTTACCATCGTTTGTAACTTCTTCTCCTTTTATGGAGTTTGAGTCTTTTATTAATAGAAAGGTTTGACAAAAGAAAAAGAGTTGAAAATAGGATTCTAAAGATTCAAAGGAACTTTTATCATCTCTCCCACTCTCTTGAGAGATAGAACACATAGAATCCATAATTTTCAAATTTGAGGCTTTATTAAATTTATTTGTGCATCCTAACCACAATCTTTAGGAGAATCCAAAAAGCTAATTTTATTCTCCAAAAACCCGAGATATGATTTTCAATTTATATTTCGTCTTTGCACTTACAGGAAGGTATTTTTAAATTCTCTTGATTCATTAGCTTTTGTTAGTGGAAATTGATAGAGCACTTATATATATGCTTCTAGGGAATTCACCCAACGATTTTGATGATATATGATTGAGGAAAATTAATTTTTGATATGTTGAAATTTTAGGATCTATGTGGAAACGAAATCGATGATGCTATTAGTTAGAAATTGTTTACTTAGGCTTTATCCATAATAGATATGAGGAATTATATTGATTTTCACATGATTAGGCTTTGAATTGAACTTTGATGTCAAATTTTTGTGATGATAACCTTGAATCCGAAAAATGAATATTTTATTTCGAGTTCTTGATTCTACACTTTGAGAATATCTTACCTTGTCAATAACAATCCATTGTTAATCACTAGATACTATTCTTATGCTGTTGCTTGTTGTTTGATTCTTATTGAGCCAAATTGCTAACTTGTACCAAAATTTTGATCGAATTTAGGTACATTGTTAATAGATTCTCAAAGGACAAGAAGACCGCCACGTCGACTCAAAGTTGGAATTCAGGAGCAATGTACGAAGTGGATCCATGGAAAACCAAGGAGTACAAAACCAAGTATGAGTTTTGCTCTCATCTTTGGTACCAACATAACTCCATGCAAACCTTATGCGTCTCTCATAACAAACCAAGAAAAAGGACATTCCGATGAAGTTTGTTGGCTAACTAACTAATGAGTGATGATATTGATTATCGGGAGCACATTGACAAGATCAAGCTCACATCGACTTTGAGAGTTGACTACCATGCTTTGGAAGCTCTCGGTCTTAACGGTGATGTTGAATGGTTGTTGAATGCTTTAGGTCTCCGAAACTTCATGGAGTCCACTCACAAGGCGATATATGAAGAAGAAGCAAATCAATTCCTTTACACGGTTTTGCCAGCCTACTCTCGTTCTCATCTTCCTTTGGCGAGGGATGGCGTCCTTTACATCACAATTCATGGAGACCCTTACGCCATCACTATCTCACAACTTGGTGATCATCTTGGATTTGCTTACCACGATGCATTAGAGTTTGGACCAGAGAGATACAATGACGTTTGGAACCTAGTTGGAAGATGTGCATTCATTAGAGGGAAAAACAAGTCATACATGCTCTCACATCCAGCCATTAGGTCCACCCACAAGCTACTCGCCAACACCATCTTTGCCGGTACCGCGCAAAACAACATTCTTGATGATGAGCTCCTTGTCTTGAAAGTACCATTTGTTGATTTTCTAGGGAGAGTTAACTATGCTGCTCTCCTAGCTAAGTGCCTCATCAAGGTCAAGCACAAGGCGATCACTTGCACCAATGAAAAAGCTTCCCTAAGCTTTGGTGGATTCATCACCGTGAGTCTAGAGGCCGCCGGAGTAGCCCTTACGGATCGCCCATTCATCACCGCCAAAGACAACTACTTGGACATTGTGCAACTTGGGAGGATGAGGTCATTGAAGGCGCGACGATCAACCCCGATCAGTTCGGCTATAGGTATCACATTTCCCCTCACCTTATACCTACTATATTTGCTCGCTTGACCTACAATTCCACGCCTACGCGAAGGAGCAATACGATGGGAACCTCACCCGAGTGAGTCCCTATCGCTCAAAACCAGTGCCCACCTCCCATACACCATTGGCACCTTTGTCAAGAAGAAGGTGATGGACTCCTTAGCTTCTCACGGCCCCACACAAGCAACCCTGCTGCACGAGGCAGCCACATCCTCACTAGAGGAAGAAAGAGCTCTCCACCTAGAGCTAGAGAGGCAAGTGGCCGAGCAAAAGGCTCTTATAGAGCATATGAAGAGGCAGGCACGATTCCATGATTATCTTAATACCGAGTCTAAATAACCTCCTGAGAAGGTTATGTTACTCGGTCCTATCTTTACTTTTTTGCTTTTTTATATCATTTTCATTTTATTTGTCCATCTTTTCTAGATTTATTCACACTGGGAATAGTGTTATTTAAGTCTGGGGGGATGTCTATCCGTTAGTACCATATTTTTCTTTCTTCTGAGTCATTTTAATTTCTTTTTATCGAGCCATGTTTTGTTGAGTAAAAACTTTGTAGGAAACAAGGACCCTATGATATGATGAATTTCGACCTTATATATGTTCTAATTCATTTCCTAAGTGACAAGTTTTGCAGGGTTCACTAAGAGCGGACAATACCTAGAACCTCACCGCAGGATCACTCCTGTGAAGTTTCTCCTTAGGGAGATTTTGTTGGATCCGACTTTAACTCCATTTTTTGTTAACCTTAATCTGACTTTAATTCTTTCTCACTAGAGGTGTTAGATCAGGGAAAAAAGCATCACATTCAGGACTTCTTATCTTTTTGTATCACTCTTTGTTGATCCTGAATGACAACTCATTTTTAGTGGTTCCTACCCTTAAAACCATCACCTCTTTTCAGACCCCATGCACTTTTATTTTTCTTTCTCGTTTAGCAGATATGCGCATACTTGTGGGAGAGAAAGGATCGACACAGTTTTTTTGGCCACTGAAGAAGAAGTTTAAGGATTATTAGAAAGAGACTGTGACGATTTAGTCTTGAGCTTGTTATACCTTGGGATTTGATTGACAATGTTATACGGTGTAATCCCTGGTTCCAACTCTATAGTGAAAGGGTCAGAACTCGATGGTGGTAACCCTCTCAACAGCTGGAAAACATCCTCAAACTCCCGAACCACCGGAATATCTTGTAGTGCTGACTCTCCGATCTCACCCGACATCGATATAGTTGCCAGATAGGCCTCACAACCCTGCTCGATCAACCTCTCAGCCTGAATAGCTGAAACCACTATGCTCCCTGAAACCGGTCTCACTCCCTGATAAACCAGCTTCTTTTCTGCACGCTCAAAAACAAGTCGGCCTTTATGACAGTCGAGATGAGCCTTGAACTTTCCAAGCCAGTCCATGCCCAAAATGACATCATACAGCTCCACCGGACACACAATCAGGTCAGCCGACATCAACTCTCCTTAGATAAGAATGTCAATGCCCTTGGCACAACCCTGCGTCCTCAGCAAACGACCCCCAGGAACTCTCACAACTCCCGAATGATCACCAGATAACTCATGGATCCCACTCTTAGACACCCAACCCGGTGTAACGAAACAGTGAGATGCTCCAGAGTCGAACAACACATGAGTCTCTACCCCAGCTACGCTTAATGTCCCTACGCAAACATTAAACTAAGACGACCACACACGAACACACATAAAGAAATCTTAACACATACAAGAACAATAACTGGATAGAAAAAGAACTGACCAGTGATTGGTTTGTTGCAGCTCGCTCCACCTGTCCCCGCGTTTAAAGCATAAACCCGAGGTGCTCCGGCGGCCCGCTTCGACGGTGGTGCCTCAATCCTTGGTGCCTGCTCTAACAACTTCAGGCAACTTGTCTTGACGTGCCCCAATTCCTTGCAGTGATAGCAAACCCGCTCGTCCGCCTTGGTGCAATCCGCAATACAGTGCTCAGGACTACCACACCGGAAGCACCGATACCCTATACCAGCAGTCTTGGAAGTGTCCTCCCACTTCCTCTTCTGCCCCTGGTCACCGCCAGACCTGCCCCCCTTGCTTGGAGCAGAACTCTGAGGCTTTTTCTGAAACCCAGAACCCGCAGCCTGCACTCTAGACTTCTGCCTCATGCTCTCCTCAATCAAGGCTGCCCGCTCAACCAACTCAACCACGGAAGCATAACTGCGAACTATGCAGCGGTTCCTCAGCTCCAACCGCATACCCCGTAGAAACCTGCGCACCTGAGTTCTCTCATCATCAAGACCCCTGCCAGCATACCTCTTGAGCCGATTAAACTCGGTCTCATACTCCCGGACAGACCTGCTCCCCTGTGACAAGTCTAAGAACACGCCCTCTAACCTGTCCAAAGCCTCCTACAGAAAATATTTAAGGTCGAACTCCTCACAGAACTCTCCCCAAGTCAACACCGCAGCCCCCCTCCGTGCTAACACACTCTCCCACCAGGTGTGGGCATCACCATCAAGATAGTGAACCTCCAAGTCGACTCGATACTCCTCAGGGCATCGGATAGAATGGAAGTTCCTCTCCAGCATGGACCTCCACTCATCTGCCTCAACCGGCTTTGCACCACCAGCAAAGTACTTGGTGCCTAACCTCTGCATGTGCTCCATCACCCTAAGATAGGATGGAACAACCGGTTCAACAACAGCAACCAGAACCCCCGGAACAACTCCTCCTGGCAAGACATCAGCCCCATGTGGCGCCACCGGAGGAGGAGCCGGTACCGCAGCAGGAAACCGCTCCAAAAGTTGGGCCAACAGCCCAAGTACAGTTCCCATCGGGTTTGGATCTGCCCCCAGCGGAGCAACTCCATGTGCCGGCACAGCATTGCCAGCAACAAATCCAGCCTGATCCACCCCGATGGGATACTCCACTTCCACCTGCTCCACCGTGACACTCTGCGCCACACTTCCCTCGGGAACCACCTCTGCCCTACCAGCCCTGCCAGCTCTGCCCCCTCGGCCAACATGGCCTCCACGGCCAGCTCGGCCACCACGACCACCTCTGTGAGGCCTACCAACTCTTCCAGAATCAACCATCCTTAAGAAAACAACAACAACGGATTAATAAATTTTACTACACAAAATTAACCAACAACACAACAAGCGAGTCTTACCGTGGAAGCGTTATCGGCTGGGAAGATGACATACCCCAACACCCCCATAACAGTCAACTACACAACACAGCAGAAGATCTAATAGTTCTAGAAACAACTACGCTATGATACCATGTTGAAACAACCCAACCCTTTTTAAAATAAAACAGATAATAATATTCTCATAAATATCAAAACTCCAACGGCATAAATCAATTAATTAAACTCAACCAAATTCAGCCTTTACAATAGCATAATAACCAATAGAACACATCGCAATATCTAGCACCCTAACGGTTCCAGCAATGCATAAATATGTAAATATTCAAAATAAATAATAAAAAATATTCCCCCATATGTCGCAGTCCCACGAGCTCCAGTTAAAACTCTTTTCCTTTTCCTTTATCCGCGCCATTACGAATAGACACAGTCAGTATTTAATAAATACTGAGGAGGCAATCAACCCGTCTACTAGGTCAATACGGATAGACAATACAAAATATTTTGCGGCAAAAATTTATGTTCCGAATAGAATACAACAACACCAAAAATTAACCCAGAAAATTTAGTAATAATTATAAGAGATAAATAATTATTTATAGCAATTTAATAACTCATTGATACTCCAAATGAAGTTATTTAAGTTCAGCAAATTAATAATTAATTAAAAATTATTTTTATATCGGAATAATTAAATAAAATTAAGCAACACAATCATTTAATTACGCCATTAATTTTAGCAATTTTTCAGAATTTTATAACAGCTAAAAACACCAAGAATAAAATTAAAACACGCAACCACGGAAATTAATTCCTAACACAAAAATTAAGCCGAAAACTCTCGGAAGTCCAGTCCGACCACGGTACTGCACTCACCTTAGCCAAATGCAGAAACTTTCACGACAAAATTCTGCAAAATTATGGAACTCCCCGGGATGAATACACCCTAATTTCCCGAATGCGAGACCTAAAATAATAAAATAACGAAACTTAACCACCAAGTAAAACATCATACGCTTACAACTTTAAGTCATCTTTTTCGTCTCCTCTGCACAACACGAAATCATCTCACAACAACCAACTCAGCGTTCACCACCACCGTTTCCATCGATCTCCACCACAGCACACGTCAGCTACGAACACCGCGACATCAACCAAACCAACGTCACCACCAACCTCTCGACTCACCATCACAACCCCATGATCCAACACCACCACCTAACAACGCCACCGTCGTTCACGCACACCAGCTCCGATCACAAACGACCATCCTCGATCACACTCCATTGATACCAATACCAAAGGAGCAACCCAATCAACAACAAAACAACCAAAGGGGAAGAGATTTACCCAGATGAACAGGGAGGAAGAGATGTGACGACTCAGCCTCTCTCACACCACACGACTCCGCTTCTTCTTCCCCTCACTCCTCACTTCTTCCTCGCCAACACACACAGCAAACTCTTCTCTCTTCCTCTTGATCACAAAGGAGGCGACAACGCTTTCGCTTCCATTTTTGGAGACTGCTGCGTCGACGAGAGGAGAAGAGAAGAAATAGGGTTTTATTTTAACTTCTCCAAATTGCCATTAAGCCCCCAGACTTTCTGATTGTATCAACTAAACCCACCACAACTTTCTAATTTAATAGATTCAACCCCAACTTATTGATTCTCATTTTGTAACACCTCAGATTATTATTTGCTTCAAATAAAATCTATAAAATTCAGCTTCTTAATCCGAAAAATAAATTCAACTTCCTATTTTCGGGACACGGATGTTACAGAGACAATACATATTTTGGTACTAAACTTCAATGGTAGAGCTTCGGCCAAATATATGGAAAATAAGAGGGGGTTGACTTGCATGGTTAACCCTCACCTTAGTCACTAGACGACGGAGATAACATGTGCTTTCCTTTTTTTGGACTTTCCTTTTTGAGAATCTTTCCTTTCCAGGGAACGTTCCTTTTCTGGAACTTCTTCACCTCGGGTTTCTGAATTAGGAAAACTAGGTTTTATAAAAATAGGTTATAGTCACCATCAACCCAAAACACAGATTTCGGCCACACTTTACCTCTAAATTTGGATCTGTAAGAAGATCTGAAAAGCTGACAGCGAGAGCTTTCCAACGATATGTAAAGCGTTTCCTAACTCTTTACGGTTCGACGGGAAACTGCTCTCAAAGTTGGGTGATGGCAGAATTCGATCATCGGAGATCCGCCCCAGTAGGAAGGCCATAACTTTTCGACAAGAACCCCGATTTAGGTTTCGCTTGCGCCTGTGGCTAACTTTTGATGTTGTGCATCTCTTTATGAAGTATAAGATGAAAAGGATTCTGTTTGCTCCTTCGTTTTCCATTTCTCCCAGAACCGGTTGTATCTGTCTTCATCTTCTTCTTCTTCGTTTCTCTCTTTCTCCTTTCTCTCTTTCTCTCTTTCTCTCTTTTTATATTTTCTCTCTCCCTCTATTCTTATCGGGGAGGCACAAAATTCAGCATCCAAAAACTCTAAGATCCTTTATATATCTCTTCTCTTTTAATTAAAAACTAGGCTTAATGGGCTTTTAACCGGACTTTACTCCGCGGTCCAAAACTACAGGATCAGGATGTTACATGTTTCGTCATTCTTACCGCACTGAGTTGTTCTGGGGATCCGCTAGGCGTAGTTTTATTCAAACCAAGTGGGTATGGTGTCAGATTCCAGGGGTATATGAACCGAGTATAGACAGTGTTGTGGTGGTGATAGCTGATGTCTCTGTATTTTACCTCATTTAACCATGCATTTCTCATCACTTAGGCATAGTTTCATCACTTTTTCACTCCATTCATTGTCCTTTTCACTCATATAGCTTTCACATTATGTTTTGCAATATGTTTGCATACATATTGCATTCTGGAGTTGTTATCAGGTGAATGGGGTGCTTTTGGAGAGTTTTTGGAGTATATGAGGAAATGGTGTGATAGGTCGGTCAACATAGCTCGGTTTGGGTGACCGAGCTCAAGCATTAGGATCTGAATTTCAAGGAAAAGGATAGCTCGGTCTATGGAATCTATCACCAAGCCGAGTCCACCCCTTGTTCACCAAGCCAAACTCGATGCAGAGATGACGCCTTTGAAGATTGCTAAACTCAGCCTATGGACTCGACGTGACAGAGCAGTGCACCTGAGCTGAGACAAGATGCCGACTTTGAAGAATCCAGCCAGCTCGGCCAACTTACTCGAGAAAGCAGACGGAGCTCAAATCCAGCGACTTAATCAATTTAGCTTATTTTGTCTTTTTATGTATTAGAGTTTTGGCCCAGGGTATAATAACCCATATTAGGTCATTAGCCTAAGGACGCCTCTTTTATCCTTTGAGTTCTTTGAAAAGTTCTTCAGCCACCTTTAAAGCTTTTTAGATTTGTAATCAAGATATCTTTGTATCCTTTGATCTTTTGCACTTATTTTCTTCAGATTCCTTCTCATCTCTGACTCTTGATTATGATTATGCATATTATATCATTTTCTGGGTTTATGACTTTGATGATGGATTCTGAGTAGTGATTTAGGGTTCTTAATGATGGGTTAGACCTGTGTAGGATCATGGTGATTCCTGATGCTTGTAATTGCTTAGATCTATTCTGGATTAGATGCTTTTAATGTTGATTCCCTGCAAACCCACTTGGAATCAGATCTTGGCATTTCTTTGCAAACCCACTTGAGAAATGTTAGATCTACTAATACCATAGATCTGGAGTTGGAATCCAAGGATTGATCTTAGTTGATCACATGATTTGGTTTGTATTTTGGCATTTATGTTATATTGATTAATGCTTGCTTATATTATGTTTCACTGATACCCTCTCTAAGTATTTGTGACAGCTTGATTGGGTATTAAGATTATGAAGTTTTATAGGCATGGTGATGGTTGAGACCGAACCAGTGGAACCATCGATCTTATGATATTCATAGTCAAGAGATCGCTTCTATGAAGTTGTTGCTAGGCATCTAAGAGTCACCATGATGAATCACATAACCATGAATCCCATCCTTAGGACCTTATGATAGGAACCAGGTACTGGAACCATGCTTATCTGGACACGCGGAACGAGGCATGCCTGAGCCAGCGGCACGACCGATCGTGCAAGCCACCGAACGACCAATATCGAAAGTTTCTACCAAGGAACCAGGTCCAGACAACTGCCAAGAGGAACACGCCCTTGTTATCCACCAATTCCACGAGCCAGACTACACACCAAAGCTAGAAGACTACGTACCGGACCCGGGAAGAAGGTTTGAAGCCATCCAAGTTTCGGACTCTTAGACCAGCCTAGGGAGGCTTGGACGAGGCGCCTTCATCCACCTAGGTGAGGGCGCATGTAAGTCGTCGTTGAAGGTGTACTCTTTTTCCTGTTTCGGGTTTGTCCCAATGGGTTTACCGGAAGAGGTATTAACAAGACACTAATACCGGCGGCCACGTACCAGATTCCAAGGTAGAGCTACCAGAAACCCAATGACGGTTATCTCTAGTACCGGTGCCTGGTTATATTTTCTTACTATTTTTACTTCTTTTCACGTGAAGGCATGTGTGCGCTTTTACCCAATTGTTAGGGCTTCACTGTTTAGCTTCCTTTCGCCTATATAAAGGCTTGAACTCCTTCCTTGTATGGTTAGCCGTTTATTTGAGAAATTACAAGAGTGAGAGCGATTCTCCTTTTCTTTTAATGGTGAGATACCTTAGAAAACCCTCCCTTCCGCCTTGAGGCGGGTTCGACCACGTTAAGGTCGTTTCTATCCATCTATCTTCGTTTATTTTGTTTAACTTTTGTTCTTTCCATCTTCTCTTCTTCCGCTTGCACATTTCTTCTTTGAAAAACAATAAAAATCATTTCTTTGCATATCTTGTTGTTCTGCTTTGTTTCTTTGCATTTTCCTTTCTTAAAATCTCATAAAAATCCATAAAAGTGTTGCATTGTTCATCTCGTGTTTTAGTTTGCTTGTTGCATCTTTTGCATCCGTTAATGATACAGGAATGGAATCACACCAATCTGAGATCACTTGATGATCAAGAGGATTCCAAGCCAGTGCTAAGCGGAAGTGGAATAGATGATAGAAATGGAGGTGAGGTGATTGACTCTCTCAATCGATGAACAAAACAAGTTTATTTGAATCACTCAAATAACCTATTCTGCAGCTTCAATAGGACTTAATGAATCACTCAATAAGAACTAAAGAATAGTAACACACAAAGAATTCACAACTTTGTGAAGAGAAGAAAAAAAAACAGTTTTTCTTATGAACTTTAAAATCTCGATTAAGGGTGATTTACAATGAGGAATGATCTGAGCTTTGATAAGCTCAGAGTAAAACGGTCCTAAGGTCTAAAACAAGAAACAAATCGCAGAAATTAAAAGAAAAGAGCCGTTTGAAGGCTTGATGACAAAATCGGCCAAATAAGGAAATAGCCGTTAGCTTGAGTCTTGAAAGCTTGGGTGCGAAGCTGTGATGTCTGGGGACGTCCAGATTCTTTGGAGGAAGCTTCAGAATGCACATAAGTGATAAGGGAAAGAGCCGTTGCTGATTGATCTCTTTTAGCTCCAAATATGGTAAGTAATGACTCCACATGTTCTTGTATGGTAAGGTGTACCAAGCCTCTGGTGGTAAAGCTTCTTCCTGGTCTAGAGTATCTCCTGGGTTAAAAGGGAACCCTCTGATGCTCATAGAAGGTCTCGAATTCGTGGCTTCAGCTGATGGTAAGTTGGATGCAAGACTTTCCTTATTTACACCCGGTTTTGATCCTCCTTGGTTAGCTCTTAAACCAACTCGTACCTGGGCTGATTTAACTTGATAAATCATCTTAAAATATATGCTTTCCTGATGAAATTCAAATCCCAGAACATTTTCTCGAGTAGATTTCTCATAGGTCAACTTCTCCCTTGGATTCTTGTCTCCGAGTAAGGATTCTTGGACATCTCCTAATTGAGCTCAGTTGGGGCATGATTTTCTTCGGCAAAAACTCTTATCTTGGATGGTTTCCTGGTGAATAATGACTCTGAGGCAAATATCACGAGTGGATTCTTCTAGTGGCAGCTTCCTTGGCTTGGTGACGGCTTCGGTGAGGTGTTCGTGTGCTAACTCCAAATATGATCGATCAAGTTGAGTTTTGGCTCCATTATTCTCTTCAAAATAGGTGGTCTCGAAGTGAATATTCAAGCAGAACTCCTGTGCTCGAGTGGTTTGTCTTTTGGTACATGCTTGACTTCGTTTCTCGTCTCCGGGTAGGCATGCTTCGTCTTCAGGTGGCTTGGCTTGAGTTTTCATGATTCCTCCTGAATCATTGGTCATCTTAGGACTGAATGGCTGATAGAAAATCAATCCTAGGCCTGGTGCTTGATTAGAACTCCATTTGGCTAAGGGTTCTCCATGATGCTCCGTGTGGACCGTTTTGGCGTGTGTAGTAGTTGGTTTGACATGCTGCAGGATTGATCTGGTTCCGAGGTCCACATCACACCCTCCCCCTTGAAATAGTTTCAACCTCGAAACTGTACAATCTGCACCAAGAGAAAGCAAGTTAGCTTCCATCCTTCTTTGGGAGTTTAGAGTCGTACCTTGGTGTGTTGACGGTTTGTTGGTGCATGGTGCATCTGGTGGCTCTTTTTTGATCAGCATGTTGTTGATGACTTCTTCTCTTTTGTTAAGGTCTAGAAAACACATCATGAGCTCTGGAGGCATGTGATTATACGTTTCTGGTTCCCCCACTTGATTGGAAGTTAAACTCCCTTTGGATATGGTTTCTATTTGGCCTTTGCATACTTCTAGGGTACCTGTCCCTTCATTGACACTTAAAAGAAAAATCAAGTGCATTATATCTGTAATATAGGTACTCAAAACTATATATTTCAGGCTACTAGTGAGCATAAGAGTTGTCCAATAGTTGATAAACTCATAAGTGTTACTTACTTGAACTAGGGATGTTGTGTCTGGATGTTGATTCTCAAGTTCTAAACTTGTTACAACTCCTATAGCTTCATGCTCCACGTTCAGACCTGTAATATCAACCATTGGCATAGACAAGTGCATTATACTAGAACTGGAAATTTCAAAACCTGTTTGAATAATGCTTATATCCGGTTTTGACATAAGTGATTTTTCTAGTTTCCTAGTTGGGCATTTAGCAGCAAAGTGTCCTCCTTGATGGCATCTATAACAGATTATTCCTTTTAATTTAGATAGCTTAGGAGACTTACATTTCTTTGGTTCCCCGTGTGGTTCATGCATTGAACTCGGCCTTTGCTTTGGAGCTACATCTTGGGGTTTTGGTTTCAGTTTCTCCTCCTTTGCTCGAGTTGCTGACTTGACTTTTGGTCTCGGTGGTGGGACTAGAATCCACCTTCTTGGCTTGGGGTTAGTGTAGACCCGTATATTGTGTTGGCGCATGTTACTAGTATCCTCCACGTACTCTTTATACAAGAGTTGCTTCATCTCTTCCCAAGAAGAGTCTGGTTCTTCAAACTCAAGACGAATGTATGCATCTCGAGGCATCCTCGGTTAAGGTATCCTCCGCATAAATGGTCTTCTCTTCTTCCGAAATATTGTTAGATGAGAGCCAATACTCCATGTCTTGTTCCCAACGTAAATAGGCTTCTGGTCCTTGGTGATGGCCTGCAAACTGAATGTACCGAGGCTCCTCAACTAGGTCTTCATCCTGCTTTGTGTATTCTTCACTAAAATCATCTCTTTCGGTCTCACTTTTAACCTCGTCCTCTTCAGAAAATTCTTCGTGAGAGTATGGCGAATCAGTCTCTCCTTGGTGTTTCTCCTCTAGGTCAGAGTAAGGTATCTCACACCATGGTCTACTCTCTTTGAAACGACCGCCCTCGTTTTTTTTTTTTTTTTGCAAAACCATTATTAATTAATTAATTATTATTCCCATAAATAATAATTAATTTTTCCAAAATCAAATAATAACGCATCCTATCTAATAACAATAGTTATTTAACTCCGCAAATAGATACACAACCATAAATAAAATACTTTCGCATAACCCTTAATAAAAATACGAATACAGAAATACCAAAGTTAACTGTAAGAAATTATTCAACTTAATATAAAACACTTAAAACACACAACGAGTTTTAGATCAACCCCTCTCTTCCTTGCCTTGATTCCACGGTCACACGAACTCTTTTTCTGCATCAAACAAAAGAGATGCATAAGTATTTCAACAAATACTTAGTGAGGCAATCCTCCCGTCTACAAGCTATACACACAAACGATTAAATCATTCAACATATTAAACACGAAAATACCGCAATAAATCAACCATCTCAAGAAACACTCGATCTAGATCCACCAGAGATCATACGACCTACAATCATGCAAACACATCGAATAACTCCATCGCTTAGATAAGCTTACGGTCATGCACTCACCTTAGGCCACGCACGGAAATTCCCAAAACCTCCCGAAATGAATAAACTTCACTTCCTCAAACGCGTGCCTAACAACAACCCAAAAACGAGACTTAAAACACAAGAAACGAACACGAAAAACGGCCAGAACGACCAGATCGATCGATCCTGGTCAGGATCGATCGATCCCACCAAGCGTGACCTTCTCAGATCGACCAAACGAGGCTAGATCGATCGATCCTGGCCAGATCGATCGATCTGGTCCAGATCGATCGATCTACACCCGATCGACCAACCCGATCACCTACACCACTTACGCGCCTCGAAACAAAACATGAATAAATCAACAACTAACCGTTTAAAACTCAATCCCACCGTTGAAACTCAACCCCCAAATGTCCTGAAGCTAACTTCAAAGTTTCAAGATGATCCAACGGTAGACGAACTCGCGATTGCCCTTTGAATCCACGTTGGTCCGGTTCGCGTCTGAAACAGAGCGCCTCACGGAAACGTGAATAACTTTCAGAATATTAACTCAAATCCAATTCCGCAAATTGGTACATCTAGATAAAAGATTTAACTAAAACTCCACAAAAATTCGCTACCTTTTCAAACGATTTGCTAGGTCAAACTTCTTTTTCCTTCTCACCCACGAAACAGCTCTCCAACTTACTCTTCTTTTGCACACCACCACAGCAACCTCCGTCTCCTTTACCTCGAGACTCACACGCCCACTCAGCCACCAAGACTCACCTCCTCTAGCTCTTTCACAACACCCCAAATCACAACTCAGCCTCACACTTAGCTCTTTCCCCAAAGCCACTAACAAAGCCCCTCCTTCACTTCACCCTTCCTCCCACACCAAAACCACTCAACTCTCACGATTTTCCTCAGCCCAAACTCTCACTTTTTCTCAGCCAAACTCTCTTTCTCTCTGCAGGAGGAAGTGTCGGCAAGTCAGGCTGAAGGAGGAATAATGGAGAGAGTGGGTGAAAGTGGAGGCTGTTGTCAAAAGGTGTGGGAGAGTCTACAAGGCTAGGGGGTAGGATGTCTTTTAGGGGGGAAAAAGAATGGAGAAAAAAGGGGAGGCTGCGGTGGAGTGGGAAAATGGTTGGTGTAAAAAGATTGGTTGCACAACTGATTTAATTCAGTTTAAAAACAATTGAGGTTTGGTCCCTGAACTTTCCAAAATTTCCCGAACGGACCCCAAACTTCCCAATTGATCCCGCACACCCCCACGGGGAAAATGCGGCGCAACTTCCAAAATACTCCGAAAATTTCCCGGAAATACTTTCCAAAGATCTTTCCATAAATCCCGAATGTAAATTCCGAAATTTCTCTTTTTCTGGAACACGGGCGTTACAATTCTCCCCCACTAACATAGATTCGTCCTCGAATCTACGGCACAGTTCATCCCCAATGAACTCGACTACACATCGTTGCAACGATCCCTACGCTCTCATGGTCAACCCGACCATACAACTCTACCTATCCATCAACCCCGTAAACCCTCTAGCGTCAACTTGCTTTAGAGAACTTTTGACAAGAGTTAGATAAGATAGCTTTTTAATACATAGCCATTCTTTTTAGCGATTCCTCATGACGAACGTAATAAAACAAACAAGTACCATACGTTCGAGAATCGGATCTACCGCATAGAACTGCTCATGAGCCATCCGATCAAACCACTTATCTCATTTTTCCCTTAACAAGTTTAACTAGAAACACGACTCTATTCCCAAGTCGCAACCCAACCATTCCCGAGATCTCTATTCAGCCGCTATGCTTATACTCACGTTATAGACATACACTGCTCCCAACTCATACTCGTATCACTCCCACCCTCTGTGAAAGGCACTCTGGGCTCTGGGTACCTCATGCCACTCTCGCTCACAGGCCACGAAGTCCTGCAAGCTATCGACATCCAACCTATACCACTCTCACTCTCAGGACTCGTCAGCCCTTCGAGCCTTGGGTATCACAACCATACCACTCGCACTCTCAGGTCACAAAGACCTTCCAGCTCATGGGTATCACACTCATACCACTCCCACTCTCAGGACTCACAAGTCCTTCGAGCTCTGGGTATCCGGGGAAATCCTCATCCCCGCCTCTGGAGAAATCCATCTCCCATGAGTCGTACAGGACCCACCAGTCCTTGGAGCAAGCAAGTCTAACGTCTATAAGCATGTCCGGCCGAATCTATCTCACAGAGTCTACACGCCACATCACATAGTGACACTCACCAACCATATTTTCATCCCGGAATATCAACATATCCTATAACCACTACACAGGTTATCTTAAGGTATATCCACTCACTCAGGGTATTCCATTTATCCTTGTTCGAAGAATACTTCCAACTTAAACTCTAATAAACTTTTCTTTACTCACATGACATCACAAGTCATAAACTCATAAGATTACTTCTCTTATTCAATTTCACATAATATTCATCGTGTACAACACGTCATACAACTCAAAATGTGACATTAGAAACCATCGATGGAAACTCAGGCCTCGGCTTGCTTCTCGAACCACTTTTTAAATCTTGTTTCCATCCTTGCCTCTGGTTCCCAAGTCTCCTTCTGCACACCATCACAATCCCATAACACCCTCATCATTGGAATCTTCTTCCGACGAAGCTCTTTGACCCTCCTCTCGAGAATCCTCAAAGGTCTCGCCTCAACGGTCATATTAGGCTGAAGATCTATCGGAATCTCTTCCAATACTTCATCATCCTTACGCAAGCACTTCTTCAGCATTGACACATGGAAAACCTTGTGAAATGCTCGCATAACCTCTGGTAACTCCAACCGATATGCAACCGGGCCAACTCTCTCAACAATCCTGAATGGTCCCATATACCTCGGACTCAACTTAGTCTTTGTAATGGACCTATTAGGACCCCGCAACATAGCCATCTTAAGATACACTCTATCTCCCACCTCAAACTCGAGGTCTTTTCTCCTCTTATCGGCATAACTCTTTTGCCGATCTTGGGCTTCCTTCATGTTCAGTTTCAAACTCGGATCTTCTCCGTAGTTTCCTGAACAAAATTTGCACCCAACATACTCCTCTCCCGTACCTGGGTCCAACACAAGGGTGTACGACATGGCCTCCCATAGAGTGCCTCGTATGAGGCCATCCCAATGCTTGCCTGGTAGCTATTATTGTAAGCAAACTCTGCCAAGCTCAAGTGGTCCACCCAATGACCACCCCAGTCAAGCACACACATCCTCAGCAAAACCTCGAGAGTCTGGATGGTCCTCTCGGACTGCCCATCCGTCTGAGGATGATATGCCGTACTTAAGTGCACCCTAGTGCCCATTCCTGGAATGCCTTCCAGAACCCCGAAGTGAACTTAGGGTCCCGGTCTGACACTATACTCACCGGTACTCCATGAAGTCTCACCACCTCCTGCACATACTTCCTAGCCAGAACCGTAGCTCCATCGGTTTTCTTAATGGCTAGAAAATGCGCCCACTTGGTCAATCGATCAACAATGACCCAAATAGCATCCTTGGTCCGAGAAACAGGTAACCCAACTACGAAGTCCATCGTAATCATATCCCACTTCCACTCGGGAATGGGTAAACTACGCAACAGCCCGCTCGGAACCTGATGCTCTGCCTTCACTAACTGGCATACATCGCACTCTGCGACCCAGTTAGCAACATCCTTTTTCATCCCGACCCAATGATAATACCGTTTCAGATCACGGTACATCTTAGTCGCTCCTGGGTGAAACGAAAACTTGCTCGCATGAGCCTCACTCAGAATCTCTCGCTTCAACTCCTCATCCTTGGGTACACATACCCGTCCATGCACAAGAATAGTCCCATTAGCTGAGACTTGATACTCTGAACCCTCAGCTCTGGAGGCCTTAATCAACCCTTCATCTTTTTCCTCAGCCAACCGAACCCTGCTCAAAAGATCTGCCTGATTAGTCGCCTCCAAGCCCAACGGTTCCTGAGATATATCACACAACCTCAACGTGCTAATCTCGCACACCAAGGACTCCATGTCCCGCTCACTAGCCGAAGACACTCGCTTGCGACTCAAGGCGTCTGCAACCAAATTTGCTTTACTAGGATGGTAAGCTATTTCCAAATCATAATCTGCCACTAACTCCATCCAACGTCTCTGCCTTAAATTCAACTCGGGCTGAGTGAACAAATACTTCAGGCTCTTATGATCTGTGAATACCTGAACCTTCACGCCATAAAGATAAGACCTCCAAATCTTTAAGGCAAACACCACTGCAGCCATTTCAAGATCATGGGTAGGGTAGTTCCCCTCATGCTTCCTCAACTGCCTCGAAGCATAGGCAATCAACTTTCCCCGCTGCATCAACACACAACCAAGGCCAACTCTCGAGGCATCCGTATACACCACATAAGGCTCACCCTGCTCGGGCAATGCCAACACTGGTGTACTCGTCAGCATCGTCTTCAGGTTCGCGAAACTCTCCTCACACTCCGGAGTCCACACAAACGGAACATCCTTTCCCGTCAACTTTGTCATGGACCGAGCCATACTCGCGAACCCATTGACAAATCTTCGATAATAGCCAGCTAGACCAAGAAACTTCTGATCTCAGTGGCATTCATCGACCTTGGCCATTCTCTAATAGCCTTAATCTTTTCTGGATCAACTGAAACCCCCTTCTCAGAGACAATATGACCCAAGAATCCAATCTCCCGTTGCCAGAAACTGCACTTGCTCAACTTAGCAAACAGCTTCTGTTCCCGCAACTTCTCCAAAACATTTCTCAAATGGACCTCATGCTCTTCAGGACTCTTCGAATACACCAATATATCATCTATAAAGATGATCACGGATTCATCCAGATACTCCTGGAACACTCCGTTCATCAATCTCATGAACGCTGCCGGTGCATTCTTCAACCCAAATGGCATCACCACAAACTCGTAGTGCCCATATCTTGTCCTGAAAGCCGTCTTCCGAATATCCCTCTCATCAATAGGAATTTGATGATATCCTGACGCCAAGTCAATCTTGGAGAACCAAGTAGCCCCTCTCAACTGATCCAACAACTCGTCGATCCGCGGAAGAGGATACCGATTCTTCACTGTGACTCGGTTAAGCCCCCGGTAATGGATACACAACCGGAAACTCCCACCCTTTTTCTTCACAAACAGCACCGGCGCTCCCCACGGTGAACTGCTCGGCCTGATAAAACCCTTACTCAACAACTCCTCCAGCTGCTTCTTCAGCTCTGCCATCTCTGCTGGAGCCATCCTATACGGTGCCTTAGATATTGGCGTTGTTCCGGGTTCCAACTCAATCGTGAAAGGATCTGACAGTGACGGCGGCAATCCCTGCAGCGACTGAAACACATCCTGGAAATCCTGAACAACCTGAATATCTCTAACCTCCAGATCTCCAACAGTCTCAGGAGTAACAATGGTCACTAGATAAGCCTCGTAACCCCTCTCGATCATTCTCTCTGCCTGAATGACCGATATTACGAGACTCCCGGAAGTTGGTCTCACTCCCTGATAAACCAACCTCTGCCTCTCCCTCTCGAATAATACACGCCCGCGTCGACAGTCTAAATGCGCGATGTACTTACTGAGCCAATCCATGCCCAAAATGGCGTCATACAACTCCACTGAGCATATGATCAAATCCACTGGCATAGACTCTCCGGCTACCTGAACATCCACGTTCTTAACCCGACCAAGACTACTCAAAAACTTCCCTCCAGCGACCTTAACAAACCCTAAGTGCTCACCCGGATTTCCCCGAATGCCGCACTTCTCTGCCAATTCTGGAGTAACGAAACAATGCGATGCTCCAAAATCAAACAAAAAGTGAGATTCAATTCCTCCCACGATTAAGGTCCCTACACAACTTCCATATGCTAAGAACCCTAACCCACAACACTCGGCAACTTTCCATTCTAGGAACTATCCATTTTTGGAAACTTTCCATTCTAGGAAACTATCCATTTTTGGAAACTTCAGCCCCGGACCAAACCACTTATGGTTCACTCTTCTAGAACTTCTCCAGAACTCTCTCGGCCTCACTTGGCCTGCTCATTATCCAGGATATGACCGCCATACACCCTGAGATGGTTTAACTCCGACTCAACTCACGAACCGACCGGTTCCCTTGACTTAACCCAAGAAACCGTCTCTCCAACCGATCCAATGCCTCTTAGGGGAAAAAAAAATATTTGGATTTAAACTCCGACACAAAATCCTCCCAAGACATCCCTGCTTGGATCCTCCGTGCCGCAACACCTCTCCACCAGAGATGTGCGTGACCCTCCAGAAAGTAGACTGCGAGATCCACTTGATATCCTTCTGGACACCTAAACGAACGGAAATTCCGCTCTAACAACGACCACCACTCGGGTTCCAACATCTTAAGATATGCTGGGGGCTCTTCCGCAATCGCAACCCTTGGCTGCACCTTAGCTACCGGTGGTACTACTGGAGCCTGAACTGGTACCCTCTCCGGTAACCGCTCCAACAGCAAGGTCAAGAAATTCACAATACGATCCTCTTGGGCCGGAGCAACACCTGCTGCCACACCCGCAGCACCCGCTGAACCTCCAGCAACACCGGTACCAACACCGGCAACACCCTCCGTCCCAAACTGATCCGTATGCAAGTTCCCGACCCGCTCGTCCGTAACACTTTGTGTCACACTCTCCGCAACCACCGAAGCCCTCGCATCCCTCTGAACGCGACCCCCTAACCCTAACGGTACCTCGACTGCGACCTCTACCTCTTTTAGCCACCTTAGTCGAATGGTCGATTCCTCGATCAAACCAAACAACCACAGAAGCCGGCTCAACAACAGACTCGAACTTTCACAGCTTAGATTAACCGAACGAAGATTAAATCCATATTTAATACTTAATATTAAATCATGGTTATCTCCGAACCCAACCAAACCCAAACCGGACACCACAGCTTAAACCACATAAAAAAGTGATTAAAACTTGGCCCCAAAAGACTACTACCACCGAGTCTTTAACTAAACGCAACAAACAATTAAATAACACAAAACAACTTACCGTGGAATCTCATTAAAGGCTCGAAGAGGATGATCTAAAACTCCATACCCAAACAATCGACTAACTCACATAATCATTTCAACTCAAATACTCATGCTTCTCAAAGCACCAAAAATTAAATTCAAAACCAATTTAATTTTTTCTAACCCATCCTAGAGCCGTAATTGCTCTGATACCAAATTGAAACGACCGCCCTCGTTTTTTTTTTTTTTTTTGCAAAACCATTATTAATTAATTAATTATTATTCCCATAAATAATAATTAATTTTTCCAAAATCAAATAATAACGCATCCTATCTAATAACAATAGTTATTTAACTCCGCAAATAGATACACAACCATAAATAAAATACTTTCGCATAACCCTTAATAAAAATACGAATACAGAAATACCAAAGTTAACTGTAAAAAATTATTCAACTTAATATAAAACACTTAAAACACACAACGAGTTTTAGATCAACCCCTCTCTTCCTTGCCTTGATTCCACGGTCACACGAACTCTTTTTCTGCATCAAACAAAAGAGATGCATAAGTATTTCAACAAATACTTAGTGAGGCAATCCTCCCGTCTACAAGCTATACACACAAACGATTAAATCATTCAACATATTAAACACGAAAATACCGCAATAAATCAACCATCTCAAGAAACACTCGATCTAGATCCACCAGAGATCATACGACCTACAATCATGCAAACACATCGAATAACTCCATCGCTTAGATAAGCTTACGGTCATGCACTCACCTTAGGCCACGCACGGAAATTCCCAAAACCTCCCGAAATGAATAAACTTCACTTCCTCAAACGCGTGCCTAACAACAACCCAAAAACGAGACTTAAAACACAAGAAACGAACACGAAAAACGTCCAGAACGACCAGATCGATCGATCCTGGTCAGGATCGATCGATCCCACCAAGCGTGACCTTCTCAGATCGACCAAACGAGGCTAGATCGATCGATCCTGGCCAGATCGATCGATCTGGTCCAGATCGATCGATCTACACCCGATCGACCAACCCGATCACCTACACCACTTACGCGCCTCGAAACAAAACATGAATAAATCAACAACTAACCGTTTAAAACTCAATCCCACCGTTGAAACTCAACCCCCAAATGTCCTGAAGCTAACTTCAAAGTTTCAAGATGATCCAACGGTAGACGAACTCGCGATTGCCCTTTGAATCCACGTTGGTCCGGTTCGCGTCTGAAACAGAGCGCCTCACGGAAACGTGAATAACTTTCAGAATATTAACTCAAATCCAATTCCGAAAATTGGTACATCTAGATAAAAGATTTAACTACAACTCCACAAAAATTCGCTACCTTTGCAAACGATTTGCTAGGTCAAACTTCTTTTTCCTTCTCACCCACGAAACAGCTCTCCAACTTACTCTTCTTTTGCACACCACCACAGCAACCTCCGTCTCCTTTACCTCGAGACTCACACGCCCACTCAGCCACCAAGACTCACCTCCTCTAGCTCTTTCACAACACCCCAAATCACAACTCAGCCTCACACTTAGCTCTTTCCCCAAAGCCACTAACAAAGCCCCTCCTTCACTTCACCCTTCCTCCCACACCAAAACCACTCAACTCTCACGATTTTCCTCAGCCCAAACTCTCACTTTTTCTCAGCCAAACTCTCTTTCTCTCTGCAGGAGGAAGTGTCGGCAAGTCAGGCTGAAGGAGGAATAATGGAGAGAGTGGGTGAAAGTGGAGGCTGTTGTCAAAAGGTGTGGGAGAGTCTACAAGGCTAGGGGGTAGGATGTCTTTTAGGGGGGAAAAAGAATGGAGAAAAATGGGGAGGCTGCGGTGGAGTGGGAAAATGGTTGGTGTAAAAAGATTGGTTGCACAACTGATTTAATTCAGTTTAAAAACAATTGAGGTTTGGTCCCTGAACTTTCCAAAATTTCCCGAACGGACCCCAAACTTCCCAATTGATCTCGCACACCCCCACGGGGAAAATGCGGCGCAACTTCCAAAATACTCCGAAAATTTCCCGGAAATACTTTCCAAAGATCTTTCCATAAATCCCGAATGTAAATTCCGAAATTTCTCTTTTTCCGGAACACGGGCGTTACACTCTTCTTCACGTTCTGAATTAGCTTCTTCATAGTTTTCTTCTTCATCAAACATGTGTTCTGTTTGTGACTCATCTTTGGTGTTGATTTGGAAGCTGTCTTCATGACAACTTGATTCATCTTCAGCAGAACTTGATTCCCCTTCATAGATGTATTGATCCTCTAGGCGTTTGGGACAACCAATTGCTTCACAATAACTCGATTCTGAATTTTCTTCATCAAGTGCATCAGCCTCTTCTTCTAGACTGATTCGAGAGCCAGCCTCTTCAGGGTCCTCTCCTTCATCCAACACACTCTCAGACTCTATCTCATCATTCCACCGTTCTTCATCACACTCATAACCTTCCCCTGTACTGAATTCAGAATCAGTACCTCCTTTCCACGAGTTGTGGTCGTATCCTCCTTCTTCAGTCCATGAGGGGTATTGTTCTTCACCCCAATCAACTTCTGAGGTGTTAAACTCACTCCTCTCATCCTCTCCATCTTCATACTCCATGGTTGTGCTCCCCTTTGGTTTCTCTCGCAAAAAGAAGAAGAGTCGGGCAAATCAAAACAAATCAAAGAAGGAAAGAAATATGGAAACTTTCTAATTTTTTTTTTTTTGACTTTTCTATTGCAAATAAAATTAAAGGACGACAATATTAATTAAGAAAGCAGAAATTAACTTTTTATTTTGCTTTTATAATTTTAATCCAGATAAAAATCAAAATAAGCAAATAAAAAAAATAAATTCAAACAAAAACAATTTTTATGGGTTTTCTTTGATAATTTCAAAACAAATAGCAAACTGAAGCAAATAATTTTTTTTTTTTTTTATGAAAGTTACTGAAGCAAATAACAAGAACAAAGCAAGAAATAAATTCTTTTATTTGATTTTCAAAGTTTATGAAAAAATTAAACAACAAAACAGAAAATATCAAAATAAAAATAAAAGAAGATAAAGGTTGAAGAGATACAACCTGGGGGATAGGAGCTTTTGATGCTCTGATACCAGATGATACAGGAATGGAATCACACCAATCTGAGATCACTTGATGATCAAGAGGATTCCAAGCCAATGCTAAGCGGAAGTGGAATAGATGATAGAAATGGAGGTGAGGTGATTGACTCTCTCAATCGATGAACAAAACAAGTTTATTTGAATCACTCAAATAACCTATTCTGCAGCTTCAATAGGACTTAATGAATCACTCAATAAGAACTAAAGAATTCACAACTTTGTGAAGAGAAGAAAAAAAAACAGTTTTTCTTATGAACTTTAAAATCTCGATTAAGGGTGATTTACAATGAGGAATGAGCTGAGCTTTGATAAGCTCAGAGTAAAACGGTCCTAAGGTCTAAAAAAAGAAACAAATCGCAGAAATTAAAAGAAAAGAGCCGTTTGAAGGCTTGATGACAAAATCGGCCAAATAAGGAAATAGCCGTTAGCTTGAGTCTTGAAAGCTTGGGTGCGAAGCTGTGATGTCTGGGGACGTCCAGATTCTTTGGAGGAAGCTTCAGAATGCACATAAGTGATAAGGGAAAGAGCCGTTGCTGATTGATCTCTTTTAGCTCCAAATATGGTAAGTAATGACTCCACATGTTCTTGTATGGTAAGGTGTACCAAGCCTCTGGTGGTAAAGCTTCTTCCTGGTCTAGAGTATCTCCTGGGTTAAAAGGGAACCCTCTGATGCTCATAGAAGGTCTCGAATTCGTGGCTTCAGCTGATGGTAAGTTGGATGCAAGAGTTTCCTTATTTACACCCAGTTTTGATCCTCCTTGGTTAGCTCTTAAACCAACTCGTACCTGGGCTGATTTAACTTGATAAATCATCTTAAAATATATGCTTTCCTGATGAAATTCAAATCCCAGAACATTTTCTCGAGTAGATTTCTCATAGGTCAACTTCTCCCTTGGATTCTTGTCTCCGAGTAAGGATTCTTGGACATCTCCTAATTGAGCTCGGTTGGGGCATGATTTTCTTCGGCAAAAACTCTTATCTTGGATGGTTTCCTGGTGAATAATGACTCTGAGGCAAATATCACAGGTGGATTCTTCTAGTGGCAGCTTCCTTGGCTTGGTGACGGCTTCGGTGAGGTGTTCGTGTGCTAACTCCAAATATGATCGATCAAGTTGAGTTTTGGCTCCATCATTCTCTTTAAAATAGGTGGTCTCGAAGTGAATATTCAAGAAGAACTCATGTGCTCGAGTGGTTTGTCTTTTGGTACATGCTTGACTTCGTTTCTCGTCTCCGGGTAGGCATGCTTCGTCTTCAGGTGGCTTGGCTTGAGTTTTCATGATTCCTCCTGAATCATTGGTCTTCTTAGGACTGAATCGCTGATAGAAAATCAATCCTAGGCCTGGTGCTTGATTAGAACTCCATTTGGCTAAGGGTTCTCCATGATGCTCCGTGTGGACCGTTTTGGCGTGTGTAGTAGTTGGTTTGACATGCTGCAGGATTGATCTGGTTCCGATTTCCACATCAGTTAAAACCATAAAAATCATAAAAATTACTTTTGTGTTCATCTTGTGTTTAGGTTTGTTCTTTGAATCTATCTTTGCATAAAAATCCATAATAATCCTATCTTTGTTTAGTCTGTTGCATCCGTTGTGTTTCCTTTGCTTTTCGTTTTCATTTGCATCCTTAAATTTGAAAATCCAAGAAAATTTGCATATTTACATCCGCTTGAGTTTTTGTGTGCTTTGGGTTTGAGTTTGCTGTGTGCTTAGGTCCCAGATTCCATGTCCTATGTTTAGGTTGTTAGCATGTTTTGTTCTTTCATCATCTTTGTTGTCTTGTCATCTATCCTATGCTTGTTTTTGTGTTGTTTGAGTCTTATTGAGTCTTGTGTTTGTTTTGGTGTTCTTGCTGTTCTTAGTTGTGTTCTTGAGTGTTCTTGAGCTGTTCTTGAATGCTTGCTTGTTGATTCATTTTCGTATCTGATTGTTTGGTTAAAGTTGTTTGTGGTCAAAGGAAGACTTCACACGTGTGGTTCCAAGGAGGAAAACGCGTTTGGATCTTTGTTTAGTCAAAGGTTGCTTAATTGTTTTTTTGTCATGTTGTGTGAGTTGTCCTTTAAATTTTGAATTATATCCGTTGCCTTTGGTTTTTCTTTTATTTGTTTATTTTTATGTGTGTAGATTTGTGAATCTTGCATCATGAATATATGTTTAATAGACAATCATATAATATGTTGAATCATGATTTAAAAAGATTGTGAAGCTTGGATAATAATTTTTTTTTTTTGTTAGGAAAATTTTTTCTGAACATTGGATCATAAATATACCTTTTATTTGTTTTGTTTTTATTTGTGTAGTTAGAAAACTGTTTTTCTTTCTAGAGGTTTGGTTAGAAAAAATATGACATTTTCATTTGCTTAGAGGAGATTTTTGTTTTGAAACATAGGAATTTTAAATTTGTTTTTTAGTTAAAGTAGAAAAATTAAGAAATTATGAAAAAATAGATAAAGAGTGGTTGTAAATAACATATATCAGTTTCTTAGAAAAAGTTAGAAAAAGTAGTCCTGGGCCTTCGGAAGAAACCGAACAAACCGAACCGATCAAACCGACATTTTTCGGTTTCGGTTTCAGTTATTGTGCAGCTGTAAACCGATCGGCATCATTTAAAAATGAATTCGAATTTCGGTTCAGTTCGGTTTTTAACCGATTACCGAATCAAACCGACAAATATACTATATAAACAAAAAAAAATCCTACATCTATCTTATTTTTCCTTCGACCTTTGTTACGGCAGCGCTTCCACCCTTCCACCCTTGTTCCCAAACACTTTTTAATACTCGATTTCTTCTTCATACTTTTCTACTAACTCTTTTAAATCTTACTCTCTCTCTAGTAGATAGATGCTTACAGTTTCTATATATGTGCTCGAGTTGATTGCATCAAGGTCAATGCTTACAGTCGGTGTTTTTCTTAGCTCTAAAGAGGTGCTTGACTCTGATCCTTGTATCATCTTTTTTTGTTTCGTTTATTATGTGTTTAAATTCTCATCAGAGTTGTTATTCATCTTCTAATCACACGTTTAACAATCAACTCATGCTTGGTGTGACAGATCTAACTTATCATTTCATGGCTAATTACAGGAACGACGGTAACAATATCATCGACGTTCGGATTGGGCGGCCATAGCTCGTCGCCGCAGGCTCGCAGCCACAAATCTTTTTTTTTTATCGAAACCCTAAGTTTTATTGGGTTTGGACTTTTAATTTAAATTTGGGTTTGTGGCTTAATGTATATTGAGTTTGTATTCAATTTATTATGGACTGTTATTAAATTGGTATTGGGTTTTGATTTGTAATAAAAAAAATTTTAAAATCCAAAAAGTAAACCGAAAAAAAAACTGAACTAACCGAAGAAAACAAACATTTCGGTTCAATACGGAATTAATTTTAAACTATGTAACCGAACCGAATAAACCGACATCCGAACCGAACTGAACCGAATTTTTATTCGGTTCAATTCGGTAAAATTTTTGAGAAACCGAAATATTGAAAAACCGAACAAACCGAACCGTTTAACCCGAATAAACCAGATGCCCAGGACTATAAAAAAGTGTTATAAATGACACATGTTAGCGTCTCAAAAGTTTTTAAAAAAACCTTTATTTAACTTAAAGATAAACCATAATCCATTCTCGTCACTAATGACCTCTAATCTAGGAGTGCCCTCTCTAGTCTTTAATCTCTCTTGCTGAAATGACGTTTCTAAAATCCGCGAAGTCCCAAAATGAGTGACGAGGCGAGGTCTATTGAAGCCTTGATCGGTGGTTCATTGCCGACAACTCTATCAAAATTATCTTCAAATTCTCGAAAAATTCCAACGAATTTCCAAATTCACGAGCTCAACCGTCCAATACATGAGATTGCTAAAATCTCAGAGTGTCTTCTCGAAAAAATCGGTGAGAAATCGATGAGATTTTACACTGATATGGACACAGATGAGTGGCTTGTGAAGGTGAACGAAGAAAAGTTCAAGAAAATTGATGAATCGATCGATGAATTCGAAATGATTCAAAAGAGAAAAGAAGATTCCGTAGAAAAAGCGAAGATTCCTTTCCATGTTGCCACGATAAACAAGCCACAAGAGGAATATAAAATTCGTGTGAACAATGGAAATTTCCCTTTTGAGCATGTTTTGTTGGAGAAGAGTGAAGACAATCTTCGCTTAATTCATCCATTGGTAAATTTGTTTGTCTCTGATGATTCGTTGGTTTATTGCTACTTATACTCGGTTCTGATTTTAGGATTTTAGGATTCTGCAAACTGAGAATTGTTCTATTTTATCTTGTGTTTGATTATAGCCAAAAGATGTTTGTAATGCTTTTGTAGGAGAAACTTTCGGTGATGGATTTTGTGGATAAGAATCTAAGTGAGATGAGAGCTGTTAAGCCCCAACCGTTGGAAGACACTCCATTCAAGTTTGTTGAAGAAGTCGATGATCTTAAGGATTTAGCTTCTAAGTTGCAAAGTGTTGAAGAGTTTGCTGTAAGTTTCCTTCCTTCGATTGGTCTTTTTTTTTTTTTAGTCTAATGTGCAATGCATTGTTGTAATGTGACACTTTTTGGTTAAGACTGTTAGAATTTTGCTTATGTTATGAGTTTCCTGATACTAAAATGGATGTTTATTGAAATGTTTATGTTATGTTATGTCATGTCTATATTTTGAGTAGGATAGTGGAAAATTATACTACGAGTTGTCGATTCTGATATCAATCCCTGTTTTAATTCCTAAATCTTGTTTTCCTTTGAGTGGTTTTTTCCGTCTAATGTGTAATGCATTATTGTAATGAGTTTTGGTCATTCAACTGTATTTCATTTTGCTAGTCATTTCTGTATTTTGGTAAGTTTCGTGAAACTAAAATGGATGTGAACGACATATATGCTAGTCATTTCTGTATTTTGACTACGATAATGGAAAGCTATATAATGAGTTAGCGACTGATAACTTCCCGTTTAATTGGTGAATCTTGTTTTTATTTTCTCTCTAAACTTTCATGTTTTTTCGTCTTTTTGAAGGTTGATTTGGAGCATAATCAGTATAGATCTTTTCAAGGATTGACATGCTTGATGCAAATCTCTACCAGAACTGAGGATTATGTAGTTGATACATTCAAGCTTTGGGATCATATTGGTCCTTGTTTAAGGGAAATCTTCAAAGACCCTGCAAAGAAAAAGGTTTTCTTCAAAATACGCAAATTCTTTTTTTTATACAGAATCCCTAGAATATAATTATTTTAATATGATAACATTTAATATAACTAGGTAATGCATGGAGCAGATCGAGATATTATTTGGCTTCAACGAGACTTCGGCATTTATGTCTGCAATCTTTTCGACACAGGACAGGTTTGATTTCTGGTTATTTCTGTCATTTTTCTTGTAGGCAGGCATAGGAGATTTACCTTAGCAAAACACATTTTGGTAATGAACATAATTTATTGAAATAAATGAAACTTAAGTTTTCCTTCTCTGTTTTCAAGAGAGTAGAAAAAGGAAAGGAAAATATAGATTTTTTGTGTGTTTTTGTTTAATGATGCTCTCGACATTCTTGTTGCTATCAAAACAATGGTTTGGGTAGTCTTGACCTCTTTAATTATTCAGGCCTCAAGGGTGCTAAAGCTAGAGAGAAAGAGTTTGGAATTTCTTCTGAAGCATTATTGTGGAGTTGCTGCTAACAAACAGTACACACCAATTCAATCTTGATTATCTTTTGTTCTTTCGCACTCCCCTCCTCTCACTCTTTGTTCTATCTCTATTTTCTAATTGGCTACAGATACCAAAATGCGGACTGGAGAATAAGACCCTTTCCAGATGTAATGATAAGGTTGATATATTTTCTGTCTAGTCTATTTCATTATTGTTTTGTGTAGGTTGAGTTTAGCTAACACAATTTTATATGGTGGCAGATATGCTAGAGAAGATACACATTATCTTTTGTACATTTATGATGTAATGCGAAAAGATTTGGACACAATGCCAAAGGAAGACGACCAGTCTGATTCTCCTCTAATAGAGGTAATTGCTTTCTATTGTTTGAATCCCATGGTTTTTTTTATGTGGCCTACTGGCCTGTTAACCTGTATAGTAGAATGGTTTAGAGAAAATAATATATGGCTTTAATGTGGATTAATCTCATATTAAATGATGCCCTAGTTTCCCAAATTTTATGGGTTCTTCTTCCTTTTTGAGATTTTTACTTTATGGGTTAGCGCTGGGGAAAATACCCGCACCCGATACCCGAACCCAACCCGACGTAAGCAGTTCAGTTCGGGTATGGGTGTAATAAAATACTTGATCGGGTTAACTCGAAACACCCGAAGTAAACCCGAAATACCTGATAGTGTATAAGAATTTATAATATACCCTTTAACCCTAAATCCCTAATTCTTCTTCTTTGTTTCCTTTGTCGAGAAAATACTTGTATGTTGAACTTTCCATTTCCGAAATTGATGCACATTTATGATTTAACCGCAATTGTTCAAGCTTGAAACCAAAAACTACTATTTGTCATCTTTTCTTCCTACTCAAACTCATGGAGGAAATCAAAGATGATTCTACTAAATCAAGACTTGTACTTTTTATTTTCTCTTATAGTTTTCTGAAATCAGGGTATTGTCTATTGTGTGTTAAAAATGGTTCTTTTTTATTTTTCCGCCATGAGAGTTTCTCTATGAATGTGTTAAAAATTATTCCATGTCTCTATAAAACCAATTTATGAGAAGAAGTTTGGGTTTTGTTTATTACTTTGCCAAAAAGTTCATGTTTTGGGTATACCCGAAATATACCCAAACCCGAAGATACCCGATCAGAAGCCGACCCGATTTCATAGAATACCCGATCGGGTACCATATCTCTAAACCCGAATACCCGAACACCCGAAATACCCGATCCAAACCCGAACGGGTACCCGAATGCCCAACTACCTTTAGGAGGCAATTTTGACGTGTATTGTTTTTCTTAGGCGTAATTTTTGTTTTCTTACCAGTCTAGCTGTTAGCATGTAAAGAACAATTAAGTCAAGTCTGTTTGTAAATCCGATGTGCAAAATGTTATTCTTCCTTCTCAGTCTCTGACTCCGTGCTTTAGCTTTCTTATGTTTTCTTTGGTTTCTCTGATGGATAGTGATGTTTCTTTCTCACGTGTACTTTGCTTGGCTTATTACATGGTTGTTTGCGTACATGTTCTCCTGCAATAAGTAACATGAAGATCAGACATCAACTCACTATATCCATAATCTTACTGTTGCATCCAGTGGGGGTATGCTTGGGTCTTCTTCAATTTTTTGGATATCCATTTTGACGAAGTTACCATTACTAACAGGTATACAAGCGCAGTTATGATGTGTGCACACAAATATATGAGAAAGAGCTATTGACTGGGAATTCATATCTTCAAATTTACGGGTCTGTTGCGTATTTGTCCCCTTCCTGAAAGAAAATATACACTTTAGGTTTATGTGTTGCCTGGGTACCTGTTTTTTGGTTTTCGGGTCAATCGTTATCTTGCATTTATACAGAAGTGGAGGGAAACGTAATGCATGTGTCATGGCTTATTAACTTAGACTAATCCCTAGTATGTGTTTCCATTTTTGCCATTTTGTTAGGGTCCAGGCAGCTAATTTGAATGAAGTTCAACTTGCTATTGCTGCGGTATGTTCTCAACTTGCGTACTGATCGAAAGCACCCTTCGTCTGCCTTTTGTTTTACCATATGGAGCTTACATAGTAGTTGCTTCCTTGCAGGGGCTTTGTGAATGGCGGGATCGGATTGCACGTGAAGACGATGAGAGCACTGGTTATGTATTGCCAAATAAAACTCTTCTTGACATTGGTAGATATTTTACTTTCTCATCTCAAGCTCTTGGATATTTTCTCGGTGGTTCCTAACTTGGTCTAACTCATTTTATTAATTTATAGCCAAGGATATGCCAATTCATGTTGGCAAGTTACGACGGTTGTTGAAGTCAAAGCATCCTTACATCGAGCGTAACTTCGATGCGGTGGTCAGTGTCATTAGGCAATCAATGCTAAAAGCAGCATCATTCGAGCCAGTTGTTCAATCATTAAAAGAGCAGAGTCTTCGAACCGTAAGTTATTTATTATGTTACGTTAAACTTTAGCTGCGAGCTCCACGGAGAAAGTTGTCGGATAGCAGCAATTCCTATTGCTATTCTATGGTCTTTTCTGTCTTTTCCCCTTCTAAGCTAAGAGTTCTAAATTTAATGATGGTTCGTTCGAATCATATAAACTTATATCTCGAACTCCTATCAATAGAAAAATAGAACTTCCTGCCGTATATAAAATAATTTTTCTCTTTACACTAAGGCAGTATGGCTTTTCTTAATTTTAGGTCTCTGATAATATCAAAACTAGGACTGCGGAAACAAGCGGATCATCTTCTTCTGCAAGTTTGAATAATTTATGTGTGGATGTTTCAAAGAAACAAATCAGTGGTTTTGGAGTTTTGCCTTCAAAGAGGAAATTTGAAAGTGATAACAAGGTGAAGTTGTTATATGCTGTTGTGAGAAGTGAATTTTTACTTAGAGATTTGTAGAAAAATATATAGATTGGTTATCCTCAAATTAGAGCACTACTAATTTACTGAGAAAAGTTGCAGGTAAATGAAGAGGTCAAAGTGTCCAAGTCCAAGCCAGATGAGGTAATTATAGTGCTAGATGATGATGATGAGTCTAATGAACAGACCTCCGAAACCAATGATGCAGTTCCAGAAACATCTTTTGAGGGATCACTACCGATGACTCAAAACCAAAAGACATGTGATAAAGAGATCATAGTGTTAGCCGATGATGATGATGATGATGATGATGATGATGATGATGATGATAAGTCAGAGAATGGTTCAGAAAGCAGAGAGGATGAAGAGATGAGCCGGCGAAGTGAGAAGCAGAGTAGCTTCATGAGTCTGAAACGTGGCTTTCTTTAACATTTATCCCTTTCAGTAGCTTTTATAGTACAATGTGGCTTTGTTAGCATTTAGCCCTATCATTAGCTTTTATAGTACAGTACTACAGTGTGTCTTAGTTGACATTTAAGCCCTTTCAATAGCTTTTATGGTACAGTGTGGCTTAGTTGACATCTAAGCCCTTTCAGTAGCTTTTATGGTACACACAGTACGGCTTTGTCAACATTTAAGCCTTTTTAATAAGGGAAATTTACAAAAGGGGGATTACTAGAATTATCTAAATTTCTTATTTAATTGATTGAATGACTCACATTTTTTTTTAGTTATTAGTTTTTTTTTTTTGTGTTTTAACCCCTAAAATATCTCATGGAAGCTATGGAAGCAAAAAAAAAAAAATTACAAGATATCATTAATGAGATAATTCCAGCGTCCCCGATATTTACAATAATGTTATTGCGTCTCTGTTATCGGAGACTTATTTTTTCGCAAACTTATATTCTTTTACTGCAGAGTTATATATTTGACTAACTTAGTTACCGCAGAGTTATTTTCCTTTACTGCAGACTTATTTGAAATTGCAGAGTTATTTTCCTTTACCGCAGAGTTATTTGTCTAACCTAGTTACCGCAAATTTATTTAACGTCATTGCAGACTTATTTTTCTTGCAGAGTTATTTGACTAATTTAGTTACTGCATAGTTATTTTCTTTTACCGCACACTTATTTGAAATTGCAGTTTTCTTTTACCGTAGAGTTATTTGACTAACTTAGTTACCGAAAAATTATTTTATGTGATAGCACACTTATTTCAAGTTGAACAGTTATTTCGCTTTATTGCAGAGTTATTAATAAACTCAGTTACCGCATAGTTATTGCCCTTTACCACAATTTTGTTTCAAACTGCAGATTTATTTTCCTTTACCGCATAGTTAATTGACTAAATTAGTTACCGCAAAGTTATTTTACTTTCCCGCGGACTTATTTGAAATAACATAGTTATTTTTCTTTATCGCAGAGTTATTTGACTAACTTAGTTATCGTAGACTTATTTAACGTCATGTCAGAGTTATTTCAAATTGCAGAGTTATTTTCCTTTACCGCAAAGTTATTTAACTAACTTAGTATCACATACTTGTTTAACGTCATGGCATAATTATTATCAAATGTACCGAGTGTCATATCGTAGACTTATTGAAAATATTGTCGCAGATTTATTGAAAACGTTGTCGCAAACTTATTGAATACGCTATCGCATACTTCTTATAATAATTTTGAATTATGTTATATTTTCTAATTATTATTTTTTATTAGGTTAGATAATTTGAAATTATGTTAATAATTAATATTTTTGAATCATTTTTGAAAAAAATACTTTTTATTTTATTTTAAAATTATGTTAATAAATTATTTTTAATATATTTTAAAATTATTTTAGTATATTTTTGAATTATTTTTGAATAAGATATTTTTTTTATGTTTTTTTGAATTATGGAAGATATTTTTGAATAGTGTTAATAATTTTTACTTTTGAATAAGATACTTTTTTAATTATAATTATTTTCGAACTATGTTAGAAATTTTGAATTATTAAGATTTTTTTTTTAAAAATTTAAAAATTTATTTTAATTTTTTTCTTTCTTTTTTTTAATTTTTTAATTTTAATTTTTTAATTTTTTTATTTTTATTTTAGATGTTTTAGATTTTATAATTATTTTTTTTTAATAATTCGTTTTTATTTATCTATTTTTAATTTTTTAAGTGTTTTATTTTTATTTTTTTAATTAAATTTATAATATTTATACTATATGTTCACTTTTTAAAAAGAAATTATAATGGCAATATTGTTATTATGTTAAAAAAGATATACGGCAATGTCTTTTAAGCAAGAATTGGGATCCATCTTTCAAGAACAGGTTATTCTAGTTATTTTCTTTAAAATATAAGTCAATCTGAGCAAATTTCTCTTCACAAAAATGTTACAAATTGGCATGGCATTCGAAAAAGCCACTTTTGAATGCCACTCGGAAAAAACCACTTTTCATTATCTAGAAAGACAATTTTGCCCTTTGACCATTTGATCAGCCGAATTTTTATTTATTTTTTCATTTTGTTTGATTTTGCCCATGAGTTTTCATAGACATATTTATGTTATCTGTTTGGTTCACAAGATGTTTATGTTTGGATAAATAATTTTTTTTGTTTGGATGATATATTTATAATTTCGGTTTTAATTTTATTAGGGTATAGATTTTGATAATTGATTCAAACCTGACATTAACTTTCCCTCTTATACTCTAAGATTTCGATTTTGCATATGTTTTACTAAACACATACCACTAATATGTTTTTAGCTTATAAATTTATTGATTTATAATCTTCTTACCGAATAAATATTGTAAAATCACATGTTTGAATTTCCTTTTCCATGTAAGTTTAGGGTATAGTGTCCTTCTTTTATAACATTGTTACGAGGTAATTAATACTGTAAAATTATATGTTTGGGTTCCTCCATTCCATTGGGTATATGATATAATATCATACTTTAGTAACCTTGATAAGGAAGAAATTATGTAAAATCATTTTTGGGTTTTTCATTCCAAGTTGGTTTAGGGTTTAGGGTTTAGAGTTTAGGGTTTAGGGTTTAGGGTTTAAAGTTTAAAGTTTAGTATTTAAAATTTAGGGTTTACGGTTTAGGATTTCGAGTTTAGCGTTTAGCATTAATTAAACAAATAATTTTTCATTGGTATTCTTATATATCCCTATAAATTATTCAACATTTATTTTAAATTTTCGTCTATAATACACCATGATGTCACACTATATGTTATGTTTTCTATACCAAAAATTATATTTTATGTTTTCGTGTACCAAATATTTTTTCAATGTACTATATAACAGTTTCGTGTACTACAAGGTCCACAATTATGCTTTACTCATTAAAGGTAAGATCGTCCAAAATATTGACTGAAGCGTTACTATTCACTTTTACTGTTCAAAATGGCATTTACCGAACTTCTCTCCTAATTTGTGGCTATTTTGAAATTCTCCCTTTTAATAAGCCCTTTCACAGCTTTGTTAACATATAAGCCCTTTCATCAGCTTTTATGATAGAATATGCAATGTTTTGGTCAATATTTTTGTATGTTCAAAACGTGTACAATCTATCTTGACTTTATATGTTAGTTGAACTTTTTTTTAATTATGCCAAAACGTGATTTTGTACTTAGTAAAGACAATCATTTGTGTATTTCTTATATATTGCCTACGTAATGTTGTATTTAGTAAAGACAATCATTTGAATCAATGAGTTGGTTAGTAGTCCAATTGTGCAACCTCCAGATTAGGATTTTTCTTTTCAAGTGATGTGTAATGCACGTGATTTCACGGTTGTCTTGGGACAACGAAAAGATAAGTAGCTCCATGTGATTATTTATGCGAGTAGAAAATTTGACAATGCTCAAATAAAGAACGGAGATGGAACTTTTGGCTATAATCTTTGCTTTTGAGAAGTTATGATCTTATTTGGTAGGTTCTAAAGTGATAGTGCACACAGATCATGTGGCTTTGGGACAATTGTTGGTAAAGAAAGATTCAAATCCATTACTACTTATATGGATCTTGCTTCTACAAGAGTTTGATTCGGAGATCAAGTATAAGAATGAAATTGAAATTGGTGTAGTGGATCACTTATCAAGGTTGAGAATTGAAGATGACATCCCTATTGATAACTCTATGCCCGAAGAGCAACTACTGGCTATTAGATTTTTGATAAAGTCACAAAACAGGAAAGAATCTAGAAGAAATCATGGGAATGAGCGATAAGTTGCCGTGGTCTGCTGACTATGTGAACTATTAAGCTTTTGGGAAAGAACCACCAAAACTAGATGGATATCAAAGAAAACAGTTCTCCAATAATGTTTGTCGATTCTATTAGGATGAACCATATTTATACACGCTTTCCAAGGAAAAGCTTTATAGAATGTGTGTTGCGGAAGAGGAAATGAATGGGAGTTTGATGCATTGTCATCGTTCAGCATATAGAGATAATTTTGCGACATTCATGACCACTACGAATGTTCTACAAGTGGGTTTTTTGGCGGTCTACTATGTTTAAGGATGCTCAAGACTTCCACATGAATTGTGATTCCTGTCAAAGAAAAGAAGGAATGAGATGCGAAAAAACCCCAATTCTAGAGGTTGAAATCTGATATGTGTGGAGAATTAACTTCATGTGACCATTTCATTCTTCTTATAGGAATAACTTCATCCTTTTGGCAAGGTGTGGGCAAAATATCCAAAACCGGAAAACCAAACCGAAAAGGATGTATTAAACCGAACCAGAATCTATTAAATACTCAAACGAATTTTAGATTCCTGTATCTAGAAAACCAGATCCATATCCAAACCAAACCGAGAAACCGAATAGATATCCAAATACCCGAAATTACAATTATATATCAAAAAAAAATTAATTATATTTAAACTTAATATAATCTAATTACCCAAAATTACAATTATAAACAAAAAAAAATATTAGTTATTAGACCTAAATATCTAAAAATAACTGAAATATCATAAATAAATGAAATATCCTAAATTTTCTAGTAATCTTTGTGAAAATTTAACCAAATTTTATTCAAATATAACCACTTTTTTAGGGTTTCTGATATTTTGAATATCAGAAACACGATCCGAATCCGGATGAAATCCAACCGAACCCGAACCGAACACCCAAATGCCTAGCGCTACTTGTGGCGGTAGATTATGTGTCAAAGTGGGTAGAAGGTATCGTGAGTCCAAATAATTATGCTAAAGTCGTTTTGAAAATGTTTAAGAACATCATATTCCCGCGGTTTGGTTTTCTCGGGGTTGTGATATGTGATGGGTCTCTGATATCATCAGAAAAGGTCATTGAAAAGCTCCTTAAGAGACATATAGTTAAGCACAAGGGCACAACACCGTACAATCCTCAAACGAGTGGACAAGTGAAAATCTTTAATCGAGATATAAAAGGGATTTAGGAGAAAATCGTTGGAACCAAAATAAGATTGGTCTATGAAGTTGGCGAGCTTCATAGAAAAAAATGGTTCAATCTTAGTAAGTCAACTCTCCCATTTTAGTCAACTTATCCTAAAGTGGTTCAATCTTAATAGTCCACTAATATGCTCAAATTAAACCCTTAGAGCTACTCTCTCAAATTAAGAGATCACTGCCGTACTTAGGGGTCGAATCCACAAGGACTCACAGGCTTCACAATAGACTGTTTTGTTTCAAATTCAGCTAAGTGAAATGATAAGTATTTAAATAACAATGCAGAATAATTAAATCGGTTTGAAATCAAGTATGGAAAGCGTTAGGCTTAGGGAACTTCTCAGAAAATCATGTAAAGAAGATAAATTAACTAGTTAAGTTCTAATTAAGAACAGTTCAAGAACTCAATTCACTAATATATAATTAACCAACTTCCGTTGCGAGAATTAACTATGTTCTAAATCTAAGAAACCAAATTTCTTTGCGGATCTTAAAGTCTAAACAAGCTTTAAGTGCAGATTCGATAAATTCACAAATTATCTAATCGAAATTTCTTTGCACTTATCTAATTTTCTCACTAGGATTTTCTCAGATCATAAATTACACTTTCATGTCAATTTAGCAACCTAACATCATAATCCGAGGTGATCAATCTAGAACTAGTATTAAGTACAATCCTAGATGAAGAACTAATAGGTTTGAATCTTAACCAATCAATGAATATAACAATTCATGAAATCCCAAATGAGAATCCCTAAACCCAACAAGGGGATCTACTCAGACATATCAATTGATTCAAAAGACATAGTTGGAATAGATATCATATGAAATAAATGAAAGAGTAGAAATCAGGGGATCAAAATCTTCTCTCAATGGAGTACAAGTAGCAAGATCAGCCCCAAGCTCTAATCTCTCTCAAACTCTTGCAGAACGCATGATATCATAAAATAAAACTAAAACCCCTCTGTAATAGTCTAAACACGATATGGGCTTAATTGCAAATCTGGAAAAACGTCAGGGGTAAATCTGCAATTCTTGTAAACTTGTGCAGAAATTTTGTCTTTAGAGGTGTCAACCGACACCAGTGGGTGGTGTCGACCGACACCAGTGGGTGGTGTCGACCGACACCAGTGGGTGGTGTCGACCGACACAAGCACCATGATTGCTGTCTGAATTTGTTTCTCCGAATTTGCTCCAAAATCGCACCAAAATCGCACGGAAGCCCAAAACGTACCTAAACCTTCAAAAGACTTAAAAAGACTATAGAAATACCAAAATAATTTATAAATAAAACTTATATCATGGTTGAAAACCGGTAAAAACCATGATATATCAACTCCCACAGACTTAGCTTTTGCTTGCCCTCAGGCAAAACAGAAACTAAACCAGAGAAAAAGTTTGAAAACACAGAAACTCATTTTGTCATAATGGCACCACTGACATTCACCTTAGTAAGCCACTAGAAATTCTTATCTGAAAGGATCTAGACCACCATATACTTCACCGTAGACGTTCACAACTTCCCTGATTCAACCCACTATTTAACAGCATAGTCCACCATTCCTTCATTGCCGGATCTCATCTCTGATCTCGATGCCATGACAAAAACAACCATATAGCTTTTGGTACTCTTTCTCTCCCCAGACTTATTCTTTTCTTATTATCTATTTTTCTTCCTTTTCTACTTTTTTTTTTTTTACTAACTCAAAGGTGTAGTGAATAATGGGGTCATGGGAAATTTTCCTATCCTTCACTTCCACCTTTGCGTGATCATCTCAATCTCAAGTAAAATACTGGGGTCATGGGAAATTTTCCTACCCTATTATTCAAAAGAGAATCATTTCATTTTTTCTGCTTTTTATTTGGGATAAGGGAGAGGAGTACCACTTTGAAGTTTTACAGAGGTTGTCTTGTCCGGTATGAACGATGAGTCAAGCCCAAAAACATCTGTCACATTGATGAGGTAAAAAGAACTAACCAAAATTTGCTCGGGTGTTACTGGATTTCTGCTGGAAATATGGGCGTCTCGGATCCACTATTAAGCCTTTGGTTTTTCCATTAGTCTCAGATGCCAATCAAGCTCAAATCAAATGGTCACTTAAGTTCCTGCAAATATGGTGGTTTCCTCGAAAAATCATAGTTTCATGGACTGGGGTTTGACTCAATAAAACAGACTCAAAAGACTCTTAAGAAAATAAAAGATAATGTTAGTAGCTACCTCCCCCAGACTTGAACAACATTGTCCTCAGTGTTGCCAAACCCGAAGTTGGCAAGAAAAAAAAAATTGAAACAAAATTTTTTTAAAGAAAACGAAAAACTTACCAGTGGGTTGCCTCCCACTAAGCGCTTATTTTCAGTCATTAGCTTGACTATGCCAGAGTTCAAGCATATGGTGGATCAGAGAATGCCAATGAAAGCCTCTCAGAAAATTGTTGCCTCATCCATGGTGGAGTATAAGTACGCGGTGCATGAAAACAACCATGAAATTGAGGAACATCAGCAGGGCGGGATATTAGTCTGGGTGGGACACTTATTTTTCCTGCAAAATCATCAAAAGAAGAAACAAGCGCTCTACGATAATATCGTGGCTTGGTTAACTATGAAATAGTCGATGTACCTTTAAAAGTCTTATTGATGAGATCAGATGGTTCGAGTCCAGAAGGTGCGTACCTTTTCTTTTTTGTGGGTGAATGGAGTGTAGGATATGGAGTTTCCTGTTTGACAACAGCTCTCGGACTTGCAACATTGATACCATCCCAAAAACCAGCTGGGTCAGAAAAATCTGGGCCAACCCGTGGTGGATGTCGACCGACACTAGTGGTGGTGTCAATCGCCACTGAGCCTGCAGCTTGGATCTCTGTACTTTTTCTGCCAATTGAACCTTTTTTTCACTTAAATTGCTACCATTATATTGAAAACATCAAGAGACAAGTGGATGGCTCTTTGCCAAGGAGTACACACTTGCTATATAAAATAAAGTACAATGCAAATATAAGATAGAGTAACGGTAATCATCGTAGATAAAAACCAGAAACTTTTGCCAAAAAGTTTCAGAAATGATCGACATGAAGTCGATATCCAATTCTTCTGCCATGAAAGGCGATCGGACGACACAAATAGGTCTCAATGTCATTAAAACCTTTGAGCGTTGAAACACAAAATCCGTAGCGGAGAGATGTGATGGAACGATTCTCTCCAACATGGAGGAAGGTGGGATGGTTTTCTCCTTAAGAAAGGAAGGTGAAATTGATCTCTCCCAATGGGAGGAAATTTGTATTCTTCTATTAATAGAAATATTTGACAATATGAACAAATAATCGAATGAGGTATAATAGTCTTCAAGACTTTGTATCCATGTCAGCACTATCTTTGCAAGGGGTCCTCGACCAAACAAATTAAGATGTCGACATAGGTAAACAAGAGGAAAAAGTGACTCACTTTTCAACACATACATGATCCTTGGGAAGTTTGATGACATGGCGCCAATCTTGAAATAGAGCCACGAGGAGAAAATTCTTTGTTTGGATGTCAACCCAAATCTCGAGTAGCGTCTTCGACTACTCAAATGATTGTGTCGTTGACACCAATCATAAGACACTTTCAGCTTGGGCCATGTGGGTGAGTGAACTGGGCCATCACCATGGTAAATGGGCCAGGAAGGAATAGTTAACAGGCCGATTGAACCTTAATTGTGAGAAATTTTTAAATTGAAAAGTTTGGGTTCTTAAGAATTAGGAACTTTTGAAAATTTGGTGGAAATTGGGGATTATGGTTTCTTTAGACTCTAGTGATGCCCATGATTCTTCTCTCTTCCTCTTCTACACAATCTATCAGATCCTATCATGGCGATCAGAGGACCAGTTTTTGACCCAAAAGAGCATAATTCGCAATATCGATCTTGATGAAAAAAAAGAACTCCTCGAAGCTTGATGGTATTTCTTCAGATTTACCTACCAGAATTTCCTAGATTTTAGAACTAAGGAACGGTCGTATTATCAAAGAATATATTTGGGTAAAAAAAGGAGACGAGAGAAAAAAAATCGGAGAGGAATAGGGATAAACTGAAAGAGGAATTAGGGATTTGAGAATGAAAATTGCGAGAATCAAGTTTTTTTTTTATGTTTTTACAATGTTGTTGTTTGCTCTCCGTCAACAATAAACAGTAGTTAGATGAAAGTTAGTGTTGACCAAAATTATACTTAATTAAGCTCAGTCAACATAAAATTAAATATTTTTTAGACTTTTTTTTCTGCAAAGGTAATACTTTACTTGAAAGGCCAAGAGCCCAAAGAAACCAATGCAAAACGTACAAAACAAAGTCACCAGACCCAAAACAAAAAATAGACTAAAGTTAAATAATTAAAACTAGGCCCAGCAGCTCAAAACAAAATGAAAATTACGTGAACCAGCAATTAGATCTGGGAAAGGGAAACTCAATCAAGTTCCGACAGGCATCTTCAGAGCTTCTGATTGTCGATTCCAGAACCAATCAAGTTCCGACGACCCTTTTCTCTGCTTGGATTAAAGACATCAGCCAAGACGGAGCACCCTGGGCTATATATGATTGGAAATGAAGATCTTCAGTTACGCTTCTAGCGATTCGAAGAGCAGGGATATTATCAGTTTCAAGACAAAACGATACCCACCACTCATCAAAGTCGCACAGCAGTAACTGTATTCCTAAAATTAGCTCTCTGAAATCTTGATGTCGGTCCGGGAACTCAAAAGCGTCAATTGCAAGAGGAGAAGATAACTCGAAAATAACTCTTTTTGGTGCAAATTTCCCAGATTTTCAGCAGCCCAGAGTAAACTGAGTAACTCTGCTTCAACCTGCGATTTGATTTGAGAATAAGATTTGCGACGATGAAAGAGCGAGTTACCTAGGTGGTCTCTTAAAAGCCAAGCCACGCCACAATTCTGGTTTGCATCAAATCAAGAACTTCCAATGTTACATTTCTTGAAAGGAGCCAAGGGAGCGGTCCATTTACTAGCCTGGTTACCAATTACCAAGGATGATTCTCTTCCTGTTGATCGTTCCTGAATAGAACTGGCGACAAACCAGTCCTCTGCTTCATCTTGTGCCTTCCTTACTACACTTCCAACAGATATGCGGGAGTTTTCAAAGACAAATGTGTTCCGTGCCTTCCATATGTTCCACAGAACCCAAGGAAACACTGTACGAATATGTGGCTCTATGGTTTTTTTGTCAATATAGGCCATCATGTGGTGAATATTGAGGAAAGTTGAAGTTTGAGAAAAGCCAGACCTTGGAATAGGAAGTTTAGCTTCAATCCACGCTTGTGAAGCCATCGGGCAATTAAATAGAACGTGACATACTGTTTCTGGAGCTGCCTTATAGGACGAACATACCACATCGGTATGTATACCTCTGGTTTGTAGTCTCGCTTTCACCGCTATAGCTTCTTTCAAAGACTTCCATATGAAATGATGAATCTTAGGTACGGTTTTTATTTTCCACACACGAGACTAAAGCTTATGTTCTACTTAGGAATAACTTATGTCTGCTGGTTTGTAGCCTCAATTAGAGCATATGCAGTGGGAAGAATCTCTCTTAGTCTCTCAAATATATTATTTTAATAAATTTTTAATAATTAAACTTTTTATTTAAAATTTAAATTGTAACTAAAATTAAAAACCAATCATGTTGGGACATGTGTCAAATGTGTCTCTCACCAGATTCTGAGAGTCTGTCATTTGAGAGACACACTTTATTCTCTTTCTAACTTTTTAAATTTTTTATATTTTTTGTGGGTGAGAGACTTCCACTGCACATGCTCTTAGAGTCTCACTTTAGACTATTAAAAAGTTTGTGCTTTTTTTGGAGAACATGTGAAAATTTAGTATTTTTGACTGTTTTCTCCTATATAAATAGACAGTTGTTTGATTTGATTTAGACAAACAAAAAAACCCATTTGCACTTTAATTTTTCTATTAGCTTCAAATAACTCTTTTTTATTGCTTTAAACATTGTTTTAGTGAAATAGATCGCAACAATAACTCTTTCAACTCCTAAATTTTGTTTCAGTAATGAGTATCTCTATTTCTCGTCTTTATTACATGAAACAAATTTAATTAAAAATAAATAAGAAAGGAAAAAGATATTAAAATTATTAGTTAACTCTAAATTATTCTAGTTTAATTTAATTCGCTAATTATTTGATATTTAATCATGAAACAAAAACATACAAACAATAAAATATAAAATCAAAAATATTTGTGTAAGGTGCTATATTTCATTTTAAGAAAATCAGTATATAGTATAAAAATTGAATGCCTTCAAATTATAAAATGAAACAAAAAATGTTGTTAAATGTTAAAAAAATAAAAATTAGGGTATGGAACTTTTTTTTTTTTTGGTCATCTCATTTTATGATAATACTCAAAAGAAAAGGGTATGGTCGCCTGGACATAATATCCGGATCCGAAGAACCAATCCGAATTCGACCCGAAAAAACTACCCGAATTCGAATCCAAAATTTTAAAATATCCGAGTGAATTTTAAATTTTAAAAGCCACACCCGAACCCGACCCGAATCCGAAAAGATACCCAAATATACATAAAACATAAGTATTTACTAGTAATATATCAGTAATAGTTATACTTGTAATAAGCGAAGTGTCCAAAATATTCAGAGTTTTTAGATGTTTTGGATATTTTTTTGTATACTCGATTACTTTTGGCCTTTTGGATAGATTTAGATAATAATACTAGTATTTTTTGGAATTTTAGATATTTTCAAGTAATTTATTAGATTTGCATTTAATTTTTTTTGATTTTTTATATTTGGATAAACTCGAACTGAACCCGAAGCCAACCAAACCCAATCCAAAATTTTAAAATACTCGAATGGATCATAAATTTATAAACTCGAAAAACCCAAACCCGATCAAATCCGACTCGAATACCCGAATGTCCAGGGATATACAATTTTTAAAAAACATAATCACAAATATTCTTTTAACAATAATTATTTTTATTTTTTCACTTTTCTTTATAGGACACCCAGCTCCACTAATCGGCTCACAGCCTCATGCTCACATTTCAATATTTATATAATATAATTTTACATTATTTATATTGTTTAATTTCTCCATCACCATTCACCATCATCTCCTTCTCATTTGAAACTTGACCAGATTTAAAAGTCTAATCTTGTTCTCTGTCTTATCTTTTCATTCACCACTAGTAGTTGTTTCTTATTCGAATTATCTCATTATTTAGTGTCTTGTGTCAATATAGTTATGCGCCAAGAAGAATTAGATTCTCATCAAACATGGATTTGAGTATATGTGTATGGGTGAAGTAGGCAAAAAAAAAAAACAAACAAAATCACACCTTTGAGGTTATGATCTGGAATTGTTGTGTTTGAAAAGTGAAAAGATCTGTGAGATTCAAAGTAAGATTTTTTGCGTACTCCACCCATACCATACATACCCTTAATGTTGAATCCATCTCTAATGAGTAGCAACTTATGTACAAAGCTGAGTAAGCCAGTGACTTTGTTTGTTACCTTCAGAAATGAAGGTAATGTTTCTGCCCCTTCTTATGTCTCTTTGTCTCTTTTTGTTTCATGTTTTGCTGAGTTATTGTTTATACTTATTTTAACAGTTAATATGGTGAACAATACCTATTGGTAAATATCTCTGATGATATCTTTCAATCTATGCTAATTTTAGTTATTTTTAGTTCTATAAGAGGACCTTTGTCTCAATTGAGCAAATATAAGAGTCACCAGATAAGCTAGATCTGCAAATATTTACCTAATCTGTAAGAATATATACTAGATTTCAGTAACTTAAATGCTTTTGGATTTTATGCAGCATTGTTTGAATATGTGAATTGTGCTGTTCCCTAAGCAATAAACTTGCCATATGACTAAGTTCATGTTTCATGTCTTGGTTAGGAACGTAGACTTGACTGTCATATCACAAAGTCATTTTAAAGATCACAAAGTCAGATACTCATTTTATATCAGATAAGCTGTTATATCAGATACTCATTTTAAAGATCACAAAGTCAGATTTTGACCTTCTGATTATGTATTAATCATAAGCACGAGCTGTTTTGTAAAGAATATAAGGGGATGTATCAAGCATTGTGATGGTCAAAATGGATGTTGTTTGCATCAAACCTTACTGGTTTCTCAAAGCAACTAGAGGATATACGCAAAGAAAAAACTGTGAGTGTTACAAATTTGCAGGCAGGTATAATCATTCCTTTTAGAAAACTAATATGCTTCTACTTGAGTTGATTGGTTGCATCTACAATTTTAGAATTCAGACCGTAAAATTTTATTAGTCAGCATAGTTAAGGATCTTGAACAGTAATTACAACTATAAAAACAGTTCTACTCTTAACTGTTTCCTGTTTTGATCATGGAATAAATATATATAGCCTGCCCTCACGAATAAAATCAAACACTTAACAGGATTAATTTAACTCTGTTAATTGGTGGATTATATCTGTGCATGAAACCAGCAGTTTATACGGTTTTTTTTATCGGTATTCTCGGAAGCTTTCTCTGTGGCTCATTCAAATAATGCGACAACTTGAACTCACTCATGAAACTACCAAAAAAATCCAACTGTGGAAATTATTACTCCCATATCTTCTTATATAATGAGTATGGGTCTATTATATATGCTAGCTCTTTTTGAAAGTAACTTTTAACATCTTAGTATAACCACATTAGCATACCGTAACGAACTTAGAAAAAACTTCTTTGTTCCATTTTGAATCTCTGTTTCTGTGTCTTGTGCACAATGGGTTTAAGTTGAAGAACATGTCATAAATAATCAGAAAATAATATTACAAGTGAAGGAGACTATTAGTTCTTGTTTCTCTCAATTTCCTGCAAATGCGATTAACTTGAATAATTAAGCTACCTTGGTTACATTGTGAATCTGCGTTTTTTTTTTTTTGTGCAGGATGGGTGGTTGTGTGTCCAAGTATCATGTACTAAAGTGTTGGACCATGTTGGTAGCTGCTTTTGCGGCAAAGGCAATAACTTTTGTTATCTCAAGGAGAACCTGGAGGCTCTAGATCGATACATGGAAGATCTCACAGCAACATGAGAAGATGTGTCGTGTAGAGTGCAGGTGGCAGAGGGATGATGTCAACAAAGGCTTCAAACAGTCCAACTATATCAAAAATAGTTTCAGTGGCCTAAATAGTACAAAAACCATTGAAGTGTTGTCTTACTGTGTTGTTTGTTTAAAAAGATTAAGATTGAGCTATAGCTATGGAAGAAGGATCTTATGAGATGTTGCATGAGGTTCGAAGATCGAAATATTGGAGCGGTGGCTCAACCAAATTTCAAGGTGAAGCCTCAACTACCTACCATTTTTACTTGAATGCTCGACATGGCATGCAACCACCTCATGGATGTTGGAACCGGGATCATGGGTCTCTATGGTATACCGGTATGGATGGAGTATGAAAATGTTGTGTGGTCTACCACTTGATCTAAGGGTCATTGGCAAGACCATGGCAAGCAAGAGGATGGTACAAGAACGGCATCATGTAATTGTTGTTTTGACTACATCTGCTACAGATTTTCCTGGCATGGAAGACCAGATTCTTCCATTTCGTTTTTGAAGTATAGCTACGATAATTTAAAGGAGGAGCGGATTCAAGTTGTGTTTCTTGTACTACGCTTTATTCCAAAAAGATTTTGAAATAGATAAAGTTAGAATGATAAACTACCGGATAAGTGAGGGACTGATTGATGATAATAATGATAGAAAAAGAGCTGAAACATCGACTACTATATTCCAAAGTGTTGATAGATATGAGCATAGTGAAGGGAGCTACAACTCTTAGAACACTTGTAAGTTTTTACTATTGTTATCATGTAAATATTTGTTATAAAGCAATGGTTCTATGCTATTGGTAAAATCTCTGCAACAAATTTTTCTTATAGAGCTCGACTATTAAATTATTAGTTAATCCATGGTGTACCCATGCTACACTCATACCCATGATGCACCTATACCATTCTAACTCATGCCAACAACAAGAAGCATCTTTCCCATACCTTTGTGTTTTATTCTCTTTTTAACCCATCACTTATTGTCTCTTTGTAAACTCTATATAAAGAGCCTTATGGTTGCAAGTAATAAACACACAAGTTCATTCTATTATTCTCTCTCAACTCTCTCTCTCATATTCTTAGTTATGAATCTTACATACTCTCTTCCGCAAGTCTAAAACTATTCTAACATGGTATCAGAGCGGGTTCTTAATTGAATCTTGTTCTTGAGTCTCTTATTCTCAAAATCTCAAAATTTTGATATTTTTTCTTTTCTCTCTTTTAAGCTTCCGCAAAATCATTCTCAAAAATAAATACACTTTTATTTTTTATTCGCTTAAATACTTTGTTCTTACAATACATCTATCTAAGTATTTTCACTCTGAGACTAAGTCCTCAAAATCAGTTGATTCTTGAGTTGTGAAAGACTAGATTTGTGTATTTTTCGAACTTTCTCTCTCATGCAATACATTTGTCTAAGTCTTTTCACTCTGAGACTAAGTCCTCAAAATTATTGATTATTGAGTTGTGAAAGACTAGATTTGTGTATTTCTTGAACTTTCTCTCTCACCATGGAAAATTCAAAAATGGTGATAATTCCAGTCACTCTCAAAGGAGGGAACTACTTGTTGTGGTCTAGAACCACTAAAACTGCTCTATGTGGCCGTGGCTGGTGGAGCCACATAGAACCCATTCAAGAAGCAGAAAACAAAGAAAAAAAAGATACCAAGGCGGATGATGACTCCAAATGGTTTCAGGAGGATCAAACTATCTTGGGTCTTCTTCAAAATGCCCTAGATGCGTCGATCCTAGAAGCATACTCCTATTGTGAGACTGCAAAAGAGTTGTGGGACACACTCAAAAACATTTACGGGAACGTTTCCAATCTAACCCGAGTCTTTGAAGTGAAGAAGGCGATCAACAACTTAAACCAAGAGGATCTTGAGTTCACCAAACACTTTGGAAAGTTCAGATCACTTTGGGCTGAACTTGACATGTTGAGGCCAAGCACTAAGGATTTCAAGATCATTGAAGAAAGGTGTGAGCAAGATAAGGTGTTCGGACTTCTCCTCACCTTAAGTCCAATGTACAATGATCTTATCAAGCACCTTTTAAGGGCTGACCAGCTTCCCAGCTTGGATGATGTTTGTTCTCAAGTCCAAAAAGAACAAGGATCATTCGGTCTCTTTGGTGGAAAAGGAGAACTCATCATGGCAAATAAAGTGGTTTACAAGCGTGAAGGGTCTACAAGAAAGATTTGTGACCATTGTAAAAGGACTGGACACGTCAAAGATGAATGTTGGATCCTCCATCCTCATCTCAAGCCTAAAGATTGGAAACCGAGAGAATCCAAGCCAAGGTATCAAGCCAACATTTCTTGTGAAGCTCCAAGTGGACAAACTCAAACCGTGGTATCACCTTATCACGTCGGATCTTCAAAACAAGTTCCAGCTGAATCTTCAAAGAAAAGAGATGAGCTAGCGATGGTATCCTACTCCAATGATGTGGTTAGAAAATCTGATTTGGAGGCACTCATCAAATCGATCGTCACACTAGAGGATTCTGGTATCACATTACTTTCCTCTAAACTTAATAACTCACTTGTTATTGATTCAGGAACTACACATCACATGATTAGCAATCCTAAAATGATTAGTAACATTAAACCGGCTAATGGTAATGTTGTCATTGCAAATGGTGATAGAATACCAATTAAAGGTGTAGGCGATTTGAAACTATTTGATAAGAACTCTCAAGCTTTCTTTATGCCATCATTTACTTCTAATCTTGTCTCGGTAAAAAGGGCAACTAGTGATCTTGACGCTTATGCAATATTTGGACCTAATAGCTTTCATTTTCAGGATATTAAGATCGGAAAAGTTCTTGGAGAAGGAAACGCAAAAGGAGACTTATATGTTCTTGAGAATTCTCCCAGTAGCCCTACTTTATCATCTTTTAATTCATGTTATGCTTTTAGTTCAAATGTAATGTGGCATGCTAGATTAGGTCATCCCCACTCTCGGGCTTTAAAACTTATATTGCCAAATATGTCATTTGATAATTCAAGTTGTGAGTCGTGTATTCTCGGAAAACATTGTAGAACCGTGTTTACAAACTCATTTACCACTTATGAAAAATGCTTTGATTTAATTAATTCAGACGTTTGGACCTCACCTTGCTTATCTAGAGATAACAATAAATACTTTGTGACATTCATTGATGAAAAATCTAAATATACTTGGATCACATTGTTACCATCTAAAGATAAAGTATTTGAGGCTTTTATCAACTTTCATACATACGTAACTAATCAGTTTAATGCTAAAATCAAGGTATTACGATCGGATAATGGAGGAGAATACACGAGTCACATATTCAAAAATCACTTAGCAAAATATGGCATACTACATCAAACAAGTTGTCCATACACTCCGCAACAAAATGGCGTAGCTGAAAGGAAGAATAGACACCTTATGGAGGTTTCAAGATCTATGATGTTCCATACAAGTATGCCAAGGAGATTTTGGGGTGATGCGGTCATGACAGCATGTTATCTAATCAACCGAATCCCAACAAAAGTCTTGAAAGACTCATCGCCATTTGAGGTACTCAACAAAACTAAACCATCCATTGAACACTTACGTGTGTTTGGTTGTTTGTGTTTTGTCTTAGTGCCAGGTGAGCAAAGAAACAAACTAGATGCAAAAAGCACTAGATGTGTATTTCTTGGATATTCAACAACCCAAAAGGGGTACAAGTGCTATGATCTATCAAGAAACCATACTTTAGTTTCAAGGGATGTCAAATTCATGGAGAACCAAAGCTATTTTGACAAGAAGAGTTGGGATATTGTGAAAGATTTGGCTGACTCCACAACAGACCGGGCTACGAGCTTACAATACTTGTTGAGTCATCTCGATAATCCGGTACCGAGAGTCAATCTACCAGCTCCTATGGTTGATCAACCACCAAATGAAGGCCCTAGATCTGAGGATTACAGAGGTAAAGAAAGTAATGATCAAGGGGAAGCTGAAACTACTCAACCGGATACAAACCATCAGAAGGAAGATCTTCTAAGTCAAGTTCAACATGAGGAACCGGAAATTCAAAGGCATGATCTGAGTAACGAAGAAGCTTTACCTCCCCAACTTAGGCGTAGCACAAGACAACGATTTCCAAGTCAGTGGAAGAATACAAGGGTCTATTACAACAATCAAGCGGTTGCTCATCCAATTCAAGCAGTTTGTTCCCTTGCCCTTTTGCCATCTGACCATCAAGCGTTCCTTGGAAAGATTGATCAGGATCATATCCCTCAAACATATGAAGAAGCCAAGGAAAGTAAAGAGTGGTTGAATGCTGTAGATGATGAGATAATAGCTATGGATAGAAATCATACGTGGGAAGAGGCTGATCTTCCATCCGGAAGCGGGCTGTAAGCTCCAAATGGGTCTTCACAATCAAGTATTTGAGCAATGGGGAGATTGAAAGATACAAAGCTCGTTTGGTAGCAAGAGGGTTCACTCAAACGTATGGAGAAGACTACAAGGATACATTTGCACCAGTTGCTAAGCTTCATACAGTTAGAGTGGTACTCTCCTTGGCTACTAATCTCTCATGGGATCTATGGCAAATGGATGTAAGAAACGCATTTCTACAAGGCGAGCTTAAGGAAGAAGTTTATATGAAGCCCCCACCTGGACTTGAAGATTCTATCACTCCAGGAAAGGTTCTAAGGCTTAGGAAGGCAATCTATGGTCTTAAGCAATCTCCAAGGGCGTGGTATCACAAGCTAAGCTTCACATTAACCACACGTGGCTTCAGAAAATCAGAAGCTGACCACACATTGTTCACACTCCATGGCTCCCAAGGAATCATTGTTGTCTTGGTGTATGTCGACGACTTGATCATTTCAGGTAGTGATCAAGTAGGTATTCAAGAGACCAAATCTTTTCTAAAATCAGTGTTTGATATTAAAGATTTAGGTGAGCTAAAGTACTTCCTAGGGATAGAGATATGTCGATCTCCGGACGGTTTATTTCTATCACAACGGAAGTATGCACTTGATTTGTTGAATGAGACAGGAAAGATAGGATCCAAACCAGCAAAGACACCTCTTGAGGATGGCTACAAGGTCAAGCGAAAGGGGGAGAAAGGAGATGATAATCCTCTTAACAAACCGTTCGCTAATCCAGACCAATACCGTCGGCTCGTTGGTAAGCTCATATACTTAACCATTACAAGACCTGACTTGTGTTTTTCTGTGAATCAGGTAAGTCAACACATGAAAGAGCCTACGGTGTATCATTAGAATATGGTTGAAAGGATCTTGAGATACATCAAAGGATCACTGGGTCAAGGCATATGGATGGGAAAGAATGGAAACACGGAAATTGTTGGGTATTGTGATGCAGATTATGCTGGAGATACATGTGATAGGAAGTCAACAACTGGGTATTGCACTTTCATTGGAGGGAACTTAGTGACATGGAAGTCCAAGAATCAAAAGGTTGTCTCTTGTTCAAGCGCCGAATCCGAGTACCGAGCCATGAGAAAGCTAACAAATGAGCTAGTATGGTTAAAAGCGCTTTTAAAGGATCTTGGCATAGAGTCTTCAAGTCCCATTACCATGCATTGTGACAATCAAGCAGCAATTCACATTGCCACCAATTCGGTTTTCCATGAAAGGACCAAGCACATCGAGGTAGATTGTCACAAGGTTCGAGAGAAGATTGAAGAAGGAGTGACGCTACCATGCTTTACAAGAAGTGAAGATCAGTTGGCGGATATTTTCACAAAGGCAGCTAGTCTCAAAGTTTGCAACTACATCCACAGCAAGCTTGGGCTAGTGGACCTCACTCGCCCTTGAGTCAACTCCTCTAATTCGTGAAGACCACACTCTTTTTCCCTTATCAAGGTTTTGTCCCATAGGGTTTTCTTTGATAAGGTTTTTAATGAGGTGGTACTCACGGGTTAGCCAAACTTAGCCTCCACTCCAACACTTCGGCTAAGTTTGAGGGGGAGTATTAAATTATTAGTTAACTCATGGTGTACCCATGCTACACTCATACCCATGATGCACCCATACCATTCTAACTCATGCCAACAACAAGAAACATCTTTCCCATCCCTTTGTGTTTTATTCTCTTTTTAACCCATCACTTATTGTCTCTTTGTAAACTCTATATAAAGAGCCTTTTGGTTGCAAGTAATAAACACACAAGTTCATTCTATCATTCTATCATTCTCTCTCAACTCTCTCTCTCATATTCTTAGTTATGAATCTTACATACTCTCTTCCGCAAGTCTAAAACTATTCTAACATCGAGGAAGAATCATTCACAATAATGACTTTGCCATCTTTAGATAATCTCCTTGGGGTTTTTCATAAGGAGTTATGCAATGTGGGAGATAAGGAGTTGTGAAATGTGGGAGTTAATGATAGATTGGACATCATCATCTCATTAGACAAAGTTCTATAAACTCCATGCTTCCCAAACCTCTCCAAAGTGTCTATAAGAGATTACAATGGGCTAAAGTATTTGACTTAGCTGTTTATTGATCAATGAAGAAGAAACTATAGAAGGGTAAGTAGGTATTATGATATCATTGGAGAAACTAGAAAGCTTTACGCCTTAGTGGTTGACATGAGGCGATTAACATCTAGTGGAATGTTCTACCATTCAGGGTTGGAGAAACTCAGCATAGAACACTTCCCAAAGCTGAAGAAGCTTCCATTAGGTTCTTCTACAAGTGGTAAACAAGATTTTATATAATACACACAGCTTCTTACTCATCATTATGAAATTAATGAGACTTATTTTTCCAAAAATATCATTTCTAATGTGACTACTACACATTGGAGCTCTTTATGCGTTGATATGTCACTCCCAATAATACTAATCGGTAACACTAAAGACTAAACGGAAAGAGGGGAACGATAATATAATAGTTAAAAAAAAGATACAAAATACCTATAAGAAAAAGCAATAAAAAAACGTAAAATACCGACTTTTGTTATGCTTTTAATAAAGCTTTTACGATTGCTAGAATATTAGAATTGATGTTAAGGTTAGCACTAGTATTTTTTTTTTTAAAAATTTTTAATATATATATATATATATATTTTTAAAATTTTAATATATAAATATTATTTTTGTTAGTTTTTTTATTTGTACTTTTTTTAATATTAAGAAAGAAGCATAATAGGTAATGTAGCAAAATGTTGAATGCTTTTGGTTTTTTTGTTCAACGTGTCAACCAGTAATTAGTAAGCTTACACTAATGTTGATAAGATAGTATTATCATTTGTGGTAAAACTATTTATTTTATTTGCAATAAAACATTTTACTAATTATAGTTTTGACTGAGAAAACATTAATGACTGTGTGTTCCCATTCTCTTCTCTCTCCATCGACCCTTAAATTTCTGCAATTCTCAGAGCTATTCTCCTCCAGGATCGCACGGATCTACCCTCTATTTTTCTTAATTGAATCATAATATTTTCTGTGTCTTATTTTCAAACTCACTAGTACACATGTATGAATGTGTATAATAACAATCTCACTTTCTCGAAGAAATTTTATTTGAGAAAAATTGATCACCATTTGAAAGAAGAAGATCTAATCCATGATGGAGTCAACAACGTTGGATATAGAACTTTTGCAGTTACCGGAGACATCACCAATGTCAATGAAAGCAAATCAAGATTTCGTAAAGAAGCTCTTTGATCAATGGCTTGCACTTCCTGAAACCAATCGCTTGGTAATGTTTATTCCAATGCTCTTGAAATTGTAATATGTGATATTTTTTATATTCGGGTTCGAATTTAGATGGTCAAAATAACGACGGAACTAGTACAAAATACAAACATCTAAAATAATGTGATATTGGAATTATGAATTGTGATGATTCGTGTTTGAATTTGGATGGTGACACAAACCACTGGGATAAGTTTGTGATTTTGGAGATTAATAAATATTTGTTTGAATGATTATTAGGTTGCATCATTGGTAAATGATGTAAAGGCGGGAGTGGCTTTGAATATTGTGTCAGGAGGCTGTTCAGGTGCTAATTCAGGGTCTAATAGTCCTTTGGCTACAATGTTTCCGGCACGCAATGGTCCTCCTCTTTCTCCAAGGAATTCAACTGGTTCGCCTCGGATCACCAGACAGAGGACTGGTCTCTCTAATCTTAGCTCTCCTCTCAAAGTAGTTACTGATCATGTTAAAGAGCTCATTCCTCAGGTCTATATTTCTATCACCTTTTTATTTATTTATTGATTGGTAAATTTGTACCATTGTGCTTACCATCTCTCACCACCAATAAATCCAATTCATCTGAACCGTCTTGTGTCACACTAATCGGACCTATAGTCTCCTTGCTAAGGTTATGTCAGGTCTACATTTATATCACCACCTTCTGTTTATTATGGTACTTATCACCTTCATTTAAAACTATACCTTTAATTGGTAAATTTGTACCGTTGGGGTAACCTTTTAGTTTGGCGGTAAGAAGATGGTGGTACAGAGAGATAGTACCACGGTTTCTTTTATCGTACCACCATCTCTTATCGCTATCCTTTACCACCAATATAAATACAATTAATCAGTACCGTTTTGTGTCACTAATCGGACTTATAGTCTCGTCTGTATTTTTTTCTGATACTAAAATTATTCTATATGTATTTGATTTGTAGTTTTACTTTGAAGATGGTCGTCCACCACCAAATGACTTAAAAGAGCAGTGTATAGCTAAGATTAACAGTCTTTTCTATGGCCATGAGGATGGTTTGCAAATGCAAGGTTGGTTAGTTTCTCTTTTATATATCTTCTTATCTAATATTTAGTGGCTAATCATGTTTTTCTTTCTTATTCTCAGAATTTAAATTGGTCACTACTGAGATTTGCAAGGTTCCATCATTTTTTTCCACCTCTATTTTCAAGAAAGTTGATACCAATAACACTGGCTTTGTGAAAAGGTTTGCAACTTTTGTACATTTTTTAGCTCCAGAGTTTGATTATTGAAAACGAAGTGATAAGAATATATATTTTAGTTCAGAGATCTCATTTGGTTTTGGTTTTGGTTTGTGGAGTGCTCAACACATGTGATATATAATGGTTTTGTCAAATTTGATACAGGGAAGCCTTCATTGATTATTGGGTTAAGGGAAATATGTTGACGAAGGAGACAACAACTCAGATATTTACAATCCTGAAGCAACCAGATCACAAGTATCTTGTACAGGTGTGTTTTTCCGAGCTGCACTTCATTTTTTTTCTTTTTTCTTTTTTTTGGGGCCACACAATTAGATGTATATAGATATCTTCCTCATTTGTATGTAGTAACTATTATTTATTGAACTGTATTACAAGAATTTTCAACTTCTTGTGATGTTTTATTAATGTTATGATAGGATGATTTCAAGCCTGTGCTCCAAGAACTATTGGCAACACACCCTGGTCTTGAATTCTTACAAGGCACACCTGAGTTTCAGGATAGATATGGTTAGTCCAATACTGTGAATGAAGTAATTAATTTCTTTTAGTTTGGTTTTTATTTGATAATATTGCTACAAAAGTAAAATTTCTCGTATGTGATTCATTTTAATGTTTGTGTAAAACTTTTGGCAACAGCTGAAACTGTAATATACAGAATATATTACTACATAAATAGGAGTGGAACTGGGCATCTTACCCTGAGAGAGCTTAAGCGAGGAAATTTGGTTGACGCAATGCAACATGCTGATGAAGAAGAAGACATCAATAAGGTGTTGAGGTAGGTGGCTAAAGATTAAGGAGTAATATTAAAATAAGAGCAAAATTAATGCCTTTTTCTGACTCTTTACTGTTTATTAGGTACTTCTCATATGAACATTTCTATGTCATATACTGCAAGTTCTGGGAGCTGGATACAGACCATGATTTCTTGATCGACAAAGAGAATCTCATTCGATATAGTAATCATGCACTCACCTATAGGATTGTTGACCGGATCTTTTCTCAGGTTCACTACTCTGCATCTGTATTTTCTTTTCTTTTGTTTCTTTTATCTAGTAGGTTTTGGAATGTCATTGTCACTATGGCTACTTATATAGGTACCGAGGAAGTTTACTAGTAAAACCGAAGGAAAGATGGGTTATGAAGATTTTGTTTACTTCATTTTGGCAGAAGAAGATAAGTCATCAGAACCAAGTCTTGAGTATTGGTGAGAAGGATGAACTTTTTTATATATATAGAAAGTCTTTATGTATGTGTTATTTGGTAAGAGCTCTGTTATGTCATTAATGTTTGATGGTAATTATAGGTTCACGTGCATAGATTTGGATGCAAATGGAGTTTTGACGCGGAACGAGCTGCAGTTCTTTTACGAGGAGCAACTACATAGAATGGAATGTATGGCGCAAGAGGCGGTGCTGTTTGAAGATATTTTGTGCCAATTATTCGACATGGTGAAACCAGAGGACGAAGGTTTCATTTGTTTGAATGATTTGAAGGGTTCTAAACTTTCTGGAAATGTCTTCAATATACTTTTCAACCTTAACAAGTTTATGGCGTTTGAAACACGCGATCCCTTTCTCATCCGCCAGGTAAATTACACAATACAATACATTTTTGATTAGCAATATACTTATAGAGAGACACATTGCTCTATAATTGTTTCTTAATACATAGGAGCGAGCAAATCCAACATGGACGGAGTGGGATCGTTTTGCTCATAGAGAATATATTAGGCTATCAATGGAAGAAGATGTTGAAGATGCTTCTAATGGAAGTGCTGAAGCATGGGATGACTCACTTGAGGTCCCCTTTTGATATTTTTTATGGTTAGCTCTCAGAAATACAAAGCCGGCAAATGAGTAATGTACTCAACAGTTTTTGGTTTTCTAATTTTTTGGTATAAGGATATTCGGATTGGTTTGATACAATTTTTATTTCGGTTTGATATAAAATTATATGAAAGGTATTTTAAGAAATTGAGGTTTTAATGAATATATATTTCTTTTTGGCCTGTTTAGTGTTGGTTTAGGTTTCTTCGGATATTGTAATTTGTAAAGTTGAATCCGGAATGGTTTATTATTAGGAAAATGTCAAAAAAACATGATTTTTTTTAAAAAATAGACGATTAAAGCATGACTTTTCAAAATGCCATTTAAATCATAAATTTGTTTTTGACTTTCAAAATTAAATACCAAACTTTTGTTGACTCGGGTTTCTGAGGCATGACGTTAAATCAATTGACGGAAAAACTAACGGGGTTAAGTCTCCGGCTAAAATTTCTGTTAACATACAAAACGACGTAGTTTGGAATTTCTGTTAACATACAAAACGACGTAGAAATTCTAACCGGAGAATTAACCCCGTTAGTTTTTCTGTCAATTGACTTAACGTCATGCCTCCGAAAGCCGAGTAAAAAAAGTTTGGTATTTAATTTTAAAGTCAACAACAAGTTTATGATTAAAATGACATTTTGAAAGTTCATGCTTTAATCGTCCTTTTTTAAAGTTCATGCTTTTTTGAAGTTTTCCCGTTTATTATTTCCTTCCGTTTTTTTTTTGGATTAGTGGATTAGTGTTCTAGTATGATTTTGGTTTGGTTCAGATCAGTTAAATCGGGTTGGACACCTTTAGAAAAGAGTAATCAAGATTACAAATTGAGTATTTATTAGAAAGCAATGTAAACCATCATCTCTCTCATTTTCAACTCGAAAAAGCTGCGCTTGTTTTTTTTTTTTTTTTGAGAAGTGGAAATTGAGAGCTCTATCTGTCGAGAAACAGGTGATTTCCTGCACACTGGAAAATCACACATTCTCTCTCTTTTTTCTTCATATCTTTCAGAGAGAGATGATTTCTTCTTTTCGAGACAAAGTGACTCTATTTTTTGGTTGTTTATATCTCCCGTTTTATTTGGGTTTCATCTTCGACTTTATGTTGATAATAAGTTCCAGTTAATCCGGATTTACTTTCCGGTGTTATGTCAGTTTTTGTTTAGTGTCTTTTTTTTTTTTTTTTTTTTTTTTGGGTTTTAAACTCTTCTACAGTTCTTTAGATTATTTGGTGTTATATCAAAGTTGATGATTCCGATTGTCTGGTTATTGATCTTCTACTTTTGTTTGTCTGATTAGCTTGACCTTTGGAAGGGCATAATGTCTTTGTCTTTCCCTATAAGGACTTAGACTGACCAGATAAAGAGGACTGACCGTGAACAAAGCGGCTCTTAAGGAAGAGTTAAGAAGCTGGATTTCAATTAAAAGAGGGAGATCGTACAATTGGCATCGGGTTTTCAAGTGTAGAAGAGCATTCAGATGGAGCTATGGATGAGAGGCTATTTTCTCAGAAAAATCCTTCAGATCCCGGCGTCAGAAAAAGGATATTAGGGACGGCGGACACCAAAGGTGATATGACCCCAAATCGGGCGGTCGTGAATATGGGACCGGTAAGGGCGATAGAGATGGAAGAAGGCCCTGGAGAGTTGCTCAACCCGGATTCTCCTCAAGAAATGGAACCGCGAAGTGGGATAGGTCACAAAACAGGGAGTTCCTCGACCTGAGATGTTAACAAGATGGAATGAATGGCAACACAAAGGCTATGGAAGAGCCAACGATACGGCCACCGTCGGATGTCCGAGCCCGGCTCAAGGATTATCCGGCGGGTTCGTTTGCGAGAGCTACGGCATTAGGAAACGGATAGAGAGAAATCTCGGTTTTTAATTCAAAGTTGTCTAACCTCATTACAATAGAGTCCATGCCTTTATATAGGCGGAAATGAGAAAGAAGGAAGCCCTAAACACGTGGGCAATGACAAGGCATGACATGACCTGTTTTAAAAGCTAAGTAAAATAAAAAGGAAGGAAAATAAAAGAAGGCTTTATTATTATGGAATGCCTTCTTGGGATATGATCTTCAATTCCTTGCTCCTTAGCCTGTCATGGAGTGTTTCCAACCTAAAAAAACAATTGGGGACGAAGTGGAGACGCACTAGAGCTCACTGCCTCGTTAAAACCTCTCCGGTAAACCCATTGGGACAAACCCGGAGTGGGGAAAAGAGTACAACTCCTTCTAATGACTTAGGACTATCTTCACAATAGGATGGTGGTGAAGGCACACATACCTAGATTCCCAAAGCTTGGTCAAGCACTTGTGCATTGGATAAAGGCGTTTGGATTCGGCCTTGATGATCTTGGCAGCTCCCGGCACCATCCGTAGTACCGCGTTCCTTTGCTCCTTGGGTGTTCATCCGGTGCTCATCCTTGGTGCTTGGGGTGTTGATGCCTTGGTTCCTTGATGCTTCCTGGGGCTTCCTGGTGCTCCTGGAGGTGTCTTTGATGCTGAAAACCTCGGTCCGAGTCCGCGGGTAGAATCCATCGAAGGATCCGGAGGCTTTGGGCGTACTGCGGTATTGACCGGTTCATGGGGTCGCGTCATTCCCTCCCTCTTCTAAAAGTTTTGGCCTCAAAACTGGCTCAGTACCTGGATCAAAAGGAAAAAATTCAGCAGTATCAAGGATGTGATAAGCTTTTAATTTACCAGGATCAAAAGGGAAGAGAAGAGCCTTAAGAGAAAAGACGAGCACTTTCCCGGGCGAGCCAATATGATGCGCCTTTGGCCCTAGGCGGATTGATAGGCGTGAGCCTCCTGTTGATGCTTCCAGAGAGTGTATAGTCTTCATATAAGCAAGACTCCTCATCATCAGGTAGTGCCTCCGTTGATTGGTGGATGAGCTTTGGTTGGTACGGCCGAATGAAGGCAAAATGAGGCCGTGTGTACCAACTGTCGAATGAGCTTGATCTTGGCATGATTTTCCTCGATCAAACACTCCTCTATGACCACAGGTCCGGTGAAACTCAGAGCTGGAGTCCAAAGCACACACAGGTTTTACCCCGGCTTGCTTACCCCCTCGTGAATCGCTCCCGAGTAGCGTAGTTTGGCCATCTCCAAGGAAAAATTGCTTTCCGCGCAATATGCTATGACCCAAATCACCACAATACCCACTTTCCATGAGAATATGAAAACTTACGTCCATAGCTCTAGCCACTTCATCAATGGGATGTTCCCATGGTTCGGTACTCGTCCCGGGTGGGGGTATGTTTACCAACTCAACATCTGCAAGGGCCTTCGTGTTTTGGTTCGAGCTTCCTCTCTAACATAGAGGGTTTCCAAGTGGATTCCAGAGCTCTCACCCAATATTCCAGGCATTTCATCAATGGGTTGCTCCCATGGCTTGGTACTCGTTCCGAGTGGGTGTGGGTGTACCAACTTGACATCTGTACGGGCCATTGGGGTTTTGGCTCGAGCTTCCTCTCTAACAAATGGGATTTCCGAGTGATAACCACAGCTCTCGTCCAATGTTACATCAGATTTCTCAATGGGCTGCTCCCATGGCTCGGTACTCGTCCCGGGTGGGGCTGCGTGTACCAACTCCACATCTGATCGGGCCACTGAGATTTTTGCAAGATCATCCTCTCTAATATAGGGGGTTTCCTGATGAATACCAGTGTTGGGGGCTCAATGCTTGAGTGTATTGATCGTTGCTCGCATTGTTGCCTTAGCGCTTATCTCTCGGTATGGTCACTTCGACGTCTGGTGGTTTAGCTCGGGGTATTGTGATTCCAGATGAATCACTGGATTCCTGAGGACTCTCTATCTGACAGCCAGCTGGTCCTCTTTTCTGTTCACGATCAATGTGACCTCTTGGCACGGATCCTCCTATCGGCTCGGTGCGCGACCCGGTGCTTGGTTTTGTGGGAGCCGGGACTGAGGTGATCCGAGTACTTCCATAACATTTGGTTCCAGAACCCATTGTAGTGGTGATCGGTTTACTCCTCTGGTTCTGATCTGCTTTTAGCTTTGGTGCCGGAATTGTTGGAGTGTTCCGGATACTCGGCATAACTCGGCTAGAATAAGTACTATTGCCGTGGAGTCTGTCTCGACTGCTTGGTGCTGCCTGACACTGGTTCCGAGAACCTGTCTTGGGTAATTGACGATGGAAGATGCTGGTTATAGAGCCGGTCCATGCGACTTGACAAGGACTGGTGCTGGTACCGGGAACCAATCTCGATGATTCGGCGCGGCCTAACATTAGTATCCGAGAACGTATCTTGGTTACTTGGTGAAGGCGGATACTGGCACCGGTAGTTAGACCTGGTCATTCGGCTTGGTTGATATCTAACGTCGTAGAACCTGCCTTGATTACCCTTTGAAGTCAGGTGACAAGGCAACAAGTCATCATCATCGGATCCCTCATCTACACCCCTTGTCGGTTCCTCGTGGAGCAAGGCATATGAAGTGGGAAACCAAGTGTAACTAGGTAATTCTGGTTCTATGACTGCTCGATCTAGCTCATTCTCAATGTCATCTTCACACCACGGCGCCTCATCGGATACATCTTCATACCACGGCTCGTCCTCGGACATATCTTCATCATAGTCCATAGCTTGATCCTTGTCGAACCTTGGTAACTCGGCACTACTTAGCAAGCTTGTCAAACTCGGCTACACTATCAACACTTGGCACCGTCCTTTGGTAAACTCTCATCAAAGCTCGGTAGGGCTCAGAAATGCCTATCAACAATCCTTGGCCCAAACTGGCACGCTCTCCACAATCGGAACCGACTTGGCAAAACTCGGTACTGCTCGGTGCTTGGTACCGAAAACTGGACTGGATCCTCGGCACAGACTGGGTATGGTCGAGGAATAGGTCGAGGACTGGTCGAGGAACAGGTCGACGACTGCGGTACGCGGTACGGGTGCTGAAACGGTCGAAGGAACTGGTTGAGGATCTTGTCGCGGTACTCGGCGCAGTCAGGTACGCGGTTGATGAACTGGCCGAGGATCACGGAACGTGAAGCGGTCGACGAGACTGGTTGAGGTATGGGCAGAATTGGTACCTAAGTCAAAACACAAACGAAGTAGTGAAAATTCAAAAGTGAAGATTCAAACTCCGAAGAAAAAAACTCAAAGCACACAAAGTAAAACTCAAAACACAAAAGGTAAAAATTCACATCACAAAAGTAAAAAGTAAAAAGGTAAAAACATCACGGTTAAAAAGTAAAAACTCAACGGTAAAAAGTGAAAACTCAAAAGTAAAAAGTAAAAATTCAAATGGTAAAAATGCAAAGGTAAAAAGTAAAAGTAAAACGGTAAAAGTGAAACTGTAAAAGTAAAAAGGTGAAAGTAACTCGGTAAAAAGTTAAAAATCACTATGGTAAAAGTAAAACATGCAAATGGTAAATGGTGAAGATGTAAAAGTGAAAGGTTAAATGGTAAAGGATGGATGCAGCGGATAGATGAGGTTGATGCAAGGACAGAAATTTTTAAACAAAAGCAAAAAGCACGAAAACACAAAAGGACGAAGTGTCCGATTAAAAGATGCCTTGCACGAATAAAAATCTCCTAATGATTGGAAGTGTACGATTAAAATCATATGTGCAAAGGACAATACACTCAAGCAACGGATCTATTTTAAAAACACAAGACAACTCACACAAAAAGACAAGAACACAGCTAAGTGAAAGCAAAAATCACAAAATGCCAAAGGTGTACGATTAAAATTGTGCTTGTACGAAGAAAATCGGTCAAGAGGCGAATGCAATGATTGGTTAAGGATGATTGTACGATTAAAATCTCTCAAAGTTTAAACGCACATGCGCAATTGTGTCTTGATGCAACAGATCTAAATTTAAAATCAATGACAGTACATGCAAGAGGACAAAACGCCAACTATCAACCCTTGACCAAACCAACCACACACCTAAACGTGTTCTCCTTGGAGCCACACGTTCAACCTAAGTCCACACAAAATCTTAAACCTATGACCACACAAAAATATTCAAACTTGGCTTTGACCAAGTTTGAATCAGATTTAAATACTTGGCTGAGATGAAGAGTAAAAACTAAAGTGGTAGAAACCAAATTAATCTTACCCTAACAAGTTACCAAGCAAAGAGTTAAAAACACATAACAACACAAGATAAAAGTTAAAAACGAATCTATCAACCTAAAAACACAAAGGAAACAATAAATGAAGAACAGACTCAATCTAGACCTAACCTATCAAGAACACAAGCAAGAACACAAGATGAACAGAAAGAACATGAACTAAGAACACAAACTTACACAAGACTCTAAAAACATCAAAACAAGTGCAAGAGAGATAGGATGAACACAAAATGATGAATAACGAAAGAGACTAACAACCTAGACTCAATAACTCGTAATCTGGGACTTAACAAGACAACAAGAACTCAAGAACACATGAAAATGCAAAAGAGAAAGACTAAATGCGAGGCACACAAGATTAACAATTTTTATGGTATTTTCGGTTTTAATGATGCAACTGAAAGCTACAAGCAAGGGAAACACAACTGATTCATAAGATTAAAGCAAGGATAGGATTTTATATGCAAAGAGAGATGCAAAGACGAACCAGAACACAATGATGAACACAAAAAACGATTTTTTTTTTTTGAGACTTTTAAATCTTTTGAACGGATGCGAAGAACAGCAATGCAAGAGATGAACAAAGCAATAAATTTTTATGATTTTATGAGATATAGACAAAGGGGAATGCAAAGAACAAAGGATAACAACGAGATATGCAAAGAGAGATGCAATGACATCTTTTTTCATGTTTATCTTCAATTGGAAAAAAATCTACATATTAAATTAACCAAGCGGAACATAACCTGCAGTATAACTGACTGCCACCACCATCACATTTTTAAAATTATGATAAATTATATATTAAATTAGAAACGACTACATCCATTTTTTTTTTATAATCCCATAACTACTAAAAAGATTCCCGACACAAGTCAATTCAATAACTCAACTTTTCTAACAACAAACCAAATTAAACAATCACTGATTTATTATAAGTTAATAAATTTGAATACCACATCAGCATTATTGTCAACTAACAACCTAATGGTTCACGTCAATTTATCATTTTCAAATAATGCTAGCAATAAAATAAATAAATAACAACATCTGGTATGTCATCCCCCCTCGCAGCTGCAGTTCCACGAGTGCCAGCTAACACTCATTTTCTTTTCCTTTACATGTGCCATTACGAATAGAAGCATTTAGTATTTAATAAATACTGAAAGATGATCAACCCATCTACTAAATCATTACAGATAGACGACTACAAAAAGTTTTCCGAAATGATAATATGCTCGGGATTCGACAAACAGCAAAATTCAGCTTAGGACAAATCAACAATAATTATTATAAATAAATAATAAATTTTAAGCGGTTAATAAGTCCCTTTTTACACAACATATAATTAAGTAAATTCAACATATTAGAAATTAATTAAATCATTTTACACCAAAAATAATTAATTAAAATTTAGCAAATAAAAAATTAATTTATGGCATTAAATTCAAATTTTTTTGGGAGTTATTTAATAACACAACAACAATAATTGGAATATCCAAAGAAAATCACACAATCACGGAAATGAATCCTAGTACAAAATTACACCGGAAAACTTCCGTAAATCTACTCCGACTATGGTATTTCACTCACTTTAGCTTAGGATGATTTTTGACACAAAGAAATAACAAGACACATCAGCAACTACTCCACTCCTTCTTCACACCAACACATCCCCAAAACGAACACATCACAAAACATCATTAATAAGGAAACACTACAAAAGGATAAACATAAGAGCTAGAAATATGCAGTTCCAAACGACTCTTAGTTCACTAAGATTCCGATCTCATAATTCGATCTCCACAGTACAAATCCTAGATAATGAGCCAAGAACACTTCTGCAAAATATTAGCTCAAACCGAGAAAAAGTCGCCGTCTGATTTGCTAAGTACTCAAAACAGTACATGCTGTAAACTGAAATTACCAATGCAGCGAACAGCCACGCTAAAACTCCGATTCCTGACGAACCAACCGTTGGAACACAAATCCATCTGGTAAATCTCAAGATTGATGAGTCAAAAAGCTTTCCAAAAAAGTTTAGCAAGATCAGAACATGTTTGAGCTTCCAAACGTTGTCTAAACAAACACCGGCGAAACTGATGTTTTCCCTCTTGCCTCCGATTTTTGTCTCTTTCTTTTTCTCTTCTCTCTCTAGGTGTGATAAAGGATTGGAATCCACCAAACTTAATAACACTAGATGATCAAGAGATTCGAAGCTTTGTTGTTAAAAATGTATGTTGACAGATATGGAGATGGAGATTTGTGACCGAATCCACAATCACACACGAATAAGAAACTTGAATCCACAACTTCTTTATCCGAAAATAAATAGAGAAGAGTGATTCCACACTAGACTCTAAAGACAAGAAAAAAAAGTAAAGGAATCTACCTAAAACTCTAATGAACAAAAGACACAAATAAACACTTTGTAGACTGAATAATACATTATTGATTTCAAGAAGGAGTTGTGTTTATAATGGGGCATGAATGATAGCTTATATAGGCTCAAGAATAATGCTACCTACGTTCTAAAACATTAAACAAAGAAACAAATAATCAGAAGATGTCGGTTTGATAATTTAGCCGTTCGAGGCTTGAATGCTTACTCCAAAAGGGGAAATTCGTAATGGCTTGTATCTAGAAATCTGCTTGACAGAACCATGGTTAAAAGGCCTTCTAGAAATGCTCCTTAAACGCCATAAATCAGAGTAGAGACGTTGGGAATTGATTGCTCCAAGTATGAATGCTTTTGATGCCGAATATGGAAAGTGTTGAAGTATGAAGGGCCAAGGTTAAATCCGCCTGATCCAATGGCTGGAACTGAATATTGAGGTGTTTTTAGAAGTCTCTAGTTGTAGTAGATATCCTCCTCGTCGCCAAATATATGATTGCATTCTCTCAAACTCGGAAGGTTCCAAATAAGGCAAGTCTAGGATTCTCTGGTTTAGAAATCCCATAACTTTCTCATCTGAGCCGGTATTGATGTGAATCCAATTTGCTTTGATCTTTTGATGAGTCAAGATTTCATAACAATTCAGTTCATACCTTAGTTCATCTTGGTTTGGTCGTAATCCTCCAATTAGTGAGTGTCGGTCTAAATCGGGTAAGCTCGGAGTCACTCGACTTGAGAACTGAATATCTCCTTCATATGAGCTTCTTATTAGTTGATTCCACTGTGAGAAGTTCTCTAAATGAGCTGAGAATGTTTTATAAGTGGTTTGATGTCTTGAATCATCTTCGTTTATCCGGAATGCATCAAACAATGGACATAGATCTGTACCGGCTTCAATAGAAAGGTGGCCTGGAATCACCCGGTTGGTAAATTGAATTTTGGTTTGGTCCAAGCTGATATTGACCCAATTCCACTTCTCCGTGAATCTCTGATGAGTGAAGTTTCTGTAACAAGTTTTCTTATTACCCAAAGCCTTTTGGCTGCCTCGGGTTACTCCATGAAAGGAACATATGTCCTTCTCGGTTCTGATTGGCCTTGTACCTCCGGTTTGATTGAGCTCTGGTTCAGCTACTGGTCTGATGACCTCATCATACGCTCCCCCTTGACTGAGTTTAGTCCTCAAAACTGATTTACCTGCACAGAGATAATTCAAGTTAGTAACTTGGATTGTTTGAGGGCTTAGAAGATTACCTTTGCTTTTCGGTTCCATGTTGTTTAGGTGTGTTGGATGTAGTGCATCCGGTGGTTCCTCCTTGATAAGGAAAGGCTCATTGAAAATTTCATACTTCTTAAAACAACCGCACCCTTTTTTTTTTAAAACCTCAATTAAATAGATAATTAATATTCCCATAAATATTAAAAATCTCCCAATTCTAATTTAATTCGACAATCACAACCTCAAAAACCGAGTCCTAAATCATCCTGCTCTCCTCGCCTTGATCCCACGGTCACTCTTTTTCTTTTCCTGCATCAAATAAAAGGAGATGCATAAGTATTTCAACAAATACTTAGTGAGACAATCCTCCCATCTACAAGCTATACACACAAACGATTAAAAATTTTCAACATATTAAACACGAAAATACCGAACAATAAATCAACCATCTCAAGAAACACTCGATCTAGATCCACCAGAGATCATACGACATACATTTATGAAAACACATCAAATAATTAAACCGTTTAGATAAGCTTATGGTCATGCGCTCACCTTAGCCACACACATAATATTTTCACGATAAAATTATGTAGTTTTCTGAAACTTCCCGAGATGAAATAGTCCCTTGATTTCCCAAATGCAGGACCCTAACTACCGGTGATGACACAAGATGCGAGGAGAGCTTCGAAGCTTCACCATCACGGCAACCTCCGTTTCCTTCACCTCTTGTCTCTCACGCCCACACAGCCACCAAACTCACTCCTCTCTTGCTCTCCACGGCAGCCTAACCGCAACTCTCCTCTCTTTTTCTTGCCGCCACACCAACACAAGCTCGCCTTCTCTCCGTTGTTTGCTCGATGGCGCGATGAAACAATTAAAAGAATAGGATTGGCGTCACAAGTTATAGGGGCTAGGGCGTTTGAGGGTTTTTCTCTAATTTACAGCATGGTCCCTGAATTCTCAAAAGTTACAAACTGCCCCCCAAACTTCCAAATAAAGCATAAACACCCCTATGAGGAAAACATGGTCTAACTCTTAAATCGCTCTATTTACCCAAAATTCCTCCATCCAAAATAACTCTAAAATAATAAAATAATTTTTCCACCAGACTCTCAGCTCCAAAAATCACCGGGAATATTTTCAGAGATTATCTGCATAAATCCCGGATATAATTTCAAAATTCCATTTTTTCGGAACACGGGCGTTACACTTCTTCACTGAAAATTTGTGCAACAATGATCCAGTATATCCATGGTCTTGAACTGGTTCCAAAAACAAATGTTGTTTTGATGAAGCTTCTCCTTGGTCTTTTCTCTTCTCCATTGTACCTATAACTTTATCAACACTTGAAGGCAAGAGCAAGTGTATTATTCTGGCATTGGAATCCTCAGTAATGGAATGTCTCATGATAAGACTTACTTTGACACCATTCTCATATTCAACAAGGTCTTGTGTTATGCTTACTTGGAGATCATAACAAGTGTCTTGTTGTATCTTACTCTTTATGATGGATTTGACTTGATTTGATTTTGTTATCTCAGTGTTCTGAAAATCCCTTTGATCCAAGACTAAGGCTGACTTTTCTTGCTCCTTTGTTATGCCTAGACCTGTATCAACATCCTTTGGCAAACATGTAACATCCCGGTTTCTGGTATATGGTGGTGCATGATGAGAGCTTAAGAGATTTGATTTGGCTACCTATGTCACCAAAGTGCACTTATCTTTTCCGTCAACCATCCGGTAAGAACTCCAGAGTTAAGCGTGCTTGGGCTGGAGTAGCACTAGGATGGGTGACCTACCGGAAAGTGATTGTCGGTACCGTGTGAGTGAGGCCAAAACACGGGGAAATATCATGTGGTGATTTATAGGGACAATAAACATATCTTTAGAGATTCTCGAGATAACAAACCATGCGTCAGACAAGGGTGGGGCCCATGGGCCTAGAGAGAACGTTGGGGACCATGGACCTAGAGAGGGCATGGGGCTCACGGGCCTAGAGAGGGTGTGAGGCCCACAGACGGTGGCGGTCGGGGCGTTACAAGTGGTATCTGAGCTCTAGGTTATGTCAAACCGGTTCTGACTGGAAGGCAGTCCTGAGGGCGATGGGTGCGCAACGAGGTCGTTGCGCTCTGTGAGTGGGGGGTGATTGTAACATCCCGGTTTCTGGTATATGGTGGTGCCTGATGAGAGCTTAAGAGATTTGATTTGGCTACCTATATAACCAAAGTGCACTTATCTTTTCCGTCAACCATCCGATCAGAACTCCAGAGTTAAGCGTGCTTGGGCTAGAGTAGCACTAGGATGGGTGACCTACGAGGAAGTGATTGTCGGTACCGTGTGAGTGAGACCAAAACACGGGGAAATATCATGTGGTGATTTGTAGGGACAGTAAACAAATCTTTAGAGTTTCTCGAGATAACAAACCAGCCGTCAGACAAGGGTTGAGCCCTTGAGCCTAGAGAGGATGTGGGGGCCCACTGACCTAGAGAGGGCGTGGGGCTCACTGGCCTAGAGAGGGTGTGGGTCCCATGGACGGTGGCGGTCGGGGCATTACAAAACACAAGTTTATTATGCTAGAATTGAGAGCAAAACATAGTTTATCCTTTTGTGCACTTTCAGCCATTGGTTCTACATGTGTTACTATTTTCCTAGTTGGATATGTTTTGGCAAGGTGTCCTTTACCTTGACATCTATAACATATCACATCAACTGAACTCAAAGGATTAGAGGACTTACCTTGAATTGGTGTCACTTGCAGCTCACGTAATTACTTTGTAGTTCGTTTAGGAGTTTGAAATAATTTTTGTTGAACCTCCTTTGCTCTGGCTGTTTGCTTAGCCTCTGGTTGCTTCTCCACAGTTTTTGAAAAAAATATCTTGTGCTCATGAGGATAAGCAAGGTGGTTCTCACGTGTTGACAGCATTTTTGGTGCTGACTTTAGGCTCCTTGGGGTTGCTTGGTACTTGGATGTCGTCATGTTATTGCTCTGAATTTGGTGCTTCTTCACAGAATCCTTATACATCCTTGCTTTGAGGTTTCCCCAGCCCTTTACTCAATTTCTTTTGTAGAAAGTGGGTGTGTCTTCTTTCAGCCACCACTTGTAAGCATCTCCAACAAGACTATCAACAGCATATGACAGCTTTTCTTATGTTGGGATGTTGTGTGCTCGCAGCCAATGCTTCATATTGGTCTCCAATCGTAGGTAAATCCTCTGGTTCTTTGCTAGAACCTGAAACTATTAGAGATTTTGACTTGTAAACACTTCCCTTTTTGATTGGATTCCTTGAATCGGCTGAAGTACCGATGGTTTGCAATCTAGGTGTGGACTGTACTCGGTTTTGGACAGCTCTGTGGGGATAAGGCTTCACTACAGGCTTTGGAGGTTTGTAATCCTCATGTGAATCTCCTCTGGATTCGTCATCATACTCATCTTCATACAACTCCATACTTGGTTGGCTCCGAGTTGTTGTTGCTTGAGGTGTGTTGGTGTTGTTGTTGCTTGAGATACTTCTTCTTCAAAAGTTTAATAGGGTTTTAATCGGTTTCTTTATTGAGAATCTTTCTTTGATCAATAGATTACAAGAGAATTTAGGGTTTCAGTCTAAAGAGAAAACAAAGAAGCTCGAATGCTTAGAACTAGGTCTTCTCTCTCGATTGCTGGAAGATCTTCTAAGGTATATCGATTTGGAGTCGGTGTATTCGACTTGGGCCAGCTTAATGGACTTTTCTTCTTCTCAGGCTGTCTTTCCTTTTCTCGAGGTCGACTTTACATTTTTTGATTACTTCCATTTCTGTAGGTCGACTTTCCATTTCTGGGTTTCCTTCCATTTCTAGCCGACCTAGTAAGTCAGACGTTAATGGGCCAGGTTAACTGGGCTTTTATCATGAGCCCGGTAAGATTTGAATCGGGTCATTGGTAGGGTGCTAAACCCGGTACCAACTAAGTCTCTAGTTATAGTAGATATCCTCCTGGTTGCCGAATATATGATTGCATTCTCTCAAACTTGGAAGGTTCCAAATAAGGCAAGTCTAGGATCCTCTGGTTTAGAAATCCCATAACTTTCTCATCTGAGCTTGTATTGATGTGAATCCAATTTTCTGTGATCTTTTGATGAGTCAAGATTACATAAAAATTCCGGTTCATACCTTAGTTCATCTTGGTTTTGTCGTGATCCTTGAATTAGTGAGTGTCGGTCTAAATCGGGTAAGCTCGTAGTCACTCAACTTGAGAACTGAATATCTCCTTCATACGAGCTTATTATTAGTTGATTCCACTGTGATAAGTTATCTACATGAGCTGAGAATTTTTTATAAGTGGTTTGATGTCTTGAACCATCTTGGTTCATCCGGAATGCATCAAACAATGGACACAGATCTGTACCGACTTCAATAGAAGGGTGGTCTGGAATCGGCTTGTAAATTGAATTTTGGTTAGGTCCAAGCTGATATTGACCCAATTCAACTTCTCCGTGAATCTCTGATGAGTTATGTTTCTGTAACAAGTTTGCTTATTGCCCAAATCCTTTTTTCTGCCTCGGGTTACTCCATGAAAGGAACATATGTTCTTCTCGCTTCTGATTGGCCTTGTACATCCGGTTTGATATTGAGCTCTGGTTCAGCTATTGGTCTGATGACCTCATCATACCCTCCCTGATATAGGCACAAAACCTTAGATGATCTGAGGATAGTAATGGGGCCAAGAAGTTGGTGGTAACATGCTCTCTTCTTGACGAGTGATGGAGTGAAGTGGATCGAAATGGGGCTAGTTCAAATGGTAATAACACGCTCTTTGAATCAGCAACGAAATGGAGTGACGATTGAGAACAAGAGATGCATCAAAGTTCGCCACACAAAGTTGCGGAATAACTTTGTGATAAGAACACAAATCAATGCCTATGTGAATCTCACACAAAGAAAGAGATCCCACTTGCTTTCTAAGGGCATAACACACAATAGGAAAGACAAGCAAACAAACCCGAAGTTTCAAAAGTGAGAAAACTCTTGGTTTTTTTAATGATATGAGCTGAGCTTAGTGAGAAAACTCTTGGTTATTTCTTTAAATTCAAGGGTGATTTTTATAATGATATGAGCTGAGCTTTTATAGGCTCGTGAATAGATAATCTAAGACAATGAATAAGAGAATAAATCAACATAAATACAAATAAATCAAGCTTAATGATAAATCAATCAAATGCTTGATTGATATGACCTTTGAATGCTAAATTTTGGGCCAACTGAGGAAAAATGAAGGTGCTTTGTATCTGGACAACTTGGGGAGGAATCCTTTACTTATTGAAAGTTTCTTGTAGGTGTAGAAGGTCTCCAAGTCGTGCTCAATCATCTTGAGAAAGAGTTGTTGACGTTTTAATAAGATTTGGTCCAAATAAGGAAACTCGGGTCTTGGATGAATTCGCTTGTTCCTCCGTGGTTCTTTGTGGTTAAGGACGTGTGGAAGAGGCTCTTGATGAGGTAGAGGGTTTCCATATTTGATGCCCACATCATACTCTCCCTCTTAAAAGGGTTTTGTCCTCGAAACTAAAAACAGATTTTGCATTGTGTTTGTTTTTCTGGAACTTTTTTTTTTTAATAAAAGAAGGAAAAAATAACAGATTTTGTTTTTCTGGAACTTTTTTCTGGAACTTTTTTTTTTCTGGGATTTTTTTTCTATGATGGAAAAAAAATAGAAAATTGTTTTTTTTTTTTTTTTTTTTAAATAAAGATGAAACCAAAATAAAAGAAAAACTATAAAAGATAGAACCTTTCGGCTCTTATACCATGATGATATAGCCACGAAACCTTAGATGATCTGAGGATAGTAATGGGGCCAAGAAGTTAGTGGTAACACACTCTCTTCTTGACGAGTGATGGAGTGAAGTGGATCAAAATGGGGCTAGTTAAAATGGTGGTAACACACTCTTTGAATCAGCAACGAAATGGAGTGACGATTGAGAATAAGAGATGGATCGAAGTTCGCCACAAAAGTTGCGGAATTACTTTATGATAAGAGCACGAATCAATGCCTACGTGAATTTCACACAAAGACAGAGATCCCACTTGATTTCTAAGGGCATCACAAACAGTAGAAAAGACAAGCAAACAAAGACGAAGCTTCAAAGGTGAGAAGACTCTCGGTTTTTCTTATTTCTTTAAATTCAAAGGTGATTTTTACAATGATCTGAGCTGAGTTTTTATAGGCTCGTGAATAGATAATCTAATACAATGAATAAGAGAATAAATCAACATCAATACAAATAAATCAAGCTTATTGATAAATCAATCAAATGCTTGATTGATATGGCCTTTTAATGCTCGATTTTGGGCCAAATGAAGAAAAATGAAGGTGCTTTGTATCCGGACAACTTGGGGAGGAATTCTTTACTGATTAAAAGTCTCTTGTACTTGTAGAAGGTCTCCAAGTTGTACTCAATCAGCTTGAGAAAGAGTTGCTGACATTTTAATATAATTTGGTCCAAATAAGGTAACTTGGGTCTTGGATGAATTCGCTTGATCCTCCGTGGTTCTGTTTGGTTAAAGATGTGTGGAAGAGGCTCTTGATGAAGTAGAGGGTCTCCATATTTTATGTCCACATCAAGGTGGAAGTGAAAAAAAATTAGAGAAGAAACTAGGCTAGACGATTTAAGGGTTTAAATAAAAAAGGATTAGAGTTTTTGGTTTAATTAACTTAAATCAGATATTTAAACTAAACCAAAATTCTACTAAATCTAATCGGTTTAGGATTTAATTTTGGCTCAGTAAAATTAAACCAACTCCACTCTAAATTCCGTCATAAATTCTATTTTTCTGCTTTCCGGAACACGGGTGTTACAATTCTGCCACACTACATAGATTCATCCCCAAACCTGATAACTCTGACCAACGGCACAGCTTGGAACTCTCACAACTGACTATCAAGCCCAACATAGCCCTCCAGCTATTATTCATCATTGCATAGCCTTGCGGCTACCACACCTCATTGCATAACCTTTTTGATACAAACACAACATAACATTTTCTATACTCGGTTCAAATACTCACGGAAATCTGACACCACAAGACACCACAGCCAAACCAAGTATAAACAATAACAGCATGCACATCATATTCAATAAAATCTCTGCCTTATTATAAATAATAATGAAAATACATCATTTACAAACACCGATAATAAAACGAGTACAATGGTAAAAACACCAAGAATATGAACATCAACACCCCTAAACATCAACACCTGGTACTTCAGCAAAGTCGCCAGATGCTAACCCACTTGGAAAATTTGCGCTTCATCTTAGCTTCATGTTCCCAAGTTTCCTCCTCACCCCCATTGCAGTCCCACAAGACTTTCATCTCTGGAACTTTCTTCCTCCGGATCATTTTGAACCTGCGATATAGCACCTCCAAAGGCCTTGCCTCTACAGCCATACTCTACAAGAGATCAGAGGAAATATCAGCCACCACCCGATCATCTTTATGCAGACATTTCTTTAACATCGACACGTGGATTACTTTATGATATATCATGGTTTTTAACGGTTTTCAACCATGATATAAATCTTATTTATAAACTATTTTGGTATTTCTAGAGTCTTTTTGAGTCTTTTGCAGGTTTAGGTACGTTTTGGGCTTCCGTGCGATTTTGGTGCGATTTTGGAGCAAATCCGGAGAAAGAAATTTGGAGAGCAGTCACGGTGCTAGTGTCGGTTGACACCACTAAAGGACGAAATTTCTGCATGAGTTTTATACGAGTTTTACACGAATTGTAGATTTACCCCAGAAGTTTTCCAGTTTTACAATTAATCCCAAATCGTGTTTTAGACTATTTATAGAATTTTAAGGTCATTGTTTAGACCTAAGTTTTTTTCTATCTTCGATTTTGCTAAGAGTTTGAGAGAGAATAGAGCTTGGGTCTGTTCTTGCTACTTGTACTCCTTGAGAGAAGATCTTGAACCATTGTTTCTATTCCCTTCTTTGATTTTATATGATATATATTTCAGCTATGTCTTTTGTTCTAATTGATATGTCTGAGTAGATCACCTGTTAGGTCTAGGGATTCTCAGTAAGGATTTCATGAACTGTTAGATCTAATGACTAGTTAAGATTCAGACTTGTTAGTTCTTCATCTAGGATTGTACTTAATGCTTATTCTGGACTGATCACCTAGAATTATGATGTTAGGTTGTTAAATTGACACGACAGTGTAATTTGAGATCCAAATGAATCCTAGTGAGCAAGTTAGATAATTGCAACGACAGTTGGATTAGATAATTTGTGAACATATCGAACCTGCACTTAAGGCTTGTTTAGACTCTAGGATTCACAACGACAGTTTATTTCTTAGATTTAATTCATAGATAGTTTTCGAAACGACAATTGGTTAGCTATACATTAGTGATTTGAGTTCTAGAACGGTTTTTAATTAGATCTTGACCAGTTGTTTTATCTGCTTTGCATGATTTCCTGAGAAGTTCCCTAGGCCTGACGCTTTCCTTAATTGATTACAAACACCGTTTTAGTTATTTCTGCATTGTCTTTTAAATACTCATTTACTGCTTAGCTGAGTTTGAAACAAAACGGTCTATTGTGAAGCATGCGAGTCTTTGTGGATTTGACCCCTATGTACTACCGTGATCTCATAATTTGAGAGAGTAGCTCTAAGGAATAATTTTGGCACATCAAATTTTGGCGCCGTTTCCGGGGACTCTTTTGAGTTTCCAATAGACTTAAGTGTAAAATTTAGTCTAAGTTTTTATTTCTGTTGCCTCAGTTTGTTGTTTTCTTTTAGATTTGGAACTTGCTGAACCTTTAATTATGTTATGCTTGGTGTTTTTAACTTGTGTTCCAGTGATTCAACAGCGGACATTCGGAGTTGTCAATTTTGGAACATATAAGTCTGATCACGATGCATGTGTCGATCGACACCAACCACTGGTAACGCTCGACACCAAGACCCACCAAACGGATAAGTGTTTATTTTCTCTGGATTCGATTCAGTTCCACTTCTTTTACTTTCTCTTTACCAATCTCTGGTTTGGCACCACTGGGGACACTGTTGTTGAAGTCTGGGGGAGGTAGTTACTAACATTATCTTTTGTTTTCTTAAGAGTCAGTCGAGTCTGATTTATCGAGTTTAAACCTAGTCCACGAAACTATGATTTTTAGAAGAAACCACCACATTTGCAGGAATTTAAGTGACCATTTGATTCGAGCTTGATTGGTATCTGAGACTAATGGAAAAACCAAAGGGTTTAATAGTGGACTTGAGACGCCCGTATTTCCAACAGAAATCCACTCCCACCCTAGCCAATTTCTGTCAGTTCTTTTTATCTCATAGATGTGACATGTGTTATGGGGATTAGGTCATTGTTCGTACCAGACAAGAGAACCTCTGTAAAACATCATAGTGGTACTCCTCTCCCTTATTCCAGATAAAAGCAGAAAAGATGAGATGATTCTCTCTTGAGTAAAAGGGTAGGAAAATTTCCAATGACCCCATTATTTTACTTGAGATTGAGATGATCACGCAAAGGTGGAAGTGAGGGGTAGGAAAATTTCTCATGACCCCATTATTCACTACACCTTTGAGTTTAAAAACAAAAGAAAAGAAAAGAAAGTAGAAAAAGAAGAAAAAGAGATAATAAGAAAAGAATAAGTCTGGGGAGAGAAAGAGTACCAAAAGCTATATGGTTGTCTATTCCGTGGTATTGTACGGGAAAGAGTCTAGAGGGTCCTTGGCATCAAGATCAGAGATTAGACCCTGTGATGAAGGAACTGTGGACTATGCTGCGAAATTTTGGGTTGAATCGGGAAAGCTAAGAATGTCTACAGTGAAGTACATGGTGGTCTAGATCCTTTCAGGTAAGAATTTCTAGTGGATTACTAAGGTGAATGTGAGTGTGGTTCTCTTATGACGAAATGAGTTTCTGTGTTTTCAAACTTCTTTCTCTAGTTTTGTTTTGCTTGAGGGCAAGCAAAACCTAAGTCTGAGGGAGTTGATATATCATGGTTTTTACCTATTTTCAACCATGATATAAGTCTTATTTTCAAAAAATTTTGGCATATCTAGAGTCTTTTTGAGTCTTTTGCAGGATTAGGTACGTTTTGGGCTTCCGTGCGATTTTTGGTGCGATTTTGGAGTAAACCCAGAGAAACAAATTAGAAAAGCAGTCATGGTGCTAGTGTCGATCGACACCATTTTTTACGAGTTTTGCACGAATTGCAGATTTACCCCATAAGTTTTCCAGATTTACAATTAAGTCCAAATCGTATTTTTATACTATTTATAGGATTTTAAGGTCATTGTTTAGACATAAGTTTTATTCTATCTTGGATTTTGCTAAGAGTTTGAGGGAGACTAGAGCTTGGGGCTGTTCTTGCTACTTGTACTCTTGAACCCCTGTTTCTATTCCTTTCTTTGATTTTATATGATATCTATTTCAGCTATGTCTTTTGTTCTAATTGATATGTCTGAGTAGATCACTTGTTAGGTCTAGGGATTCTCATTAGGGATTTCATGAACTATTAGATCTAATGACTGGTTAAGATTCATACTTGTTAGTTCTACATCTAGGATTGTACTTAATGCTTATTCTGGACTGATCACATAGAACTATGATGTTAGGTTGTTAAATTGACACGACAGTGTAATTGGAGATCCGAACGAATCCTAGTGAGCAAGTTAGATAATTGCAACGACAGTTGGATTAGATAATTTGTGAACATGTCGAACCTGCACTTAAGGCTTGTTTAGACTTTAGGATTCGCAACGACAGTTGGTTTCTTAGGTTTAATTCATAGATAGTTTTCGCAACGATAGTTGGTTAGCTATACATTAGTTATTTGAGTTCTAGAACGGTTTTTAATTAGATCTGGACCAATTGTTTTATCTGCTTTGCATGATTTCCTGAGAAGTTCCCTAGGCCTGACGCTTTCCCTAATTGATTACAAATACCTTTTTCGTTATTTATGCATTGTCTTTTAAATACTCATTTACTGCTTAGCTGAGTTTAAAACGAAACAGTCTATTGTGAAGCCTGAGAGTCTTTGTGGATTCGACCACTAAGTACTACCGTGATCTCTTAATTTGAGAGAGTAGCTGATGTGGACATCAGAACCACTTCAATCCAGCAGCATGTCAAACCAACCACTACACACGCCAAACCGGTCCACACGGAGCATCATGGAGAACCCTTAGCGAAATGGAGTTCTGATCAAGCACCAGGCATTGGATTGATTTTCTATCAACTAATCATTCCTAAGAAGACTAATGATTCAGGAGGAATCATGAAACCTCGAGCCAAGCGACCTGAAGACGAAGCATGCCTACCCGGAGACGAGAAACGAAGTCAAGAATGTACCAGAAGACAAACCACTCGAGCACAGGAGTTCTGCTTGAATATTCACTTTGAAACCACCTATTTTTAAGAGAATGATTGAGCAAAAACTCAACTTGGTCGATCATATTTGGAGTTAGCACACAAACACCTCACCGGAGCCGTCACCAAGCCAAGGAAGCTGCTACTAGAAGAATCCACTAATGCGTTTTGCCTCCGAGTCATTATTCACCAGGAAATCATCCAAGATAAGATTTTTAGCCAAATGAAAGCATGCCCCAACCGAGCTAAGTTAGAAAATGTCCGAGAATCCTTACTCGGAGACAAGAATCCAAGGGAAAAATTGACCTCTGAGAAATCTACTTGAGCAACTGTTCTGGGATTTGAATTTCATCAGGAAATCATCTATTTTAAGATGATTTATCAAGTTAAATCAGCCATGGTCCTAGTTGGTTAAAGAGCTAACCAAGGAGAATCAAAACTGGGTGTAAATAAGGAAAGTCTTGCATCCAACTTACCATCAGCTGAAGCCACGAATTGGAGACCTTCTGATATGACCCCAGATCCATCGGTCATGGATATGGAGCCGGTGAGGGTGATAGAGATGGAAGAAGGCTCTAAGGAGTTGCTCAACCCGGATTCTCCTCAAGAGATGGAACAACGAAGTGGGAAAAGTCACAAATCAGGGAGTTGCTCGACCTGAGATGATAACAAGATGGAATAAAGGTGGAATGAATGGCAACACGAAGGCTATGGAAGAGCCAACAATACAGACACCGTCGGATGTCCGAGCCCGGCTCAAGGATTATCCGGCGGGTTTGTATGCAAGAGCTACGACTCTAGGAAATGGAAAGAGAGAATTATCAGTTTTATTTCAAGGTTGGCTAACCTGATTACAATAGAGTCCATGCCTTGATATAGGCAGAAATGAGAAGGAAGGAAGCCCTAAACACATGGGCAATGACTAGGCGTTACATTGCCTGTTTTACAAGCTAAGTAAAATAAAAGGAAGGAAAAAGAAAAGAAGGCTGTACTTTTAGGGAATGCCTTCTTGGGAAAGGATCTTGACTTCCTTACTTCTTAGCCTGCCTTGGAGTTTTTCCAAGCTAAAGAAACAATTGGGGGCAAAGTGAAGATGCAATAGAGCTTGCTGCCTCATTAAAACCCCTTCGGTAAACCCATTGGGACAAACCCAAAGTGGGAAAAAGAGTACAACTCCTTCTAATGACTTGGTGGTGCCTTCACAATAGGATGGTGGTGAAGACACACGTACCTAGCTTCCCAAAGCATGGTTAAGAACCTGTGTATTGGATCACAACATTATGATTAGGCCTTGATGATCTTGGAAGCTCCCGATACCATCCGTAGTGCCGCGTGTCTTTGCTCCTTGGGTGTCCATTCGGTGCTTGTCCTTGGTGGTTGAGGTCTTGAAGTCTTGCTTCCTTAATACTTCCTGGTGCTTCCTAGTGCTTCTGGAGGTGGTTTTGGTGCTGAGAACCTAGGCCCCTATCCACGGATGGAATCCATCGAAAGATCCGGAGGCTTGGGGGCGTACTGCGGTATGGACCCGGTACATGGGGTCGCGTCATTCCCTCCCTCTTCTAGAAGTTTTGACCTCAAAACTGGCTCAGTACCTGGATCAAAAGGAAACGAATAATCAGTACCAAGGATGAGACAAACATTTAATTTACCAGGATCAAAAGGAAAGAGAAGAGCCTTAAGCCAAAAAGCGAGCATTTCCCCGGGTGGGCCAATATGATGCGCCTTTGGCCCTAGGCGGATGGACGGACGTGAGGCCCTTGCTGATACATCCATTCAGTGTATAGCCTTCATGATAATGAGACCCGTCGGCGATAAGTAGTGCCTCCGTCGGTTGGTTGGTGAGCTTGTGTTGGTACGGCCGATTGTCGGCATAATGAGGCCTCGTGTACCAACTCTCGAATCAGCTTGATCTTGGCATGATTTTCCTTGATCAAACACTCCCTTATAATAACTTTTCCAGTGAAACTCAGGGATGGAGTACAGGGGACACAACAATTTCAAGCCGGCTAGCTTTTCCCCTCGCGGGTTACCTCCGAGTAGCTTAGCTTGGCCATCTCCGAGGTAAACTCGGTTTCTGTGCATTATTCTGTGACCCAGGTCACCACAATACTCATATTCTGAGTGAATATCAAAGCTTGCATCCATTGCCTCAGCCACTTTGTCAATGGAATGCTCCCATGGTTCGGTACACGTCCCGGGTGGGGGGGGGGGGGGCGTGAACCAACTCGACATCTGAACTGTCTGCTGGAGTTTTGGCTCAAGCTTCCTCTCTGATGTAGTGGGTTTCCGAGTGAATACCCAAGCTTTCATCTATTGCTTCATCCATTTCATCAATGGGTTGCTCCCATGGCTTGGCACTCGTCCCGGGTGGGTGTGTGTGTACCAACTTGACATCGGAACAGGCCATTGGGGTTTTAGCTCGAGCTTCCTTACTACCATAGGGTATTTCCGAATGAATAACAGAGCTGGGACCTAGCGCACGTGTGGATTGCCTCGGTGCTTGTCTCCGGGGAGGTGAGCTTCGTCATCTGGTGTCTTAGCTCGGGGTCTTGTGATTCCTGATGAATCACAGAAAACCTTAGGACTTTATTTCTAGGAACCAGTTGGTCCTAGGCTCTGTTCGTGCTAAGTTTGCCCCCTTGGCACTAATTCTCCAATTGCCTCGATGCTTCGCCCGATGCTTGGCTTGGTGGGATCAAGGCCTGGTGCAATCATGCTGCCGGCATATCCTGAGAACTCAGGTTCCTCTGTGGGAGTTTCAATCTCAGCCCTTGGGCGCTGGTTAAGGCTTGGTTGTTGTACCGGCGGTGTTACAGGTAAGGATGGTTGGCGCCGTGAGCTCTTAATCTGGGCAAGCCTTTCACCTAGGTTCTGGCACTGGACCAGGATGGAGGCAAAGAGCTTCTTTAATGCCTGGTGACTTTTAGGCTGTCACCTTTATCCTCAGTGCTTCACTCCTTGAATTACCATAACGAGGAAACACGTCTTCACCGTCGGAGCCATCATCCATAGCTAACAATGGTCCATGGTGGCAGGTAGCTTCGGAGGTGGGAAGCAGAGAATGGATTGGTGGTTCAGGTTCAAGTGCCTCTGGGTCTGGATCGCTCCCATAGCCTGCTTCTTCTTCATACCATGAGCCTTCTTCGAAGATGTTGCCATCGTAGTCCATATCTTGGTGTTAGCCTATATCTTGATCCTTGGAAACCTTGGTCCCCGGTATGGAGTCCTTGTGACTTTGCACTATTGCCTCTGTTCCTCATCAATGCTCGGTAAAACTCGTCAAGGCTGATCGACAATCCTTGGCCCAAACTGGCACTCTCTCAACAATCGGAACAGAACTTAGCACGGACTGGTACTGGTTCGCGGTATTGGAACTGGTACCGGAGTCTCGGCACCGACAGGTGGGCGGTCGAGGAACTGGTTGAGAACTCAGCATAGTCAGGTATGTGGTCGATGAACTGGTCGAGGATCGTGCTACGTGAAGTGGTCGATGAAACTGGTCGCGGTATGATGAGGCGGTTGACGAAACTGATCGCGGCATGGGCAGAATTGGTACCTAAGTCAAACACAAACGAAGTTGTGAAAATTCAAAAGAGAAAATTCAAACTCCAAAGTAAAAACTGAGACGACCTGATGGTGAAGGAGCTTTTGAAGCTCTGATACCAGCTGATATGACCACAGATCCAGCGGTCGTGGATATGGAGCCGGTGAGGGTGATAGAGATGGAAGAAGGCTCCGAGGAGTTGCTCAAACCGGATTCTCCTCAAGAGATGGAACAACGAAGTGGGAAAAGTCACAAATCAGGGAGTTGCTCAACCTGAGATGATAACAAGATGGAATGAAGGTGGAATGAATGGAAACACGAAGGCTATGGAAGAGCCAACGATACGGCCACCGTCGGATGTCCGAACCCGGCTCAAGGATTATCCGGCGGGTTCGTTTGCAAGAGCTACGGCTCTAGGAAACGGAAAGAGAGAATTCTCAATTTTATTTCAAGGTTGGCAAACCTGATTACAATAGAGTCCATGCCTTTATATAGGCGAAAATGAGAAGGAAGGAAGCCCTAAACACGTGGGCAATGACTAGGCGTGACATGGCCTGTTTTACAAGCTAAGTAAAATAAAAGGAAGGAAAAAGAAAAGAAGGCTTTATTATTAGGGAATACATTCTTGGGATAGGATCTTCACTTCCTTGCTTCTTAGCCTGCCTTGGAGTGTTTCCAAGCTATAGAAACAATTGGGGGCGAATTGGAGATGCACTAGAGCTTGCTGCCTCATAAAACCCCTCCGGTAAACCCATTGGGACAAACCCGGAGTGGGAAAAAGAGTACAGCTCCTTCTAATGACTTAGTGGTGCCTTCACAATAGGATGGTGGTGAAAAAACACGTACCTAGCTTCCCAAAGCTTGGTTAAGCACCTGTGTATTGGATGACGGCATTCGGATTAGGCCTTTATGATCTTGGAAGCTCTCGGTACCATCCGTAGTGCCACGTGTCTTTTCTCCTTGGGTGTCCGTCCGGTGCTTGATACACAGAGTTTTAACCCAATAAAAGACTGCAAGTGCACAAACAATTGCAGTAATATAAATGGGATCGAATCCACAGAGACTAAGTGTCACACTACGAATTTGCAAGAATGAAACTAAGCTAAGACAGAAATATGATTGTAGAATGTGTTGTAAACAAAAACATCAAATTAAAACGATGTAAAGATCAATAAAAGAAAGCGCTAGGTCAAGGGTTGTTCTCGGGAATTTAGAGATCATGAACCAGACAACTAGTCAAGGAACTAATAAGCACCATCCTAGAACTCAAACATCAATGTATAACCAATCCACTCTCGTGGTGTTAATTACTTTATCTAGCAACCTAGGTATCTAAACTCTCGTTTGAACCTAAAATTCTAAACAAGCATTAACTAGCAGGTTTGATCAGCTCTCGTTGGCAAAGGACACACCGCTCATATATGTTCTTTCAGGCCTCTAACAAACACTTTTGATGCGTTAAACAACCTAAGATCTGAAACTAGGTAGCTAATCAAGTTCTAGCAGTAAGTTCAACAATAGATAAAGAATCCTAAGATAAATCCCTATCTATGGCCAGTTCAATGATTCATAAATACCCTTAAAACCCTAAACCTAACTAGGAGACTACTCAGACATGGAAACAGAGAAGCAACAAAGAGATGAAGAAGAACTCATAATCAATAGAATAAGAAATCCAAAAGGGTTCAAAAATCTTCTCAGAGATGTCAAAGAGGTCCAAAGATCTTCTCCCAAAAGCTCTCAATAGAAAATAAAGTGTAGTCTAAACAATGACTAAGAATAAGTATATATGGAAAAACACAAGTTAGGTCGAAACCTTTTAGGAAAAACTGAAATTTCCTTTTTCTGCGGTTTTGGCGGTTTAAGGCCAGATCGATCGTTCTAGTGGTGGGATGGCCGATCTGGTCAGGAACGATCGATCTGGCACCTCTGGTCAATCTGGAAAACTCTCAGCAATTCTGGATCGATTGATCTGGTCCCGGATCAAACGATCTGGTCCCGGATCAATCGATCTGGTCCCGGATCGATCGATCGATCTGGTCTTAACTCTGCATCTGCTTCATTTGCTCGCCAGATTGACATGTCTTCAGTAAAATAGGGATAACTCTTGAACCAGAAATGATAATGACATGGGACCAGTTCCAAATGAAAGTTAGCTCAAAGGGCTATCTGTGTCCAAATTCATCTCAATCTGATATCGGAAAAACCTGTAACGGATGTCAAACTTCTGAGACTTCTGCATGATTCTGCATCTCCAAATCCGTATTTTCTTCATTAAACACCAAATTTTCCTCCAAAGACACCTAATACCTGTAAAGACTCGATAGGAGACTAAAAGAATCTAAAACCAAAGAAAAGACTCCAGAAACTTTTGAAAACCTTAGTTAGAATACATAAAACCCGTAATATATCAACTCCCCCAGACTTAGTCTTTTGCTTGTCCTCAAGCAAATTACCTAGAACAGAGTCGAGGTTTGAAAACAGAAACTCATTTCGTCATAAGAGCACCACACTCAAATTCACATTAGTAATCCACTAGAAATTCTTACCGGGAAGGATCTAGACCACCATGTACTTCACCGTAGACGTTCATAGCTTCCCGATTAAACCCACAATCTCACAGCATAGTCCACATTACTGATAACTAGGTTTTTACCCTAAAGCTATCTATTGCCCAGTTGTAGTACAAAGGGCTATCGAATCCAATCGGGACTATTGTAGGCAATCAGGATGTAGCAAATCTATCTAATTCAAGCCAATTAAACTGGATAGAAGTAACAGGGTGAAACAACTAAAACAAGAACTAATAAACAGTAAAAGAAACTAGAGACAAAGATTCATAAAAGCAAAATAAAATAGAAACAGAAACAGAGCTAAGAACAGGAAAACAGAGTATCAAAAAGTAGAAAAACAATCAGGATGAGAAAAGGTCCTAAGGATGAGTTCTAGATCTGGTATTCTTCATGGTGGACTCTAGTGACTTCATAAACAACTTCATAGAAGGGATCTCCTAACTATGAGCATCAAAAGAGTAATAGATCCACTTCCCAGTTACATCTATCACCAGATTCTCTAAACTTCCTAATCTTGGAATCCACACCTATGCCCCATTGACTGTCACTAACACTCAGATAGGATTCCAATAAAACATGAAGAGAATAAGCATTAAGAACACAGCTCATAAATGTCAAACTACAACTTGCTTTCCTATGATCCTAGATCAATCATTGGAAAGAAGCTCCAGATCTCTGGTATTAGCAGATCTGGTGTTTCTCAAGTGATGTGCAAGGAAACACCAAGATCAGATTCCAAGTGGGTGTACAGGGAATCAGCATTAGAAATAGCTAACCCAGAAGAGATCTTAAGCTTTAGAACCCTAAATCTACTAGAACCACCATGAATCATAACCCAGATCTAACCCATCCTCAAGAACCCTAAATCACTACTCAGACATCATCATCAGAATCATAAACCCAGAAAATGAAATAGTTTCCATAATCATAATCTAGAGATTGAGATGAAGAAGGAATAGAAGAAATAAACTAAAAAGGATCAAAGGATCAGAAGTAATTGCAAATACAAAATCAGATAGATCTAGAGAGGTTTTTAGAGAACAAAGAGAATAAAAAAAACATATCTCCTCCGGCTGCTGACCTAATTAGAGTATAAATACTCTAGGTCAAAAAGCCCTAGTACAAAAAGACAAAATAAACTAAAGTCCTTAGGTCGGCTGCCTTGAGCTCGGGCTCCTCTGGTCGAGTGGTGTGGTCGAGTGGTGTGCTTCAGGCCTTGAATCCTCAGACTCGGTTGCATGAGCTCGGTTTGGTGGTCGAGTGGACGTGATCGAGTGCTCGTGGCCGAGTGGTAATTCTTCTTTTGCCTTCAGCTCGGTCAGATGACCGAGTGCATGTGATCGAGTGGTGTTGGTGGGTTGGTTTGCACTCGGTCTAACTCCAGGTCAAGTGGTCTTGGTCGAGTGCATGCTGGTCTTGGTCCTTAGCTCGGTCATGAGGTCGAGTCTTCACACCGAGCTTGTGTCTCCATGTTCCTTGATCTCCAGCAAACATCCAAAACACCTGAAAGATAGCTCCAATATGCAATATGTATGCAAAGCTAAAGCAAACCTATCTTGTAACCTATATGAATGAAATGGATAGATATGGAATGGAACTAGTGATGAAAATATGCTAAAATGGATGGAAATGCAAGTTTAGAAGTGGTAAAATGCAGAGACATCAACTCCCCCAAACTTAGTCTTTGCTTGCCCTCAAGCAAACGTATAAGATATAAGCTGGTGAAGTTGATGACATGCTGGGACTCAGAGCCGAAACATGCTGATAAAGGAAGTAGCATCAAGGTCCTAGTTAGTAGTTCTAGAATGTATTAACAAGTAAGCCCTACTTTTAAAACTTTAGCCATACCCTTCAGAACAAACCTGACACCAGCCTTAACCTACACATGCAATCAAATCAATCATTCCCTTTAACATTCATTCATTCTGTAACCATGGATCAAGCCAATGCAATTTCAATGAACTCATTTGGCTAAGGGAAAGGTTAAGAGGCAAAGATGGCCTCTTTTTGTAACAGGTTTGAACAATAGATATCATGGGACTCTCAAGAATAGACTGAGCTTTAGGAGAAGGCTAAAGGTAAGATAGCCAACCGATGCATACAAGAACAATTTCTCATCTACCCATCCCATATACAAAGATTCTGCCACCACCTAATCCTAAACCCAGAAGATGATCCTAAATCTACCCTTAGGCACTTTTCTGCCATGAATCCTTTTTGGATCAACTCATTCCTCTTTTTTCTATTTATTCATTCTAAGGAAAATGGTTCTTGTGCTTTCTTGCTTATGCTAGCGGATTGGGTTCCTTTAAAACTGAGGTTCTTCTATTATCCTTTTTCATTAAGACACTTCAGGCTTTTTGCCTTTCTTTCATTTTCTATCTTCCTGAGCCTACACATCTCTTTTCTTCTTTTTCAAATCCCAAATCCTTTACTAGAGCAGCTATCTTATTTTCAGCTTAAACCTTTTCCCAGAACTTCTTTTCTTCCCTTTCTCTTCTTTTCTTCCCCTTTGAATCCCAAAATAAAACTCAAGCTCGGTTTAGTTAACTCGAGGTGTGAACTCGGTCTCCTAACCGAGCTTATACAACCGAGCTCAATCCCCTATTCTAAATTCCAGTCTATCCTCCTAACCACAGTTCAGTTCCCCACCTAGTTCTATCTAGCCCAAAGGTTATGAACCAGAACTATATGTATGAGAAACCATTCTTGTCGGCACAGACCTAACACTTTCTACCAAGCTCAATCCTGAAATAGGCCTCACATTCACACATAGAGTATTGTTGGCTTGAAAGGAAGGTCAAGGTTAAAGGTAGGGGAAACTGTTCCAATGATGGGAATCAGCTATTTGGATTCACAAGGGTGGTGAAAAGAGTAAGAGAATCCAAATATGTATAAGGTATCCATGAGTTCAAATCAAAGGCATAGACATGATAATTGCAATTCAGTTTAAGGTTTTAATAGACAGGGGATGATATCAGATCAAGACATGCTTCAGCCAAAACTAAATGTCAAACAATGCAATCTAGGCATGGTGCGGTCTTATGCTTCAGACTTACATGAATGCATTAGACAACTATTAACTAGGGCATTGAGACTATTTCATAAACCAGCATGCTTACAAGGCTTTTATCATCCTAGTCCCCTATGCAGATGCATGATTCTATATGAAATGCATCTAGACTCAATCCTAAACATGAATGCAATCTACATGAACACTCTGTTTTTGTGGAATGCTTTTCTGAAATTTTTCAAATTTTTATGGTTTTTCTAATGCAAATAGATGAGATGCTATGCAGACTCAATGTGCAAAATTTGAAATAAGAAAACAGTAAACGATATCAAATGCATCTCAAACCCTCCCCCAAACTTGAATTACACAGTCCCTTGTGTAATAAAAGATTCAAAGGAAGGTATGAGAATGAAAAAGCAATAAGAAAAACTAAAGATGAATGGTATAAACAATGGTAAAGAGTGGAGTTGTACCTCAGTGTTGGGTGTTCTAACTCGGTCATAAGGTCGAGTTTGATGGCCGAGTGGTTTGGTATGAAGATCTAACTCGGCCAAGCTGATCGAGTTAGACTGTCCGAGCTTGATTGATGACCTCTAGAGGGGTAGCTCGGTTTGCCAAACCGAGCTTGATGGCCGAGCTTGATTTGTTGAGATTTTGACTCGGCCTGGTTGATCGAGCTAATTGGTCGAGTCTGATTTTTTTGGGCTTCTCTGCCTTTCTTTGCATAATCCTGAAATCTCAAACCTGACCAACAAAACTACTAGAAAACATATTAAAAGAAACAAGAAACCTTAAAGCAAAATATTTACAAAGATAGTCATGGGACTTCCTCCCAAGTGAGCTTGTTTAAAGTCACTAAGCTTGACTTCCTTACTGGAATCATGGAGGCTGTAAGAGGGGAACTGAGGTCCTCTTTTCCTTGGTGGGTAGATCAGCAAACTCATCGTGCTTCCTTGACCAATGAGCAAACTGACTCTCAATAGCTTCCTCCTCTAGGTAAGCTTCCTCTTGATAAGGTGGGTAGTCTATTTTTCTAGACCATTCTGATGTGAGTTCACTTCCCTTCCTGCTAACTAGAGTTATAGCTATATCAGGTGGGATACCCTTGATGTTTTCTAATCCTTGATTGGCCTTCCCTTGGAGCGACTTGATTTGATCTTTCAGCTCTTTCACAGTGTCTTTTAGCTCCACTATAGCCTTGTCCTGCCAATTAGACCTTTCTTTGAGTGCAATCCACTCATCTAGCCCACAAATGTCAGGCTCGGTTTGCCAACCGAGTTTGCCCATCGAGTTAGAAACATCCGGACATGTGAGAGCTTGACTCTGTTTGTAGACCGAGTTAACTGGTCGAGCTTGATTCAAACTTGTCTTTTCTGCAGCCTTAAACTCTGTTTCAGATCCAGCTATGCCCTGACAGACTCCTGATCCAGCTTTACTATCCATTACCAATGCTGGCTTCAGTGGATCATCTTCATAAGGCTTTCTCAACAACTCATCAGTGCTATCATTCAATTCCTTAATGGAGAAGATCTGTCCCTCTATTGTGGGCTTCCTTATAGCATCATTGATATCAAACTCCATCCTCAGATTTTCAGCCAGGTTAAGAGCAATCCTTCCTCCCTTCACATCAATTACAGTCCCAGCAGTTGCCAAGAATGGCCTTCCAAGAATCAGTGGATCTGCTGGTTCTTCATCCATTTTCAAAACCACAAAGTCGGCAAGAACTGTTACCTCACCTATCTTCACAGGAAGATCCTTCAGCATTCCCTGTGGGGATCTTGTTGAACCATCAGCTAGCACTAGGGTGATATTACAGGGTCTGAAGTCCTCTACTTTTAGCTTCTGAGCTATAGACAGAGGCATAAGGCTGACAGCAGCTCCAAGGTCACAGAGACTACTTTTGAAGTTCAGAGTCCCTATTGAGCATGGAAGAGTGAATGAACCTGGGTCTTCAAGCTTATCCTTGATCACCCTCTCTCCTATGACTGTCTGGCAATCATATTTCACTTCTTTCATAGCCTCAGCTTTCATCATCCTTCTCAAGAGTTCTTCCTGAAGGGTTTTTCCTTGGTTGGGGATGGTTGCAAAGATAGTTTCCAAAGGCATTATCTCCTCAAGCTTGTCCACTGCACTAATTAAGTCAGCTCTAGCCTTTTCCAAGAGTTCTTGCTTGAATCTCCCAGGGAAAGGAATCTTGGGAACATAAGGAGGGGGAATGTAAGGTACCCTTTTCTCTTCTTGAACAATTTGAGGCTTGAGCTCGGTTGCATCAACTCGGTTTGGTGACCGAGTTTGATCACCTTTGGTCTCTCCTTGAACTCGGGCCTCTGATCGAGTGCATTGACCGAGTGCAGGCTTTGGAGTTTCAGATTTGGCTACTTTTTGATAGAAAGCCTCCCCTTCTTGAACCTCACTGTCCTCAGTGACTGGTATAGTCGCTTTTCTGGTAGGTTGCTTGCCTTCACTCAGCAATGTGATAGCATGGGCAGTGGCAAACTCCTTGGGGTTTTGGATAGTAGTCCATGGGAGGTGGTCTGTAGGCTGAGCAGAGGAAGATGTGATCTTGTTCACTATATTCTCCATTTTGGAGGTAATTTCTGCAATTTGAGAGTTGAGATTGTTGGCATTGCACTCCAGCATGTTTTGCATTTCTGACAACTGTGTGGTGAATCTTGTTGCAGTAGTAGCTTGTCCTTGTAACAGTTGATGCATCATTTGTTCTATAGTACTAGATGGTGCAGTAGATGCCTGGGCTTGCAGAGGTACAAAACATGGTATTGTGTTCATGACAGACTGCTGTTGATAGCTTCCATGATATTGCTGCTGAAATGGATTCTGATTGTGAGGAGCGAAATGGTTGTTCTGGAATTGTTGCTGCGGTGGGTAGGTATGATAGTTGTTGGAACCCCTAGAAACAAATTGAACCTGCCTCTGCTGCGCTTGTAGGAGCTTATCCAGCTTATTATTCAGATCTTCAAACATCTTGAAGGAGACGACTAACTCGGGATGCAGAACTCGGTTTGGAACCGAGTGAGCTTCAATTGAGGTGACTGAGCTCGGGGTGCATGAGCTCGGTTTGGGAGACCGAGCTAGGGTGATAGAGCTTAGAGAGTGCTTAACTCGAGGTGGTAAACCGAGTTAGAGTGACCGAGTGGTACCTGAAACAGATTGAAACCAACAAGTGAGTAACAAAGTAAAAAGAAAAGAACTTGATCTCAGAAGTTTTGCAATCCTAAATGAAACAATTAGATCCCAACTGGCAACGGCGCCAAATTGATAACTAGGTTTTTACCCTAAAGCTATCTATTGCCCAGTTGTAGTACAAAGGGCTATCGAATCCAATCGGGACTATTGTAGGCAATCAGGATGTAGCAAATCTATCTAATTCAAGCCAATTAAACTGGATAGAAGTAACAGGGTGAAACAACTAAAACAAGAACTAATAAACAGTAAAAGAAACTAGAGACAAAGATTCATAAAAGCAAAATAAAATAGAAACAGAAACAGAGCTAAGAACAGGAAAACAGAGTATCAAAAAGTAGAAAAACAATCAGGATGAGAAAAGGTCCTAAGGATGAGTTCTAGATCTGGTATTCTTCATGGTGGACTCTAGTGACTTCATAAACAACTTCATAGAAGGGATCTCCTAACTATGAGCATCAAAAGAGTAATAGATCCACTTCCCAGTTACATCTATCACCAGATTCTCTAAACTTCCTAATCTTGGAATCCACACCTATGCCCCATTGACTGTCACTAACACTCAGATAGGATTCCAATGAAACATGAAGAGAATAAGCATTAAGAACACAGCTCATAAATGTCAAACTACAACTTGCTTTCCTATGATCCTAGATCAATCATTGGAAAGAAGCTCCAGATCTCTGGTATTAGCAGATCTGGTGTTTCTCAAGTGATGTGCAAGGAAACACCAAGATCAGATTCCAAGTGGGTGTACAGGGAATCAACATTAGAAATAGCTAACCCAGAAGAGATCTTAAGCTTTAGAACCCTAAATCTACTAGAACCACCATGAATCATAACCCAGATCTAACCCATCCTCAAGAACCCTAAATCACTACTCAGACTTCATCATCAGAATCATAAACCCAGAAAATGAAATAGTTTCCATAATCATAATCTAGAGATTGAGATGAAGAAGGAATAGAAGAAATAAACTAAAAAGGATCAAAGGATCAGAAGTAATTGCAAATACAAAATCAGATAGATCTAGAGAGGTTTTTAGAGAACAAAGAGAATAAAAAAAACATATCTCCTCCGGCTGCTGACCTAATTAGAGTATAAATACTCTAGGTCAAAAAGCCCTAGTACAAAAAGACAAAATAAACTAAAGTCCTTAGGTCGGCTGCCTTGAGCTCGGGCTCCTCTGGTCGAGTGGTGTGGTCGAGTGGTGTGCTTCAGGCCTTGAATCCTCAGACTCGGTTGCATGAGCTCGGTTTGGTGGTCGAGTGGACGTGATCGAGTGCTCGTGGCCGAGTGGTAATTCTTCTTTTGCCTTCAGCTCGGTCAGATGACCGAGTGCATGTGATCGAGTGGTGTTGGTGGGTTGGTTTGCACTCGGTCTAACTCCAGGTCGAGTGGTCTTGGTCGAGTGCATGCTGGTCTTGGTCCTTAGCTCGGTCATGAGGTCGAGTCTTCACACCGAGCTTGTGTCTCCATGTTCCTTGATCTCCAGCAAACATCCAAAACACCTGAAAGATAGCTCCAATATGCAATATGTATGCAAAGCTAAAGCAAACCTATCATGTAACCTATATGAATGAAATGGATAGATATGGAGTGGAACTAGTGATGAAAATATGCTAAAATGGATGGAAATGCAAGTTTAGAAGTGGTAAAATGCAGAGACATCAATTACCTTCATCGCCGGGTCTCATCTCTGATCTCGATGCCCATGACCTTCTAGACTCTTTCACGTACAATACCAAAACAAAGACAACCATATAGCTATCGGTACTCTTTCTCTCCCGCAGACTTATTCTTTTCTTACTATCTTTTTACTTTCTTTTCTTTTTCTTTTCTTTTTCTTAGCTTTTAAATTCAAAGGTATAGTGAATAATGAGGTCACGAGAAATTTTTCTACCCCTCACTTCCACCTTTGCGTGATCATCTCAATCTCATGTAAATTAATGAGGTCACAGGAAATTTTCCTACCACTTTACTCAAGAGAGAATCATATCATCTTTTCTACTTTTATTATTCTTCTTTTTTTTTAGATAAGGGAGAGGAGTACTGCTTTTATTGGTTTACAGAAGTTGTCTTGTCCAGTATGAACGATGAGTCAAGCCCCAGAACACCTGTCACATTGATGAGGTAAAAAGAACCGACAGAAATTGGCTCAGGTGTTAGTGGGGTTCTGCTGGAAATATGGGCGTCTCAAGTCCACCATTAAGTCTTTGGTTTTTCCAATAGTCTCAGATGCCAAACAAGCTCGAATCAAATGGTCACTTAAGTTCCTGCAAATGTGGTGGTTTCCTCGAAAAATCATTGTCCCTTGAACTGGTTTTGACTCAATAAAACATACTAGACTGACTCAAGAAACACATCAAAATGACTCAAGAGAAACCAAAACAAAGAAAATAGCGTTAGTCCCAGCAAGTACCCTCCCCCAGACTTACTTCGCACAGTCTCGGTGTGGAAATAAATCTCAAGAAGGATACGACAAAACGCAACCAAAAATACAATAAAAAGAAAAACTTACCTGGACCTTAAATTAATCGATCTTATGCCCCTTTTTCGGTTTTTTTTTTTTTTTTTTTTGTGTTGAAAAACCTGAAACTAAAAATAAATGTTAGAAAAATAAAATAAAACGAAGTTATGTACACTTACCGGTGGGTTGCCTCCCACCAAGCACTTGTTTAAAGTCTTTAACTTGACTTGGATGCCGTCTAAGCTTTAGAAGAATCCATTGGAGGATTAGAGACTTCCTCATCCGGATTTGGGTGTGGTGGAGGTGGGTTGAGATGCGGTCTGCTTGATCTCTGATCACTTACATTCAATTTTAAATCCCTACTCAGCATACCATCCACAGCTGCTTGGCCTTTTTCCTTAAACTCTGGAGTGATGATAGCTTTGACTTTTGAGAAAGGTCTTGACGTGCCTTTACACTTCAGCTTGTACTCAATCGTGTCTCCAACACATCTCTGCGGTGTCAAGGTGATATGAGAACCAGTAATCACTCTCTCGCTCTTTGGTTTGTCTCTCTTATTGACCTTCTGGGGTTTCCACACATATGAAAGAGTGTCTCTAGCCAGAAGTCCATTAACCATAATCTTAATGTCAGGTGCCGCAGTTGACATAACATCCAGCTTCTTCTTCTCAATGGAAACATAGGAGCCATGCTGGTTGCCGTCATTCTCTGAGATTGCATCATAGAAGACCTTTTTGTCGATGTTAGATAAACAAACCCTCTTATTAGGTAAATCGACGACTGCGCTTGTTGTAGCGAGGAACGATCTTCCAAGGATCAAAGGCATATATGAATTGTGGCTAATCTCCACAACTTGAAAATCAGTAGGCATAAAGCAATTACCGATCTTTACATGAATGTCTTCAATGCATCCCTGCGGAGTTTTAATTGAAGTGTCTACAAACCTGATGGACATCTCAGAAGCCTGAATATTATCAATTCTCAAATACTCTGCAAGTTCTGTTGACATGAGGTTCACAGTAGATCCAGAATCACATATAGAGTCTTCGAAATCAACTCCAAAGATTGAGCATGGAACAACAAACTTCCCTGGATCCGCTAGCTTAGGCAATTGCCTCAATGGTGGAGTTTGAATACTACCTGAATCTACAGCTTTGTCCAGAACTTGAGAATTCAGAACCGGTACGGAGAGGATCGACCGATCTGGAGAAGGGATCAATCGATCTGGAGAAGTGATCGATCGATCTGGAGATGGGATCGATCGATCTTGCTCGTCTGTGGAAATCAATGCAATCTTGATATTTTGCTCAACCTTCTAGGACGCCTTAATCTCAGATGTAGAATCAAGAAAATCAACCCGACAAGTCAAACTCTAAAGTTTACAAGTGAGCTTATTATTCATGTTATCTAGCTTGTTATCAAGAGCGTTTATCTTCTCATTCACTTCTTGTGCGCTCTTTCTATGCCCATCTAAAATCTGCTGCATCATGATCTCAAGTCTATTATTTTCTTGGGGATGTGGTGCTTGATGTCCTCTACTCTGATTGGTTCCTTGGTTCCCAACATAGTTAACATTCGCACATGAGCCATTAGATGTATCTCCAGTCCTAGCATTATGCTCACCTTTCGTAGGAAGAACTCCCTGTTGTCTCTTTACCGCATCAGCCGTCTGAGCAACTTGAGTATCAAGCAGTTTCATATGAGTAGAGACAGCTTCATACTTACTGTTGAGATCATTGTACACATTGTCCACCTTTGCATTGATCTCGTTAGAAGACTTTTGTTGCTGGAGGAGGAGCTGCTGCATAAGAACATTGAGTTCACTTTGAGAATCATTTGCAGGAGCTTGGAATGCAAATGGATTGGTCCCTTTGAAGTTGTTGAATGGTTGTTTCAGTTGAAATCCGCTCTGAAATCTGTTCGGACCCTGAGCGATTTCCTGATGTGGATAAACTTGATCCTGCGGATTTTTGACGTTTGTGCTTCTATAAGACAGGTTGGGTGATTTCTGTAGTTCTGGTGAAATCCTCTATTTTGCACAAATCCCTGTCCATTCACATAATTCACTTCCTGTGACTTATCAATCTCCTCATCAGCAACTTCTTGACAGAAAACTGCTTTTGTCCCATCGTCACAAAGCTGAACTCCTCGCTGATTTGCTTTCAACAACATATTCCCTTTTGCACTCAATTCATCAATCTTCTGAGAATCCACATTGTTACCTTTCTTAGATCGATCATACTCAGGACAACGATTGTTGGAACTGGCAGCCAAGTTCTCCATCAGTTGATATGCTCCGTCTATGCTCTTAGTCATGAAATCTCCATTGCTCGCAGCATTGAGGGCATTCCTGAAATCCCATTCAACTCCATCGTAGAAGATGCTAAGAATCTTCTCATCTGAATATCCATTATGAGGGCACTCTCTGCGGTGTTCCTTTAATCTCTCCCAAGCTTCACAATAAGACTCGCGTAAATGCTGCGCAAAAGTGGCGATCTTGTTCCTCAGTGAAGTTGTTCTGGACTTGGTGTAAAAATGATACAAGAAGGCTGCTCTACATTGTTCCCAAGAGCTCAACTAACCAGGAGGTAGTGACTTAAGCCATCTCAGCGCCTTGTCTGCCAAAGCAAAATGGAAGAGTTTGCACTTGAGGTAATCAACAGGTACCCCATTCGACTTAGTGGTGCTGCAAATCTCTTCGTAATTCTCTATGTGATCCATTGGATTCTTAGCCGGTAATCCATGGAACACATGCCTCTCTACCAGTGCTATCATCTGAGGCTTGATCTCATAGTCCTGCCTCACAATTTCTGGTGGACAAATGACAGCCCTGTTTTGGTAGAAAGTGTGGGGCGTGTCTACATCCCCAATAGCACGTTGGTTCTGCTGCTCCTGCTGGTGTAGGATCTGCCGAAGCTGTTCTCGAAAGGTCTGGAGTTCCCCAGCTTGATTAGCTTGAGCGTCAGCAAGTGCTTGGTTGTCGATATTGTCACCCATGATGGCTTGCTTCGACTTCTTTTTTTTAGCTTTGTTGTTAGTACGTTTTGTGCTTGCCAATTCTTGATTAGTAAGCTGGAGGAGGTTGCTAGAGCCTTCGCTTCTTGTTTGCATACACCTGAAACACACAAGCAAGCCAAAACAGAACTTAATTAGTAAATCTTAGACTAAACTTCAATCTTAGATTTGAAGGTAACGCAAATGGTCCCCGGCAACGGCGCCAAAAACTTGATACACAGAGTTTTAACCCAATAAAACACTGCAGTGCACAGACAATCGTAGTAATATAAATGGGATCGAATCCATAGAGACCAAGTGTCACACTACAAATTTGCAAGAATGAAACTAATCTAAGACAGAAATATGATTGTAGAATGTGTTGTAAACGCAAACAGCAAATTAAAACGATGTAAAGATCAATAAAAGAAAGCGCTAGTTCAAGGGTTGTTCTCGGGAATTTAGAGATCATGAACCAGACAACTAGTCAAGGAACTATTAAGCACCATCCTAGAACTTAAACATCAATGTATAACTAATCCACTCTCGTGGTGTTAATTACTTTATCTAGCAACCTAGGTATCTAAACTCTCGTTTGAACCTAAAATTCTAAACAAGCATTAACTAGCAGGTTTGATCTGTTCACGGGGTGCCTTAACATCAGCTCTCGTTGGCTAAGGACACACCGCTCATAAATGTTTTTCCAGGCCTCTAACAAACACTTTTGATGCGTTAAACAACCTAAGATCTGAAACTAGGTAGCTAATCAAGTTCCAGCAGTAAGTTCAACAATAGATGAAGAATCCTAAGATAAATCCCTATCTATGTCAAGTTCAGTGATTCATAAATCCCCTTGAAACCCTAAACCTAACTAGGAGACTACTCAGACATGGAAACAGAGAAGCAACAAAGAGATGAAGAAGAACTCATAATCAATAGAATAAGAAATCCAAAAGGGTTCAAAAATCTTCTCAGAGATGTCAAAGAGGTCCAAAGATCTTCTCCCAAAAGCTCTCAATAGAAAATAAAGCGTAGTCTAAACAATGACTAAGAATAAGTATATATGGGAGAAACACAAGTTAGGTCGAAACCTTTTAGGAAAAACTGAAATTTCCTTTTTCTGCGGTTTTGGCGGTTTAAGGCCAGATCGATCGTTCTAGGCGTGGGATGGTCAATCTGGTCAGGAACGATCGATCTGGCACCTCTGGTCGGTCTGGAAAAATCTTGGCAATTCTGGATCGATCGATCTGGTCCCGGATCAATCGATCTGGTCTTAACTCTGCATCTGTTTCATTTGCTCGCCAGATTGACATGTCTTCAGCGAAACGGGGATAACTCTTGAACCAGAAATGATAATGACATGGGACCAGGTCCAAATGAAATCTAACTCAAAGGGCTATCTTTTGTCCAAATTCATCTCAATCGGATATCGGAAAAACCTCTAACGGATGTCAAACTTCTGAGGCTTCTGCCTGATTCTGCATCTCCAAATCCGTATTTTCTTCATTAAACACCAAAGTTTACTCCAAAGAACACCTAATACCTATAAAGACTCGATAGGAGACTAAAAGTATCTAAAACCAAAGAAAGACTCCAAAACATATTGAAAACCTTGGTTAGAATACATAAAAATCGTAATATATCAGTGCTCGTCCTTGGAGCTTGAGGTGTTGAAGTCTTGCTTCCTTAATACTTCCTACTGCTTCCTAGTGATTCTGGAGGTGGTTTTGGTGCTGAGAACCTCGGCCCCTATCCACGGATGGAATCCATCGAAGGATCCGGAGGCTTGGGACGTACCGCGGTATGGACATGTACATGGGGTCGCGTCACCTTATATGAGCGTCAGAGGGTTCCCTTTTAACCCAGGAGATACTCTAGACCACGAAGAAGCTTTACCACCAGAGGCTTTACCATACAAGAATATGCGGACTCATCACTTACCATATTCGGATCCAAGCACGTTAAAACTCCAATGGCCAAATCCTCAGCTCTTGCACATGTTAGAGACCCTCCACAACAATCAGAGACTTCCAAATACTTGCCCCTTCCTCCACAAGCTGTCCAGATACAAGCAAAGGCTCTACTTGCCTTATTTGGCCGATTTCATCATTAAGTCTTCAATGGCCATATTTCATTTAATTCTGCGATTTCTTTCTTGTTTTATTCTTTAGAACCGTTTTACTCTGAGCCTATAAAATCTCAGCTCATTCCTCATTGTAAAGCACCCTTGATCATTGAATTTAGTAAAGTATTTCGTTTTCTTTCAAAGATCGAGTTCTTGAGAGATTGTTCTTGTCTTTATATTTCTAAGTGTGTGATTCACTTTGAGTCTACAGAAACCCACGGTTTTAGGAGTGTTTGACTGATTCAATACTCTTAGTCGTGCCACTGATTGAGTGAGTCAATCGCCTACACCATCCATCTCTACCATCGTTTCCACCTTCCGCGAGAAAAGGCTTGGAATCTCTCAATCATCAAGTGATTATAAGACCGAGTGATTCCGATTCTATATTATCTGGTATCATAGCAACAAAAGCTCCTATCCCTCAGGTTGTATCTCTTCAACCTTTATCTTTTTTTTTTTCGATATTTTCTGTTTTGTTGTTTAATTTTTTTTCATAAAACTCAAAAATCAAATAAAAATTTATTTCTTGCTTTGTTCATGTTATTTGCTTCAGTATCTTTCATAAAAAAAAACAAAAATTTATTTGCTTCAGTTTGCTATTTGTTTTGAATTTATCGAAGAAAACACATAAAAATCGTTTTTGTTTGAATTAATTTTATTTATTTGTTTCTTTTGAATTTTATTTGGATTGAAATTATAAAAACAAAATAAAAAGTTAATTTTCTGCTTTCTGAATCAATATTTTCGCCCCTTAATTTTATTTTCAATAGAAAGGTTAAAAAAAAAATTAGAAAGTTTCCATACTTCTTTCCTTCTTTGATTTGTTTTGATTTGTCCGCTTCTTCTTCTTTTTGCGAGAGAAACCAACTGGGAGCACAACCATGGAGTATGAAGATGAAGAGGATGAGAGGAGTGAGTTTAACATCTCAGAAGTTGATTGGGGTGAAGAACAAGACCCCTCAAGGACTGAAGAAGTAGGATACGACCACAACTCGTGGAAAGGAGGTACTGATTCTGAATTCAGTACATGGGAAGGTTATGAGTGTAATGAAGAACGGTGGACTGATGAGATAGAGCCTGAGAGTGTGTTGGATGAAGGAGAGGACCCTGAAGAGGCTGGATCTTGAATCAGTCTTGAAGAAGAGGCTGATGCACTGGATGATGAAAATTCCGAATCGAGTTTTTGTGAAGGAATCGGTTGTCACAAAAGTTTAGAGGATCAACACGTCTATGAAGGGGAATCAAGTTCTGCTGAAGATGAATCAAGTTTTCATGAAGACAGTTTCCAAACCAATACTGAAGATGAGTCACAAACAAAAAGCGTGTTTGCTGTAGAAGCTGATTCAGAACGTGAAGAAGAGAGTAGACCGTGGTGTGAGATACCTTACTCAGATCATGAGGAATCACACCAAGAAGAGACTGACTCTCCATACTCTCAAGAAGAATTTGCTAAAGAGGGTGAAGTCAAAAGTGAGGTGGGAAGAGATGATGCTAGAGAAGACTACACCGAAGAGGATGACTGCCTAGTTGAGGAGCCACGGTACATCAATTTCTCTGGCCATAGCCAAGGACAAGACGCCTACACACAGTGGGAAAACAACATGGAAGCATGGTTTCCATCAAACAACACTCTCGAAGAAGAAAGAACCCTCATTGCCGAAGAAACTCTCACCGAGGATGCATTTAGGCATTGGGATCAAGATGCCACCATCCGAATTGCTGCAAAGCGCCAGATGCCACCTGGGAAGAAATGAAGGATATTATGCGTGATGAGTTTGTGAGAGACGTTTACAACATGCGCCAGCACTATGTAAAAACTTATAGCATTCCCACGCCAAGGAGATGGATTTTAGCAACAAGGCCGAGTCTAAAGGAAACACCCTAGGAATTTTACAGTCCCAAGCAAAGAAAAACGTCCCCACCTGCTCTAAAGAAGAAGACTGAGTCCAATCCGACAAGTCAAACAAAGGACGAGAAGCCGAAATTAACTCCACAAGCTGTAGCTCACAAGAAAATTCCGAGTTCAAGGCTTGAACCAGACATCGAGCTAAGGCACTGTAAGTATTCTTAAATTTTAAAATCCAAAGAAGTGATTTGTTATAGAAGTCATAAGATTGGACATTTTGCTGTGACTTGTCCTGAGAAAATTTGATAAACAATGCATCTATTAAACAAACACTACGTTCACCCGAAACAAGTAATGACATGAATGAGCTATGTTTTGAAATTTCCAGTTATAGTATAATGCTCTTGTCTATGCCAAAGGTTGATATTACAGGTCTGAAGGTGGAGCATGAAGCTAGACGAGTTGTAACATGTTTAGAACTTGAGAATCATCCGGATACAACATCCATAGTTCAAGTAAGTAAGACTTATGAGTTTATCAACTATTGGAAAACTCTTATGCTCACTAATAGCCTAAAGTATACAGTTTTGAGTACATATATCACATATATAATGCACTTGATTTTTCCTTTAAGTTTCAACAAAAGGACAGGTGCCCTAAACGTATGCAAAAGCCGAAGAGAAACCACATCCAATTGGAGTTTAACTTCGAATCAAGTGGAGGAACCAGCAACGTATAATCACATGCCTCCAGAGCTCATGATGTGTTTTCCAGGCCTTAACAAGAGAAAAGAAGTCTTCAACATAATGTTGATCAAAGAAGAGCCACCAGATGTACCATGCACCAACCAACCATCAACAAGCCAAGGTAAGACTCTAGACTCCCAAAGAAGGATGAAAGCTAACTTGCTTTCTCTTGGTGCAGATTGTACAGTTTCGAGGTTAAAACTTTTTCAAGGGGGAGGGTATGCAGTGGACATTAGAACCAGATCAATCCAGCAGCATGTCAAACCAACCACTACACACGCCAAACCGGTCCACACTGAGCATCATGGAGAACCCTTAGCCGAATGGAGTTCTGATCAAGCACCAGGCCTAGGATTGATTTTCTATCAACTAATCAGTCCTAAGAAGACTAATGATTTAGGAGGAATCATGAAACCTCGAGCCAAGCCACCTGAAGATGAAGCATGCCTACCCGGAGACGAGAAACGAAGTCAAGCATGTACTAGAAGACAAACCACTAGAGCACAAGAGTTCTGCTTGAATATTTGATGCGTGTGTTATTTCGCTTCAGTCTATTACCTCAAAGACCACACGACTACTGGAAGTGCACAGCAAACGTATGTAGTACTTAAGGATCGAATCCCACAGAGAGAGAAGTTGTATTGCAAACCTTATAGACCAAAGTATAGCTAGAACTCATATTAAGGTTTTGTTGGTTGTAAGTCACGGTAACAGGTTACGAAAGAAAGTAAATAAACGGATGTAAAACAATAAAGAGAATGCGTTGGGCGTTCAAGGGATCACAAGGGGGTTCAAGAATCTATCTATCTAAGTGAAACCTAAGAGTTGTAACGTGTTTAGAACTTCAGAATCATCCAGATACAACATCCATAGTTCAAGTAAGTAAGAGTTACGAGTTTATCAACTATTGGAAAACTCTTATGCTCACTAATAGCCTAAAGCATACAGATTTAAGTACATATATCACATATATAATGCACGTGATTTTTCCTTTAAGTGTCAACAAAAGGACAGGTACCCTAATAGTATGCAAAAGCCGAAGAGAAACCACATCCAATTGGAGTTTAACTTCGAATCAAGTGGAGGAACCAGCAACGTATAATCACATGCCTCCAGAGCTCATGATGAATCAAGTGGAGGAACCAGCAACGTATAATCACATGCCTCCAGAGCTCATGATGTGTTTTCCATGCCTTAAAAAAAAGAGAAGAAGTCTTCAACAAAATTTTGATCAAAGAAGAGCCACCAGATGTACCATGCACCAATCAACCATCAACAAGCCAAGGTAAGACTCTAGACTCCCAAAGAAGGATGAAAGCTAACTTGGTTTCTCTTGGTGCAGATTGTACAGTTTCGAGGTCAAAACTTTTTCAAGGGGGAGGGTATGATGTGGACATCAGAACCAGATCAATCCAGCAACATGTCAAACCAACCACTACACACGCCAAACCGGTCCACACGGAGCATCATGGAGAACCCTTAGCCGAATGGAGTTCTGATCAAGCACCAGGCCTAGGATTGATTTTCTATCAACTAATCAGTCCTAAGAAGACTAATGATTTAGGAGGAATCATGAAACCTCGAGCCAAGCAACCTGAAGACAAAGCATGCCTACCCGGAGACGAGAAACAAAGTCAAGCATGTACTAGAAGACAAACCACTCGAGCACAAGAGTTCTGCTTGAATATTTGATGCGTGTGTTATTTCACTTCAGTCTATTACCTCAAAGACCACACGACTACTGCAAGTGCACAGCAAACGTATGTAGTACTTAAGGATCGAATCCCACAGAGAGAGAAGTTGTATTGCAAACCTTATAGACCAAAGTATAGCTAGAACTCAGATTAAGGTTTTGTTAGTTGTAAATCATGGTAACAGGTTACGAAAGCAAGTAAATAAATGGATGTAAAATAATAAAAAGAAAGCGTTGGGCATTCAAGGGAGCACAAGGGGGTTCAAGAATCTATCTATCTAAGTGAAACCTAAGACGATGTGCGTTTACTTCCAAGTCTCGGACATACGAAACACTAATGAACGATTAACCTAATATCTTAGAGATAATCATCTAAAATTCCTATACTCCGTTACTCAACTCACGCAGGAAACGACGCATTGAACAAAGCATTAATAACGAGCTCGATTCTAGTCCATGAAGCCCTATAGGTATGTGGTATGTGCTTCCTATAACACAACATTCATCCCAGCTAGGTTCTAACACTTAGGCAAGCGATTAGCAAAACCTAATTACCTATGATCAGAGCTAGTTCATGACACTGATAACATGCATTATAATCAACCTAAGATAGAAATATCAGTATAAACGATCACACAAAGCTCAGACCTCGCCACCTAAACATAAAGATCCATCGCCCCCTTTGATGTCCCCTTTAAACCCAACAAGTAAACTACTGAAGCATACTTAAGAGAATCATCAAAGCAAGGTTTAGACAGTTCATGAGCATAAACTGAATAGATAAAAGACTAAGGTTCAGAGATTTCTTCTGTAAAAGTGTTTACAAGATGCAAAGACCTATCATTAAAATAAAGAATGAACGAGAGAAATAGATGATGAACTTCAAGAGCTTTGCAAGAGGTTCGGCGACTGGAGGCTCTCCGAGATTCTCTTGCAGCTCCTAGGGGTTCTCTGAAGTTGTCTTGAAGTTCACACCTTCTAGGTTAGGTTAAGAGTGTATTTATAGGCTTTGAAGTTGGTCTAGGGTTTCATTGGGCCGAGGAATACTTTTAAGGAAATTTAAGTCAGCTATCTTTGGACAGATCACGGCTCTTGTGACCGGTGGTTTCAAGAAGGGAGGCACCGGTCACGACCCCTCGTGACCGGTTTTGACAGGGCTTCACTCCTTTGATGATATCTCCCAAATGGCTGAAGATAATGTGCTGATTCTTTCTCGAGGTGAAACTTGACACTTCTGGCTTTCCATAGACACCAAGAACTCCAAAATTTAGTATTGGGAATTCCCTCAAAATTTTCCATACATTTGGTGATCTGAAACTGTCTAGAAACGGGGTTTCCTCTTCCTTTGGCCCATTTTCCTTTGAAGCCTCTAAAACCTTCTTAAACCTGAAAAGGATGATAAATGGTTCTTTTGCCCAAGCATAACACCAATCTCTTCTCAAAACCATAGGAAAAAAATAGCTATAATAGGTAAAAATACAATGTTATCAACTCACCTAGACTTAGACTTTGCTTGTCCTCAAGCAAAAAAGAAAGTAAAGTCATGGAAAACAGGTTTTGAAAATCACGGAAACTCACTTATCTGTAGGAATCTCGTCTTCACACTCCTCGTCGCCTTGACCTTAGAACCTACTTTACGTACTCGTCCCGTGAGAAGCTTCAACATCCTTTACTCTTAGTTCACGGTCCAAAGGACTTTTCTAAATCACCATTGTCACCTCTTTACATAGATTAAGTAGATAGTAAAGGTGGTCTTCCTAGGGGATATCAGCCAAAGGACATGTTGATCCAATTCAAGCCAAGACATTCTTCGTATGATTCCATTCCTCTCCCTTTTCTCGCTTCCAAGAGATCAATTTTTCCCTACTTTCTAGGGTATCATTTTTTTATCGACCTCTTGCTCCTTTTCTTTTGACTTAGACTTCCGCAAGGTTCCAAAAGATGCATGGGTTTACGCACTCTATCCCTCGGTCACATCCGCCTTTGTCATTTTTATTTTCTCCTTTTTGTGTGGATCCAAGTCTCTGCGAGGTTCCGGAAGATGCACGGGTTTACGCACTCTATCCCTTGGTCACATTAATTTGTATCCGCTTCTCTTTCTTTTCTAGGTGTAGGCAAGCAATTTCACGCAAAGCAAGTAATAAACAAGCAAGAAAAATGGATATCATGTATGCCTAGAAAATGGATGAAATGCCACACAAAACCAACTCACAGTGCTATGGAGCGTGACCAAGACACAGATGATGATTTTGAGAATCGTTTGGCTAACTTGTCTTGTCCAGTTACTCCGAAGCTCCTATCTTTGCGTACGGTCGCTTGGATGGATTCTCGCCGGTTCTTGTCAACTCCTTGGCAACACCGTGATGAAAGGATGTAGGTTAACCTCTTAAATAGTTAGAGGGTACCTTAGGAGAATCTCGCTTGGACTTTTCTATGATCTTCTTCTCTTTAGACGATTTCTAGAGAGAATTCTTTTTGGTGGAACTTCTATCTTCTTTTAGGTGAGTTTTCGCGTTTTTGATGAATGAAGAGAATAGCTTGGTGGCTTCTCCTTTTATAGGCGAATGGGGTCACATCCTCCTCCTCCATTTGTCATTCGCATGGCCATGTGTCTAAACCCGGAATAGTGACTTTGCATGCAAGGTATATTAGTGTGAAACTTTGCATGCAAGTCACACCACACGGTCCGCTTGTCTCTTGCTCGACGTCAGGTTCATTGAATGGTGCGGTCAGCCGGTGATTAGAGACGAAAATATGGTCGCTTGGAAGGAAAGCTTCAATGGCGCGGACAGCAAGTCTCGATCACCACCTCGGTCAGGTTCGGTCATCGGCACGGTCAGGCGGCATTCGGTCGTCGTGATCGAGTTCGGTACTCGAGTTGTGTCGTTTGGTCGTTGGTCATTCTTTGCCGAGTGGTCGAGGAATTTCTCGATCACAGTTCGTCTGGTCAATCGTTTGTCAATGGCAGTCTGTTGATGTTTTCTCGAGGGTTGATCGCCTAATGGTCGAAGGTTCGGCAACCTCTCGATAACATTCTCTCGATGATAAGCCGTCAGTCCTTTGGTAGCAATGGTCGATGACTGATCGTTCAACAACATTTTCTCGGTAAGAATCTTTCGGCAGTTAGCTCTCGATAACTCGCCATCTGCCGATGGACATTCCTCGATGGTCGGTCGATAACTTCTCGATAGCCAGTTGATGCCTTTGCCTTTTTTTGATAACTTCTCGATGGTCGGTCGATAACTTTTCGATAGCCGGTCCTTGGTCTCGGGTGACTGCATTTTGGTCGTGGTTGTCGGTTTACGACCAACTTATGATTACTTCGAGCAATTAGAGATTTTCTTCGACAATTCTCCTTTTATTCCTTACCACGGAAGGTTTCTAACCTCGGCTTGATATGTTTGACTCATTTTGATGTTCGTCACTCCTTTTTCTTCCCTGGTTCTCGGTAGCTTGCTCTTGTAATCAATTCGTAATTCCTCCGTGCCTTGGGATCTTTCCTTCGGGCAATGGCTTCAAATACCACAGTTTTTAGTCTTTGCCTTTTTACTTTTCCCATTTCTTCTGTTTGGCTTATTGGTTGTTTTTTTTTTAAACTTGGCCGATGAACTAGGTCGCGACTCCTAGTCAAGGTGAGGGCCATTACAACATCGATCAATGGAATCTCAATGGTGAGTTTATCCATTATCGCTCTGCACTTAGCCTTATAAAACTCCTGTTTAGACATCATATTGCTCTTAGGAAAAGGAACCTTGGGTACGTAGACTCGCTCTGGAACTTTCTGCAGCTCCTCAACAATCGGTGCATCTGGTGGGTGTCGATCGACACTGACCGGTGTTTATACTTCCTCCGACGTCAAGGGCATGGGTGTCGATCGACACTGATGAAGGGTGTCGGTCGACACTAAAGGCTTATCCACGAATTCTTCGTCGATTTCCTCAAAGTCCACAACCTCTTCACCCTTCTGAGACCTTGTCGATACTGGATTCAACTCTTTACCACTTCTCAACCTGATAGCATTGCAAGAATACTTAGGGTTGTTATCAGTTCTTCCTGGAAGAACTCCATCAGGTTGTTTTGCAGAACCATCAGTCTGTGCAACCTGGAGATCGAGCTTCTTCCCATGAATGTTCAAAACATAGATTTTACCGTTCAGATCGGTATACAGCGAGTTGATCTTCCCATTAATATCAACCGTAATCTTCTGCTGGCCCTCTAAAATCTGGTCCAATATAGACTTCATCTCGTTCTACTCAGAGTTAGTGGGAGGTTGCTTATAGTAGGAGGATGATCCATAGTTCCTGTTGAAGTCATTGTTGCTCTGGAAGGGCTTCTGATATTGGCTCCTAGGAACATAACCTGAAGTTACTCCGCTGATTGGTCCCACTGTAGCCACCTAGGTTCTACAGGGCCTGTTAGCATAAAACTCATCAGGGCTGTTGTAACCTCCTAATGTTCTCCCTCTGTCAACTTTAATCTGCCCTCGTGCGACAGTAATAACATTGCCTTCTGCATCAAGCTTCTGGCCTTACTCGTTGCGAATATGACCCTCTTGGTCTCTAAGAACTCCGTCATCATCTGGTCGTAATATCACATGACCAACCATTTCAACTGATTTCTTCGTGATCGTACGTTCTAACATTGCAAGCTCTTGGTTTAAAAAAAGTACAAGGTCATTGTCCTTGTTGCTTCGAGTTCTACGATTAGGCATACACCTGAAACACACTAGGCAAAAATAAAGAACGATGTTAGTCAACTGAAAAATAAAAACTTAGACTGAATTCTACACTTTAGTGTGTTGGAAACTCGAAAGAGTCCCCGGCAACGGCGCCAAAATTTGATATGCTCAAATTATCCCTTTGAACTACTCTCTCAAATTAAGAGATCACGGTAGTACTTAGGGGTCGAATCCACAAAGATTCGGTGGCTTCACAATAGACCTTTTCGCTTCAAATCTAGCTAAGCAGTAAATAAGTATTTAAAAGATAGATTGCAGAAAAGAAAATAGAGATGTAAACGATGAGGGAAAAGCGTCAGATCTAGGGAACTTCTCAGGAAATCAATCGAAGCAGATAAAACAACTGGTTAAGATGTAATTAAAAACCGTTCTTGGACTCAAATCACTAATATATAGCTAACCCACTGTCGTTGCGAAAACTACCTATGACATAAACCTAAGAGACCAACTGTTGTTGGGAATCCTAAAGTTCAAACAAGCTTTAAGTACAAGTTTGATATGTTGACAAGTTATCTAATCCAACTGTCGTTGCAATTATCTAAAATGCTCAATAAGATTAGTTCATATCTTAAATCACGATGTCGTGCCAATTTAACAACCAATATCATACTTCTAGGTGATCAAGCTAGAATAAGCATTAAGTACAATCCTAGATGACGAATTAAGTTTGAATCTTAACCAGTGTTAAACCTAACAAATCATGAAATCCCTTGTGAGAATCACTAAACCTAACTAGGTATCTACTCAGACATATCAGATGAAACACAAGACATAGCTGAAATAGATATCATATAAAACTGAATCAAAAGTAGAAAAGAAAAACAGGGGTTCAAGATCTTCTCTCAAGAAGTACAAGTAGCAAGAACAGCCCCAACCTCTCTAGTCTCTCCAAACTTAGCAAAAGTAAAGATAAAGAATAGATAGTGATGGATACCTAAAACTAAACCTAAAAACCTAATAAATAGTCTACGACACGAGTTGGGTCTCTTTTGTAAACTTCTGGAACTTCTGGGGCAAAACTGCCAATCTTTAGAACTTGAGTAATTCCGCATGAGCGCCTGACGATGGGTGTCGAGCGACACCAATGGTGGTGTCGATCGACACCATTGACCACTGGAAACACTGACTTCGTCTTCACAGCATCAAATGCTCCATATGCTCCGTAATTGTCAAAAAGTCCCCAACGCATGTAAACCTGTAAAAAACTCGATAAAGACTCGAAAGACACAGAGCACGTCATCGCTGATGCCCATCCTTCACAGAGCATAGTTGTCGGTGAGTCTAGTCGGTCTAATCTCAACCCCCAACCGAGCATTGTAGAACAATGTATCTTAGTCGTCCCACTCCTCAGACAGTGGCCGATAAATGCAATCGTCCGATTCGGTTTCATTCTTCGGCGTCCCTGCCCACCGGCGTTGAGAAGCGATCCTGAGGCCTTCTCTCTTGGGCCATGGAGGTCTGTAGGCGATCACTGGTGGTGGTGGAGGTGGACAATCACGAAAAACCTCGCGGAGAGGGCGGTTGTCGCTATCAGAACTCTCACCTCTCACGCGCTTCCTACGGTCGCCCATGTTCACAGATCTGAAAAAGGAATGTTGGAAATGGGTTTAGGATGAAAGACTAAGCAAGATAGAATAAAAAATCACAAGATTTGAGCAAGAAATGAAGAAATTTGAGTGTTGGGCGATTTTGGTTACTGAAGTTTTGAGTTTCAGGTTTGGGAAAAATGAAGGCGAAGACGATGGCTAGGGTTTTATCGGGTCTGATTCTGGGTGTCGGTGTTGAGCGACACCACTGGTGGTTTGGATCGACCCCCGTCGAAATGCGTCTTTCCCAAATACCTGGTGTCGATCGACACCAATGGGTGGGTGTCGATCGACACTGATGGACAGCTCCGAGAGTAACTAGTTGCCTTAGATCAAAACAAAACAAAACAAAAACTAGGGTGAAACAAAAACAAAGAAAATGCATATGTACAGACTTACCAGTGGGTTGCCTCCCACCAAGCGCTCGTTTTCAGTCATTAGCTTGACTCATCAGCGGAATTAGGCAGCATGTGCTTCATCCAGACGTACGGTGTGTCAGCCTGGTATCTTAGCCTTTGCCCAATAGTGTTTCACCCTTTGACCATTCACAGTAAATTGTTGCCCGTCCGCGCTCATCAAAACAACAACAACACCATGTTGTTGGACATCCTTGACAGTAAAAGGACCTGACCAACGAGAGCGCAGTTTTCCTGTAAACAAATGTAGACGAGAGTTAAACAAAAGTACCTGGTCATTAGGTTCGAAGGTTCTGGAGATGATTTTCTTGGCATGATAGGCTTTCGTTCTCTCCTTATACAACGTTGAACTCTCATAGGCATGGAACCTGATCTCATCTGATTCGTTCAGCTGAATCAATCTCCTCTCTGCAGCGAGCTTGAAATCAAAATTCATGTGCTTAACTGCCCATGCCGCCTTGTGTTCTAGTTCCACCGGAAGGTGACATGCTTTCCCATAAAGCAGATGGAACGGTGTAGTCCCCAAAGGTGTCTTAAAACCAGTTCGGTATGCCCAGAGTGCATAGTCCAACTTTGCAGACCAGTCTTTCCTAGTAACGTTGACAGTCTTCTCAAGAATTTCTTTAATCTGTATGTTAGAAACTTTGACCTGACCACTTGTTTGAGGGTGATAAGGAGTAGCCACTCGATGATGTACACCATGTCTTCTCAATAACTTCTCAAAAACCTTGTTGATAAAGTCATAACCACCATTACTTATCAAAATGCGAGGCACTCCAAATTGAGGGAAGATCATGGTCTTAAACAGCTTAAGAACCACAGAAGAATCATTGGTTGGGCTGGCGATAGCTTCTACTAACTTAGACACGTAGTCTACAGCAACTAAGATGTATTGATTCCCATAGGAGGAGGGAAAGGGTACCATGAAGTCAACGCCCCAACAATCGAACACTTCAACTTCCAGGATGAAGTTCTGTGGCAGCTCATATCGTTTGCTGATCTTCCCCCTTCGCTGACAAGCATCACATCGAGAAACAAACTCATGAGCGTCCCTGAACTTAGTCGTCCACCAAAAACCTGCTTGAATAATCTACCATACTGTCTTGAAAGTAGCAAAATGTCATGCGTACTCAGATCCATGACAGTGGAACAACACATCTTGCATTTCTGTTTCAGCAATGCATCGCCTGTAAATTCTGTCAGCACAATACCTATACAAGTAAGGTTCATCTCAATAGTAGCGCCTGAGTTCGCTTAGAAATTTCTTTTTAGCGGTACCCCGTGAACATATTTGGTTCACATTCTGCAGAGAGGTAGTTTGCAATATCAGCGTACCATGGTGGATGAGGTGTAGCCACAGCAGCTACAATAGCATTGCACGAGTCTTGCTGATGCGTGTGTTATTTTGCTTCAGTGTTTTACCTCAATGACCACACGACTACTGCAAGTGCACAGCAAACGTATGTAGTACTTAAGGATCGAATCCCACAGAGAGATAAGTTGTATTGTAAACCTTATAGACCAAAGTATAGCTAGAACTCAGATTGGGGTTTGGTTGATTGTAAGTCACGGTAACAAGTAACAAAAGCAAGTAAATAAATGGAATGTAAAACAATATAGAGAAAGCGTTGGGCATTCAAGGGATCGCAGGGGTTCAAGAATCTATCTATCTAAGAGAAACCTATAACAATGCATGTTTATTTTCAAGTCTCGAACATACGAAGCTCTAATTAACGATTAACCTAATTTGTTAGAGATAATCATCTAAAACCCCTGTACTCCATTACTCAACTCACGCAGGCAACGACACATAGATCAAAGCATTATTAACGAGTTCGATTCTAGTCCATGAAGCCCTATAGGTAAGTGGTATGTGCTTCCTATAACACAACATAATCCTAGCTAGGTTCTAACACTTAGGCAAGCGATTAGCAAAACCTAACTACCTATTATCATAGCTAGTTCATAACGCTAACAACATGCATTATAAACAAACTAAGATAGAAAGATCAGTATAAACGATAACACAAAGCTTAGATCTCGCCACCTAAACCTATATATCCATCGCCCCCTTTGATCTCCCCTTTAAACCCAACAAGTAAACTACTCAAGCATACTTAAGAGAATCATCAAAGCAAGGTTTAAAAAATTCATAAGCATAAACTTAATAGATATAAGATTAAGGTTCAGAGATTACTTCTGTAAAAAGAGTTTACAAGTTGCAAAGACTTATCCTTAAAACAAGAATGAAAGAGAGAAAGAGATGATGAACTTCAAGAGCTTTTCAAGGGATGCAGCAACTAGAGGCTCTCCGAGATTCTCTTGCGGCTTCTTAGGGTTCTCTGAAGTTGTCTTTGAAGTTCACACCCTTTCGGTTAGGTTAAGAGTGTATTTATAGGCTTTGAAGTTGGTATAGGGTTTCATTGGGCCGAGGAGGTCTTTTAAGGAAAGTTAGGTCGGCTAGCTCCAGAGCGGTCACCCCTCTTGTGGCCGGTTGTGCCGAGATGTGAAGCACCGGTCACGACACCTCGTGGCCGGTTGTGTCAAGGAGGTCGAGACTAGTCACGCCACTTGGTGGCCGGTCGTGACAGAGCTTCGCGCCTCAGATGGTATCATCCAAATGGCTAAAGGGAATGTGCTGATTCTTTGTTGAGGAAACTTGACACTTCTGGCTTTCCATAGACACCAAAAACTCCAAAATTGAGTATTGGGAAGTCCCTCAAAAGGTGCCATACATTTGGTGATCTGAAACTGTCTAAAAATGAGTTTTCCTCCACTTTTGGTCCATTTTCCTTTGAAACCTCTAAAACCTTCTTGAACCTGAAATGGATGATAAATGGCTCTTTTGCCCACGCATAACACAAATCTCTTCTCAAAATCATAGGAAAACAATAGCTATAATAGGTAAAAATACGATGTTATCAACTCCCCCAGATTTAGACTTTGCTTGTCCTCTAGCAAACAAGAAAGTAAAGCCATGGGAAAGGGGTTTTCAAAATCACGGGAACTCACTTATCTGTAGTAATCTCGTCTTCGCACTCCTCGTCACCTTGACTTTAGAACCTACTTTACGTAATTGTCCCATGAGAAGCTTCAACATCCATTACTCATGCTTCCTCAACTGCCGCAAATCATAAGCGATCACCCTCCCCTGGTGATAAGTACACAATCGAGTCCAATCCTAGATGCATCGGTGTACACAATATACAGCTCATGTGGCTCTGGTGGCTTTGCCAAGCCAACACATGCATGCTAACCAGCATCTTCTTGAGCTTCACAAAGCTCTCCTCACACTGCGGTGACCATAAAAAAGTAACATCCTGCCCTGTTAGCTTAGTCATGGATTGAGCCATGATGGCAAAACTCCGGATCTCCGTCGCATTCCTTGGTCTCGGTCACTTTTCAGTTGCACGAATCTTTTCTGGTCCCACTCTCAGAAACAACATGAGCCAAAAAAACTGCACTTGTTCAGCTTAGCAAACAACTGCTGCTACCACAACTTCTCCAAAAATCTCTTCAAATGCGCTGCATGCTCCTCAGAACTCTAGGAATACACCAAGTTATCATCGATGAAGAAAATGAAAAATTCATCCAGGTACTCCTGAAAGACTCCGTTCATCACCCTCATAAATGCAGTTGGCACATTAGTCAACCGGAACGGCATCACCACAAACTCGACGTGTTTGTCCCTCGTCCTGAAAGTCGACTTACGAATATCCACCTCATCAATGGGAATCTGATTGTACGACGCCAAGTCAATCTTGGAGAACCAAGTAGCTCCTCTCAACTGATTTACCAACTCATCAATCCTCGGCAAAGGGTACTTGTTCTTCATAGTAACCCGGTTAAGCCCCCGGTATTCAATGAATAACCGTAAACTTCTGTCCTTTTTCTCCGAAAACAAAACCGGTGCTCCCCACGTGAACTACTCGGTCTGATAAATCCCTTATCCATCAACTCTTCCAAGTGCTTCTTTAGCTCTTCCATCTCTATTGGAGCCATTCTGTAAGGAGCTTTAGATAGCGGTGTAGTCCCGGTTCCAACTCTGAAGTGAAAGGATCAAACCTCGATGGTGGTAACCCTCTTAATAGCTGGAAAACATCCTCGAACTCCCAAACAACCACAATGTCCCGAATAGCTGACTCCCCGACCTCACCCCAAATCGATATGGTTGCCAGGTAGGCCTCACATCCCTGTTCGATAAACCTTTCAGCCTAGATAGCTGAAACTACTATGCTCCCGGCAACCGTACCTCAGCTCCAACCACATACCCCTCAAAAACCTGCGCACCTGAGTCTTCTCATCATCGAGACCTCTGCCAGCATACCGGTTGAGCCGATTGAACTCGGTCTCATACTCCCGAACGGTCCTGCTCCCATGTGAAAAGTCCAAGAACTCGCCTTTTTGCCTGTCCAATGCCTCCCGCGGAAAGTATTTGAGGTCAAACTCCTCACGGAACTCTCCCCAAGTCAAAACTGCATCCCTTCTATGCGCCAACACGTTCTCCTACCAGGTGTGGGCATCACCATCAAGATAATGAACCACAAAATCAACCTGGTACTCCTCAGGGCATATGATAGATGGAAGTTCCTCTCAAGCCTGGACCTCCGCTCATATGTCACAACTGGCTTGGCACCACCAGCAAAGTACTTGGTGTCTAACCTTTGCATCTGGTCCATGTTCCTGAGATAGGATGGAACAACTGACTCAGCTGCAACATCCAGAACCTCCAGAACAACTTCTCCTAGCAAGACATTAGCTCCCTACGGCACCACCAGAGCAGGATCCGGTACCGCAGCCGGTAACCACTCCCATAGTTTGCCGAACAGCCCAAGTAAAGCCCCCAGCGGGTTCTGATATGCCCCCTGTGGAGCTACTCAATGTACAAACACAGTGTTGCCAGCAGCGAAATCAGCCTAATCATCCCGATAGGGTGCTCACCTCCCACTTGCTCCACCGTGACACTCTGCGCCACACTCTCCTCATGAACTTCATCCACCCTGCCAGATCTGTCGCCTCGGCCACCATGACCACCCTTTCCAACTCTGCCTAGATTAACCATCTTAAAGAAAAACAAACAACGAATTACTAATCATTACTACAGAATTAGTAAAAAAAACAACATGACAAGAAAGTCTTACTGTGGAACCATTACCGGCTGGAAAGGATGACATACCACGAAACCCCACAACAAGAGAAAATAAAGGTACGGTTAACAACAATCAAACGACACTCGATTCACAACAAACAACCATTTCAGCACATGAAGAAATCTAATATCCCTAGAAATAACTCTGCTCTGATACCAAATAGAAACAAATGTTTTTATATTCTCATTCTCATAACTACTAAAAAGATCCCCCAACATGAATCAAATCAATAACTCAACTTTTCTAATAAAAAAAAAATTCCACAATCAACGATTTATTATAAGTTAATAATTTTGAATACTACATCAGCATAATTGTCAACTAACAATCTAATAGTTAACGATAATTTATCGTCTTCAAACAATACGCGAGAAATTACTACTCAAGAAATTATCTATGCAAAGGACTACATGAGAAATTATCACAAAGTTCAAGTTTCAATAAAAGCTACATCAACAAGGTGCCAAAAGCATTAATCAAAAAAGGTGAAATCAACAAAATCATCAATTTGCAAGCTCATCTACGACAATAAAAAAATTCTGACACAACAACATGACTCTGACTCAATAATACTTAGGGATAACAACATCATTATTTATCATCTTCCACCATTAATTCAAGGACACCTACTAAAACACCCTAACTCATTTTTTTTTATTCCCATAAATAATAAAACATCAACTACGTAAATCAATTAACACAACTCAACCAAATTCAGCTTTTCCCATAAGATAATATCCAATAAAACGCATAGCAAATCTAGCAGCCTAACGGCTCCAGCAATTCATAAATAAGCAACTATCCGAAATAAATAATAAAACAATATCCCCGTATGTCATCTCATCCTGCAGCCGCAGTTCCACGAGCTCCAGCTAAGACTCCTTTCTTTTTCCCTTACCTACGCCATTAAGAATAGACGCAGTCAGTATTTAATAAATACTGAGGAGGCGATCAACCCGTCTACTAGGTCAATACTGACAGACAATACAGAAAGATTTCCCGGCATAAATTTATGCTCGGAAAAGATTACAACAAACATCAAAATTAACCCAGAAATTTCAGCAATAATTATAAAAATAATAATTATTTTGAGCAATTTAATAACTCATTTATTCTCCAAAATAAATTAATAAATTTCAGCAAGTTAATAATTAACTAAAAATATTTTTATACCGGAATAAATAAATAAAATTCAGCAAGACAACCATTTAATCACGACATTAATTTTAGCAATTTTTCTGGAATTTTATAACTGCTCAAATACAAAAAAATAAAATTTAAACACGCAGCCACGGAAAATAATTCCTAACATAAACATTAAGCCGAAAACTCCCTTAAATCCAGTCCGACCACGGTGTTGCACTCACCTTAGCCAAAGGTAAAAACTTTCGTGAAGAAATTCTGCAAAAATTTAGAACTCCTCGGGACAAATACACCCTACATTTCCCGAATGCAAGACCTAAAAATAATAAAATAATAAAACTTAATCAAACAACTTCAACAATAATACGTCTTCATCCTCGCACCTGCAGCCCATCGATTAAGATCAGACCACAGCAATACTCCCTTCATCTCCTCACGCCTCACAACACCACCAACTATCAATGCCACAGACAGAGATCACCACCACCGCCAACCCGACAACTTCACAAACTCAACTATTAACCCATCTTCGTCCCTTCCAAACTCTACAACCATTACTGTCTGTAACGTGCCCACACACAGCGATCAACGCCATCACCATCACTCCATTATCATGCCACCAACAACTCCAAAACAATCCGATCAACAAGAACAACTCAAAGGAGGAGACCCTTACCGTGATGAAGATGAGATGGAGAGGAAGACTTGAAGCTTCCCCCTCACGGCAAACCAATGACAGCACAGATCGGAGAACGGCGACCGATCCAACTTGGCGATCAACAAAACTCAGCTCCCTTCTACCTTCATCTCTCCTTGACTCCTACACCTCTCTTCTCTTCTCTCATCGTGAGCAACAAGCTCTCTCTTTTTTTTCCATGGAAGCGCCACATGAAAAAGAGAAGAAGTTGGCGACGTGATTGTTTTAAAGAGGATTAGGGTTATTCTCAAATTCTCCAAAATTACAATTAAGTCCTTTGACTTTTCTGATCTTTTAAAACATCCCCATAACTTCTTATTGTATCAATTAAATCCAGCACAACTTCCTGATCTAACAGAAACAACTCCAAACTTTTCGATTCTCCATTTTTAACATTGAAACTCAGCTCTTTAATCTAAAAAAATAAATTCAACTTTTCTTTCTCGGGACACAGATGTTACACCTACAGTGGTGAAGATTACTCAACAACCGAAGAAAGAGACACATCAACATTCATGCAAACTCAACTCTATGTATAAATAAGAACAACACTCTATTGTAAAGGCCATAGCGAATTTCAGTGAGCTATCAACACTAAATTCCGTGCACTCTTTCTTACTCTCTTATTTTTAATCGTTGTATTTTCACTTTCTGTTTTCACTTTGTATTTCTATCAAATCCAATAAAGTAAGTTTTAATCATATCACTCTCTTTTCAAATTTTGTTTTTTTACTTTTTTTTAAGTTTATAATTTACTCTATACAATTTATACTTTAAAATTCCAGGCAGTTAGACCGTTGGTAAAGCAGTGCATCATCCGTCGTCGATAAGATCGATTATTTTGCATTTTAGCATGAGGTTAACTGCATCCTAAACATGGCATCTATGGTAGGAAGTTGTTTAAGTCTACGCATGCATCATCTTCTGCATCTCAAAAAATAATTACTCAAGAGAAATTATGTCAAAAATTACAACCTTTATTCAACAATTTTCAAACGATCAATTACTACGTGTTAGTCCTGAAAATATATTCAATAAAAGAACATGAACAAACTATATCATTACAAAATGAATTTGAAGAAATTAAACTATTATCTTCTATGGCTTTAAAAAAGTATAAACAAAAAAACTTTAATTATATTCATTTTAGATTAATACAAATAGCAATCAAACCACTGTCTGGACATGGATTAATTCTCCAATACTTATACTATTAAGAGATAAAAGTCTTATACAATTTGAAGACTCCTTACTAGGAGCTGTAAAAACAAATTTATGTAATGGAACTGTATACTTGAATTGTACTCCAAGTTTTCAAGTAAGTTTACATGATCCAACAATTTTTAATACATTAGTTTTAAACGTACACTTCCTGAAACTGAAATTAAATTTCAGCAAGAAAGACATAGCTATTAAATTGTTGTATTGAATTATTTCAAGCAATCAACATTGGAGTTTAATCCAAAATGTTTATTGTAGGATGATAAAGGAGAAACAACAATATCAGCTGTTCATAGCAAAGATACTCCCACGTCTACTTATTCACCTAAACAGCTAAAATGGACAGAAATTATAATTCCCGACCAATGGAAAATTAATATTTCTCAACCACCACGAAATTTTCAGCAAAATCTATTACAAGTATAACAGAAAATTACTGATAGAAAAATACTATTGAGATTTGGATATTAGAGAACCGTCCTCTTTACGAATTGTTTTCTTTTACCCAATGTCTTCTTTCTCTGATTATAGGACTGGTAAATCTAGTAATGAATCAGAAGAAAGTGTAGAACACATTTTAACAAGAAATCTAGAGAAAAAATAATTAATTTTCAAACACCTATCGCTAAACCTATTCAAAATACGGAAGTAGGATCTAATTTTCCTACCTCTCCAACACCTCATATTTTAAGTATATCAATGTTATTTCAACAATTTTTGACATAGATAAACTATATCTTAAAGAAGAATTTTTATCAGAAAAATATTAAACAAAAGACAATGGTATTTTGAAACCGTTACTAAAGAAAAAAACAATTACCTATTGAGAAGTATGGTATGGTCATATGAATGATGTGAAAACTAATATTCCATTCTTCATATGATTTGAAACATATTCCCTATAAAACAAGATAGACTATCCTTATTAAGACGAATCAATTTACACTAGTTCAACCTTATATAGTACATGGGAAAATGACTAATGGAGAAAAACTTAAATCAGTCAATCCACCATTAAAGGATTTAAAATTTTACAAACATCAAAGACAATTAGTTGCTACTCTATTTAGAACATGTGAAAATAGAGACGATAAAGATATTGTAAATATGGCAGAAATTAAGATAGTTTATGAACAAATTAATTATCAAAGTCAAATACTCCATACTATATCACGTCAAATAAATCACATAGATAACAAACTAGAAAAAGTTGAAAATAATTTTATTACAAAATATCATAACCTTTTCACACCTTTTGAGCTCTATCTTACCACCTCTTTTCAAAACCTTTAACAAAACCCATCAAATTTCCAGAAAATAAAATTATAAATCTATTTCAAGTAGATTAGAACAATTATCAAATTGAAACTGAAACTGATCAAGAAACAAAAATCAATCGTATTGAACTGATCAAGAAACAAAAATCAATCGTATAAAACCAAAAATTTAAACATCAAGGAAACCATATTATCCTAGACACTGTCCACCTGACTTATTTTTTGAACAACACCATAAAATCCCAACCGCAAATTTTTACACTGGAGAGGGTGTATATGAATGGAACATAGATGGTAGATCCGAACACGAAATGATGAACTTATTTCAAGAAATGGGGATCACTGGTTTAGCCTACAAAGCAAAAGGCTTGTCTGATAAACTAGTGTGCGTCCTCTTAGTTTTGGTATTCAATGGAGCATTAAAATATTGGTGGGATAATGTTTTAGACACTATAGCACAGGATTCCATAATAAACCATATTAAAGCTATAAGAGTAGAAGGGATGAATGCCTTTACGAAGAAGAACAAAAAGAAAATGCTGCAGAAGTCTTATTACACACAATGACTGTGCATTTTGTGGGAAACCCTGTAGAAGAATTAACTAGTAAGAAAACTTATCTTTACAAATCTTAGATGTCCAACCTTAGGAGATTTAAATGGTATAAAGATGTATGTATAACCAATATATTTCAGAGAAATGACTGTAATCAACCTTTTTGGAAAGAAAGGTTTATAGATGGATTACCTTCATTTTTTGCGGAAAGACTAATAAGAAAACTAAAAGAGTTTTCTAGAGGACAACCAATTCCATGGGATTCAGTAACGTATGGCCAATTGTTTGCCTTTGTTAAAAAAGAAGGATTACAGATATGTTAAGAACATAAATATAAATAACAAACTAGTAAATTTAGATTCGGGGATACTCTGCACTCATTATGTGAGCAATATGGTTATTATCGTCTTACCCCACCCTCTAGAGAAAAACGGAAAAAAAACTCACAAACATAATAATTTTTCATATTCACGACCATTCAACGAAAATAAAAACTTTCTAAAAATATTTTCCAACTCTTACTATACAAAAATAAAAAATTTAAACCACCTACTAAAAAGGAAAAGACTGTCTGCTTGAACTGCAAACGTCGAGGACATAAATCAATTGAGTGTAAACTAAAGAAAAAGATAAATGAAAATTTCCATGATCAACAAGATATTAAAGAAAAATTATAAAAACAATTCCTTTCAGAAACCGAAAACTCTTAAAACCAATGTACACTCCATGTGATCGAAATGTGCATCAGATGGTTGTTCTTCAATTTCAGCACATATTGCTTTAGCTTCATTAAGTTGTAGCAGTTTGATCTTTTGGAAGAGGGTATTTTGACTAATCATTTTTTCTTTTTGAATCAAACAAAACACAAAGACAAAAAAAATTGTATGGTCTTTTCTTTTCTGAAAAAATATAATAGAAGATGAAATTTCTTTTGGTGTTTTGTTTTTCCAATTAAAATGAAACAAAAAAAATAACTATGAAAAAAGGAAATAAAATAAAATAAATATAGTTGGGGATAGGAGCTTCTAACTCTGATCCCAAATTATATAGGCACTGAGGACAGACTCATTTGAAGAGAGAGAGGGAATGATACGGACACAAAACCTTAGTTCAAAATTTGGACTTGATCAACTCCAAATATCTAGTCCGCCCATCAATGTTTCAATCACAATCAATGCCATTTCTCCAAGATCAAATAATCTCAATCAATCACATGCGATCATCCTCATTTATTATGGTAATTACTTTGGGATCAATCATAGAAAATGGACGGTATTATTCTTTTTTTGGATTCACCGAGAGCATATGACAACCATTGGATTATTCTCACTGAAACAGATCAAGAATTTGATCACATGACTCAAGCTCCAAAAATTCCAATCAATCCTTTAATTCCTCTTTATTTAATTACTTCTTTTTTTAGTTTATTTTGTATTTATATCTATATTTATTTTGCTTGATTACCAAGTTTCGGAGCTCTATAAAAGACTTTTCATAGTCATTGCAAAAGACAGACTTGAAAATGAATAAAAATTAAACTTATGTTTCCCTTCGAAGATTTGTGTTTTATCTCTCTTTATCTAGTCGAATGTGTCTCCTATTCAAAAATGTTTTGAGCTTATCATAAGGTTCTCATCCCTTGTGTGACGCTCCTCTATCCGCCATCATCTTGTTTATTGTTCATTTCATCCAACTGTGTAAGTAGAGAGTGTCGTACGACCAACTGCTTAGACTCCATCTCGTTCCACTTCGATCTATTACTTGTCAAGCAGAAAGCGTGTTACCAGTACCAGCTGCTCGACTCCGTCACTATCCCTTAACTCATCTACGATTCTCTACCTATATCATTTCGGGATAATTTTGATTAATTTTATAAAAATTAAATATTCAAACTGGAATACATGTATCATATCTAAAACCCTTACCTAATTTCTTATAGTAAATACTGCCGAGCAGGTAATTTTTTTTTTGTTGAAATTATTGAGTGGATAATTATTTAAAAGGAAATGATTATGGGACAAAAATTTTTTTATAACTTCTTGGTTTTTCGTTTTTATTTTTGACATTTGATAGTTTTGCGTTCCAAAATGAATATACCTAGATTATATAGTGTCATAACCCAAACCTAAAACCAAATCAAAATCTAATTTAAATACTCCTAATCAATCTGGAAGAAATGTTTTGATTAGTTTAGTAAATATACATGTACCATTACGTAGCATTCACAATTAAATTATATCTTTAATTTAAATATCAAATAAGTTATTCTCATAAATATAACCCGTGCATGTCCGATTCTAGTACTTATACAATCGTAAATAAAAGTTTTCAGAATACCTCATTTTCTGGTATAGATGTATGAAGAGAGAGCAAGACTTTGATAGTTATATGATAGTTTTTTTTTTTCTGTACAGCAAGTGCAACTGATTTAACAAAATCAACAGATATAAAAATGGTAGTAACATTTTTCTACATTGAATTTGCACAAAAAACAGCAAATGACAGTTCATAGAATTTTGAATTGTCGTAATTTAACTAATAAAATAAAATAAAAAAGTGGTTGGCTCCCTATTTCTATTAAAACAAAATATTACAAATTTTGTATTTGTTTTGTTTTTTTGCTATTAAAAGGGAATAGTCAGATTATATATTTTTTTATTGTTAGTAAAAGGAAATAGTTAATACTATATATATATATATATATATATATATGTTTCAAAACTGTATCTTTAGTTTCCTTCTTTTCCTTCATTATTTTATGGTTAAGTATCTATTTTAGAAATGGAAAAATAAAAACACATGTATTGTATGAACTAATTCTTTATACGGCGTTTACTTAGGGCCATTCAATTGTTGATAAAATCTAGCTAGTATAGTAGTATATCATATTGCAGAGATATTGTTATTAAAACAAATCGAACAAAAGCATTATAGAAAAAAAGTATACCAGAACTTTGGCTATCTAGTTGTAAAACGAAGGTGAGACACATCAAAAGTCCAAACATTGGTCTGGTGGGATAGAGGTCAGGTATGCATTTCAGAAACAAATTTAAATAATATAAGCAATTTCTTTTACATAGTTTAAATATTTTTGTGTCAGTAAATTTTGATTCTTTCTGTTCATAATGTGTTACTATACCCGCCCCATATGTATCACTAGATTCATTATATTTATTTGTGTATATATATGTGAGCATGTGTGTGTGTGTGAATTTGTGTATCTATAGATAAGTATATTTGCGAATTACTTGTCTCATTCTCTTATCTTTACTTTCTCTTGTTAAACTCTCATACAAGTTTTGGTATTTTGAATATTCATGTTTTTATGGGTAAATATAATTGAATATTTTTAAAATAATTTAGGTGATTCAATTTTATATTGCTTGAAGTATAAATACTTGATCTATTGTGAGATGAAAATATTAATAACGGTGATACATAAATATCTAAAATATTTAAGATAGTACAGTATTGTTCGTAATTTGAAAAGTATGTTTTATGGACAAGAATATTTGGGTTTTTGTGTTTTTTGATAATTTATTTTTGAGTTTTTAGGTTTAGACTAGAGACATCAGATTACTAAAGTTTGGATTTATTTTATATTTTTTTACTAAGTAATTTAAATATTATTGAGCTTACATTATATTTAACAATATTACAAAAAGAGGCAATGCAAGGAAAACATGAATTTCTTTCTTCCTTAATATTCAAAAAAGGAATAAGTTGAAACAAAAATTCTACAATTGTATATGACAAAGGAATAAATCATGAATAAGGGAGGGTAGTTGAGTGGGAGTGCAATATAATCCACAATTCTGGTGTATATGTGTTACCATACTCTCCCTATATGTATTGCACTTATATTTTATATTTTTAAAAATTGTATAAAAAATTTTCCACTGAAAATAGATATAATTAATTGTCTAAACTAGCCAACTCATAGTTATTTACAACTAATTCGTGCGTTATTTATTTTTTGACGTCTACTTCAAATTGTAACGTTATTATGAGTTGTATTTTTTGGCTAAATTAATTTATAATGAAAAATATAAACTCTATGTATATAGCGTGAAAATCAAAATTTTATATGTTTTTAAATTAAAAAGATTATATTATGTTAATATGCCACATATCCTACAACTAGTACCTTTTTTTTATCAACTATATATCCTACAAATAGTACCTTATCTTTCATTTCACTAAATATTCCGTCATAAAATATTATGTTATGAGGTTGATTTTAACATTTGTTTTAATTTCTTAATAATTTTATGATTTTAGGGTGAGAAAAGAAAAGAAGATGAAGCAAAGAAAGCAGGAGAAGGAGAGTGAGGATAGTGCGCAGTCAATTGGGAATATGAGTAAATCTACTGGGGAGGGAATAAAGAAGAAATGTCATTACAAGGCATTCAAGTTTCACGACAGCCAATATGGACTGGTGAGTTTTGTTTATTCTTTTTAGATTTTGTTGATTTAAAAAATGTAGTTATTGTATAACATTTTCATCCATAATTTGTTTCTTATTTTGCTATTTGCATAGGAGGATTCGGTGTTATTGGCTCCAGCGAAGACAAACAAAAAGCCATACGTCGCAATCATAAAGGTAAAAGAGAAAAAAAAAAAATATGATTTTCAATTTTTTTGTTTTACATTATAATAATAAAATAGTTTTGTTGTACAGGATATATATATACAAGGAAAACAAAAATGTCTAAAACTAGAAGTTGAATGGTTCTATCGTCCAGATGATATAGCAAAAAAATATGTTGGAAACTGGGAATCTAAAGACTCAAGAGACCTCTTCTACAGTTTCCATCGCGACGAAGTATTTGCTGAATCTGTGATGCACAAATGCCTTGTGTATTTTGTGCCAGAGAATAAAAAAATTCCGAATCGCAATGAGCATCCTGGCTTCATTATCCAAAAGGTTTACGATAATGTTAAAAAGAAGCTGGTAGAATTCAATTATCAAGGCTTTGACGTGCAGCAAAAGGATGAGATCGATTGTCTGGTAGCAAAGACAATTTCGAGAATTGGTGATCTCCCTGACATTGAGAAAGTGCATATGATCACTAAGATTTTGAGACGTAAAATGTCTGTTCCGAAAAGGTTCATCTTAAAAGCTGAGAGAAGGATTCCTGAAATCAGTACGAAGGTTAATCAGTCTGATGATAAGTCAACATGGAACAAGATTGAGATTGGAGAAGCTTCTGGAATGTCATCTAATGGTTTGGATCGTGACAAGATATTGGAGGAGCTTCTGGAAGCAGTTAAGCTCATGTGTTGTACAAGTAACGAGAAGCAAGCTGGTGATTGTGATTTTTTCTGGCCAAATGATGTTGCTCCGGTGGTGCGTGCTCTCGAGCAGGCTTTATATGGTTCTTTGGGTGAAGATATACCAAAGTATAATTACATGGGGAAGATTCTGGTTGATAAACTCAAGGTCAGTATAGTTTCATTTTCTCCTCTATTCTTTTTTTGTTAAGGTCTTCATTCTTTTTTTTTCGTTAATGCACGGCCATTGACAATTATTTCGTTTTAAGCTACGAAATGTTTGTCTTGCCAGTAGATCTAACGATTAACGATGAAAATATTCTTAAATAAACATATATTACAGCTGTGCCTAGAGTTTAAGCGACATAAGGCACAAAAAAAAAATTGTTTTATATATTTTTATTATAAAACATGTATAACTAAAATTTTGTTTGTTGTTTAATACTAAATTAGAGAAAATTAATACTATTTTTACAATCTATGAAAATAATTTTATATTATTTTCTTGAACTATAAAAATATAATTTAATGATGTTTTTATAATCTATTTTCTTAATTAACATTATTTTAATCTATAAAATACTAAAATATTATAAATATTTATAAAATATTATAAATATTTGATACTATTTTTAATATGTGAAATGGTATTTTAAACCAAAAATAGGATTAAAATACAAATATTATTAATATATTTTAAATTTTTAAAATTTTGGGGCCCTAAAATATGCTTAAAATTTGGGGGCTTAAGGCAAATGCCTTTTTTGATACTCATGAGGCACGCCTCGTACGACATGGCATCACACAACATACTAACGTATAAGAGAACTTTAGGGTATATTCTTTCTAGATTAAAAAGGTATGTGACCCAAGTAAGATCTACACTAAGGTTCATTTATTTATTTTTAACTTATGTATTTGACTGTTTAACTGCGATCTCTTTTTTTTTTTTTTTTTTTTTTTTGTAGAATTCACGAGTGTTAACTAGAAGACTTCTCAATGGCGAATTGAAACCTGAAAAAGCTATAGAGATGGTAGACAATGAGCTAATGGTAATCTCTTTCATTCACAGACTTTACATTTCTTCTGGATAAATAATTTTTTGTTTTGTATTTTTTTTTTTTCATATTTTCTGTTATACGATATCACAGTTTAACCTCAAACATGATTTCTTTTACTATATTAGAATGCTTCTGTTGAACAATTACCGCTCAACTAAATATTAATGTTTATTAGCTCATAAACAGGTTAATGGTTAATTAGTATACAAATCTTTAGTGATTTTGACATGTTAAAGTGACTGAGATTAGTTTTTTTTTTTTTCCCCTGGGATCAGCTTTTTCACTTTGAAGAACTAATATTGGAGGAAGATGTTGCATCCACCTCCAAAAGTGCTGGACACAAAGATTCTCTTGGAGGATAAAAAAGATACTGAACCTTTAAATTTAATATTTAATGGTATCTTGTTGTTCTTCTTCTTTTTTTTTTTTTTTATCTTAATCTCTAGAGGTATATTTTCCTAGAGTTTCCTTTCAAGGTATTATGATGGAGATGATGACTCTATTTTCTTTTTTCATGACTTTATTATCTAACACTTCAGTTATTAAAGTTCAAATATTTTTATTGTGTCATATTGGTTACATGTGTTGGCATGTTTTCAGTTGCATTATGAATCAAAAATAATATCTATTATTGGGGTTTATTTGGGGATTTTATATACGGTAGAAAATGCATATTGTGTAGAAATATTATAAGAAAAACCACTATTGTAGCAGTGGCATTCGAAAAAGCCATTTTTGCTCTGTAAAAAAATATTTGCCCTTTGATCACCTGAACCTTTTTTATTTTCTTTTATTTAGTCCACGAGTTTTCGTAGACAAATTTATATGTGTTTTTGGTTATCCATTCCATTTAGGTGTAAATATAGGATATATTATAATTCTTTTGTAATTTTTTTACGTAATAAATATTTTAAAATCATATGTTTGGGTTTTCTAATATGTATTTTAGGGTATATATTCTTTTTGTCATAACTTTGTTAAGAAAAAATATTGTTAAATCATGTGTTTGGATTCTTCATTATGTGTGGGTGTAGGATATAATATCTTTTTTTCTGTAACCTTGTTACCAAATAAATACTATAAAATCATAAGTTTAAAATTAGGGTGTATTTTTAAGTCATTTACTCAACCATAATAACATCAAATTTTCCACTTTTACCCTGACTTCGATTTTCACACAACACATGTATGTTCGGTTCGTGTTGTTACTTTTTTTTTATTTCTTTTACGTGAAGTTGATTTGCGTTCTCAAGCCCAAACGTAGGATATTTTTTCAGTATTGATTCAAACCTAATGACATCATCTTTTATAATTTTCCGCTGTTATTCTTATAAAAACTGTTCAACATTTATTTTGTATTTTCGTCTATAGTACACCATGAACGTCACTCTCTATGTTATGTTTTGTCAATAAAACAGTTATGTTTTTGTGTACCAAATATTTTTTTTCTGTCTACCAAATAATTTTTTCATGTACAACAATTTTTCTTCACCAAGTAATGGTAAAATCGTCACAATTTTTCTACTGTAGCACTTCATTGTTCAAAGTGACTTTTTCGAATCTCTCTCCTGAAAAGTTATTTTTTGGAATTCTCCTTAGTTTGTAACGACTCCCAACCGCAAATCACCTCAAAACTCCTTTAACGGCGACTGAACATATAGATCCAATCTTTTTCGGTTTTCCAAATCTGAATTTTTCTACAGCCTACTATTCAAATTCAAAAAAAATAAGTTCACTGAGTATCGATGATACGTTAAACAGATTAATCTATTCTTCCATTTGTTTTTCAATTGATTTGGTTCACTTAAAAGTATTCAATTGAATTATTACATACAATATTTTTGGGGTCAAAGTATTCAATTGAATTATGAATCAAAAGTAATGTATGTCATTGTATTTTATTTCCTGATATATTTTTCTTTATATCATACCACATAGGAGACTTTGTGGCTGCTTAACAATAAATTTTTTTATTGCGTGACATTTTTTTTATCATTTATTACATCGTTACCATTAGAGATATTTGATTTAATCCTAATATGAAGATTATAAGTTGACTATATACAGTAGCTGCGATTACAATGAACAACTTCTTCAAGAAACGACACTAATTCTTATCGAAATGTGGTTCTCCATGTACGACATCCCTATGATGGATAAGCTCTCTCCGCAACACTTGGATTACAACTGACAGTTTTGCTTTTATGACATCACTATGATGGAAAGCTCTCCCTGCTGATGTGAAATAATTTTAAACCTATAGAATATACAGCAAGTGCATAGTGCATCACACCCGTAGCCTCTAGATCTCCCACGCTGTTGTAGTTTTGTTTCCTCACAACTCTCACTGATGCATTCATTGTACAAACATTTTTTTGGTGAATAAATTTTACATTCATACAAAAACAAAGAATATACTACAAGTGCACAACGCATCACAGTAGTACTTAATGTATCGATCCCACATAGAACAATAGGTTACACGATGAATTATAGTGATCTAAATTAAGTTAAGATGCAAAGGAGTTTACGGTGAAACTCGTTATGTCTAACATCCTAAAATTCAATAAATAAATACTAATAAACAAGGATTCATGCATATGAATGCAACGATTATATGATTATGAATGTAAAGTTACGCTACTGTCTTGATGTCTAACTTATATCTATGCAACATATTCCCAACAATAAACAACTTTTGTCTTTGGACTAAGAATCATGCATGCAGTACGATTCTAATTCAATGTGCTCACAAGTGTAAATAGCAACATTCGTTGTATTCAATATAAACACTTGCGCATTACAAATAATTCAACCAATTCAACAACACTTTTGGTGCCACGATGAACAGATTAAGGGCAGAGTCTAAGCGGTTAACTAAAGACTAAGCTTTAAGAGAAATCTATTACGAAGATCTATAAGCATTATATCATTACAAGCCTTGCATAAATGTACATAATCATTCCTTCTAAATACCCAAACATACCTATTTATATATGCAAAAAATATGAATAATAAATAAATACACTAAAAGATAAAATATAAAATAAATAATAAAAATATCTACAAAGTTTGACCTTTTGAAAGCCTAAAAGGATTTTTAGTTTCTCTTTCGAATTTTCATGGTCTTTCTATGTACATATTTTTCTCTGGCGCTGAGGTCTCTATTTATACAAGTAAGAGGAAACTCTAGAAACAGAAAAATGGAAAGTTGGGAGGCATTGCACCGATCTGTGCAACATGATGTACCTCTCGGTTTAAATTAAGTTTCTGACCTGTTGGTGCTAAGCCATAATCGATCGGATATGCATCCCGAGCATGGTCAAATAAGATATAGTCAACGTTAGATCAATCAGATTTCCAAAGGATATAATGCTTCTGGTAAAGTTGATCCACTGTTGGTGTTTCTAATCTTCCTCAACCATGCACAATCACTGTAAAAAGCCTATTAGATCAGTAGTAAACACCAGATAAAATCCAAGAAAAACATTCATTCCCAAGTTTTTTTACTCAATAAAAAGAAAAACCAAAAAAAAAAACACAACGTTATTAGCAAGAGAGCATACACCCTTCCCTCCCCCCCCAGACTTAAATTACAGCGTCCCGCTGTGAAATATAGTCAAAGAGAAAAGGTGATGCGATAAAACACTGTAACTAATGTATTGAGTGGGAGAAATCAAACCAAAGTTATAGAGAAGAGTCGACTGTCTTCTGTAGAAAAAGAGGCCTATCTGGAGAACTTGGTATCACTTACTCGTCTCAGGGATCGATCGATCCGCGATGGATTGGTCGATCTCTGCGTCCTGGAACTTCGTAAAATTTGCATCCTCTGCGTTTTGGTACCTGTTCATGCACACTCAATACACGACTTAAACATATCTAATAAAGCTATTAAAAATGCATAAATAGATGAAATAGAATGAAAAACCTGTTGGTTGCCTCCCATAAGCGCTTGTTTTGTAAGTCACTAGCTTGAATTGTCATGGCTCTTATCCTTGAGCTGGATCCATCAGAGGAATGGAAACTTCCTCGTCAGGTTCATGATGGGCTAGGTACGGTTTCAGACGCTGGCCATTTACAGTAAAACAACCGCCCAGCTTATCCCAAAGAACGATTGCCCCATAGGGTCGTACCTCTTTGATCGTGTAAGGACCAGTCCAATGTGACCTTAGCTTCCCTGGAAATAATCTTACACGGGAATTAAATAAAACCACCTGATCGTTGATTGCAAGCTCTTTCGGGATGATCTTCTTATCATGCCATGCTTTGGCGCATTCCTTGTAAATCATTGTGCTCTCATATGCTTTCAGCCGTAGCTCATCAAGCTCATTAAGCTGAACCAATCGCTTCTATCGAACAGAGTTGTGATCGAAGTTGAACAGCTGGGTGGCCCACAGTGCTTTGTACTCAAGTTCAACAGGAAGGTGACATGATTTACCGTAAACCATGATAAATGGAGTGGTCCCAATAGGAGTCCTATAAGCTGTTCGATATAACCACAATGCGTCATCGAGCTTTAAACACTACAACAAATATAGTCATTATTAGCATACAATTAACGCTATCATATGATTTTAATAGCACTTTCATAAACGCTGTTTTTGCCCGAACTATAACAGGGTGACCATATACGATAGCGTTTTTATTGTTTGCTATTAAATGTGAGTATTTAATAGCATTGCATATATGAAATTATTTCATTTTACGTAGCACATTTCTTTTGTTATTCTAATTTATTTTGTAGCTATTGTGATGAGTTATTGATTATATTTTTGTAGCAATTTTTACGGGTTATAAAAAAATTGTTTAATAGCTCTATTTTATTTTATTTATTTGAACCATATTTTCATAATAGATTAGATTTCTATACTATTAATAGCTCTACGCTAATTTGTTTCGCTTGTCACCAACCAGGGCATTATGCCCGGAATTGCACATCTGGTCTACCCCGAAATAAAACCCAAGGACTCGCAAGCGTAGTGTGCTTTCCGTGTAAAGAAAAAGGTCATTATGCAAGTATCTGGCCGACTAAGAATCCTGGACCCGATGTTAAACCAGTTAAGGCAGCGAATCACCCACCACCGAGCCGTCTTACTAATGAGACCCCACAAAAGAAGCAAGCAACCGCGGCAAAATTTTATGCTATAGAATCCACTAAGACCGAACTTGCAGGACTTTCCCAATATCCTATTACATGTATGTTGGGGTTCTAAACTCACTCATCTTATGATGTTTTTGGGTGTGTGTGCTTGAATGGTTGCTAGTTAGTCATTACCATTATGCTTGAATGCGTGTGATGATCAGGAACCATATGTGTTGGTGGAAATTCCACGCATGTATTGTTTGATTCTGGAGCAAACAATAGTTTTGCAACCCCCGTGGTAGCCTCGAGGTTTAAAAGGACATTCCTTGTGAATAACGTGAATGTTTCTGTTCAAACCCAGGGAAACCATATCCTTCAGGCTCAAAATTTAATCCTAGGAGTACCCATAAATATTTCTGAAACAAAATTTATGGCTATCCTTTTAGTGATACCCTTAGAGCGTTAAGAAGTTATTTTGGGTATGGATTGGTTGTCAGGTTATCGAGCCCATTTAGATTGTGCTAGAGGTAGGATTACATTCGAAAATAGTGACTTTCCGCAATTAGTATATTACGGAATCAACCCTAGCCCAATTGTGTCATTTGTAACCGCTATGTGAGTTGAGAAAGAATTAGAGGCTGGAGAAATGTACTTAGTCACCCTGACGACTATTGGAAATGATCCCGAGGATGGATTAAAGAATACTAAGATACTTAAAGATGTTCCAACCGAGATTACTGGAACACATCTAGTACCCCAGCCAGTCCACCCGAAAGCATCGTTCCTCGAGAACCCGGCCTAAGGCTTTTCAACCTGTACCGTGTTGTGGAGTTGTGTTAGTTCGGACAAAAATATTACCATGGAGACATGGAGTTTTTGAGTAAAAGATCATTTTATTGCTTTTCAGAAATAATCGAAGTACAAATAAAAAATGGCGCCAAGGCCTAGTGCCCAAATAAATTCGTAACTATTACTCAAACACCTCTTACAAAGGCAAGGAATTCTACATTGGCTAGCCTAACGTCATGCGCTCCCCCAATGGTTTCCCGACTAAGGTTACCTGCAAAACAATTGTAAGGGGGTGAGCGCTACTCGCTTAGTGAGGTAGGGTTCCCCTAACATACATAATTTTCCACCTTGAAATTCCATAAATAACAATCAACCAACACTTACACTCATCTGAGTGTACACAATGAATCAAAGAACTATATGCAGCGGAACTATAATAATGAACTTTAAGAATGCATTCATTTCCATCCAATGGCTTTCTGTGATTCCATACCTTTTTCCAAGGCGATGCCTCTGATCTTTAGCCCACAAAGGCTAGTACAGATCTACATCCCTTCCGACCCGACCTTACGGTGTCTAAAACTACATTGTCATGTAGGGCTTTGATACAACAATGTTTTAACCCTATAAACTACTGCAAGTGCACAGCAAATGTTGTAGTAATCTAGGAATCGAATCCACAGAGACCAAGCGTCACACTACGATTCTTAACGAATGAAATTAAGCTAAGACAGAAATATGATTGTTTGTTGTGAAAATGCATAAAAGATAGCAATTCAAAACGATGTAAAGAACGATTAAAAGAGATGTTAAACCAAGGATTCTTATCGGGGGATCAAGTATCTCGAACTAGCCAATTATTCAGGGGATGGTTAGAAACCATTCTCGAACTCAAACATGAATGAATAACTAATCCACTTTCGTGGTATCAATTACATTATCTAGCAAGCTAAGTGTCTAAACTGTCGTTTGAACTTAAACTTCTAAATAAGCATTAACAAGCGGGTTCAATTTGTTCACGGATCGCCTTAACATCAACTCTCGTTGGCTAAGGACGAAACGCTCATCTATGTTCTATCAAGCAACCTATAAACTTTTGGAAAATAGATTAAACCCTGAATCAAAGACTAAGTTATCAATTCAGCCTAGGCAATAAGAACAACTATAGATGAAGAATTCTATAAGATAAACCCCTATCTATGTCTAGTTCAATGGATCATGAAACCCCCTTATGAATCCAAGGTTCAACAAAAAGACTACTCAAACATATTAGCAAAGAAAACAGAGAAACTTAAATAGCAAGTACTCATGATCATAGATATGAATAAGATTACAAAAGAGTTAAGAAATCTTCTCTAAACATTAAGGAAGTAGCAAATTGTCTCTTCAAGTTCTTGAGAGGTGATGAGAGAAGTCTCTCTGCAGAAAATAGAAGTTTATCTCTCTAGAATGAAAGTTATTGTCTCAATAATGACTCTAAAATCCGTATATAAAACCAAACTTGACAAAACATAAGTCAAAAGGTAAACTGTCGGCAGGGACCAGATCGATCGATCTGGGTGTGGATCGATCGATCTGGTCCAGATCGATCGATCCGGACAGTGCTGGTCGATCCAGGATGTTCACGCATTGCTGGATCGATCGATCCAGTTATGGATCGATCGATCTGGTCGAGAACGATCGTTCCGGACTTGGCTGGTCGATCCAGGAAGCTCACGTTCGGTTGGATTGATCGATCCAGCTACGGATCGATCGATCTGGTCGAGAACGGTCGATCTTGGCCTCTTTTGGTCGGTCCCGGAAGCACACGCATTCTCCTAATGCAGGATCGATCGATCCAAACTAGGATCGATCGATCTGAGCTTCAAAACTGCTCTTCTTGCTCTTTTGCCTCCTTTCCTCGATCCTTTTGCCTTCAAACTCCATTTGAACATGTTTTATCCTGAAAAGACTCTAAAACAAAAGCAAAGACTCGAAAGAACGCTGAAAACGTTAGTTAAAATACGTAAAAACCATAATATATCAGGCTTGACGGTAGCTAAACGTCCAAGCCAGGGGAGAATCACACCAACAATAGTTATTATATGCAATAATTCCATTTACAATAATACTCCCTCCATTTCTAATTGATTGTATTTCATAGATTTTCACACATATTAAGAAAACATATTAAAAGTTGATTAATAATACATCATTTTTTGTGATCAACAATTTTCAATAATTCTAAACCAATAGAACTCAATTATTTTTCTTGAAATTTACAATTTATCAACAGTAACTAATAAATTATGCATCAAAAACCTAAAAATGTAATCTTTTTGAGAAAAAAAAATTCCTAGAAATACAATCAATTAGGAATGGATGGAGTGACTATCAATAACCATCCACACTTTACTTATTACGGCTACATGAATATAATGCAAGTAACCTTAAGCAAGTAAATACAACATCCAATTCATTAGTATAAATCTTGTGATCATATCTTATCACTATGATAACACCACAACCATTCAATAACTTTCAATGAATAACACTTAGTAAATTCAAAGAAATACTAACGATAACCTCCATCAATAATCACATATAACAATCTAAACTTAAGCAAATAGATCTAAACGCTTCAATAAACTGTTAACGTAATACCAAAACAAGCAAGCAAGCAAAACGAATCATCAAGCATCACCCAACTCACCTTAGTATGGATGAACGAAATTACTTCTCTCGGTCTACCTCACCGGACACGATTCGACCAAGCTTCTTAAACGTGGATCTAACGATGAATCCCAAAGCTTTGGACCGAATCTTAACTCTTAGAATAAATTCTAAAAGAAAATAATTCTAAGAATTAAAAATTAGAAAAATAAGTCTTACCGACCAACTTGGCTCTTGGCTGTCCTACACTCCTAACTGGTTACTCGGTAGATTCTATTTCAGCAAGGTTTCGGTACCAGAACTCTCGGCAGAGTAGTACCCGTCAGCGTCTCGGTACGATTGATCAGCGCCTGGGCACTACCCGGCAGGGTGCAGACTCGGGTGAAGAGTTACCCGGGCAGCATTTTTTAATTGTTTTTGGTGTCTGAAATGAATGAAAAATGAGAAGGGGGAGGGGGTTTATATAGGAAACATCTAAGCAGCTCTAAGGGGATAAACCTTATCCTCCTAAGGACACTAATCCTAGCTAATTGGCCAACACACGGACATGAGGTGGCAGCTCATGGGCGTTGGGAACCAGCCGGCAGCACCTGTCCCGGTGACTCCCACAATCGGCAACACTTGTCCCGGTGACTTGCCAACAACCGCAAAATTAATCTGCCGGTGGCACCTGTCCTGGTGACACACCAACTGCCGGCGGCATCTGTCTCGGTGACACACCAACTGCTTCCAACAGGCAGTCAAGTAGATGATACATGTGCTTCCTTCCACAAGCAGCTCGTTGATGTTGTCAGTCCGTGACCACTAACTTTGACAAATAACCAGGTAGGTGACGCACATGCTTGCTTCCACAAGCAGCTCAATGATGTGGCCGATCCGTGACTACTCATTTTTTTTTCTTGATCTTAGAACATGTCCTGACCTGATGTAGGAATCAAGTCAGCAACAACTGGGATCAACGGACATGACGGTCTAGCCAAGGATAAAGGAGAGACGAACTTCCTTGGAGAACACATCATGGATAAAGGGGAGCCGATATTCCATGGTCTGTTCTTTCTAGACCTCAATCCACCCACGTACAGCCTTTGATGTGGAAATCAATACCAGACTCAAGAAGAAGCTTCTCAAGATACACTCAAAGATATTCATGCAGCCGATAAGGAACAAATGGAACAAGAAGACAAGTTCAAGGCTAATCAAGTGGAGACTCGAGAAGATCTTCATCAAACTAATTTCAAAGGAGTTTCTAAGAGAAATATTACAACAAAGAGCGTTTGAAGAAGTCATGAATTACATAATGTGAGTATTTTAATTACTTTTAGACTCACTAGTGTTTTATGTTGTTTTTGCAGGTTTTTCAGTTTTATTTGAATTAGCTAAGTCTCAGCATTGTACTGTCAAGTCTAGACAAGTAGCATTTTATTTTATTTCCTTTTCTTGTATAATTTCGGCCAAGAGAAGCCCTAAGCTGCAGAGCTATTTATAAAGCTCCTTCTCAGCTTGTAACACTCACGTTTTTTGATCAATAAAAATACCTAATTTTCTTGTTAAAGAAATCCCAGCCGCTCCCTTTCTTCTTTGCGTGAGAAACGATTGAAGTCAGAGTGCAAACCTCTCTTCTTCCTGTGTGTGATTCACTTGAAGCTGAGTGTTAAGACTTATCACAGAGCTTCTCATCCTCTGTGTGGCGTCTCTCGATCCCCTTGTTACCTTCGTTCATCATCCATCCACTTGAGTCCATAGAGAGTGTCGTACGACCAACTATAGATTCACCATCCATCACCCCTTGTAAGAACAAGTCCCCTCTTGTTCCTACATCATCTGGTATCAGAGACTAGACTCAAAGCATCAGGTGAATCTACCCTCTTTCATTTCAATTGTTTTTTCATTGTTTTCATAGTCAAAAAAAAAAAAAAATCGAATTTGTTTCTGTTTGGTTGCTTCTATCGTTTGTTGATTCCGTTGCTGTGTTTTTGTGTTTTTTCTGTCCTTGATTAGTTTGTTGAGTCTTTGTTTTGTGTCTGCATCTTTTATTTTTGTGTCTGCATATCAAAAAAAAAAAAAAAAATTAGGGTTTATCAATTGCTTTTGGTCTGTCTGCGAGTTGTGTCTGTTTTCTTGCTGAGTCTGTTTTGTTTTGTCTATTTTGTGCATCATACCTCGTGTCTGCAGCTTTAGTTTCGTGTTGTTGCATCAGTCTTGTGTCTGCATCATTGTTAGTCAGTTCTTATCAAAGAAAATCAAAAGAAAATTGTTAGGGTCTGATTTTTGAAGTGTTCTCATTGATTGCTTATGTGCTGTTGCACATTGTTTCTGTTTGCATTTTATTTAGTTGACTAGCTCGTCCTGCATCATCTAGAAACCATAATTCGAGTCTGCATCGTTGCATAGTTTCAGTTAGCAAAAAAAAAAAGGAAAGAAAAAAAAAAGAAGGGGTTTGTGTTCTGTTTGCTTCTATCACTTGTTTTGATATTTCATAATCGTTTCTTTGCTTTGTTTCTGTTGCTGCATTATTTTGTGTGTTTATTGCATCTTATTGTCTCATTCATTCATCAAAAAAAAGAGAGAAGAAAATCGAGCATATATAAGAAGAACAAACTTCACTTGCATCAAAAAGGAAATTGGCAAACCTTTGTCCTTTTTCCATTTTGTTTTGTGCTAGTTTTTGTTCAACTTCCTTTTGCACTTGATCTGTTTGCTAGTGTACTACAGGAGCCTCGACATGGGAGAGCAAGCTGAACAAGTTAACATGGCACAAATTCTTGTCCAAATCCAAGCAATAGGTGAAAGACTGACACGACTCCAACAACAAAGGGAAGAAAATGGCTTTGGAGATGCACCAGGGGCTGAATATGTTGAGCCTAAACCACCAGACCGTTCATTGAGAACCATGAAGCATAAACCATGCCTGCAACAACAACCATCAGTTTGCTATGATTATTTTGTGCCACAGATTTATACATTTGCAGGAAGTAGTTATCCAGAGGACTATCTGGAGTGGGAGAGAGACATGGATGACTGGTTTTCATACAACAACTATCCAAAGGAAGAAAGGCTTGCATGTGCCATCAAACAACTCACCAAAAACGCATACTCATGGTGGAGGCAAGAAAAATATGAAAGGTGGAAATATCAAGAAGGAGTTATCACCACTTGGGAGAATCTGAAATGGGTCATGATCAGGAAGTATGTTTCTACACTTCACTTAAAAGAAGCCAGAGCACAATATCCACGAAGGTACTCGAACCGTCACGCCAAAGAGACACGAAAACTAAGTCCACCGGAAGATCAAAGAGACTTGCTCCAACAAGTATCCATTCAGTCAAACAAGAAGCACACACATGCCATGGAGAAGAAGAATGTTCCCAGCCAAGAAGAATTCTGCAAGCCACAAGAAAAACCAGAACAAACAAAGGCTAAGATAAGTTATACCTTGGACAAATTGGTACATAATTTATCTACCACTAGTATGATGCACTTGTCTGCATCAAAGAGTGTTGAAACAGGTTTTATTAAGGAGCACACGTTCATAGGAGAAGAGCCACCAGAAATAAATGTTACAATGCATCAAAAGCAAGCTCAAGACGCCATGCACTCCAAGTTTCTTAAGAAATCAAAACCAGAGACACACATACAACTAAAGATGAGAACCGCTATACGAGGTATGTGTTCAGAACCACTTATAGTGAGTGAAACAAATGTGCCTACTCATGATGCAGGTAGAAAACATGTGAGCTCTGTGCGTCCTGAAGCTAAGAAGCAAGACATGTGTGACAAGTTTAAACAGATTCCAACCCCTACGAAAGAAGAAATAACAACAATGGCGATCTTAGCTTCATATAATATGCATGATAAGCAAGATTCTGAGCAAGTTGATGGACATAGCACGTCTTACTGGACTGACACTAAGGAAATCATCCTAAAGAATATCAAGAAGAAGAATGGGACAAGCAAACGTTCCTTATGTGTACCACAAGAAAAATCTGAGCAGAGTATTGTTCAAACAACAATTGATAAAAAGATAAGTTCTGCCATTACATATCTTGTTCTTTATAATTCCATGATAAGAATAATGCACTTGCCTTGTCTAGAATATGCCGACACAGGTTTAGGTGCTCAGGAGAAACAATGGACCTTTGGAGAAGCAAAAATCTTAGTTTCTGACCAGAAACAAGACAGGGGAGAATATGTTCCCTTACAACACGAATCAAAAGATCAAGGGCATGTCAAAGTAGTCAAAGCTTCTTTGATGTTCAAAGATGAACCACCAGATGCATTGCTTGTGTTCAAAGAAAACTACAAGCACCAACGAGGTAAGTCTCTATACATAGAACCAGAGTCTGGTTATAAATCTTCTTATTTTGATGCAGAACATGAAAAAAACAAAGAAGAAAATCAGCTAGGACACTGTCAGTTCAGGGGAGTTCCTAAAGACATACATCAGACTCTGTACCGTGCATGGACACCAACAATTATAGTAAGGGCCAGAGACATTGAACTTGCACACACCAAGATAAGTATCTCTGTTCCTAAAGCTCATTTTTTCCATCACACGGATATAATACGCTTGTCTTTGTTAAAAGTGTCAAGTCCAGATTTTAGAGAATCCTTGAAGCATATGACAAAACCAAAAACTGGAGTAGGAGACACACGTTTCAAGCCGCCTGTAATTGACCATAAGAAGCCCCAAGGTGTCAATTACTTCAAGCTGATCAAAGAAAAACCACCAGACCCCCACATACAAATTAACATCCAAGAAGAATTTCACGGGAAATCCATAAGTGAAATAGGATATCTCACAAAGGAGACTACCGTTCTGTTCCAGAATCAAGAACATGGACTCACACACAACGTGCTGATCAAGGAAGAACCACGAGATACACAACATCGATCACACCCGAGTCACCTACTTGCCATCACCCGAGGTAACTTTCTAAACCCTCAAATATATCGAATTACTAACTTGCTTTCTCTTGTTGCAGGTCAATCAGTTTTGAGGACAAAACCTTTTGAAGAGGGAGAGTATGATGTGGAAATCAATACCAGACTCAAGAAGAAGCTTCTCAAGATACACTCAAAGATATTCATGGAGCCGATAAGGAACAAATGGAACAAGAAGACAAGTTCAAGGCTAATCAAGTGGAGACTCGAGAAGATCTTCATCAAACTAATTTCAAAGGGGTTTCTAAGAGAAATATTACAACAAAGAGCGTTTGAAGAAGTCATGAATTACATAATGTGAGTATTTTAATTACTTTTAGACTCACTAGTGTTTTATGTTGTTTTTGCAGGTTTTTCAGTTTTATTTGAATTAGCTAAGTCTCAGCATTGTACTGTCAAGTCTAGACAAGTAGCATTTTATTTTATTTCCTTTTCTTGTATAATTTCGGCCAAGAGAAGCCCTAAGCTGCAGAGCTATTTATAAAGCTCCTTCTCAGCTTGTAACACTCACGTTTTTTTATCAATAAAAATACCTAGTTTTCTTGTTAAAGAAATCCCAGCCGCTCCCTTTCTTCTTTGCGTGAGAAACGATTGAAGTCAGAGTGCAAACCTCTCTTCTTCCTGTGTGTGATTCACTTGAAGCTGAGTGTTAAGACTTATCACAGAGCTTCTCATCCTCTGTGTGGCGTCTCTCGATCCCCTTGTTACCTTCGTTCATCATCCATCCACTTGAGTCCATAGAGAGTGTCGTACGACCAACTATAGATTCACCATCCATCACCCCTTGTAAGAACAAGTCCCCTCTTGTTCCTACATCAGCCTTACCGACCAAACTAGAAGCGAGCATTTCCAATACTGTACCGAGGAACCAGAAGCATTGCCGGAAAATGCCGAGAAAGAAGGATTGCCGGACAAAGCCGAGACACGCGAGGAGAGGCCGGACAATGCCGAAGACCGAAGCGAGCTGCTGACTAACTCTCATTTTACTCGTGCATTCAGCCCAGGGTTGAAGAAACATTCGACAAGTCTATATAAGGAAGGTTTTCATCCAGGAAAACAGCGTTTGGTTCAGCTACGAATTGGAGCTGGTTTGAGAATACCGCAATCGGACGGAGTGGCTCCATTTAAGGAAAGCGACCCACCAGATCAATGTGACGCCTTCCTGCTGTTTTTCCCTGACCTTACAAAGACTTCATGCTGTTTAGAGACTTCCAAAACAGCAGCACATCCAGAAACGCGCTTGGAAACAACAAGAGAGAAAGTTTCCTTTTCCGACCAAGCTATTTCCTTTTCACCACCAAGCACATCCAGCCTGTTTAATCTCGACCCTCCATCTATTCCAAGACATCCAAGACGTCCAAAGCCACAGAGAGGCCTAGAAGAATCCTTCATTCACGCAGCCAAGCTCAAAGGAGCGCTCCCATTAATGCCCAACGGCTAGGAGGCTTCAATGGCGATATCACCAAGATTAATTCGATTTTATTTGTTTCCTTTTGTATTTCTTGTTACCGTTGGAGGTTCAGAGCCTATATAAGCTCTTTGTTTTCATCCTTTGTATTCACGCTTTGATTAATTAAGAAATTCAGTTTGCTTTTGTTTCAACACTTTGTGTCTTGAATCAAATATGTTCTTGCGAGTTCTAGGTTGTTTGTGGAATCAAACCACTTAGTATTTCGTGTAGAGCCTTGGATTCTCGTGAGGAATAGCCCTTGAATCCCTGTCTCTAACCCCTCGGTGTTGTGGAATCAACATCAAACCGGTTACCTCACCATCTACATCGCTTCCACCTAGCTTTGGGTCTTTGAATCCGTGAGAGTGGTCTTGGTGGAATCCGAGGTCTACATCATTGGTATCAGAGCTTAAACGCTTCTATCTCAGGTTGTTTCAACCCCTTTTACCTTTATTTAGTTTGATGTGGTTTTTTTGTTTCAATCCCTATCAAGAAAAACCAAATAAAAATCTGTTTCATAGTTTTTCAATTTTTCGTCTGTTATGTTGTTTCAATTTTATAAAATTCAAAAAAATTCATAAAAATATTTCGTCTTCTGTTTTAGCTTCTCAAAACCTTTTAAAAACTATAAAAATTGTCCCCCTTATTTTAGAAATTCGTTTGCTATTTTTCGTTCACGGAAACTTGAGACACAGAAATTTTGCTAATTTCTCTGTTTTGTGTTTGGTTTGAAGGAACTTTGATTTCTTGTTTGATTTCTTTTGCTAGGTATTATCCTCATGGGAGAAGAGACAGCCCCTGTTACACTTGAGGCCCTAATGGCGGCACTCACTCAAACAAATCAGGCCATCCACGCACTTGACACTCGGGTGGGCACTATGCATACCGACATTGGAACGTTCCGGACACGCCTTGACCGGCTGGATCCGCCAAATCCGAATGTTGCACCTATCGGCCCCATACGCAACGTGCCACCAGCAGCTCATAGAGCCAACTACGAGCCACGCCGTGAAGAGGAACCACCAGATGACTTTATGCGAAGAAACTATGCGGACAGGAACCGACCTAGAGAGGATGAAAGAATCCTACCCCCTGAAGTTAAATTAACAGCTCCAACTTTTGCAGGGAAGATTGATCCAGCTGCCTACTTGGAGTGGGAAAAACGCCTGGAGCATCTCTTTGAGTACTACGCATACACGGAGCCAAAGAAGATTGCTCTAGCTATAGCCAGCCTCACCGATCATGCTCTTGCTTGGTGGGATCGTGAAGCCGCTGAGAAGAGGAGGCTTAGATACCCTTAGATTACTCGATGGGCTGACATGAAGCTTGAGCTTCGAAGAAGGTATGTACCTCCACATTATCACCGAGAACTACTAAAACGTTTTCGTGCTTTGTTTCAGGGAACTAGGAGTGTAGAAGAATACTTTGAAGAATTTGAACTCATAAGGAGTCATCTAGAACTAGAGGAGACCGAGGAGTCTCTAATGTCTCAGTTTGTAGATGGGTTACAAGACCGGATACAAAGGAAAGTGGAGATACAACCATACCATTCGCTGCAAGAAGTCCTCTATCTTGCCATTCAACGTGAGCAGCAGATTAAGAAGAAGACCTCCACTCGCTCTAGGCCCAAAGAGAATTCGTGGAGCCAGCCACAATCAACACCACCGCCACCACCAGTTGTAGAAAAAGGAAAATCAATAGCAATTGATTCACGGTTCAAATCCAATGACTACCGAGCTGAACAAGGTAAGTCCTCTAACTCTCAGAGATCTCATGACATTGTTTGCTACAAATGTCAAGGCAGGGGTCACATGGCAAGGGACTGCCCCAACAAGAGGGTTATGATCATCACGGCAGATGGTTATGATTCACAAGACGAATCTAAGATGACGCAGCTGGAGGAAACCACTGTATATCCTGATGTAGGCGAGCTCTTAGTCATCCAAAGAGCCCTCTCTGTCCAGCCTACCACCAATGAGCCCGAACAACGAGATAATTTGTTTCACACTCGTTGCACTATATCGGACAAGGTATGTCACCTAATTGTGGATAGTGGTTCATGCACTAACATTGCTAGTGTTACACCTGTTGAAAAGTTAGGACTCCACACCACCAACCATCCAAGACCATACAAGTTGAGATGGCTTAATGACAAAGAAGAGATAAGCGTGTCGAAGCAAGTAGAAGTGCCATTCTCAATTGGACAATACCAAGACCAGGTTTTGTGTGATGTGGCGCCAATGCAAGCTGGGCACATTTTGCTGGGAAGACCTTGGCAATATGATCGTGATGTTGTTCACAATGGGCGTACGAATCTGTACACTCTTTGTCATAACAACCACAAATTTGTTCTTGCGCCTTTGGATCAGAAAGAGGTTCGTGTCATGCAAGCAAGGACCAGGGTGAGTGCTACCTCACGAGTAAGTTTTCATATTGATAAGGTGTCCTATTTATGCCAAAACACAGATATGATTCCCTTGTCTTTGCCAAAAGAGTCATTTTCAGGTTTTGGAGAAACAAAGCGACAAGACGCAATACCGGACGCAGCACCACTCATAAGGAACCACATTCCTACGCTGGAGTTACATGCTGCCAAAGGATTATGCCATGCTATGCTGGCTCAAGCCGTGTCCCTTGAGACCTCAAACAAACCGGAGCCAAAGAAACACCAAGGTAAGGTTCTAAACTCACAAAAACGGATGAGTATTAACTTGCTTTCTCTGGGTGTAGGTTTGCAAGTTTCGAGGTCGAAACTTTCTCAAGGAGGAGGGTATGATGTAGGAATCAAGTCAGCAACAACTGGGATCAACGGACATGACGGTCTAGCCAAGGATAAAGGAGAGACGAACTTCCTTGGGGAACACATCATGGATAAAGGGGAGCCGATATTCCATGGTCTGTTCTTTCTAGACCTCAATCCACCCACGTACAGCCTTACCGACCAAACTAGAAGCGAGCATTTCCAATACTGTACCGAGGAACCAGAAGCATTGCCGGAAAATGCCGAGAAAGAAGGATTGCCGGACAAAGCATAGACACGCAAGGAAAGGCCGGACAATGCCGAAGACCGAAGCGAGCTGCTGACTAACTCTCATTTTACTCGTGCATTCAGCCCAGGGTTGAAGAAACATTCGACAAGTCTATATAAGGAAGGTTTTCATCCAGGAAAACAGCGTTTGGTTCAGCTACGAATTGGAGCTGGTTTGAGAATACCGCAATCGGACGGAGTGGCTCCATTTAAGGAAAGCGACCCACCAGATCAATGTGACGCCTTCCTGCTGTTTTTCCCTGTCCTTACAAAGACTTCATGCTGTTTAGAGACTTCCAAAACAGCAGCACATCCAGAAACGCGCTTGGAAACAACAAGAGAGAAAGTTTCCTTTTCCGACCAAGCTATTTCCTTTTCACCACCAAGCACATCCAGCCTGTTTAATCTCGACCCTCCATCTATTCCAAGACATCCAAGACGTCCAAAGCCACAGAGAGACCTAGAAGAATCCTTCATTCACGCAGCCAAGCTCAAAGGAGCGCTCCCATTAATGCCCAACGGCTAGGAGGCTTCAATGGCGATATCACCAAGATTAATTCGATTTTATTTGTTTCCTTTTGTATTTCTTGTTACCGTTGGAGGTTCAGAGCCTATATAAGCTCTTTGTTTTCATCCTTTGTATTCACGCTTTGATTAATTAAGAAATTCAGTTTGCTTTTGTTTCAACACTTTGTGTCTTGAATCAAATCTGTTCTTGCGAGTTCTAGGTTGTTTGTGGAATCAAACCACTTAGTATTTCGTGTAGAGCCTTGGATTCTCGCGAGGAATAGCCCTTGAATCCCTGTCTCTAACCCCTCGGTGTTGTGGAATCAACATCAAACCGGTTACCTCACCATCTACATCGCTTCCACCTAGCTTTGGGTCTTTGAATCCGTGAGAGTGGTCTTGGTGGAATCCGAGGTCTACATCAGGACCTCACTCGATCCGTTCCATGACCTACCTGGTACCGTTTCACACCCGTTCCACGACCTACCGTTACCTAGTTTCTCGGCCAACTCTAGATTTACTCGGGCAACACTAAGTTTTTCTCGGTCAAAACTTAACTTACCTCGAGCAAAAAGGATTCACTTGTCCAAGCATGCTATATCTTCATCTCATGCTACAATCACCATGGTCTTTCTTAATTCTTTATCAGGTAGTCATTTCTCGATCGTTCTCCGACAATTACCAAAAACTGCCAATAGATTCTTCTTGGAAACCACTCTATTTTTCTTGATAACCAACTGCCTGTAATATAAGATTCGTTCTTTTGTTTACAACAACTGACCGCCAAATGTTTTTCTCTACGTTGGATGATCCAAACAGCTAACCACGACCACAAAGTCCATACCTTGTCCTTGCACACGAATAATGTCCCCATTGCAAGAATATATCTTTTGGTATAAGGATATAATTATTCTTTTGACCCAAAAATATATATATATATATATATATATATATATATATATATATATATATCTACATATATATAATTATTGCATAAATTAATCGTATATGCGCTAGTAGTATATAATAATCTAAGTTGTGATACATTGGATCCATACAACAACCTTAATATACATTTCACATCAATTATCAAACATATAAGAAAAGATCAAACGAAAGTAGAACAACTGATTTAGCAATCAAATTTAGAACAATCGATCTGCATAAACATTAGAAAAAAAAAAAAAAAAAAAAAAAAAAAAAAAAACTGAAACTTTAAACTTGTTCTTTCTCCTTGCAGTTGCTTCTAACCCTTTTTCATGTTTTCTCATTCACCAAGTTAGTCAAAATGAAACTACAACTACGAGCCGCTTCACTCCACAACATCAATGCCATTCTCACCATCATGGCCATTCTTGTTCTTCCCCACAAGCTTTCCAAGCACTTCATCAGATTTTGGTGTTTCCTTTGAGGACTTTCTCATATGTTCTTTGCCGCTGCTATTTGGTGTCCTAGGGCAATTGTTCGCTTTTGGTTCTTCTTTGCAACCACCTACACTGTGGCGATGTCTAGCACAATGCTTCCCCTTCACCTCCTGATATGATGAGTTAACTGTATCGCTGCAGCTCTTTCTACGGTTAAGGTTTGGTGACTTGGGCCGAGTCAGTGGAAACTGTCATCAAACACGCAATGTTAGAAGCTCCTGACACGTTCATAACATCCATGTACCGCAAAGAATAACTTCTCAAGGAACTTGCATGTTTTACAACAGTCTAATTAATCTAAAGATATAGAGGATGACACGGAGTGATGGCCAATAATCATTGCTTATGTACAATCCTTGAGCTCATATAACCAAACTCCTAAAATGTATTCATGATTATGATACTGATACTGCCAAAATCAAAATAAAAACAAAGCTAAACTGACTGTAGAGTAGGATAAGCCATTGATGAGGAGGAAAAAATCATCTTAACCGATCACAAGAAATGGAAACTAAATGTTGAATCTCATCATTCGACATTTTTTCAGTCTTGGAGAAGCCATAAATTTAATCAAAGTGTGTAAAAAGAGGAAGTGAAGACAGTGCAGTTTTGTTACACACCTTTTTCAATGGAAGTTTAGGTGGAGGACCCTCTTGGTAAAAGCTTGGTACTGGATTAGCTTTGTAAGCCATGGTCTTCCTAAGTTGCTTAGTGACTGCTTCTTGCTCTTCCTAAAGAAAATACATTTTCAATGTGTTTGAGATTGCTCAAGAATGGAAAATAAAACATTGTATTGAATCTAACATGTACAGTTATTGTTTCAAGAATTGTACAAGAAAATTTGTTCTGCATCATGCAATTTTTAATCAAAATGCAGAACTTTCAATCGTTATAATTCAGACGGAAACTATATTAAGAAGATTTGTATATCGTATACAGACTAATTTTACATGTTTGCATGAGCATATAACTTTTACCTTGAGCCTTTTCTCGTCTTCTCTTTTCTCTGCCTCGAGTGCTTTCTGTTTCTCCTCTAATTTCTGGTAAAACTGAAACCAGAATATGCTAATAATTAGCCAAGTGACGGAAACACGAAAAAAAGGAACAATAAAAGCGACATCTCTAAGGAGAGAACCAGCGCAACACCATGCTTCCTAAAAACTTATTCCTTATTTGTTACCAAAAAATATTACCTCTCTCCGTCTCTCCAACCGCGCTGTGCTACTAAATGTTGGGGCAACTCCAATTGTTATCTTGGGTTTATTACTTCTAATGGAAGTAGCTGATCTACATATGGCTAAGGATCAGACAAATTCTGTAGCAATTGGATATTAAAAACAAAACAATTTCTTATTTTTGTTTAAGTTTACACAAAAGGATACGAGGAAGCAACGGAAAAACTATCTTCTTCATCATGGTGCTTCTTGTGATCAATTGTCCTCCTAACTGGTAGAGGAGAATTAGGCTGAAGACAAAAGAACGGAGGAAAAAAACTAATTCAGTCTCATTTTTACAATCACCATAAAATCTAAAATGTTATGCATTTCTTGAACACTTTAACAAAGTTATACAACACCGTTACACTTTATTTTACCTGCGAAACTCTTGATGCTGAAGAAAAGTTGTGGCTAGCAGTATTCCCTAATGAACTATTATCAACTCCAGCTCTTCTAGAGTTCGAAGAAGCGAGCTTTTCAGTCGATAGAGAAAACGGCTTTGGCACAGTAGTACGAGTTTTAGCTGAAGATGAGTTTAGTTTCTTCTTACGATCAGATGATTTATGAGATTCAGGTGTATCATTATCAACCAAGTTCTGTTCAGTACATTCCTTAACCTCTGTAGCTTCAATAACGGAAGGACTTGGGATTTTATTATCATCCGAAGATCCCGTTGAGCTTGCTGTTAAACTATTTGGTTTCTTATCCATGTGTTTGTCCACAAGTTCTCTCCCCATTACCACTATAACATCAAAAGAAAATGTATACATAATATACATAAATACTTCTACTTTTAACAAACAAAATGTATCTCCAATTTACAGAGAAACTGGAAAAATTAGATACTATCATGAAACATAGACATTGACAAAATTCAAATCCGCACCGAGAATCTATTGGCCATTTTTTCTAGTAAATGTTGCATTTTAGACTAAGACAAAAATTCAACAAAACAACATGAACAATCTTATGCAACATCGTTTATTGTATACATACATATAAATGTCCCCCTTATAACATACAAAAATTTGTCTCCAATTTGCAGATTATATTAAAAAAGACTAACAAAGAAATATACAATTAGAACTATCATGTTAGACATTGACAAAAATCAAATTCGCACCGAGAATCTATTGGTCCTTTTTTGAGTAATTGTTGCATTTTAGTCTAAGACAAAAAATTTATCTCCAATTTGCAGGTTTTAGGAAAAAATACTCACAAAAACATTTACAATTAGAAGCTAAAATTATTATGAAACATAGACATTGACAAAAATCAAATCCGCCAAGAGAATCTATTGGTTCTTGTTTTTAGTGTAAATATTGCATTTAAGACTAAGACAGTAAACAACGAATGAGCCAAGCAGAGAGCTTTTGAATTTTAACAAAACAATATGAATAATCTTTAGAGAAAAGATCTGCAAAAGAAACAACCAAACCTAATTGTGAGAAATTATAAGAAACTGAGCTGCGCGAACAAGGAGAACGAAAATTTTGGACAGATCGAACCACATTTGTCGAGATTTTGCGAAAAACAGAAACATTTGATGAAAGATTTGTAAGAATGTTAAGAATTTCTTACGGTTTTTTTCAGCTCTGGTTTCTCCTCAAACTCGTCAAATACATTTCTCTCTCTTCCGCCCAGGGCAAATGCAAAATCCCCCTTTCACGTTTATCTTTCTTGAGAGAATTATTTTAGTTTTAGTTTTTTTTTTTTTGTTGATTCAATTTTTTTTTTTTTGTGTGGGGTCAATGTCGATTTTACTTTTCTTTTCCGACGTGTACAAATACTTTTTTTTTTTTGGGGTCGACGAATGGATATTCAAATATATTCATCTTTTTATTTGCGTGTAGCTTTATTTAGGTCTTTTTGACTTTTTCATTTTAAATAAATGAAAGGAAAAAAACGTATACATCGTGAAAATGACATGAACGCACTAATAGTTATCCAAAACAGTTTATTTGAGAAATTTTGAAAAATGCCCTATTTAAGTTTTGTAATTTGAAAAATACGTTCTTCTTATTTTCTCTATTTGAAAAAAATTGATATTGTTTTACTAAAATAACTTTTAAAAACTGAATAAAAATTTTTACAAATAATCAATTTTAAGAAGTAAAATCGATAATATATTTTGAGAATAAAAACTATATTTCAATTTACGCAGAAAATAAAGATTAATTTAGAAAAAAAACTCTAAGAAAATCTTTTAATAATTTTTCATTTATATATTAATAAATTTATTTATTAATTCTATACATTTATATATTAATTTTTTAAAATAAAATAATAACTCTCTTTATTTCTCCTTATAAAATATTAATATTTCTACAGATATTATTGTACGAAAATAACCTCAAAAGGTGAATAATATTTTTAGAAAAATCAATTTATAAAATAATCTCCATAATTTCTTTTGAAGATAAAAACATGTTTTAATATATAATTTAATAAAATTTACATTATTTTTATTTTTCTCGTTAATTTCTAGAGACTTATCTATGAATATATTTTAATACATAAACAATAAAACATCTTCATCTCAAACTTTTTAAAAATTATAATAATAATAATAATTGTAATTATTTATAAAATTTGGTTTAATTTATTAAAAATATAAATAACTTGTATATCAAATGAAAGTAAAATTGTCATATAATATAAATAAAAAATATATTTTTTTGTTTTAAATGAAGGGTGTATTTTCAAATTATGAAATATAAACATGATATTTTCCAAAAAATCCTTATAGTTAAAGTACTTAAAAGCATCTCCAACGGTGAAGATACCTTATAGTCTTTTACTAATATATTGATATTACTTATTTCTATAATTTTATTATTAATTTAAATTTTAAATAATAAAGAAAATATGCTCAATATTAATGTAATATGTGTTAGAAACGGTTTCTCATAATCTATTAAATGAGAGATTCTCTTCACTTTCTCTCTAACTTCTTAATTACTTTTTATTTTTTATTATAACGATGGATGGAGATGCTCTAAGAGTTTTAAACGACTTGAAAAAAGAATATTTGATTGGTTTTAATCTACTATATGAAAGAAGAGAGTGCTCTCCAAGGATTGACACGTGGCTACAGAAAAGTCTGACACACGTCTCTCTTTTCTTAAAAAAAAAACCTTATAGACAAATTAAACAAAAACTCGATTCCTTCGTCAGTCTCGAGAAATCGTCTAAGAAACCCAAAATAGGAAAACTCAAATCCACTATATTATCTTGTAATCTACATATCTCTTTTTAAAATAAGTCAATGTGTGCAGACGAAAATACCCTCTCAAAACGAATCCCAAAAAATAAAAAAAAATAAAAATTGAAAAACGGCGCAAAAAACCCCGGCTCTTCTCCTCGTCGACATCGAGCTCTTTCCGCCGTCGTGTGCTCTTTCCGGCGTCGTGGAGCTCTCTCCTAATTTGTCGTCAAGCTCTGTCCGCCTTGGAGTTTCAAAATCTAAGTTCTTTGGCTCAAATTAGGTATTTATGTTTTAGATTTAGAAATTGAGAATTTGATTAATTTACTATTCACATTGGGTGGTTTACCATATTCTGTGGATCGATTAGGACTTTAAATTTGTAACAAATGAATTTTCAGTTGTTGAATCGTACAATACTGTAGATTAGAAGATCTCATTTGAATTCTTGCGATAGGAGAATTCAATTGGTTTTAATCTACTATATGAAAGAAGAGAGTGCTCTCCAAGGATTGACACGTGGCTACAGAAAAGTCTGACACATGTCTCTCTTTTCTTAAAAAAAAAACCTTATAGACAAATTAAACAAAAACTCGATTCCTTCGTCAGTCTCGAGAAATCGTCTAAGAAACCCAAAATAGGAAAACTCAAATCCACTATATTATCTTGTAATCTACATATCCCTTTTTAAAATAAGTCAATGTGTGCAGACGAAAATACCCTCTCAAAACTAATCCCAAAAAATAAAAAAATAAAAATTGAAAAACGGCGCAAAAAACCCCGGCTCTTCTCCTCGTCGACGTCAAGCTCTTTCCGCCGTCGTGTGCTCTTTCCGGCGTCGTGGAGCTCACTCCTAATTTGTCGTCAAGCTCTGTCCGCCTTGGAGTTTCAAAATCTAAGTTCTTTGGCTCAAATTAGGTATTTATGTTTTAGATTTAGAAATTGAGAATTTGATTAATTTACTATTCATATTGGGTGGTTTACCATATTCTGTGGATCGATTAGGACTTTAAATTTGTAACAAATAAATTTTTAGTTGTTGAATCGTACAATACTGTAGAATAGAAGATCTCATTTGAATTCTTGCGATAGGAGAATTCAATTGGTTTTAATCTACTATATGAAAGAAGAGAGTGCTCTCTAAGGATTGACACGTGGCTACAGAAAAGTCTTACACATGTCTCTCTTTTCTTAAAAAAAAACCTTATAGACAAATTAAACAAAAACTCGATTCCTTCGTCAGTCTCGAGAAATCGTCTAAGAAACCAAAAATAGGAAAACTCAAATCCACTATATTATCTTGTAAGCTACATATCCCTTTTTAAAATAAGTCAATGTGTGCAGACGAAAATACTCTCTCAAAACGAATCCCAAAAAACAAAAAAAAATAAAAATTGAAAAACGGCGCAAAAAACCCCGGCTCTTCTCCTCGTCGACGTCGAGCTCTTTCCACCGTCGTGTGCTCTTTCCGGCGTCGTGGAGCTCTCTCCTAATTTGTCGTCAAGCTCTGTCCGCCTTGGAGTTTCAAAATCTAAGTTCTTTGGCTCAAATTAGGTATTTATGTTTTAGATTTAGAAATTGAGAATTTGATTAATTTACTATTCACATTGGGTGGTTTACCATATTCTGTGGATCGATTAGGACTTTAAATTTGTAACAAATGAATTTTCAGTTGTTGAATCGTACAATACTGTAGAATAGAAGATCTCATTTGAATTCTTGCGATAGGAGAATTCAATTGGTTTTAATCTACTATATGAAAGAAGAGAGTGCTCTCTAAGGATTGACACGTGGCTACAGAAAAGTCTGACACATGTCTCTCTTTTCTTAAAAAAAAAACCTTATAGACAAATTAAACAAAAACTCGATTCCTTCGTCAGTCTCGAGAAATCGTCTAAGAAACCAAAAATAGGAAAACTCAAATCCACTATATTATCTTGTAATCTACATATCCCTTTTTAAAATAAGTCAATGTGTGCAGACGAAAATACCCTCTCAAAACGAATCCCAAAAAATAAAAAAAAATAAAAATTGAAAAACGGCGCAAAAAACCCCGGCTCTTCTCCTCGTCGACGTCGAGCTCTTTCCGCCGTCGTGTGCTCTTTCCGGCGTCGTGGAGCTCTCTCCTAATTTGTCGTCAAGCTCTGTCCGCCTTGGAGTTTCAAAATCTAAGTTCTTTGGCTCAAATTAGGTATTTATGTTTTAGATTTAGAAATTGAGAATTTGATTAATTTACTATTCACATTGGGTGGTTTACCATATTCTGTGGATCGATTAGGACTTTAAATTTGTAACAAATAAATTTTCAGTTGTTGAATCGTACAATACTGTAGAATAGAAGATCTCATTTGAATTCTTGCGATAGGAGAATTCAATTGGTTTTAATCTACTATATGAAAGAAGAGAGTGCTCTCTAAGGATTGACACGTGGCTACAGAAAAGTCTGACACATGTCTCTCTTTTCTTAAAAAAAAAACCTTATAGACAAATTAAACAAAAACTCGATTCCTTCGTCAGTCTCGAGAAATCGTCTAAGAAACCAAAAATAGGAAAACTCAAATCCACTATATTATCTTGTAATCTACATATCCCTTTTTAAAATAAGTCAATGTGTGCAGACGAAAATACCCTCTCAAAACGAATCCCAAAAAATAAAAAAAAATAAAAATTGAAAAACGGCGCAAAAAACCCCGGCTCTTCTCCTCGTCGACGTCGAGCTCTTTCCGCCGTCGTGTGCTCTTTCCGGCGTCGTGGAGCTCTCTCCTAATTTGTCGTCAAGCTCTGTCCGCCTTGGAGTTTCAAAATCTAAGTTCTTTGGCTCAAATTAGGTATTTATGTTTTAGATTTAGAAATTGAGAATTTGATTAATTTACTATTCACATTGGGTGGTTTACCATATTCTGTGGATCGATTAGGACTTTAAATTTGTAACAAATGAATTTTCAGTTGTTGAATCGTACAATACTGTAGATTAGAAGATCTCATTTGAATTCTTGCGATAGGAGAATTCAATTGGTTTTAATCTACTATATGAAAGAAGAGAGTGCTCTCCAAGGATTGACACGTGGCTACAGAAAAGTCTGACACATGTCTCTCTTTTCTTAAAAAAAACCTTATAGATAAATTAAACAAAAACTCGATTCCTTCGTCAGTCTCGAGAAATCGTCTAAGAAACCCAAAATAGGAAAACTCAAATCCACTATATTATCTTGTAATCTACATATCCCTTTTTAAAATAAGCCAATGTGTGTAGACGAAAATACCCTCTCAAAACTAATCCTAAAAAATAAAAAAAATAAAAATTGAAAAACGGCGCAAAAAACCCCGGCTCTTCTCCTCGTCGACATCGAGCTCTTTCCGCCGTCGTGTGCTCTTTCCGGAGTCGTGGAGCTCTCTCCTAATTTGTCGTCGAGCTCTGTCCGCCTTGGAGTTTCAAAATCTAAGTTCTTTGGCTCAAATTAGGTATTTATGTTTTAGATTTAGAAATTGAGAATTTGATTAATTTACTATCCACATTGGGTGGTTTACCATATTTTGTGGATCGATTAGGACTTTAAATTTGTAACAAATGAATTTTCAGTTGTTGAATCGTACAATACTGTAGATTAGAAGATCTCATTTGAATTCTTGCGATAGGAGACCTGGGTAAAACTACTAGAACTTGAAAAACTAGTATTACTGATAAAATATAGTATAACTAGTAAACTTGTATTACTAAGAAATGTAGGATAACGCGTATAACTGGTATTACTTTTTGAGGTTTTTGTCTTGGTTTGGCAGGATACAATGAGCAACAATGCCAGCATGCATTTTAAATTTCAAGGTCGTATATATAGTTTATTGGTGAAGACATGAGTGGAGAAGATAACCTTGTCGATGATAGAAGGTAGGATATACAAGAAGCTTGCATTAGATGAAAGTAGGGTTAAATTGCAATTGAGTTACTATCCACTGGTGGTGGGATGTGAGGAACAGTTAACTGTTTCTGATGTTGAGGATATAAGTGTTTATCTTATGTCCAATGATAAAGAGAACCGTAGATGTATTTTGTTTCTGATGGTGAAAATGGAGATAATGCCATTATTCTGTACGTAATAAAAGAACAAGGACAAGAAGAACATGAGGCGACAGTGGATGATCAAGAAGGTGTATCACGTGATGGAAGTGTGGATAAAGGTATGTATAGGTCAGATGATATCCTTAGATTTTACATGTTTTTATGGTTTAGTTTCATAGATTCTTAGTTCCCATTTTGTATAGTTTTAGGAATTTTTCATGCATTTGAGTCTTGTATTTGCATGGTATCACATCTTAGAGTCCTAGGTTGTTTTATTGCATATTGCACATGTTTTGAGTCTTTTTAGGTGAATGGAATACCTTGGAGACTTGGAGGAAGGATGAGGGATCATTTGGAAGAAAATAAAAGAAATGATGTTTCGGAACCAATCCATAGGGTCTAGAAGATCTACTCATATGAAGGCTCTAAGTTGCGATTTGGCTTCAGCACTCTCTACAAAAGTCATAGGAAATTGAGTTAGCTTTCATGTGGAAGTGGTTTGAAGTAAATCCCATGTTGCAATCAAAAGTTATGAACGTTTTACCGAATGCATGTAAATCTGACAGCGAGCTGAAACTGCTGTAGACTTCATCAGATCGATCGATCCAAGGTGGGATCGATCGATCCAGCTCAAGCAAATTTACGTGAAGATTCAAGATCGACCAGAGCACATCAGATCGATCGATCTGGTCCAGATCGATCGATCCAAGACCAGATCGATCGATCTGAACTCAGCCGCCCAAGACCCACATGATTGAGACATCAAACCAACTTCGTCTTTTCCTCTTTGACTCGATTTTCTGCCATTGAGAGGCAATAATTACACACTTTTTAGACTTCAGAAACTCTCTTGAGCTCTGAAAAACTTGAAGAAACAAGATCCAATCCATTGTTCTAGAGAAGAATTCTTATAACTTTTCTTGCTTATTTCAATAATATATCATGTTTTCTATAAATCTTTGTGTTGATCTGGTTAATATGTGTGAGTAGTTCATCAATTGGGTTTCAGGGTTCTAAAGGAGATTCAATGATTTAGTGATATGATTGTTGTTTGGGGTTTATAATCCATAGATTCTTCAATTCATATGATCTTAATGCTAGATTAGGACTGATCACTCTAATCTTGATTTTAAGTTGTTATATGCATCAAAAGTGTTTATAGAAGGCTTGAATAATATGAATTGAGCTTTGTATCTCTAGCCAACGAAAGTTGAAGCTAGATCATCATTGTGAGCTTAGTGAACTTGTTTGTTAATGCGAATTTGGTTAGGAGATTTCAAACTAAAGTTTAGTAATCGAGTAGTCAAGTTTAGTGATTAATGCTTTGAAAGAAGGTTAGTCTAAACTTGTGTTCATGTTCAAGAATGGTTCTTAATTATTAAACCCCATACTTCATATTTTCATTCGTCATTGATATCCTAAAAGCCCTTTAGCCCAATGTTTTTAAATCGCAAAGTTTACCGTTTAAATTTCCCGTATTTTTATTTACATGCTTACGAAACCAACCAACCATCTCGCTCTAGCTAATTTCGACTCTCGTAAATCCTTAGAGTACCATTGGTTCTTGTGGATCGACCCCGTATATACTACCTAGCGGTTAAGTGTATCGGGTTAAATACTCGAGCAATCAAGTTGGCGCCGTTGCCGGGGACCAATTGCGTTACCTAAAGATTTAGGACTAGTTTTTAGTCTAGAGTACTTTTACGGTTACTGATAATCATTTCCTTTTTCTTCTTTGGTATTTTCAGGTGAATGACCCGAAGTGAAGGTTCATCAAATCTCGCGGAATATCATAAGGAAATTGGAAAGTTAGAACGAGCTAACAAGAAAAAGAAAAAGTTAGCTGAGCAAAGAGAAGCCAAAATGGCTCATGCTGGTCAAGGCGATAACGTTTTACCACCAGAAGAAGTTCCACACGATGGAGATAATGGAAGAGAAGAGTTGGAAGATCCTCCTCCTCCAGCTGCTTTCAACCCGAGGCCCGCGCCTGTTCGACGGACCTTAAGAGATCATGATGCTCCTAATCATCAAATGTACCGAGGAGGAGTTCAACATCCTCCTATCAACAGGAATGATTTCGAGATCAAACCGGGATTGCTAGCTCTTGTTAAGCAAAACCAATTCCATGGCCTACCTTCTGAGAATCCCGTCTATCACTTAGACAATTTCGAGGATGTGTGCGGTACAACGAGAATGAATGGGGTGCCAGATGATGCTGTAAAGTGCAGGTTGTTCTCGTTTTCCTTGAGTGACAAAGCGCACCGATGGTTCAAGTCATTGGAGAGAGACTCCATTAGAACGTGGGACGAGTACAAAGCTGCATTCTTGGGTCAATACTTCACCCAAGCGAGAACCACTCTCCTTCGGAACAAGATCTCGAGTTTTCAACAAGGTGCAACTGAATCTTTTCATGAAGCTTGGGAAAGATTTAAGGATTACAAGAGGGAGTGCCCTCACCATGGGTTCACCCCCGAATCCCTCATCAACACATTCTATCGAGGGATTGATGAAAAATACAAGATGGCTTTGGATACAGCCAGCAATGGGGACTTCATGACCAAAACCGAAGAAGAAGCCCAAATATTGATAGAGAATCTTGCAGCTAGCAATAGCAACCACTGTGTTGACTATGACAGAACTTTGAGAGGCGGTGGAACGGGAGAATCAAAACAAATTGCAGATTTGACTGCAAAAGTTGAGCAAATTTTGAGACGCGATCAAAGAGCCATTAACTATTGTGAAGATTCCGGAGATGGTCAAGCTTACCAAGATCAAGTTGGGGATGGCTTTGAAGACTTGCAGGCTGAGTTGAACTATGTGAATGGCCAGGGGAACTATCAGAACCAGTTCAACCAAAACTACAGGAACCATCCCAACCTCTCATACAGAAGTACGAACGTTGAGAATCCTCAGGATCAGAGATACCCAGCACAGGTAAGACCACAAGGTCAACAGTATCAACCGAGGCAGTTTGTACCGAATCAGGGAGGTTTCAACAAGCCTTTTGATAACAAAGGTCAGACACAGGGAATGGGATATAGGCAAGGAGGTTTTCAGCAGAGACCTCCGTTTAACAACTTCCAGGGAGGTTACCAAGCCCCGCCCCAAGCTCCTGTGAACAATGCCCCTGCGTTTTCCTCTGGTGAAAGCGAAATGAAAACAATGATGCAACAGATACTCGAGGGCCAGAAGAAGAATGCTTCTGACATCAATTCCAAAGTGGACAACATGTACAGCGATCTCCACGGTAAATTTGAGACGCTATCTTCACACGTTAGGACGCTTGAGAATCAAGTAGCACAGACTGCGTCCACTTCTGCAAGACCAATGGGGGTTCTTCCTGCGAAACCACAACCGAACCCGAAAGACTACAACCATGGCAAAGAGTTTGTCAGTGCTATCACTTTGAGAAGTGGGAAACAAGTAGAACCGGTTTTGAAGAAAGAAAAAGTAGTAGAGGTTGATGATTCAGAGGAAGATGTTGTGAAAAGGAAGGTTGATGATGAATCACAAGTTGAAAATGTTGTAGCTAAGGAAGCAGCTGATGAAGATGAGGAGGTTGAGAACATTTTGCCTCCACCTTATATACCCAAGTTGCCATTCCCAGGTCGTTTAAGGAAGATTCAGAGAGAGAAGGAATATGCTCGTTTCGATGAAGTGATGAGGCAACTTCAAATCAAGCTCCCTTTTCTTGAGTTAGTCCAGAACATTCCTATCTACAGGAAGTATATCAAAGATATATTGACTAAAAAGAGAACTCTTGAAGAAGGAGCGGTCTTGATCACACATGAATGTAGCGCCATTCTACAAAACACCATACCGAGAAAAAGAAAGAAGATCATGGTAGTTTTGTTTTGCCTTGCAAGATTGGTGACTCGTTGTTTGCTAGATGTTTGTGCGATTTGGGAGCAAGTGTGAGTTTGATGCCCCTTTCAGTCTCAAAGCGGTTAGGAATTACAAACTTCAAACCATCAGGTATATCTCTCGTGCTTGCAGACCGTTCTGTGCGGTTTCCCATTGGAATAGCCGAAGATGTCTATGTGAGAGTTGGGACATTCCATATCCCAACTGATTTTATTGTTCTTGAGTTGGAAGAAGAACCAAAAGATCCGCTCATTCTTGGTAGACCATTCTTGCACACTGCTGGTGCATTGATAGATGTGAAGAGAAGCTTGATCAAGCTACAAGTTGGGGACATTGTCCAAGAGTTTGATATGGAGAGGGTGATGTCTAAACCAACCATTGAAGGTCAAGTATTTTGGATTGATATAATGGATGAGCTAGCTGATGAACTCTTGGAAGAGTTAAACACGGAGGATCCATTACAAATCGCTTTGACTAAGGAAGGAAATGAATATGGGTACCTTGGCGAAGCAACTACTGGTTTTGCCAAGATCTTGGATGAAAGTGCCGAGTTGAGTAGAGTGTCTACATTTGCTGTGCTAGACAAACCAAAGGTAGAAAATGAGGAAGTTGGTTCCATATCAAAAGACTGCGATGATTGGAGCGAACTCAGGGCTCCGAAAGTGGAACTCAAACCGCTTCCCAATGGGCTAAGGTACGCATTTCTTGGTCCTAATTCTACTTACCCTATCATAATCAATGCTGAGTTGAACAATGTGGAGATTGCCTTGTTGTTATGCGAGTTGAGAAAGTATAGAAAAGCCATAGGATATTCTCTTGATGACATAAAAGGAATTTCTCCTAATCTATGTATGCACCGGATATATCTAGAAGATGAATCAATGATGTCTATCGAACATCAGAGACGGTTAAACCCGAACCTCAAAGATGTCATTAAGACGGAGATAATGAAACTTTTAGATGCGGGAATCATCTATCCTATCTCAGATAGTACTTGGGTGAGTCCGGTCCATGTTGTACCTAAGAAAGGTGGTGTCACTGTGATCAAAAATGAAAAAAATGAGTTAATCACAACAAGAACTGTCACGGGACACCGAATGTGTATTGATTATCGAAAACTTAATTCTGCTACCCGAAAAGACCACTTCCCACTTCCCTTTATTGATCAAATGCTTGAAAGATTAGCAAACCATCCATACTATTGTTTTCTTGATGGGTACTCAGGATTCTTTCAGATTCCTATTCACCCCGATGATCAAGAGAAAACCACTTTTACATGTCCTTATGGTACCTTCGCATATCGAAGAATGCCGTTTGGATTATGTAACGCTCCAGCCACATTTCAGCGTTGTATGATGTCTATTTTTACTGAAATGATTGAGGATTTTATGGAGGTTTTCATGGATGACTTCTCCGTGCATGGCACGTCTTTTGCTGTTTATCTGTCTAATCTGTGCAGGGTACTTCGACGCTGTGAGGAGAAACATTTGGTTCTGAATTGGGAGAAGTGTCATTTCATGGTGAGAGATGGGATTGTTCTTGGTCACAAGATTTATGAGAAAGGCATCGAAGTGGATAAGGCTAAGATAGAGGTGATGATGAGTATGCAGCCTCCGAATTCAGTGAAAGGGATTAGAAGCTTTTTGGGACATGCTGGGTTTTATAGGAGGTTCATTAAGGATTTTTCCAAGATCGCTAGACCACTTACTCAGCTGTTGTGCAAAGATCAGAAGTTCGAATTCGACGAGGACTGCCACAAGGCATTTCAAACAATCAAGGAATCCCTTATTAGTGCTCCAATTGTGCAACCCCCTGATTGGGAACTACCTTTTGAGGTGATGTGTGATGCTAGTGATTATGCTGTGGGTGCTGTTTTGGGACAACGAAAAGATAGGAAGATGCACGCCATTTACTATGCGAGTCGCACCCTTGACGGAGCACAATGCAACTACGCAACCACAGAGAAAGAGCTACTTGCGATTGTGTTTGCATTTGAGAAGTTTAGATCATATTTGGTTGGGTCTAAGGTCATTGTTCATACCGACCACGCTGCTCTGAGATATTTGTTATTAAAGAAGGATGCCAAGCCGAGACTATTGAGATGGGTACTCTTGCTGCAAGAGTTTGACTTGGAGATCAAAGATAAGAAGGGCATCGAGAATGGAGTAGCAGACAACTTGTCTCGGTTAAGAGTTGAAGAAGAAGTTCCAATGAACGACACTCTTCCAGGAGAAGAGCTTGCTCTAGTGGAAGACGGTTATGTCTATGAGGTGGAAAAGTCTCACGCCACAAGTGCATCCGAGCTTATGACAATAGACACCAAAGAGACAAACTTGCCGTGGTATGCGGATTTTGCAAATTGCCTATCTTGTGATGTTCAACCTCCTGATTTCACCGGACATGATAAGAAGAAGTTTCTAAGGGATGTTCAACATTACTACTGGGACGAACCATTTCTCTACAAGAGGTGCAACGATGAGGTTTTCAGGAGGTGTATTCCCGAGAGTGAAGTAAACGGTATCCTCCTTCTTTGTCACGCTTCTGATTACGCGGGACATTTCGCCTCGTTTAAGACAGCTACAAAGGTTCTACAGGCTGGTTTTTGGTGGCCTAGTCTGTTTAGAGATGCTCAGGAGTTTGTTGCAAGGTGTGATGCTTGTCAGCGGAAAGGTAATATCAGCAAGAGAAATGAAATGCCGCAAAACTTCATTCTTGAGGTTGAAGTGTTTGACATGTGGGGCATTGATTTCATGGGGCCTTTTCCGTCATCGTACGGAAATGAATATATCTTAGTCGCTGTAGACTATGTGTCCAAATGGGTGGAAGCAATTGCCCGCCCAACAAATGATGGAAAAGTGGTGCTGAAAATGTTTAAAAAGATCATCTTTCCTCGATTCGGAGTACCACGTGTGGTGATTAGTGATGGAGGGAAACACTTCATTAACAAAGTTTTTGAAAACTTGTTAGCAAAACATGGTGTAAAGCACAAGGTAGCAACCCCCTATCACCCTCAAACCAGCGGACAAGTGGAGATTTCAAACCGCGAGATCAAAGGAATCCTAGAGAAGACCGTAGGAAGATCGAGAAAGGATTGGGCAGCGAGGCTTGATGATGCCCTTTGGGCATATAGAACTGCATTCAAGACACCTATTGGAACCACGCCTTTCAATCTCATCTATGGAAAAGCATGCCACCTCCCTGTTGAGTTGGAGTACAAAGCTTTGTGGGCGACAAAGATGATGAACTTCGATATCAAAACCGCAGCAGAAAAGCGCTTGATCCAACTCAATGAGTTAGACGAGATTAGGCTAAATGCCTATGAGAGTTCAAGGATCTATAAAGAAAGGACCAAAGCACTTCATGACAAAAAGATTACCCTTAAAAAGTTTTCTGAAAACGATAAGGTACTCCTTTTTAACTCACGTCTTAAACTTTTTCCAGGAAAGCTAAGATCGCGATGGTCCGGACCGTTCACAATCAAGGAAGTGAAACCACATGGTGCAGTGGTTCTGTTGGACACAAATGGAAAACCATTTACTGTAAATGGTCAGCGAGTCAAACCGTATCTTGCGGGAACAACTCCTGAAGAAGGTACCATGGTTCCTCTCGAGGATCCAACCCAAGTCTAAACCCACGGAAGTCAAGCTAACGACTAAAAACAAGCGCTTGGTGGGAGGCAACCGACCGGTAAGTGTACAAACTTAGTTCTAGTTTTCATTTATTCCATATGGATAGATCGATCCTCTTGCTCAAAACCTGTTTTTAAGTCGCGTAACTCAAAACAAAAATCACAAAACCACTATTTATCTTCTTCTCGGGTTAAGCTGCGATTTTTGGGAAACTTTGGCAAAACATAACTCTTTCGATTCTGGACCGAATTCAATGATTCCTGAGCCTATTCTGATTGGGTTTTTACCCTCTATCTGATTATACAACTCATTCCCACAATCTGCTAAGGTATGCGACTCAATCTCTAATTTTTTGTCCGAAAATTTCGCAGAACAATAGTGAAATCTGGGTTCGTTTATGCTGTTTTAGGGTGATTCAATAGATTCCTAGTAGTTTCTAGGTTGATTTCAAGCGAACCCTGGTCTTATTTTGCAGATTTGTGTAGTTTGAATTCAATGAAATTTTTGAAAACGGATTAGAGGGATTTTAGAGTTTGAATTCGAAATTGGATTAAGATTGTTGGCATTTTGGGCATTGTGGTTGTTTTGTAATTATTTTTGTTAATTTTAAAGCTCATTTTGTTTGAATTATCATTGTGATTTGTTTTGTTTTGTAAATATTTTTGGTTTTGGCTTTATATTGTGAAAATTCTGAAATTTTACAATGTGTTTATTTGCAGGACATAGCGAGGAGTTGGACTGGCTCATTCAACCGCACAAGAAGACCCACACGAGGGTAGAAAAGATATTGAGTGCACTGGCGAAGCTCAGATGTCCTAGACCCCCGTCATGTTTCAGAGCTTCTGATACTGCTGAGAGACGTGCAGATACAGCCTATCCTACAGGAGTTGATCCCGATGTTGCTGGACACGGGATAGCAGATGATTCTGATACCAGCGATCATGTTCACCACTCTCGGATGAGGAGGAGCCAAGACGATTCACAGACACCTCCTTCTACATATGGTTCTACGATGAGTATGATCCCGGTGATCCAAGTTCAACCTTCACTCCCACCCAAACCAATATCCATCGTCAAGCTTAAGCGACGTTAAACGAGCCATTGGGGACTCCCCCATTTTCTATCCACTGTATATAAGGTTTTATTTGTGTTCCTAAATATGCTGTTAATCTACTATATTTTCATTTTACTAGAAGTTGGAAAGCAAGAATTCAGAACAAATCATGGATGGAATGAAACAACTCCAAATCCTCCTAATCCTATTCACAGTATTCGGTAAAATTCACTTCTAAAGTACATTATGCATTTTGCTCTTCCTCACGTTATTTTCACACCGAGACGGTGCGAAATAAGTTGGGGGGAGTTAGAGATTTTGTTATCTACTGTTGTGTTTTATTTTGGTTTTCCGTTTTTATATTTGAGTCATGCATTGTCAAAAATTTCTATATTTTCATCATGAAGATTTGCATCTCATTGTATTATATTGGTTTGCATATCCATTTGGGATATTAGCCTTCTTAAAATTTACGCTTAGGATTAAGATCGTTGCCCTTAGTCATGGTTATCTATTGCTTGAACTTATCTACAACTTCTACTTAGGTAAAGCTCACTTGATTTTTGATGCTTCTCTATGAATTTGAAACTTAATTCGAACATTAATACTCTTGCTTAGGGTAATTCGAATGCATTCTCATGGTCGACTATATGTCACATTCGGGTTTTCTTATTCATTTTACCACCCTTGTGCTTAGCCGAATGGTCATTCTCATTTTAAGAGTGATCTCCCTACCCATACACCTTAACCATTTCTTTCAAACCCCTGATTTATTTGATGAAGTGAGGCCTCTTGTTGATAATGCTTTAATTTTGCAAAAACTTGAGAGTATCGGGAACGACAAAGGCTTATCTCTCGTTCTAAGCTAGCAATGGTAAGTCTAGCGATTAGGATGAGAATGAAAGGCTTGATTGGTTCAATTGGGTAGTTTGTTAGGATGTTGAAAATAAAGCTTGATCAGTTCGATGAAAATAATCTTTGGGGAATCTAAGTGGAAAGTCAAATAACTCTAAGTCTTTGTCTCTAAAAAAAAAAAAAAAAAAAAAAAAAAAAAAATTCCTGAAAAGAAAAATGTTGATCTCTCGTGTTTGAAATAAAAGTAAGTGTTGAGAGCAAAAGAAAGAGATAACAATGGAGTTAAGTGTTTTATGAAAGTATTTTCCCCATGAAACTGATAAAAGAGGCTGATCACGAAGTTTAAAGTTACGAAAAAGGGTAGAAACTAGGATGCTTATTATGAGATGGGGTAGAATAACGAGAAGTAAACTTTGTATGCATCAATTGTTCCCCTTCTTAGATAGATTTTGCATTTGATAAAGCATTCCTATGTTTTGAGAGAAGCTACCCAAAAGAGAAACACTTCTGAAACCACCGCAAAAAGCTTTAACCCACAAACCGATTGAGAATGATTTGGTTTCCCTTAGCAAGACCGCACTAAAAAGATCATAATGAATGTTAAAGAGAAGTATTCGATTTGATTGTGAGTTTTTGCTTAAGTTTAAGGGTTTACCGAAAGAATGAAATGTTTGTTCTTGCACCTTATAACCATCTTTGAGGACAACGCGTTTAATCCTTCGTTTGGAATTTTCTAGCTTTGTCAAACTTGCCTATAACTGTTTCTACTTGTTTGCTTGTGGACAAGCAATGGACAAGTTGGGGGGAGTTGATATCCTTAGATTTTACATGTTTTTATGGTTTAGTTTCATAGATTCTTAGTTCCCATTTTGTATAGTTTTAGGAATTTTTCATGCATTTGAGTCTTGTATTTGCATGGTATCACATCTTAGAGTCCTAGGTTTTTTTATTGCATATTGCACATGTTTTGAGTCTTTTTAGGTGAATGGAATACCTTGGAGACTTGGAGGAAGGATGAGGGATCATTTGGAAGAAAATAAAAGAAATGATGTTTCGGAACCAATCCATAGGGTCTAGAAGATCTACTCATATGAAGGCTCTAATTTGCGATTTGGCTTCAGCACTCTCTACAAAAGTCATAAGAAATTGAGTTAGCTTTCATGTGGAAGTGGTTTGAAGTAAATCCCATGTTGCAATCAAAAGTTATGAACGTTTTACCGAATGCATGTAAATCTGACAGCGAGCTGAAACTGCTGTAGACTTCATCAGATCGATCGATCCAAGGTGGGATCGATCGATCCAGCTCAAGCAAATTTACGTGAAGATTCAAGATCGACCAGAGCACATCAAATCGATCGATCTGGTCCAGATCGATCGATCCAAGACCAGATCGATCGATCTGAACTCAGCCGCCCAAGACCCACATGATTGAGACATCAAACCAACTTCGTCTTTTCCTCTTTGACTCGATTTTCTGCCATTGAGAGGCAATAATTACACACTTTTTAGACTTCAGAAACTCTCTTAAGCTCTGAAAAACTTGAAGAAACAAGATCCAATCCATTGTTCTAGAGAAGAATTCTTATAACTTTTCTTGCTTATTTCAATAATATATCATGTTTTCTATCAATCTTTGTGTTGATCTGGTTAATATGTGTGAGTAGTTCATCAATTGGGTTTCAGGGTTCTAAAGGAGATTCAATGATTTAGTGATATGATTGTTGTTTGGGGTTTATAATCCATAGATTCTTCAATTCATATGATCTTAATGCTAGATTTGGACTGATCACTCTAATCTTGATTTTAAGTTGTTATATGCATCAAAAGTGTTTATAGAAGGCTTGAATAATATGAATTGAGCTTTGTATCTCTAGCCAACGAAAGTTGAAGCTAGATCATCATTGTGAGCTTAGTGAACTTGTTTGTTAATGCGAATTTGGTTAGGAGATTTCAAACGAAAGTTTAGTAATCGAGTAGTCAAGTTTAGTGATTAATGCTTTGAAAGAAGGTTAGTCTAAACTTGTGTTCATGTTCAAGAATGGTTCTTAATTATTAAACCCCATACTTCATATTTTCATTCGTCATTGATATCCTAAAAGCCCTTTAGCCCAATGTTTTTAAATCGCAAAGTTTACCGTTTAAATTTCCCGTATTTTTATTTACATGCTTACAAAACCAACCAACCATCTCGCTCTAGCTAATTTCGACTCTCGTAAATCCTTAGAGTACCATTGGTTCTTGTGGATCGACCCCATATATACTACCTAGCGGTTAAGTGTATCGGGTTAAATACTCGAGCAATCATCAGATATGGGTGATGATTATGTTGAGGTTTGACCTGTTGTAGAAAGTAGCCAGTTTATAGAGGCACGAGATGACGGTTTGGGTGTGAGTGTACTTCAAAAATTTCCAAATAGGAAGGCATTGCAAGATGTTGTGGGTAGATCCTCATTTGCTAACAGTTTATGTTTTGCTAATAAAAAGTCAGAACCTGGACGTTTAGTGCTAAAATGTAGTCAAGAAAGCTGTAAATGGGGTTTACGAGCTACAAGGATCCGAAATACAGAAATTTTCTCGATTAGAACGTACACCAAGATGCATACATGCTCTCGGACTAGTCAGAGTGATAGCAGCAAAATGAAGAGGGCACACCACAATTAGTCGCAGCTATTTTGCAAGAGGATTATCCAGGACAAATGAGAATTCCACCAGCTAGAGCAATCATGGATCTTGTTCATACAAAATTAGGTGTGATGATATCATACTCTACATCATTGAGAGGGAGAAATCTAGTTGTTATTGATTTGTGTGGTACCCCGGAAGAAAGCTACAAGATGTTATATTGCTATTTGCTCATGTTAGAGAAGCAAAATCATGGTACAATAACACGTGTGGAATTGGATGAGAAAGAAAAATTCAAGTATCTATTCATAGCTTTGGGAGCTAGCATTGAAGGGTTTAAAGTTATGAGGAAAGTGATAATTGTGGATGCAACCTTTCTCAAGAAAGGATATGGTGGTGTACTAATTTTTGCCACAGCTCAAGATCCTAATCGGCACCATTATCCCTCAGCGTTTGATGTCCTCGATGGTGCGAATGATGCAAGTTGGGCGTGGTTTACAGAGATGCTGAAAACAGTTATACCTGACTCTTCCGAGTTGGTATTTATGAGTGATAGAAATGCAAGGCTCATCGGCGCCATAGGTAATATGTATATCTTGGCTCATCATGGGTATTGTATATGACATTTCTCCCAAAATGTGGAAGGTCATGTTTTCCACGCCAATAAAGACGTAGTCGCATGGAGATTCCAGGAGTGCAGTAGGAAATACACACATGCTGAGTTCAACTATGCTTATACTGAATTTAAGATCAGGTAATCTTCTGCGGCCAAGTATCTGGAGGAGATTACTGTGAAAGAAAAATGGGAAAGATGTTGTTTTTCAGGAGATAGATACAACTTAGACACAAGCAACAGTGTGGAATCATTGAACAGTGTTTTCTAGGAGGCAAGGAAGTATATACTCCTTAATACCCATGCTTGACGAGATCATTGGAACATTTTCTCTTTGGTTTAATGATCGTCAAAAGGAGGTCGGGTCTGGAAGGAATGCAAATAAATGGGTGCCTTTAGTGGAGAATAACATGCATGATTTATAGGGTGATGCAGAGAAAATGATTGTGACGGAGCTAAACAGTTTCGAGCTTGAATACAATGTTATCGGTAGTGATGGAAAGCCTTATGAGGTGAAGTTGCTAAAGAAAAGTTGCAGTTGCAGGGTGTTCGATATTGAGAAGGTACCTTGTTTGCACGCACTAGCCGTTTACATTTGAAACGACCGCACTCGTTTTTTTTTTTTTTATAAACAATTAATTATTATTCCCATAAATAATAATTAACTTCTCAAATCAATTAACCATGCAACTTCTCATGCATAATAATTATTTAACTCCATAAGTAAAAATATAACACATAAATATTTTACTTAATTATCCGAAAGGACATTTGATCCATCGATCTTTCCAGAATACGACGACTTGAGTTGAGAGTCGAAGTTGGTCTGTATAGCCACCTTGGCTTTCATAGACAATTTCTGTTGTCTATAACGGTTCTTGATAAACAAGAAACCGGACTCGAGATCGCTAGATCATTTATCCATAAATACTAAACAACACAAATCCTTATATAGCGGAAGACTCTTAACAAATAACCGAGTTCCCTAGATCATCCCCTCTTCCTCGCCTTGATTCCACGGTCACACGAACTCTTTTTCTGCATCAACAAGGAGATGCATAAGTATTTCAACAAATACTTAGTGAGGCAATCCTCCCGTCTACAAGCTATACACACAAACGATTAAAATTATTCAACGTATTAAACACGAAAATACCGCAATAAATCAACCATCTCAAGAAACACTCGATCTAGATCCACCAGAGATCATACGGCCTACAATCATGCAAACACATCAAATAACTCAATCGCTTAGATAAGCTTACAGTCCTGCACTCACCTTTAGCCACGCACGGAAATTCCCAAAACTTCCCGGAATGAATAGACTTCACTTCCTCAAACGCGTGCCTAAAGACAAACCAATAACGAAACTTTAAACACAAGAAACGAACACGAGAAACGGCCAGAACGACCAGATCGATCGATCCTGGTCAGGATCGATCGATCCCACCAAGCGTGAACCACTCAGATCGATCGATCCTGGCCCAGATAGATCGATCCTGGCCCGGATCGATCGATCCTGGCCGGCCGTGAGGTTGCCAGATCGATCGTCTCACCTCCAGATCGATCGATCCAGCTTGGATCGATCGATCTAGCCCCAGAACGATCGATCTCAGTGCTAGACATCAACACCGCCTTGCAACACTCACACCAACTTGGCCACGTGATCGAACTCCAACTCCTCAACCACAACCACCGTCACGGAGACACGTTCACACACTCTCCGCAACCAACACCGCTCACAACCCGCGGCCTCAAAACACCGCCACACCAACACGTCTCCTAACACGTGTCTCACGCCTAACCGAACCTCACCAACGTCACCACCGTGACTCACACCCTCGGTTCCTCACACCGAACCATCATGAACCACATGATATAACAAAGAAAGAGCATAACCTTACCCTTTCTAACGGTGATGACAAAAGGATGCGGGAGAGCTTCGAAGCTTCACCGCCACGGCAACCTCCGTTTCCTTCTCCTCTCGTCTCTCACGCCAACACAAACACCAAGCTCACCGACTTTGGCTCTCCACACCACACAGCTCACAAACCTCAGCCTCACTTGCTCACCATACCCCACACCAACACAAGACTCACCCTCTCTTGCTCTCCACACCCACACCAACACAAGCCCACCTCCTCTTCTTTGATCAAGACAACCCAGCCTCTCTCTCTCCCTCTCTTTTCTCTGAAAACCACTCAACACTTTCTCCTTTTCCTCAGCCAAACCTCTCTCTTCCCTCTTGGATACAAGTGTCGGCAAGGAGCAATAAAAGAGATGAGTGGAGCTGCTCTAAGAAGGTGGAGGGTGGGGAACTCTACAAGGCTAGGGGAGGCTGCTTTGTAGGGAAGGTGGATGACTTTTAGGGGGGAAAAAGAGTGGAGGCTGCAGGTGGAGAATGGTGGAATTGGTTGGTGAAAATCTGAAATAAATCAGATTAAAACTTATTTAAGATTTGGTCCCTGAACTCTCAAAAGTTCACGAACGGACCCCAAACTTCTCAATCGATCCCGCACACCCCTACGGGAAAAATGCGGCGTAATTTCCCAATTACTCCAAAAATTCCCGGAAATATTTTCCAGAGATTCTCCGCATAATCCCGGGTGAAATTCCGAAATTTCCCTTTTTCGGAACACAGGCATTAATTTAGGATTTAAGTCCCTGAATTCCCAAAAAATTCACAAACTGACCCCAAACTCCTAAATCGACTCCGAACACCCCTTACGGGAAAAATGCGTGTAACTTCCAAATTACCCCAGAAATTCCCAGAATTATTTTCCCAGAAAAATCTACGCATAAATTCTGGTTTTAATTTCCGAAATTTCCATTTTCCGGAACACGGGCGTGACAATTCTCCCCCACTAACATAGATTCGTCCTCGAATCTAATGGCACAGTTCATCCCCAATGAACTCAGCCACACATCTCGTAACACAACGGTCACACATGACCCTACTGGCCACACAGCCATTCCCGAGATCAAACACTATTGACCTCTGAGGTCCACATTCAGTCACTAGCTTAAGACTCCGGTCATAGATCATTGCTCACAACTCAAACTCATACCTCTCCACTCTAGACACCAAGTCTTAAGAGTTATGGGTATCCATTCCACTCCGCTCTCAGGCTACAAAGTCCTTATGAGCTCTCGGTATCAAATTCATGCCACTCCACTCTGGGCACTATAACCTTACGAGTTCTCGGTACTCATGTACCCCTCCACTCTGGGCTATACACCTTACGAGTTCTCGGCATCGCACTCATACCACTCCACTCTGGGCGGTGTAACCTTACGAGTTCTCGATATCACATACCACTCCACCCTGGGCTATATACCTTACGAGTTCTCGGCATCGTACTCATACCACTCCACTCTGGGCATCATAACCTTCCGAGTCCTGGGTATCTCACTCATACCCCTTCACTCTGGCTATATACCTTCCGAGTCCTGGGTATCACACTCATACCACTCCCACTCTGGGTACTATAACCTTACGGATTCTCGATATCACATACCACTCCACTCTGGGCTAAATACCTACGAGTTCTGGGTATCAGAGGAACTATCCATCCTCCCTAGAGTTGTACATGACCAACCGTCCTTGAGCATCCTTGACCCACAATACGTCTATAAGCACTCCCGACTGAAACTACCTCCCGTGATCCGCATACGACCTCGCAAGGTAATACCGGCATCACACTCATTCCAAACCGGAATATCATCTTTTCCATAACCATTACTCAGGTTATCTCACACAATTAGGGTAATCACTCAGGTCCTCAGGGTAATCACATAATCTTTTCCCGATTATAACTCAAGTTTTTAAATACTCATAAAAACTCTTTTCAGAACCTCATGTTCACTTAACTTCCATGGCAACATCCGCCATCAACAATAATAACTCGAAACTGGGAACCATCGATGAAAGCTCAAGCATTTGATTGCTTCTCAAACCACTTCTTGAACCTTGCTTTCATCCTCGCCTCTGGTTCCCAAGTCTCCTCCTCAACCCCGTCACAATTCCACAAGACCCTTATGCAAGTCTAGAATTTTTTTCCAGTGATCGGGTTGGAACTCGGCTCTCCCAACTCCACCATGGTGTATACCCTAGGTGTCACTGCAGCCCGCCTATCTGTCGGTGCTGCCGCTACCACTCCCTGCTGCAACCTGGGACATTTCGGCTTAATATGTCCTGGTTCATTACAGTGGTAACACACCCGAGGATCCCCGATCGCTCCACCTTTCTGGGGGCAACTCGCAACCTATAGTCCTTGCTTCCGCATCTAAAGCATCCCGGACCACCTAGGTTACCCTCGGAAGGACCCTAACAAACCCCAAGTGCTCACCCGGATTGCCCCGGATGCCGCACCTCTCTGCCAATTCTGGAGTAACGAAACAATGCGATGCTCCAGAATCAAACAGAACGTGGGATTTAAACCTTCCCACGATTAAGGTCCCTACATAACTCTGCTATGCTAAGAACCCTAACCCATATCACTAGGCAACTTTCCATTCTAGGAAACTTTCCATTTTTGGAAAACTTCAGCCCTGGACCATACCACTTATGGTTCACTCTTCTAGAACTTCTCCGGAACTCTCTCGGCCTCACTTGGCCTCTCAGTTCCATCTAAAAGAGATTTGACCTTTAATCTCCGGAACTTTCTCGGCTTCACTTGTCCTCTCAGTTCCATCTAAAAGAGATTTGACCTTTAATCTCCGGAACTTTCTCGGCCTCACTTGGCCTCTCTTGCAACCTTAAACCTTGGCTGCACCTCCACTACCGGTGGTACAACTGGAGCCTGCACTGGTACCTTCTCCGGTAACCGCTCCAACAGCAAGGCCATGAAATTCGCAATACGATCCTTTTGGGCCGGAGCTACTCCTGCTGCCGCACCCGCAGCACCCGCTGGACCTCCAGCAGCACCGACACCAACACCGGCCACACCCTCCGTCCCAAACTGATCCGCATGCGAGTTCCCGACCCGCTCAATCGTAACACTTTGTGTCACACTCTCCTCCACCACCGGAGCCGTCGCGTTCCTCCGTCCGCGACCTCTACCCCTACCGGTACCACGACCACGACCTCTACCTCTTTTAGCCATCTATACCCAATAGTTGGCTCTTCGATCAATCCTAACTACCACAGAAGCCGGCTCAACAACATACCCGAACTTCTACGGTTTAGATTAACCGATCAAGGATTAAATCCTTATTTAACAACCCAAAACTAAACCATGGTTAAACTCTTAACCCAACCAATCCATGGTCCCGAAATAATTTAATATGAGTAAATCCTCAATTAAATTATTCTAATCCGGTTAGCTGGTTAAGCCAACCCAAACTGGACACCACAACTTAAATCACATAAAATATTATATGATTAAAAACTTGGCCCCAAAAGACTATTCTACGAGTCTTTTATCTAATCACAACAAACAATTAAGTAACACAAAACAACTTACCGTGGAATCTCTTTAAAGGCTCGAAGAGGATGATCTAGAACTCCATACCCAAACAATTGACTAACTCACATAGTCAATTCAAAAAATTTTTCTAACCCGTCCTAGAGCCGTAATTGCTCTGATACCAAATTGAAACGACCGCACTCGTTTTTTTTTTTTTTTATAAACAATTAATTATTATTCCCATAAATAATAATTAACTTCCCAAATCAATTAACCATGCAACTTCTCATGCATAATAATTATTTAACTCCATAAGTAAAAATATAACACATAAATATTTTACTTAATTATCCGAAAGGACATTTGATCCATCGATCTTTCCAGAATACGACGACTTGAGTTGAGAGTCGAAGTTGGTCTGTATAGCCACCTTGGCTTTCATAGACAATTTCTGTTGTCTATAACGGTTCTTGATAAACAAGAAACCGGACTCGAGATCGCTAGATCATTTATCCATAAATACTAAACAACACAAATCCTTATATAGCGGAAGACTCTTAACAAACAACCGAGTTCCCTAGATCATCCCCTCTTCCTCGCCTTGATTCCACGGTCACACGAACTCTTTTTCTGCATCAACAAGGAGATGCATAAGTATTTCAACAAATACTTAGTGAGGCAATCCTCCCGTCTACAAGCTATACACACAAACGATTAAAATTATTCAACGTATTAAACACGAAAATACCGCAATAAATCAACCATCTCAAGAAACACTCGATCTAGATCCACCAGAGATCATACGGCCTACAATCATGCAAACACATCAAATAACTCAATCGCTTAGATAAGCTTACGGTCCTGCACTCACCTTTAGCCACGCACGGAAATTCCCTAAACTTCCCGGAATGAATAGACTTCACTTCCTCGAACGCGTGCCTAAAGACAAACCAATAACGAAACTTTAAACACAAGAAATGAACACGAGAAACGGCCAGAACGACCAGATCGATCGATCCTAGTCAGGATCGATCGATCCCACCAAGCGTGAACCACTCAGATCGATCGATCCTGGCCCAGATCGATCGATCCTGGCCGGCCGTGAGGTTGCCAGATCGATCGTCTCACCTCCAGATCGATCGATCCAGCTTGGATCGATCGATCTAGCCCCAGAACGATCGATCTCAGTGCTAGACATCAACACCGCCTTGCAACACTCACACCAACTTGGCCACGTGATCGAACTCCAACTCCTCAACCACAACCACCGTCACGGAGACACGTTCACGCACTCTCCGCAACCAACACCGCTCACAACCCGCGGCCTCAAAACACCGCCACACCAACACGTCTCCTAACACGTGTCTCACGCCTAACCGAACCTCACCAACGTCACCACCGTGACTCACACCCTCGGTTCCTCACACCGAACCATCATGAACCACATGATATAACAAAGAAAGAGCAGAACCTTACCCTTTCTAACGGTGATGACAAAAGGATGCGGGAGAGCTTCGAAGCTTCACCGCCACAGCAACCTCCGTTTCCTTCTCCTCTCGTCTCTCACGCCAACACAAACACCAAGCTCACCGACTTTGGCTCTCCACACCACATAACTCACAAACCTCAGCCTCACTTGCTCACCACACCCCACACCAACACAAGACTCACCCTCTCTTGCTCTCCACACCCACACCAACACAAGCCCACCTCCTCTTCTTTGATCAAGACAACCCAGCCTCTCTCTCTCCCTCTCTTTTCTCTGAAAACCACTCAACACTTTCTCCTTTTCCTCAGCCAAACCTCTCTCTTCCCTCTTGGATGCAGGTGTCGGCAAGGAGCAATAAAAGAGATGAGTGGAGCTGCTCTAAGAAGGTGGAGGGTGGGGAACTCTACAAGGCTAGGGGAGGCTGCTTTGTAGGGAAGGTGGATGAATTTTAGGGGGGAAAAAGAGTGGAGGCTGCAGGTGGAGAATGGTGGAATTGGTTGGTGAAAATCTGAAATAAATCAGATTAAAACTTATTTAAGATTTGGTCCCTGAACTCTCAAAAGTTCACGAACGGACCCCAAACTTCTCAATCGATCCCGCACACCCCTACGGGAAAAATGCGGCGTAATTTCCCAATTACTCCAAAAATTCCCGGAAATATTTTCCAGAGATTCTCCGCATAATCCCGGGTGAAATTCTGAAATTTCCCTTTTTCGGAACACGGGCGTTAATTTAGGATTTGAGTCCCTGAATTCCCGAAAAATTCACAAACTGACCCCAAACTCCTAAATCGACTCCGAACACCCCTTACGGGAAAAATGCGTGTAATTTTCAAATTACCCCAGAAATTCCCGGAATTATTTTCCCAGAAAAATCTACGCATAAATCCTGGTTTTAATTTCCGAAATTTCCATTTTCTGAAACACGGGCGTTACAACATTAGGCGTGATGATAGAGTTCGTGATATGCAATTACATTAATTGTGTTCAAAATATTATTGGACGGAGCTGTGGGTGATGACATATTACAGGATAATCTATTTAGTGATGGATAGGTCTCAATGGGATGTCCCGGATGAGATCAAAAGCAAACGAATTATACCTCCGGATAGAAAGTAAAATCAGGAAGAAAGAAAACAAAAAAGGTTTTCATCGGCTGGGGAAAGGCGTCCAAGGACGCAAAATAAAAAGAGGCCGAGACAAGGACTACAGTGGTTGTTATTTGGAAATAGTAGTAGTGTTTGATTTTTTCTACTTCGATTTGTGATCTGTTTGGAAAACTGGTATTACTAATCTGTTTGTAATCGTAGTAGTATTTGGAAAACTGGTATTACTAATCTGTTTGTAAGCCCATGTACTCCATTAAAATCTATTTAAGCCCATTTAGATGTACAGATCAGATCTGTTTCTTAGCCCATTTACTTAAATAGTGGGCTCGACGGTTGAAGTTACTAAAAAAGGGGAAACGAAGCGTCGTGTGAGAAATCACAAAACACGAAACGTCACGCCTATAACTTTGCAGAGGAGCAGAGTGATCTTCTTCTAACTATATTCGTTCTTATCATTGTTCTTTAGAAACATCTCTCTCTCTCCTCTAATCATGTACAGTGGCGCATCCTCCTCTCCTTCTCCATCAAGAACTTCATCTAAAGAAATTTCTTCATCTCGTGAACGTGATCGTTCTCGATCTCCAATTCGTGGCTATTTTGGTCGTCCTCGAGTTGATCTTTCTCCGTCCCCAATACGTTTTCCTCCAACCGTACCAAATGATTCTCAGAAAGTGAGGCCTACTGCGCCTATGTTACCATGGAGACACCCTCCAGTCGTTGATGCTTCTCCGGAATACGTTTCCGAACCACACAACTTCACCATGGGTGGAATTAAAATTCCACAAATGCCTTCTTACTTTTCCCCAGAGGATATTGTTTTGGCTAACAAGTGGTTGGACGTGGTACAACCTTGTGTCACCTCTTTTTTATTTGCTTCTTCTTATATTGGTTTTTGTTACTGACCTCTGTTTTAATTTTCAGATGCAAAGTCAACACAAGTCGTACGTGAAATACCACGCTTACCTTCTTAAGGAATTGTATAAGAGGGAGCTTGGAATACGGAGATTGGAAGCAGACCCGGCGGACTGGGAGAACTTTGGCTTAGGCAAGATTTTGCCATTACCAATGTTTCTTAGCGACTTCTAAAGAGATCTTCAAATGAGGGGTCGTTGAACAGTGGTGAGTAGCTGAGAAGACGAAAATGGATGTCTATGTTATTTATGTTTTTGTTGTTTAATTTCTACGTTTGTTTTTGTTTAATTTCGGACATGGTTTTTGTTAATCTTTTTTTTATAACTACTTTGGTTTAATTTCATTTCTATTGAATGATAATATTATGTTTCGTTTGTTATATATATAACTGGTATAACTTATTAAAGTAGGAAATAGAAAATAATAATTACATTTTGTATTAAGAATGAATCATAGGCGTCGTACCAACAAAAATAAATGTTAAAGTATGTAATAAGGATAAAATTCCAATAATACTACATATGAAGTTGTTATGAAACTTCATATGTAGTTGTTATGAAACAACTACAATATATAAGGCGACAAAAAAAAAAAAAAAAAAAATGAAGTTGTTATGAAACAATCTACAATATATAAGCATTATACTTAAAAGGTGACTTTCTAAATAATAACAAACTTATGATATAGAAGTTACAGGAATCTATGCATTAAACTTTATTAATGCTTAAAACACTACAAAATACATGTTAATCGATTTAAATCAACTGTAAAACTAAAAAAAAAAAATTGAAGTGTATGTAAAACTAATTAAAATGGAAAACAGCCAAAGTAGAACTACTATGTTAATTCGGTATAACTATTTTCTTACGTATGATTATGTAGACTTTAGCGGCGCCCATGTGATTAAGCTCAGCTAAGAACGGCGCATGTGGGGAATTAATTTTGGCGCCCAAACCCAAACTTTTTCAATTCCCAAATTTGAGTTTTCCCTCCATTTCCTTAAAACCCAAACCAATACTTCTCTTTTTCTCTTTTCGGTACTTTATTATATTCTCATTCTTTTCCTTCTCCTCCTCACCTTTGATAACATCGTATTTTTCCCTATTATAGCTATTTTTTTCCTATACTTTTGGGAATAGATTGGTGTTATACCTTGGCAAAAGAGCCATTTATCACTTGTTTCAGGTTTAAGAAGGTTTTGAAGGTTTTAAGGCAAAATGGACCAAAGGATGAGGAAAACCCATTTTTTGACAGTTTCAGACCACCAAATGTATGATGTATTTTGAAGGACTTCCCATACCCAAATTTGGAGTTCTTGATGTCTATGGAAAGTCAGAAGTGTCAAGATTCACCTCAGAAAATAATCATTGCAACCACTTCAGCCGTTTGGAAGATAAGATCCGATGAGTGAAGCCCTGTCACGACCGGTCATGAAGGTCCGTGACCGGTCTGAGCCCTCTTGGCACGACCGGCCATGGAGCTTGTGACCAGTGCCTCCCCTCTTGGTACGACCAGTCACAAGACTCGTGACCGGTCTGAAGTTAGCCGACTCCAAGGTTTCCTAAAACGTTCTCCTCGGCCCAATGAAGCCCTAGACCGACTCCCAAGCCTATAAATACATTCCTAACCTAATTCTAAAGATATGACTTGAAGAATCAAAAAGAGAGCTCATGGAGAAACCCTAAGAACGAGCAGTCGCCTCCCCTCTATTGCAAAGTTCTTGAAGTTCACCATCTCTTTCTCTTATTCATTCTTTGTTCTTAAGGAAAAGTCTTTGCATCTTGTAAACCCTTTTACAAAAGTAATCTCTGAACGTTATTCTTATATTTATTCAGTTTATGCTTATGAATTGTTTAAGCCTTGCTTTGATGATTCCTTTAAGTATGCTTGAGTAGTTTACTTGTTGGGTTTAAAGGGACTATCAAAGGGGGCGATGGATCTATAGGTTTAGGTGGCGAGATCTGAGTCTTGTGTGATCGTTTATACTGTTCTTTCAATCTAAGTTTGCTCATAATCTAGGTACTTAGCGTCATGAACTAGCTCTGATCATAGGTATTTAGGTTTTGCTAATCGCTTGCCTAAGTGCTAGAACCTAGCTTGGATGAATGTTGTGTTATAGGAAGCACATACCACTTACCTATAGGACTTCATGGACTAGAATCGAACTCGTTAATAATGATTTGATCTATGCGTCGTTTCCTACGTGAGTTGAGTAACGGAGTATAAGGATTTTAGATGGTTATCTCTAAGAGATTAGGTTAATCATTCATTAGTGTTTCGTATGTCTGAGACTTGGAAATAAACATGCATTGTCTTAGGTTTCACTTGAATAGATAGATTTCTGAACCCCATGCGATCCCTTGAATGCCCAACGCTTTCTCTTTACTATTTTACAACCGCTTTTACTTGCTTTCATTACTTGTTACCATGACACACAATCAACCAAACCCTATATTGAGTTCTAGCTGTAGTTTGGTCTATAAGGTTTGCAATACAACTTCTCTCTCTGTGGGATTCGATCCTTAAGTACTACATACGTTTGCTGTGCACTTGCAGTAGTCGTGTGGTCTTTAAGGTAAAAGACTGAAGCGAAATAACACACGCATCAAGCTTTTTGGCGCCGTTGCCGGGGAGAGATTGTTTGTTTGCACATCTAAGAACTAGAGTAACGTCTAGGACACCTTGCTTTTTAATTTTTGTTTTTATTTTTCTCTGTTTCAGGAGATCTTAAGGATGGACTTCAACGTTCTTCCTGAGGAGTTCCAGAACCTTACACTTGCGCAACTCTTGGCGTATCACAGAGCCTCGGATGGAGCCATCTCCGAATCCGTAGCTAGCTCTACTCGTGGGAACCACCACGACCACTCTCAGTCATCTTGTGTTTCACCACTCATGGCACACTCTCGTTGCCATCCCACTCGATCCTCTGGAGATCGATATGTGAGTAACTCTAATCCTTTAGCTACTCATTTGCTTAACTCGCACCTTGCGGAAGTTTTCTGTTTTGCAATGAATCGGAACATTAATTCCCAAGAAGTTATGAAGAATAGATACCGTCGACCAGAGCTCGTATGGTACTCCAAAGTTCACCTCAATGCCATCTCATGCTGAGGACAAGCTCATGGATCTCATGTTACAACTTGCCTCAGAGCAACAAAAGTACAAGGAGGAAGTCGGCAACAAACTTTCAAGGTTTGGGACAGATTTCAGCTCGAAGCTATCAACTCTCCCTGGCCACATCAAACGAGTAGAGGACCAAGTTGAGGAACTTAATAGCAAGTTACTTGACCAATACTATGATGTGAGGAAACTTGAATTGGATGTCACCAACACGGGATACAAGATCAATGCCGTAGAGGAACATCTAGAATGGAAGATTGAAAGCTTTGCAACAAGGTTTCGATGATCCAATCGAGTATTCTAAGTGGAAGGATGATCAAGCATATGAAGCTTGTGAGCAAGAGGAAAAGGATAGATTGCAATAAGACAAATGATGAGTGTGATTTATGCTTTAATCTTTTACCTCAAAAGAAACACACGACTACTGCAAGTGCACAGTTAAACGTATGTAGTATTTAAGGATCGATCCCACAGAGAGTACTAGCTAACACGGAATGAATGCAATGAAAGAGTTCTAGCTAAGACAATGATATGAAAGGGGTTTTGTTTTGGGGTTTTCTAATAACTAAAGGAATGAAACAAGAAAGTAAATAAGTCGGCTGTAAAGTAATATGAGGAAACGTTGGGCGCCTAGGGTTATCCCAGGGTCTTCATGGTTCTAAACAAATGAGATGCTAGAAGATATGCGAATGCTAATGAATTTAGTCTAGGTTCTTAACTACAAGCACAAATGAACAAACAACCTATGGATTATAGAAAGAATGTCTAAGATCCCCGTACTCCGTTACTCAACTCACACAGGCAACGACGCACGGTTTAAATCATTAATAACGAGTTTGATTAGTTCACAAAGCTCCATGACTCAACTTCCGCAGGCCATGGCACGAGGCTTTAGTAACACTATGTCCGAGTGCTAGGTTTACACGGTTAGCGCTCCTATTCTCTAAGTTCAGCACTTGGTGATCAGTTCAAGCAACATGCATTAAGATAGAGATGTCCCAAGAGATACCTAATATGTGACTAAGGTTCGGATCTAACAACCTAAATGAATCTAACCATGAATTCCCCTTGAATCACCCCATGAAATCCAACAAAGATATCTACTCGCTCATGATGCAAAGAAACGCAATAGATATCATAATAAAAAAACATCATAAACGATTCAAATATATCAAAGGGGTTCAAAGAAAACTTCTCTATAGATGTCACAGAAGATAACTTGTCTCCCAAAAAAGCAAACAGAAGATGTAGAAAGAGATAAAGGAGAAGAGAGGTGATGGAACTTCAATAGAGGAGGCTCGGCTTCAAGGACTTGGAGGCGACGAGAGGGGCTCTTAGAGGAGGCGGCTCTTGTCTCTGGAATCTTGAAGTCAGTTCTCTAGGTTATGTTTAGGGTTCCACATGCGGATGTTAGGTTTAGGAGGAGTATTTATAGGGTCTTGGGCTTAGGAAACCGGATTAGGGCTTTCGGGACAAAACTACGTAGTTTCATTAAGTGCCAAGGTCGAGACATCCAGGACCGGTCACGGCACCTTGTAACCGGTCGTGCCAAGAGGGGAAGCACCGGTCATGGCCTTGTGTGGCCGGTCGCATTGAGAAGGTTCCGACCGGTTACGGCACCTTGTGACCGGTCTCGACAGGGCTTCACTCAATGAGATGTATCTCCCAAACGGCTGAAGGGATTGCTCTGATTCTTGTTCGAGGTGAAACTTGACACATCTGGCTTTCCATAGAAACCAAGAACTCCTGAATTGAGTATCGGGAAGTCCCTCAAATGATGTCGTACTTCTGGCGGTTTGCAACTGTCCGAAAACATGATTTTGCTTCGCCTTTTTGTCCACTTTGCTCAAAAACTCATAAATAACTCATGGAGGCTCAAATGGTGGGAAATGCCTTCAAAGCATCCATAGTCACTTGCTTTCCCTTTTAGAAACCTTATAAAAACATAGGAAAAATGGGCCAAAATAAGATGTTATAAACTCTCCCAGACTTTGACTTTGCTTGTCCTCAAGCAAACAAGAAAGCTAAACTGGTGGGGAGGTTTTGAAAATCTCGGAAACTCTCCCATGATCAGGGACCATGCTCCAAAGAATAACCTGCGACTCATAAATATAGAAACTCATGTCAGAACATTCTCACTATAGACTCACAACATTCACAACTCTTGTCTATCTATCTCAAACCTACAAAAGAACTCTGCATTCACATCAGTTAACTCCCTACATTCATTAAGAGGTGCGTGAGTTTTCTCATTTGAAAGTATCATTCAGGGTAGACGGCGCTTGGTATAAAAAGGGCCTTTTGGTGTTTAGGTGGTGGAGTTAAAGTGTTTAGGGATTTACCGGTTTCTTCGAGAAGAGCAGCATATGCCGCAGAATCGCCCGAGAGTATGAACCAGTTGATATACACAGCTCCAACCACTTGTTCTTGTAACACATCACTCCTTTACTTCTTTTCTTTTAACTCCCCCAGACTTAGACGTTTCTGTGGGGTACTCTGTAACGGCTCCATCTCTTTTGTAAAGTGGTCCATGTCTTCCTTGGGATAACCTATGCTATGAGACTTCACATTCGTAACTGTTTCCTTTCCTTTCGTTTTTTTTTTTTTTTAATTTTTCTTTTTTATTTGCAAACGGATTTCAGATTCATGAATTCAAAAGGATGCACAGGTTTACGCACTCTATCCCTTGGGTCACTTACTCCTAATCCGTCTCTTTTTGCGGATATAAGCTTCCGTGGAACTCCGAAAGATGCACGGGTTTACGCACTATATCCCTCGGCCACATCTACTTATATCCGTTTCTTTGCTTCCCTTTTTTTTTAGAAAGGGGAAACGGTACTCATATACATAGAAGCCTCATGAGCATGAAATAGGTACCTTTTAAATTGATTCCCAAGGTATAACAAACTCGAGACCAAGTTGCCAATCTCTCCTTCATAATTCTTTTTCTCCTCAAGTGGTTAGATGACTGTGTCGGTAATTTCTCTCCGACGTTTCTGAGCATATCTGCCAAATGGGAAAAGAAAAAGAGAAGTGCAAGAGGTCATAAAAGAGGTTATGGGTTTTAGGGTAGGAACCACTAAAAGTGAGCGGCCATTCAGGATCAGCAGAGAGTGGTCAAAAGGGTTAAGAATTAAAGTCATATTAAGGTTATAATAAAATGGTGTTAACGTCAGTTCCAACAAAATCTCCGTAAGAAGAAACTTCTGGGGAGTGATCATGCGGTGAGGTTCTAGGTATTGTCCGTTCTTAGTAAATCCTGCAAAACTTGTCACTTAGGAAATAACTCAAAACAAAAATAAGGTCAGAATCATCATATCATAGGGTCCTTATTTCCAACAAAGTCTTGGCTCAATAAAACATGACTCGATAAAAAGACATTAAAATGACTCAAGAAAGAAAAATACGTTAATAAAGGATAAACACCCCCCCCCCCCCAAGACTTAAATCACACTGTCCCCAGTGTCAATAAATCCAGAAAAGGTGGAATAAAAATAAAAATAAAAATAAAGATAAAGATAAAAGTGCATAAATAAAAAGATAGGACAGAGTAACCTCGACTTCTCATGAGGTGCTTTAAACTCGGCGGGTGGCTAATCACGGTATCTTGCTTGCCTCTGAAGTTGCTCAATGAGGTCCTTCTGGTAAGCTACTTGCCTCTCAAGTTCCAGGCGCAAGGCTCTCTCATCATCAAATGAATGTATGATTTCTTGGTTTGCTCGGGTGAGGGCCAAAGAGTCCATCGCCTTCTTCTTGACGAATCGGCTCATGGTGTACGGGATTTTGTCGCCAACGCATAGGGATAGGAACTCATCTTCTCGAGGGTTCCATCGCTTGGCTCTATCTCTGAGCCGTGGAACTGTGGGGCAAGGAAGCATGATTGTGCGTATGAGACTAGGATAAGAATGATACCTATAGCCAAGTCGATCGGGGTTGATCGTCGTGCCTTCTATGATCCGCATCTTCCCAAGCCACTCTAGGTCCAAGTAGTTCTCCTTGGAGGTGTGATGTGCACATCAAGTACAGCCTAACCCAAAGGGCAAACTACAATCACCGGAGCCTACCCGAGAAGAACTCCGAGCCAGGTTCAGTCCAGATGAAGTCCAAGGTCAACTGGTCCAGCCCAACGACTACTTGGAGTATATTTGTAGCTCAACTACAAAGTGCCTCGAAGTGGAATCAGCTTAATAGGACTTCACACGAAAGAGATATTCATCTTACAAATCGAGTGTTTTCCAACTTACCCGGTTTGGACCTACGTGTACTATTTGGATTTCCGATCGAACCAGAGGGACTTAGGCCACAAACCGACCTGTTTTGTAATCTTGATCCATCAGAGAATCTCATACAATTGGATTCATACCGAGCCGAGATCAGAAGTAAAAGCTATTCAACATTTAAACCGGTTGATTCTCGGCTTGCCTTATTTGGAACACGGGTTTAATCACTTGCAAACAAGATTTTGGCGACCAGGAGAGACGTTAAGCCAATCAGAAGAGACACTTGAACATTCAGGAAAGTCATCTAACACCTTTATATGCACCAGCATACACAAGATCAGGCGGATCTCCTTGTGCTCACACTTTCCTTATATGGCGACATTCACACTTTATGTCATAACTCTCCAACGGCTATATCTTTGCTACTGCTGCGACTTGAGCACATTTTCAATGAACCTGGACATCCCAGTATCACATCAATTCGCACCCAAGCTTTCAAGACTCAAGACATCTCGCACTAGCCATATTTGGACAGATTCTCTCTTTAGTGTCCAACGGCTAGTTTGTATTCAATTATATGATTTCGTTATGTTTCTAACCTTTCAGAACGTTATCTTACTCATGTAAGAGCTCTATATAAAGCTCATTTCTTCCTTTGTACAAAAACACCCTTAATCGAGATTTTAGAGTTCATAAGAAAAACAGTTTTTTTCTTCTCTTTCACAAAGTTGCGAATTCTTTGTGTTTTCTTTCATTAGTTCTAATTGAGTGATTCCATTAAGTTCTTTTGAGTCTGCAATTCAAGTTATTTGAGTGATTCATCTAACCTGTCTTGTTCACCGATTGAGTGAGTCAATCTATCACCTCCGTTTCTACCAACACTACCACCTTCCGCAAGTATAGGTTTTGGAATCTCTTGATCATCAAGTGATCTTAGATTGGTGTGATTCCAATCCTGTATCAAGGTGAAAGGTCTGTCCGTGAGGTCTACACCCACGGCTTTGAGGATGGTTGTAATGACTCCCACGAAACTCAAGGTTGCCTTATTATCGGTACAAGCGACCGCTTCATGCTTCACCTTAACCAATTGCCTAGAGAGAAGCACGTCATAGTTGATTCTTCTTGGGAAATCAACAAAAGGCACTTTCAAGACAAGGAGATCCTCTCCGAGGATCGAGTTTTGTGCGGTTCTTGAGAAGATCGTGTGGGCAAGAAGCTTGTGTGTGCATCTTACGGCCGGATGCGCGAGGGTGAAGGACTTGGTACGGCCGCTAGTGAAAGGTCCTTGTCTAATCTCATCCCATATATCATGAAAGCTTTCCGGTCCAAAATCTCTCGGGTCTTGATATTCAACACCCAATGCTTCGCAAAGCCGCGGAATGGAGATTGAGTAACTTTTACCGTTTATGGTAAAGTAAAGGACTCCGTCTTTAGCCGTCGGGGCGTGCGAGTTGGGGTAAGCGAGTGAGACCGTGGAAAGGAGTTGGTGGGTTTCCTCTTCATAGACTTCTTGGCGCACAGACTCCATGAATGTCCGAAGTCCTAAAGGGTCCAATAGCCATTTGACATCATCACTCAATCCAAGCGCATCCAATGCGGTGTAGTCTACCCTCAAGCTCGGTGTGAGCTTGAATTTTTCAAGGTGTGCTCGGTAATCAACGTCATCTCCCAATGATTGGCCGACGAACTTCATCGGGACATTGATGGTCCGAGGATGCTCTCGGCGTGGGCAGAGCGAGTGGCGTGTGAGCCTGCCTCGTAATGGAGACGGTACTAGGGACGTGAGTAGGAAATCATCATCATCTTCAGTATCGCTCCTTTCCTTGTGGTTTGGTGATGCGTGATCCAAGGCAGTTGTCATTGCTTTCCCTTTTCCCTTGTTCCTAGTGCTCAGTTTGTCATGGACTCCTCAACATCGCAACCAATGCGAAGTGTGTCTCGTCGAACGCGTTGAGAATCCATCGGCAATGCACCTGTGGGGTCCACTAGGTTTTGGAAATTTTTCAAAAGAAGACTTACAAGCGGTTTCTTGTCGGATAAGGTATCGTTGTGTAGCCAACAGGAACAGCCGGTTCTCGTTCCTAACGGTTCGAGTTGTCGGGCAGAAACACGTCCTTGAGGCTTGGCGTCGAGTCGCTCAGACTCTCGGCAAAGAAATGCTCAACCGGTCACAACCCTTGTGACCGGTCGTGGGTCTCTTAGGGGCACCGGTCACGAAGGGTCGTGACCGGTCGTGGCTCCTTCGCGAGCTTCGTTCTTGCCGTAGCTTGTGTTTGATTTCCTCTTCATCCTTCACGTTTCCCAATGCTTGGTCGGCCCCAGAGGTTAGGCGGCGCGTACCACTCATCTATTGGTGCTCACACTCTCGGCATGCTTGGCTCGGCAGGCTCGGCCGTTGGCAGGACGTGACACACGGGACGCGGTACATGGAGCTCGGCATGGGACAGGTCTCGGTACGAGACGCGGCACATGGCTTGGCATGGGACAGGTCTCGGTAAGGGATGCGGCACACGGCTCGGCATGGGACAAGTCTCAGTACATAGGGCGCGGTACATGGCTCGGCATGGGACAGGTCTCGGTACGGGACGCGGCACCTCGGCTCGGCTTAGGACGCGGTACATTGCGCCTCGTACATGGATACTTTTGAAGGCAAGACACGGTCCAACACTTAGGGCAAGGCAGCTCTCGGCAGGATGCGGCCAAGACTAGGACGAGGCAGCTCTCACCAGTATGCGGCCAAGACTAGGATGAGGCAGCTGTCAGCACCGGTCATGAGGGGTCATGACCGGTCCTATCCTCCTTCAAGCGACCGGTCACGCGCACTACAAGAAAACAAAGTTTTAGCGACTGCACTAGGAGTCGCTTAATAGTCGCTAAATGGTGGATCATGACTAAATAGCGACTAAACCATGTTGTCATAAACCCTTAGTCGCTAAAGTTCGTAATTGGCGACTAATTTACGACTAAACCTCATGAACAGTTGGTTGTTATGTAATAGTCGTAGCGTAGTCGCAAAATTTAGTGACTAATTTGCGATTACTCTATGACTTGTATAACGACTATTTGGCGACTAAAAAGACTATTGTGTTATAAATCATTATGGATTGTCATAACCAAGTCTAGCCCACTTAGGCCCGAACCGGCCCGTCCATTATTCAGTCCAGCCCGGTCCGGCCATAGTCAAGACTAAGGCGGCATATAGTTTCCTCTTTGTATTAGGAATTACCTTATTATGTATTTTCCTTTTCTGTTTAGGAAAAGGGTAATTTCCTTTTCCCTTTAGGAATAGGAAAAGGAAACTTCCTTTTATCTTATGTATTGATCCTTATATAAAGGATACATGATCTATCAATAAGACACACGAAATTCCCCATTCTTTTCTCTAGTTTTACAACACGTTATCAGCACGAGCTTGCTCTAAGAAACCCTAAGCTAAAAAACCCTAAAATCGTTTTTTCACTAAACCCTAATTCCGTGGTGTTCTTCCTCCATTGACGTCAAGACCATCAAGCTTTGCTCAAAGTAAGTTCATACAGCCTTTCAGAGGTTAAGGCGAACTCAATCTCCAAAGTTCATAAAGCCATTACAAAGGTTAAGGCGAACTAAAGATCAAAGCTTCAAGGTAAGTAGCCTGAAGAACCCTAAAACCCTAAAATCATGAAAATCGCTTGAAACCCTAATCTGATTCATGAATCCGTTTAATTTTTGATTGATTGATTGTTTATCATCCTGATTCATGATTTGAAACCCTAATTTGCATGAAACCCCAAATTGAGAAAAACACTAATTTGGTCAAAACCCTAATTTCCTTTTCTCATCTAAATTCGAAATTGGTTGCATGCTTTTAATGTAATCCGCCTGTTTGTTTCATTAAACTGATTGTTTTGATTGATTGTTCAAGCCTGATTGATTGTTTAAAAGTTGAATTGCATGATAAGACCTAACTTGCTAAAAACCCTAAAATCCGGTTCATCTGAAATCTATTAGAATCCGCATGCTAGGATCATACAGATTTTTGCTAGGTTGCTAGTTAGGATTATCTTATCAGAATCATAAGATTTGTTTAATGATCATCATGCATCCGCGGATTGGTTTGCATCATATGCATACAACTTGATTTTCATGAAACTTAGAAAATAAAGATACATGTTTCAGATGTCGAATATCACAAGTCTGGATTTTACTGCCCTTGATCTCTCTGGTGAAAATTACTTACAATGGGCATTGGATATAACGATAAGCCTAAAGTCTAAAGGACTATACGAATGTATTGAGGATGGCAATGAAATGAATGAGAGAGATAGATGCAAAGCAATATTATTCATTCGCCACCATCTTGCTGAAGGTCTCAAGAAGCAATATCAAACCATTGAGAATCCTCTTGATTTATGGAAAGAATTGAAAGTAAGATATGATCATCATAAAACGGTGCTGTTACCACAGGCCAGTTATGATTGGAGGAACCTAAGGTTCCAGGACTTCAAGTCCGTGGAAGAGTACAATTCGGCTATGTTCTCTATTGTCTCAAATTTAAGATTGTGTGGTGAGACAATAACTGAAAATGATATGCTGGAGAAAACATATTCTACCATGCACACAGAGAACATGTTGCTTCAACAGCAATACCGTGGTCAAAAGTATCAGACGTACAATGAGCTCATCTCAGTACTGTTATTGGCCGAAAAGAACAATACATTGTTAATGAGAAACAGTGCATTGAGACCTCCTGGATCTGCCCCACTTCCTGAATCTCATACGGCCACAGATGAAAAGAAAGAGAAAGAAACAAATCACGTCCAAAGAGAGTATAGATATGGTGGCCGTGGACGTGGGGGAAGATGGCATGGACGTGGCCGTGGCCAATTTCATCCATACGGTCGTGGTCAAGGCCGAGGCCGCGGGTACCAAAACAACTTCCGTGGACGAGGTCGAGGTCGCGGATACCAAACTGATTCTGACCGTGGTAATATCTCACAACCACAAAACTCGACCGGAAAATCAGTATGCCATCGTTGTGGATTGGGAAATCATTGGGCTAAGAATTGTCGGACTCCTAAACAATTTGCTGACCTTTATCAAAAGAGTCTTAAAGAGAAAAACCCAGAAGCCCATCAGGTCCAGATAGATAAAGAAGGAGATTTTGATTATGAGCAAGATGACCAATTAGGCTATGAAACCTCGGACATTCTTAAATAATGAAGTTGATTTCGATTTTCTGTTTTGTGTTTGCTTTATGATTGCATTTACGTTTTATACTCTATGTTTTTGGATTTATTTTGAAACTTAATGGAATAAAAGTGAGTTATGTTTATAAGTCTCTAAGATATGGTTATTGTTTCTGAAGAATGAAAGATGATATGGATGTGTTCGTTGTGGATAGTGGGTCAAGCCACACGATCTTAAGAGACAAGAGATACTTTATTGATCTTATACTGAAATCCGGAAACATAACCACTATTGCCGCCAATTTAATTGAGGGACACGGCCAAGCACATATTTTATTGCCTAAGGGCACGCACTTGGAAATCCATGATGCATTATATTCACCTAGCTCTAAGAGAAGCTTATTGTGCTTTAAAGATATAAGATTGAATGGCCTTCATGTTGAAACTAAGGGCGAAGGTAACAAAGAGTTCCTTCTGATTTCTGAAATAGCCCAAGGCCATAAGAAAGTCCTAGAGACTATACCAGCCGTGTCCTCAGGCCTTTATTGTACTAAGACCATTATGATAGAAGCAAATGCTTCAGTGAACAAGGCATTTAAAGAAAACTTCACTTTATGGCATAACCGGCTTGGCCATCCCGGTTCTAACATGATGCGAAAATTATTGACTAATTCTAATGGGCACACATTGAAAGAAAGAAGAGTTATCCCAAAGAATCTCACGTGTGAAGCATGTTCACTAGGGAAACTCATTACTAGGCCATCACCAGTCAAAGTGACTAAGGAAACAGTAAATTTTCTGGAAAGGATTCAAGGAGACATTTGTGGACCAATACACCCACCTTGTGGGACGTTTAGATATTTTATGGTCCTTATTGATGCATCCACGAGATGGTCACATGTCTGCCTATTATCAACTCGGAATTTAGCATTTGCAAGATTGCTTGCCCAGATCATACGTTTAAGGGCACACTTTCCAGATTTTCCTTTAAAGACCATACGAATGGATAATGCTGGTGAATTCACGTCCCAAGCTTTTAATGATTACTGTATGTCCATGGGGGTAAGTGTTGAACATTCTGTGGCACATGTACATACACAAAACGGTCTGGCCGAGTCATTTATAAAACGTATACAATTAATAGCCAGACCATTGATTATGAGATCAAAACTCCCGGTCTCAGCTTGGGGACATGCGGTTTTACATGCATCTGGGTTAATTCGCATCAGGCCATCTAGTGAATATAAGTATTCTCCATCACAATTACTCACGGGTCATGAGCCAGACATATCCCATCTCAAAACATTCGGATGTGCCGTTTATGTACCAATTGCTCCACCACAGAGAAAAAGATGGGACCTCAAAGGAGGATGAGGATATATGTTGGATATGATTCACCCACGATCATTAAGTACCTTGAGCCAACCACGGGTGATTTATTTAAGGCCAGGTACGCGGATTGTCATTTTAATGAATCCGTCTTTCCAACATTAGGAGTTGAAATTAATAAGCTGGTAAAGGAAATAACATGGAATCAAACGTCCTTAAAATGGCACGATCCTCGGACTCAAGAATGTGAATTAGAAGTCCAAAAGATAATACATTTACAAAAGCTAGCTAATCAGTTGCCAGATTCCTTTGCTGACCCGAAAAGTGTGACTAAGTCATATATACCAGCTGTTAATGCACCAATACGTATAGATGTCCCAGAGAGACAAAAACAAGTTGCTACAGAAACTATGACACGAAAACGTGGCCGGCCATTAGGTTCCAAAGATACGAAACCTCGGAAAATTAAGAAAGGTGCTATACCTGAAACCGTGGTTCAGGAATCCGAGGCCCAGGGAACCCCAGACATAACCGAACCGATGGTACCAAACAATGATGCTCGGGACGCCGAGCCTCATGGTCCAGAAGTTACGGATAATAATGAGATCTCAATAAATTACATGATGTCTGGAATACAATGGAATAGAAAGAATGTCGACATTGATGATGTATTTGCATTTAAGGTAGCACTTGAAATTATGGATATGAATGAGGATCGAGAACCCACGTCAATATATGAGTGCACTCAGAGTAAGAATTGGACCAAGTGGAAAGAAGCTATAAACGTGGAGTTAAGTTCATTAAGGAAAAGGGATGTCTTTGGTCCAATAATCCGGACACCCTATGATGTAAAGCCAGTTGGACATAAATGGGTCTTTGTGAGGAAAAGAAATGAACATGGTGAAATAGTAAGATACGAAGCACGGCTTGTTGCACAAGGATTCTCACAGAGACCAGGAATAGATTATGAGGAGACATACTCCCCTGTGGTGGATGCTACGACCTTCAGATTTTTGATAAGTCTGGCCATAAGAGAAGGTCTAGATTTGCGGCTAATGGACGTAGTGACCGCATACTTATATGGTCCACTGGATAATGAGATATACATGAAAGTCCCAGAGGGTATTGAGCTCAAAGATAAGACTAGTTCCCGGGAACAACATTGCATAAAGTTGAACAAGTCATTGTACGGTTTGAAACAGTCAGGTCGGATGTGGTACAATAGATTAAGTGAGTACCTAGTGAAAGAGGGCTATAAGAACGACCCCATCAGTCCATGTATTTTCATAAAGAAGTTTGAAAAGGGGTACGTGATCATTGCTGTTTATGTGGACGACCTGAACATTATAGGAACCTCTAGGGAAATTGCCCAAACAGTTGAATATCTCAAGAAAGAATTTGAAATGAAAGACCTAGGCAAAACGAAATTCTGTTTGGGATTACAGCTTGAGTACATAAATGACGGAATCCTTGTGCACCAAATGGCATATACAGAGAAAGAACTCAAGAGATTTAATATGGACCAATCTCACCCATTAACTAGCCCCATGGTCGTGAGATCACTTGATCTGAAGAAAGATCCGTTTGGTCCGAAACAGGATCATGAAGAGGTCCTTGGTCCCGAAGTGCCATATCTCAGTGCCATAGGAGCTTTAATGTATTTGGCAAGCCATACACGGCCAGATATTTGTTTTGCCGTGAATTTGCTCTCTAGATTCAGTTCATGTCCGACCCAAAGGCACTGGGACGGGATTAAACATATTCTTCGTTACCTACAAGGAACGAAAGACATGGGTCTGTTTTACACTAACCAAAACAAAGATGGTTTGATTGGTTTTGCTGATGCAGATTATCTTTCAGATCCACATAATGCTAAATCACAGACAGGTTACGTTTTTACACATGGTGGGACGGCAATTTCCTGGCGGTCCATGAAGCAGACCATCACGGTTACATCATCAAATCATGCAGAGATCTTGGCCATTCATGAGGCCAGCCGTGAATGTGTTTGGCTAAGGCTAATGACCCAGCATATAAGAGTTGATAGTGGACTGACCGAAAAGAAACAAGAGCCAACCGTCCTATATGAGGATAACGCGGCCTGGATTGCACAGCTCAAGGACGGATATATTAAAGGTGATAGGACGAAGCACATTTTGCCAAAGTTCTTCTATTCTCGCGATTTGCAGAAAGCCGGAGAAGTTCTTGTGCAACAAGTACGTTCAAGTGAGAATTCAGCGAACCTATTCACCAAGGCGCTTCCAACTTCAACGCTCAAGAAGCTACTTCATCAGATTGGAATGTGTCGTCTAAAAGATCTTCAGTGAGGCTCAGAACAGGGGGAGTAATACGTGTTGTACTCTTTTATCTTCACCACGGTTTTGTCCCAATTGGGTTTTCCTGGTAAGGTTTTAATGAGGCAACATCTAAAGCGTATTATGAGCCCATTTACGGTTATAACATCCAAAGGAGAGTGTTATAAATCATTGTGGATTGTCATAACCAAGTCTAGCCCACTTAGGCCCGAACCGGCCTGTCCATTATTCAGTCCAGCCCGGTCCGGCCATAGTCAAGACTAAGGCGCCATATAGTTTTCTCTTTATATTAGGAATTACCTTATTATGTATTTTCCTTCTCTGTTTAGGAAAAGGGTAATTTCCTTTTCCCTTTAGGAATAGGAAAATGAAACTTCCTTTTATCTTATGTATTGATCCTTATATAAAGGATACATGATCTATCAATAAGACACACGAAATTCCCCATTCTTTTCTCTAGTTTTACAACATATTGCATTATTATTATTTTTTTTATTTTTTTTAGCTATAACAAAATAAGAATTTGGTATGTGACTGATTGGAATTGGTTTTGCGTCTCAAATTGACGAATTTAAATAACTTGACATTTGATTCAAAATATTCATTACTTTATAAAAATGCAAACTCCAACACATACAAAAAAGTGACAAGTTCATGAGAGTGATTAACATTGAGTTAAGAGATAGGGAGTGATTAATAAATAACCTAAGAAGTAGATGGAGTTGCAGGAAAACCGGTTGAGAGAGGCTTTGTGGTTGCTGCAGCTGAATGACTTGCCACGAAGTTGAGAAAGTGCGGATCAGTTTGTCGCAGATACTTTTCCACCGAGGACAAGTGCTCAAGCTTGTCCTATTGCTCAGCCGCAGTTCGGGAGTTGCATCACGGGCAGCAACCTCAGCATCACGCTGTTCATTATAAGCAGCCTGCTATTCGATTTTTTGTTGAGCTTCCTTCAATTTCTCTTGCAGTGCCACAAACGATGAGGAGTCTCCCGGTTGCTTGCGCTTGCCATTGACAAGAGTCTCCTTTAGTAATAGTCCGAACCAGTTTTGATCTTTTGTTGTGAGTAAAGACCTACACTTAAGTTAAGCTATCTCCACAAAAAATAAAAAACAAATCAGCATCAACAGAAATTGAAAAACTAACAGAAAAAAAGACTTACACTTAAGTTATCTCCACAAACACAACAAGAACACAAAATAAACACAGGTCCACTGGAAAAAAGAATCTATGAAAAGGAAAGAGCTTAGCAAATCAAGAATATTAAAGATAAAGGCTTAGGTAGTCAAAACAAGCATAAGGAATATGAGTTCAGAAACAGATAAAAAAAACAAAGTCAATGAGATCTAATGATATGATTGAATAATTTCCAAGACAGATTCTGTGTGAGTGAGAATGATAACTACTGCAGACCACAAAGCAGCCAGCGCAATAATTCACAACTGAAACCGAACCTGCGACTATTTTACTCTTGAAGTCCTTGCTGGCATTTTCTGTTGCAACTCTGGCAAAAAAAACTGTTTAAATTACTAATTTGCAACAAACGGACCAGAAAATCCAAAACGTATTGAGCAGAACATAAACAAACAAAAATGCAGAAAAATATGAAGTAATGAAACAGTTTGAACTTAAAAAAACTATTAGTATATAGTTCAAGAAGAAGTTGGATTCTCGGAGCCACAAATTGGAACATGATCAAACCTGGGATTACTTACCACCTATTGACCTTACTCAAACACATAGAAACTGGATAGAACCACGCAAACACAGAAGCAACATTAGTCTGAAGCAACAATACAAAACCTTTAAACACAAGACTACTTCTTTGGTCAGTTTCAAGGCTGCAAAACAAACAATATCAAGAAAACACCAAACAAAAGACAGAGACAAACAAACAAGTTCTGCAATACAGTAACATGATCACATCAAACAAGTTCTTGTCTTTAAATTGACCAAAAAGATACACAAGTATGAATTTGAGATCTTTTTAACACAACTAAGAGATAATGAAAATAGAAGCAAGAAGCAACATGGAGGTTAACTCAATGCTTTATAGCTACAAGGGAAATAAAACCAACCTCCCATAGCAAATATGCAGGCATTATTAATTAGAACATGCAAAAGTCATAACCAGGCGTTCCAAGTAAGAGCAAATCTCGCAACATAATCCAATGAGAGAAGATCAAGTTCCATTACCTTAGCAAAGCCAAACAGAGTATCATCATCAGCAACAGCACTATGTAGATGTTACAAACCAATACATTTGGTCTCTAACTAATATGGCTTAGCCACAGTCTAAAATCTGAATAGATCACAGAGTGTTATGAAGTCTCTACACAGTAGAAAACGGTTTACATATGTCAATAAGCATTCTTTGACTCTTATCAAAATTGAATCCGACAAACACACATAATAAGCCACATAAAGTGTAATAAGTAAGCATATCATCAATATACGGAGAGAGGAATCCTAGAGAAAATACTAAAATTACCTCGATAGTAAGAGGGAGACCTCTACCAGACCACTGGTTCTGCCATTGCTGAATCAGCTCCTGAGCTGCTTTTGTGTTCCTCACGGCCATCATAACATGAGAAGCAGCCTGCGAACAAAGAAACTAATGGAGCTAAAAAGCTTAGGGAAGTTTGAGCAATTCGAGTACCCAAAACAAAAGCAACTTCGTGCAAGCACCAATCTAGATGAAATCAAACTCAATTTGTTAGAGAAAAACCTAGTGGTCTTGCGGCCAATGCCGAATTTTCAGTCCACTTTCAAATAACGATAACCCAACTAAGATGAAAGAGAATTATCACAACATTAAGCATGCTAGATAAGAATCAAACACGAATTTCAGAAAACAGAGCCATGGCTATTTAGAGAAGGAAGAGATGAAACAATTTATGGAGAAAGAGAAGGAGCAAACGTACCTGATAGAGTCAAGCCGGAGGTTCGTGAGTGCGACGGTCAGAGTTCTGGCCGTAAGGAGGCATGGCTTATCGACGATAATGAAGAGATTTGAGATTTGAGGGTTTTTTTTCTTCTGAGTGTTCGGTGACGAAGACTATTGATAATTTGTTTTTTTTTTCTAAGTGTGGATGATGAAATTAATCTAAAAACTACCAAAGGAGTAGCATATTAGTCGCTAAATTAGCGACTATTTTGCGATTACTATTTCCTGTCCGCAATATACTCATGAATTAGTCGCTAATTTACGACTATATTACTGACTACTAATGTTTGTCGCAATAAAGCGACTAATTTATGACTAAATATTTTTAGTCGCAAAATAGTCGCATTTTAGTGGCTAATTAGTCGCAACATATGGCGACTAAATATATAGTCGCCAGATGTAGTCGGAAAAACTATGTTTTCTTGTAGTGGCAGGGGGGGGTGACCGGTCTCGCCTTTCTTCACGCCACCGGTCACTACTCACGCCACCGGTCACAAAGGGTTGTGACCGGTCTAGCTCTTCTACACGCCACCGGCCACGAGGGCTTGTGACCGATCTGGCTCTCCTTCTCTTGACCGGTCACGCGTTCCGTGACCCGGTCCGGACGCTCAGCTCGGCTCGGTGTGGACTCTCGGCAGAGGTGTCACAGGACGCGACCAATCCGTTGCCTTCTGCATAGGACATTGTAATGTTTTTGCCACCAAAATGAGCTTGGCATCCTCTCCTTTCTGTCTTTTTGTTCTTTTCTGTTTTCTTCTTTTCTATTTTCTTTTCTCATTTTATAAAACCTGAGATGCAAAAACAAAAACAAAAGCAACAAAAGCAAAGTAAAGCTAAAAACTAAAGCAAAGGTGAAAAAGAAAACTTACAAGTGATTTGCCTCCCACTAAGCGCACTTGTTTAACGTCGTTGGCTCGACGGTTGAGCCTTTTAGGCTTGAGAAGAAGAAGTAGCCTCAGAATTCATCGTTCCATTAGTTCCTTTAAACTCTTCGTAGTTGGCTCCCACTTCAATGACAAGTTCTCCCTTCGCTGCGGTTTCGAAAACTTAAGCTGTAAGGAGGACTTCCTTGGTGTGCCTTATCATCTCCTGAACCTGTTCCATGCTTTCCTTTCTTAGCTCGGGAGGAATTATGATTTTGATCTTGGAGATTTGAGGTTGCTCGGGTGGCTTGTAATGTAGCTTCTTGCTCTTCCTACGAGTTCCTCAGGGTCCCATCTTGGTTTTTCCGACTTCGGGGTCCGGAGAATCGATGCTGGAGGGGCTTGGACATTGAGAGGTAGCCATGGGAAACGTCGGATAGGAAGCTTTCCTATTGATGTTTGCAAAGACAGTTCTCTTGTTGTTATGGTCTATGATGGGGGCGGCTTGTAATGTAGCTTCTTGCTCTTCCTACGAGTTCCTCAGGGTCCCATCTTGGTTCTTCCGACCTCGGTGTCCGGAGAATCGATGCTGGAGGAGCTTGGACATTGAGAGGTAGCCTTGGGAAAAGTTGGATAGGAAGCTTTCGTATTGATGTTTGCAAAGACTGTCCTCTTTTTGTTATGGTCTATGATGGCACCAACTATAGCGAGAAATGGTCTTCCCAAAATCAAAGGTTTCTCGGTCCTTTCATCCATCTCAAGGATGTGAAAGTCCGTGGGAACTATACTGTCTCCGACGACTAGTTGTAAGTCACGAACCAGACTGTCCGGGGTTTTCTGAGATGATTCTCCGGATACTAAACTTAGGTTGGACGGGGATACGTCTCGTAACCCAAGCTTTTCTGCAACATTCCTAGACATAACATTAACATTAGCACCAGAATCACCAAGGGAGTTAGAGAATTCGATGCCTGTTATGGAGCAGGAGCAAACAAAACGCCATGGGTCTTCTACTTTTGGTAGTCTCCGTAGGGGGTAGGGTCTTGGCTCAGGCTCTCTTATCACGCTGGTGGTGCGGAGCTCGTCTTTACTGGAGTCGAAGAGAGGTACCAATGCTCCAACTTCACGGTTGGTGGGAGCTGGCATGGTGGAGGGAACGTTTTAAGGACTATGAACGAGATTGTCCTCACCATGGCTTCAGTGGAGGTAACCTTCTTACTACTTTCTATAGAGGACTACACCCTAAGTTTCAGCTTTCACTCGACACGGCCAGCAATGGAGATTTCACAACCAAAACCGTTCAAGAAGGGCGAGGCCTCATTGAGAACCTCTCAGCAAGTAGTAGCAACTCTTGCACTGACTTTGATAGGACTAACCGTTCTAATGAGTCCGAGTCTAAGCAACTCACCGAGCTTAAGAACATGATGGGCCAACTTCTAAGGAACCAACATCGAGTCGTGAATGCATATGAAACCATTGAAGACAAATGCATGGAGCCACCCCAAGAGTTTGATGAACCATTTGGTCAGAAGGAAGAAGTAAACTATGTTGGAACTCAAGGATACTACCAGAACCGAGGTTACGGTAACAACTTTAACAACAACTTTAGAAACACTTCTAACCTTTCTTACAGGAACTAAAACGTGGAGAACCCCAGGATCAAACTTATCCACCGCAAGCCAAGCCTTTCCAAGCCAACAACTTTGGTGGCAATAGCAGTTTTTAGCCGAGAGCTCCTTTCAACAACAACAAGGTGCCTTTCCCAGCTACGGTCTAAGCACCTAGTTCTCAAATCGATAGACTTGAGGCGATGATTCAACAACTGCTCACTTCACACCAAAAGGAATCTAGAGACACCCAGGTGAAGATTGACAATGTCTATAGTGATCTTAATGGGAAATTTGAGAGCCTCTCATCCCATGTCAAGAAACTAGACATTCAAGTCGCTCAAACCGCAAACACCACGGGAAGACAAACCAGAGTACTTCCCGGGAAATATAAGGAGAACCCAAAGGCGTATTGCAATGCTATCTCCACCATGCCAGCTCCCACCAACCATGAAGCCGGAGCATTAGTACCTCTCTTCGACTCTAGTAAAAATGAGCTCCGCACCACCAGCGTGATAAGAGAGCATGAGCCAAGACCCTACCCCCTACGGAGACTACCAAAAGTAGAAGACCCATGGCATTTTGTCTGCTCCTGCCCCATAACAGGGATCAAATTCTCTAACTCCCTTTGTGATTTGGGTGCTAATGTTAATGTTATGTCTAGGAATGTTGCAGAAAAGCTTGGGTTACGAGACGTATCCCCGTCCAACCTAAGTTTAGTATTCGGAGACTCATCTCAGAAAACCCCGGACGGTCTAGTTCGTGACTTACAACTAGTCGTCGGAGACTGTATAGTTCCCACAGACTTTCACATCCTTGAGATGGATGAAAGGACCGAGAGACCTCTGATTTTGGGAAGACCATTTCTTACTACAGTTGGTGCCATCATAGACCATAACAACAAGAGGACAGTCTTTGCAAACATCAATAGGGAAGCTTCATACCCGACGTTTCCGATGGCTACCTATCAAAGTCAAAGCTCCTCTAGCATCGATTCTCCGGACCCCGAGGTCGCAAGAACCAATACGGGACCCCGAGGGACTCGTAGGAAGAGCAAGAAGCTACATTCCAAGCCACCCGAGAAACCTCAAATCTCCAAGCAAGGTTCCAGAGAAGATGCTGAGTTTGATGATCTACCCGCTGAGGGGACATGGGACGAGAACCTCATGGAAGCTCATGTCATTCCTAATCATAGACAATCTCCTGGACATCACCGCAAGGTACGTCTCCCACATCAAATTTTCCAAGCTAACGATAATGCTCGTTCCAGGTTGAGAGCCAAGAAGAGAGGCTTGAGGCCTTTATGAAGGAATGCATGGCGATACAACAACTAAGCATGAAAAAAATCAATGAGAGAATTGATACAATTGAACGAAGCGTCTGGGAGCTTGGGAGTCGCATCACAAGCTTGGAATTAGGGCTCGACAACGAAGACCCACCCTTGGAGGTTGAGTCTCGATACCAAGAAGACATCAGGGGTAAATCCCCACCTGTCACCCGAACATCACCTTCTGATCACGACTCTGGTGTCGATCGACACCCAGCATTGGTGTCGATCGACACCAACACCCATCTACGGATAAGTCTTCTTAATTTTGGTTCTAACTTTGTTTCAGTTTTCTCTTTTGTTTACCAATCTCTGGTTTGGCACCACTGGGGACAGTGTTGTTCAACTCTGGAGGAGGTAACTCCATCTTTTGTTTTCCTATATGTCTATCGAGTCAGTCAAGTCCGTTTTATTGAGTCAAAACCAGTCCATGAAACAATGATTTTTCGAGGAAACCATCACATTTTGCAGGAATTTAAGTGACCATTTGATTCGAGTCTGATTGGCATCTGAGACTAATGGAAAAACCAAAGGCTTAATAGTGGACTTGAGACGCCCATATTTCCAGCAGAAATCCACTAACACCTGAGCCAATTTCTGTCAGTTCTTTTTTACCTCATCAATGTGATAGGTATTCTGGGGCTTGACCCATCGTTCATACTGGACGAGAAAACTTATGTAAACACCAATAAAAGCAGTACTCCTCTCCTTTTTCCCAAAGAAAAAGAAAAATAATAAAGAGCAGAAAAGATGATATAATTCTCGTCTTGAGTAAAGGGGCTGGAAAATTTCATGTGACCTCATTATTTTACTTGAGATTAAGATGATCACGCAGAGGTGGAAGTGAGGGGTAGAAAAATTTCCCATGACCTCAGTATTCACTACACCTTTGAATTATAAAAAAAAAAGAAGCAAAAAAAAAAAGAAAAGAAAAGAAAAAAAAAGATAATAAGAAAAAGAATAAGTATGGGGGAGAGAAAGAGTACCGATAGCTATATGGTTGTCTTTGTTTTGGTATTGTTCGTGAAAGAGTCTAGAAGGCTCTAGGCATCGAGATCAGAGATGAGACCCGGCGATGAAGGTAATGTGGACTATGCTGTGAAATTGTGGGTTTAATTGGGAAAGCTATGAACGTCTATGGTGAAGTACATGGCGGTCTAGATCCTTTCAGGTAAGAGTTTTAGTGGATTACTATGGTGAATGTGATTGTGGTATTCTTATGACGAAATGAGCTTCTGTGTTTTCAAACTTCTTTCTCTTGTTTAGTTTTCTGTTTTGCTTGAGGGCAACCAAAAGCTAAGTCTGGGGGAGTTGATATATCATGGATTTTACCAGTTTTAAGACATGATATAAGTGTTTTATCGAGTCTTAACTGTGTCTTTCGAGTCTTTTACAGGTTTACATGGTTTGGGGATTTTTAGGACGATTATGGAGCATTTGTTGCTGAGAAGACGAAGTCGATGCTTTCAGCGGTCAATGCTGTCGATCGACACTCATCACTGGTGTCGGTCGATACCCATCGTCAGGCGTCCATGTGGAATTTATCAAGTTCTGAAGATTTACGGTTTTGCCCCAGAAGTTCCAAAAGTTTACAAAAGAGACCCAGCTTGTGTCTTAGTCTATATATTAGGTTTTTAGTTTAAGTTTGATGCATCCAGCATCCATCATCTATTATCTATCTATTCTTTTGCTTAGGGGCTGTTCTTGCTACTTGTACTTCTGAGAGAAGATCTTGAACCCCTGTTTTCTATTCGACTTTTGATTCAGTTTTATGATATCTATTTCAGCTATGTCTTGTGTTTCACTTGATATGTCTCAGTAGATCCCTAGTTAGGTTTAGGGATTCTCACAAGGGTTTTCATGATTTGTTAGGTTTAACACTGGTTAAGATTCAAACTTGTTACTTTTTCATCTAGGATTGTACTTAATGCTTCTTTTAGCTTGATCACCTAGAAGTATGATATTAGGTTGTTGAATTGGCGCAACAGCGTGATTTATAATCTCAACTAATCCTAGTGAGCACGTTAGATATTCGCAACGATAATTGGTTTAGATAACTTGTGAACATATCGAACTTGTACTTAAAAAGCTTGTCTGAACTTTAGAATTTGCAATGACAGTTGGTCTCTTAGGTTTATGTCATAGATAGTTCTTGCAACGACAATTGGTTAGCTATGCATTAGTGATTTGAGTTCTAGAACAATTCTTAATTAGATCTTGACCAGTTGTTTTATCTGCTTTGATTGATTTTCTGAGAAGTTCCCTAGACCTGACGCTTTCCTCCCATTGATTTACATCTCTATTTACTTTTCTGCATTGTTATTTCAATACTTCTTTATTGCTTAGATGGATTTGAAACGAACACGTCTATTGTGAAACCACAGAGTCTTTGTGGATTCGACCCCTAAGTACTACCGTGATCTCTTAATTTGAGAGAGTAGCTATGAGGGATAATTTTAGCATATCAGTGTTTGGAGATTCGTCTCAGAATACCCCGGATGGACTAGTTTGTGACTTACAACTAGTCGTTGGTGACTGCATAGTCCCAACGGATTTTCACATCCTTAAGATGGTTGAAAGGACCGAGAGACCTTTGATTTTGGGAAGACCGTTTCTCGCTACAGTTGGTGCTATCATAGACCACAACAATAAGCGGGCAGTCTTTGCAAATGTCAATAAGAAGGCTTCCTATCCAACACTCTCTGTGACCACCTCCCATTGTTCTAGCTCCTCTAGTGACGAGTCCCTGGATCCTGGAATTGACAAGACCGATATGGGAATCCGAGGAACTCGTAACAAGACTTAGAAGCTACCAACCAAAACATCCTAGCAGCCTAAAATCTCCAAGATCAAGATCATAGTTCCTCCCAAGCTAAGCAAGGAAAGCAAGGAACAGATCCAAGAGATGATAAGGCACACCAAGGAGGTCCTCTTTTACAGCTAAAGTTTTCTAAACCGCAGCAAGAGGACAACTTGGTATCGAAGCTGGAGCTAACTACGAAGATATCAAAGAAGCCAAAGGACTGGTGATTCCCGAGGCTACTTCTTCTTCCAAAGCCTAAAACGGCCATTGCCGTCGAGCCAACGACGTTAAACAAGCACGCTTAGTGGGAGGCAACCCACTTGTTAGTTTTTCTTTTTCATTTTTAGTTTAGGTTTTAGTTTTACTTTGCTTTTGTCGTCTTTTTGTTTTTGTTTTTGCATTTCAGGTTTTATAAAAGAAGAAAATAAAATAGAAAAGAAGAAAACAGAAAATAACAAAAGGAAGGAAAGGAGAAGGATGCGAGGTTCGTTTTGGTGGCAAACACATCATATGGAATATACAGAAGGCGACGGATTGGCCGCAATCAGTGACCAATGTCGAGAGTCTCCACCGAGCCGAATTGAGCGTCTGGACTGGTCACAAGGCGTGTGACCGGTCAAGATAAGAGGAGCCAGACAGGTCACGAGGCCTGTGACCGGCGGTGTGAAGAAGGGCCAGACCGGTCACAGCATCCGTAACCGGTGGCACCAAAAAGAACAAGACCGGTCACGAGGCCCGTGACCGGTGGCGCCAAAGAGGACAAGACCGGTAAAGACCATTGTGACCGGTGCCCAGCTTGATATCGTTCTAAGGCTTTGCCAAAGAATCGGGCACTAAGCTTCCCGTTCCAAGGACCTTCGAAGGTGCCGAGACAAGTTGCATCCTGTACCGCATCCCATCCTGTTCCGTGTCCCTTGCCGAGCAATCATGTACCAGACGCACTGTACTGCATCCCGTGCCGCGTACCGTGTGCCGGTGCCGAGCCGGAGCCGTGTACCGCATACCGCATACCGGGGCTGAGCCGGATCCATTCTGGACGTCACGTATGTCCTGTACTGGACATGCCGTGAGCCCCGTGGGACCCACAGGTAAGTTCTTTCCCAAACTTAAAGCCCTCCTTTAAGTTATAAACACTTTTTGGATTTAGGGCTTTATTAAATTGATTAGTGTATCATAACCACTATCATTAGGAGAATCCAAATCTATATTCTTCTTCTCCAAAAACCCAAGGTATATTTCTCAATTTCTAATTTCCTCTGTGCACTTAAAAGAGAGTATCTCTAAATTCTCTTGATTCATTAGCTTTGGTTAGTGAAATTAGATAGGGAACTTGTAAATATGCTTCTACGGATGTAACCCACCGATTTTTATGATAGGTAGTTGATGGAATTTGATTTTTGCTATGCTAAAATTTTGTGGCCTAATTGGAAACGAAATTAATGATGCAAATTGCTAGGAATTGATTAAATTAGCTCTATTGATCATATGGATGAGGAATTAGATTGATTTTACGAATGAATAGGCTTTGAATTTAGTTTAATGTCAACTTTTTGTGAGGATCACCTTGAATCCGCAAATTGAAATTTGATTTTTGATTTCTTGATTCTAAACTTTGAGAAAAGCATATCTAGTTATAACAGTTCATTGTTGATAATTGGTAATAATTCCTACGCTATGGATTGTTTTTTGTTTCTTAATGAGCCAAATTGCTCACTTGGACAAACTTCTTTGATGTTAGGTACATTGCCAATGGTTTCTCAATGCGTAAGGCGACACACACTTCGCGTTGGTTGCAACGATACGGAACAACGTACAAAGTGGATCCATGACTGGCCGAGCACTAGAAACAAAGGAAAGAGGAAAGCAATAGAGAAAGACCCGGATCGCGCATCGTCGAACGACGAAAGATAGAGCTATGATGAGGATGATAGAGAACTCTTACTCACATCCCTAGTACCGTCTCCACTACGAGCCAACCTCTTACGTCGCTCACGCCACCCACGCCACACACGCCCACAAACCATCAACATCCCAATGAAGTTTGTCAGCCAGCCTATGCGTGATGGTGTTGATTACCGGACACCGCTCAACAAATTCAAGCTCACACCAAGCTTGAAAGTAGACTATGTTGTATTGGATGCACTTGGTTTAAGTGACGATGTGGAATGGTTATTGAAATCCCTAGGTCTCCGTGCATTTATGGAGTCTGTGCGCCGAGAAATTTATGAAGAGGAGACGCGACAACTCCTAGCCACGGCCTCACTAGCCTATCTGCATTCCCACGCACTGACAGCTAGAGATGGAGTCCTTTACTTCACCATACATGGCAGCTGCTACTCTATCTCCATCCCACAACTTGGCGAAGCACTAGGTATTGAGTATCATGACCCGATTGATTTTGGACCGGAGAGTTTCGATGAGATATGGGGCGAGATTGGAAAAGATGCTTTCACTAGCGGCCACACCAAGTCCTCTACCATCTCACACCCGGCCATCCGATGCACACACAAGCTTCTCGCCCACACCATCTTCTCATTGACCGCACAAAACTCAATTCTTGGAGAAGAGCTTCTTGTCTGGAAGGTGCCTTTTGGTTATTTCCTGAGAAGAATCAACTATGTCGCGCTTCTATCTAGCTGGTTGGTTGAGGGAAAGCAAGAGGCGATCACTTGTTCTGATGATAAGGCTACCATGACTTTCGGAGGAGTCATCACTATGATTCTCGAATCCGCATGTGTAAACCTAACGGACCGCCTCTACACCTCCAAAGACAACAGCTTGGACCTTGAGCGACTTGGGAAGATGAGGATAATAGAAGGCCCTACGATCAACCCCGATCAAATTGGCTATAGGTATCATTCTTATCCTAGTCTTATACGTACCATTGATATATCATAGATTTTTACCAGTTTTAAGCTATGATATAAGTGTATTATCGAGTCTTAACTGTGTCTTTCGAGTCTTTATCGAGTCTTTTACATGTTTACATGTGTTGGGGACTTTTTGGACAATTATGGAGCATATAGAGCATTTGTAGCTGAGAAGACGAAGTCGGTGTCTTCAGTGATCAAAGGTGTCGATCGACGCCACCATTGGTGTCACTCGACACCCATCGTCAGGCGCTCATCCGGAATTTATCAAGTTCTGAAGATTTGCAGCTTTGTCCCAGAAGTTCCAGAAGTTTACAAAAGAGACCCAGCTTGTGTTTTAAACTATTTATTAGGTTTTTAGGTTATGTTTTATGTATCCGATCTTTATCTTTGCTTTTGCTAAGTTTTGCGAGACTACAGAGTTTGGGGGCTGTTCTTGCTACTTGTACTTCTTGAGAGAAGATCTTGACCAGTTGTTTTATCTGCTTTGATTGATTTTCTGAGAAGTTCCCTAGACCTGACGCTTTCCTCCCATTGATTTACATCTCTATTTATTTTTCTGCATTGTTATTTCAATACTTCTTTATTGCTTAGATGGATTTGAAACGAACACGTCTATTGTGAAACCACAGAGTCTTTGTGGATTCGACCCCTAAGTACTACCGTGATCTCTTAATTTGAGAGAGTAGCTATGAGGGATAATTTTAGCATATCAGTGTTTGGAGATTCGTCTCAGAATACCCCGGATGGACTAGTTTGTGACTTACAACTAGTCGTTGGTGACTGCATAGTCCCAACGGATTTTCACATCCTTGAGATGGTTGAAAGGACCGAGAGACCTTTGATTTTGGGAAGACCGTTTCTCGCTACAGTTGGTGCTATCATAGACCACAACAATAAGCGGGCAGTCTTTGCAAATGTCAATAAGAAGGCTTCCTATCCAACACTCTCTGTGACCACCTCCCATTGTTCTAGCTCCTCTAGTGACGAGTCCCTGGATCCTGGAATTGACAAGACCGATATGGGAATCCGAGGAACTCGTAACAAGACTTAGAAGCTACCAACCAAAACATCCTAGCAGCCTAAAATCTCCAAGATCAAGATCATAGTTCCTCCCAAGCTAAGCAAGGAAAGCAAGGAACAGATCCAAGAGATGATAAGGCACACCAAGGAGGTCCTCTTTTACAGCTAAAGTTTTCTAAACCGCAGCAAGAGGACAACTTGGTATCGAAGCTGGAGCTAACTACGAAGATATCAAAGAAGCCAAAGGACTGGTGATTCCCGAGGCTACTTCTTCTTCCAAAGCCTAAAACGGCCATTGCCGTCGAGCCAACGACGTTAAACAAGCACGCTTAGTGGGAGGCAACCCACTTGTTAGTTTTTCTTTTTCATTTTTAGTTTAGGTTTTAGTTTTACTTTGCTTTTGTCGTCTTTTTGTTTTTGTTTTTGCATTTCAGGTTTTATAAAAGAAGAAAATAAAATAGAAAAGAAGAAAACAGAAAATAACAAAAGGAAGGAAAGGAGAAGGATGCGAGGTTCGTTTTGGTGGCAAACACATCATATGGAATATACAGAAGGCGACGGATTGGCCGCAATCAGTGACCAATGTCGAGAGTCTCCACCGAGCCGAATTGAGCGTCCGGACTGGTCACAAGGCGTGTGACCGGTCAAGATAAGAGGAGCCAGACAGGTCACGAGGCCTGTGACCGGTGGTGTGAAGAAGGGCCAGACCGGTCACAGCATCCGTAACCGGTGGCACCAAAAAGAACAAGACCGGTCACGAGGCCCGTGACCGGTGGCGCCAAAGAGGACAAGACCGGTAAAGACCATTGTGACCGGTGCCCAGCTTGATATCGTTCTAAGGCTTTGCCAAAGAATCGGGCACTAAGCTTCCCGTTCCAAGGACCTTCGAAGGTGCCGAGACAAGTTGCATCCTGTACTGCATCCCATCCTGTTCCGTGTCCCTTGCCGAGCAATCATGTACCAGACGCACTGTACTGCATCCCGTGCCGCGTACCGTGTGCCGGTGCCGAGCCGGATCCGTGTACCGCATACCGCATACCGGGGCTGAGCCGGATCCATTCTGGACGTCACGTATGTCCTGTACTGGACATGCCGTGAGCCCCGTGGGACCCACAGGTAAGTTCTTTCCCAAACTTAAAGCCCTCCTTTAAGTTATAAACACTTTTTGGATTTAGGGCTTTATTAAATTGATTAGTGTATCATAACCACTATCATTAGGAGAATCCAAATCTATATTCTTCTTCTCCAAAAACCCAAGGTATATTTCTCAATTTCTAATTTCCTCTGTGCACTTAAAAGAGAGTATCTCTAAATTCTCTTGATTCATTAGCTTTGGTTAGTGAAATTAGATAGGGAACTTGTAAATATGCTTCTACGGATGTAACCCACCGATTTTTATGATAGGTAGTTGATGGAATTTGATTTTTGCTATGCTAAAATTTTGTGGCCTAATTGGAAACGAAATTAATGATGCAAATTGCTAGGAATTGATTAAATTAGCTCTATTGATCATATGGATGAGGAATTAGATTGATTTTACGAATGAATAGGCTTTGAATTTAGTTTAATGTCAACTTTTTGTGAGGATCACCTTGAATCCGCAAATTGAAATTTGATTTTTGATTTCTTGATTCTAAACTTTGAGAAAAGCATATCTAGTTATAACAGTTCATTGTTGATAATTGGTAATAATTCCTACGCTATGGATTGTTTTTTGTTTCTTAATGAGCCAAATTGCTCACTTGGACAAACTTCTTTGATGTTAGGTACATTGCCAATGGTTTCTCAATGCGTAAGGCGACACACACTTCGCGTTGGTTGCAACGATACGGAACAACGTACAAAGTGGATCCATGACTGGCCGAGCACTAGAAACAAAGGAAAGAGGAAAGCAATAGAGAAAGACCCGGATCGCGCATCGTCGAACGACGAAAGATAGAGCTATGATGAGGATGATAGAGAACTCTTACTCACATCCCTAGTACCGTCTCCACTACGAGCCAACCTCTTACGTCGCTCACGCCACCCACGCCACACACGCCCACAAACCATCAACATCCCAATGAAGTTTGTCAGCCAGCCTATGCGTGATGGTGTTGATTACCGGACACCGCTCAACAAATTCAAGCTCACACCAAGCTTGAAAGTAGACTATGTTGTATTGGATGCACTTGGTTTAAGTGACGATGTCGAATGGTTATTGAAATCCCTAGGTCTCCGTGCATTTATGGAGTCTGTGCGCCGAGAAATTTATGAAGAGGAGACGCGACAACTCCTAGCCACGGCCTCACTAGCCTATCTGCATTCCCACGCACTGACAGCTAGAGATGGAGTCCTTTACTTCACCATACATGGCAGCTGCTACTCTATCTCCATCCCACAACTTGGCGAAGCACTAGGTATTGAGTATCATGACCCGATTGATTTTGGACCGGAGAGTTTCGATGAGATATGGGGCGAGATTGGAAAAGATGCTTTCACTAGCGGCCACACCAAGTCCTCTACCATCTCACACCCGGCCATCCGATGCACACACAAGCTTCTCGCCCACACCATCTTCTCATTGACCGCACAAAACTCAATTCTTGGAGAAGAGCTTCTTGTCTGGAAGGTGCCTTTTGGTTATTTCCCGAGAAGAATCAACTATGTTGCGCTTCTATCTAGGCGGTTGGTTGAGGGAAAGCAAGAGGCGATCACTTGTTCTGATGATAAGGCTACCATGAGTTTCGGAGGAGTCATCACTATGATTCTCGAATCCGCATGTGTAAACCTAACGGACCGCCTCTACACCTCCAAAGACAACAGCTTGGACCTTGAGCGACTTGGGAAGATGAGGATAATAGAAGGCCCTACGATCAACCCCGATCAAATTGGCTATAGGTATCATTCTTATCCTAGTCTTATACGTACCATTGATATATCATAGATTTTTACCAGTTTTAAGCTATGATATAAGTGTATTATCGAGTCTTAACTGTGTCTTTCGAGTCTTTATCGAGTCTTTTACATGTTTACATGTGTTGGGGACTTTTTGGACAATTATGGAGCATATAGAGCATTTGTAGTTGAGAAGACGAAGTCGGTGTCTTCAGTGATCAAAGGTGTCGATCGACGCCACCATTGGTGTCACTCGACACCCATCGTCAGGCGCTCATCCGGAATTTATCAAGTTCTGAAGATTTGCAGCTTTGTCCCAGAAGTTCCAGAAGTTTACAAAAGAGACCCAGCTTGTGTTTTAAACTATTTATTAGGTTTTTAGGTTATGTTTTATGTATCCGATCTTTATCTTTGCTTTTGCTAAGTTTTGCGAGACTACAGAGTTTGGGGGCTGTTCTTGCTACTTGTACTTCTTGAGAGAAGATCTTGAACCCCTGTTTTCTATTCTACTTTTGATTCAGTTTTATATGATATCTATTTCAGGTATGTCTTGTGTTTCATCTGATATGTTTGAGTAGATACCTAGTTAGGTTTAGAGATTCTCAAAAGGGATTTCATGATTTGTTAGGTTTAACACTGGTTAAGATTCAAACTTGTTAGTTCTTCATCTAGGATTGTACTTAATGCTTATTCTAGCTTGATCACCTAGAAGTATGATATTAGGTTGTTAAATTGGCACGACAGTGTGATTTAAAATCTGAACTAATCCTAGTGAGCATGTTAGATTATTGCAACGACAGTTGGATTAGATTGATTTCCTGAGAAGTTCCCTAGACCTGACGCGTTTCCCTCATTGTTTACATCTTTATTTACTTTTCTGCAATTGTCTTTTAAATATTTATTTACTGCTTAGCTGAGTTTGAAACAAAACGGTCTATTGTGAAGCCATAGAGTCTTTGTGGATTCGACCCCTAAGTACTACCGTGATCTCTTAATTTGAGAGAGTAGCTCTAAGATTATCGGATTGCAGATCTCTTGACCATGTTGTTGGAGCAGTTACCAGAGAGGGTACCAGTGCAAGCTCCAGGTGTACCACTGGTAGTTGAGGTGCAGCGGAGGGTTGCGGTTGCAGGAGAGCCCCCATCATATCTTAAGATGTTGGAGCAGTTGGAGAGGATTGGCATGGGATTCTTCCTGGGTGGTGCCAAGCCTGAAGAGGCAGATGAGTGGAGGATGCGGATGGAGCGGAATTTTCGTTCAGTTTAGGTGTCCAGAGGGATTTCGGGTTGATCTCGCAGTCTACTATCTGGAGGGCGATGCGTATCTCTGGTGGAGAGGTGTTGTAGCCAGGAGGGTCCAGGCCTAGATGCCTTGGGAGGATTTCGTGGTGGAGTTTAACTCCAAGTATTTTCCTCAAGAGGTGTTGGACCGGTTGGTGAGATGGTTTTGAGAGTTGTCTCAGGGGAACTGAACGGTTCAGGAATATAAGACATAGTTCAACCGCCTCATAGTATAAGGCATTGTTCAACCGCCTCTGAGAGGTCATAAGGCTGAGTTGAGGAACTGTTTTCTAGTGAGATCGTTTGGCACGGTGGTGGAACTGGTAGAGAAGGCTTCATTGATCGACGAGGGTCTGAGAGGCGAGGTTGTGGTAGTCAGCCCGACTTTTCAGGCAAAGAAACCTCAACATCAGTCCGGTCCAAGCAAGGACAGCAAACTGATTTTATGATTTGTTAGATTGAAGTTTTTCTTGTGTATGGGCGGGTTTGTGTAGCCAAGAACGAGGATTTGAGGTAAGAGATTCTTAGTGAGGCTCAAGTTTTTTATCCATCCGGGGGCTATTAAGATGAACTGAGATCCTAAAAAGGTATTATCATTGGGTCAGGATGAAGAAAGATGTAGCTAAATAGGTCTCATCTTGCGATGTGTGCCAGTTAGTGAAGGCTGAGCATCAGGTTCCAAGTGGGTTGTTGCAGAGTTTACCCATTCCAGAGTGGAAGTGGGATATGAATACGATGGATTTCGTGGTCGGCTTGCCAGTTTCTATGGATAAGGATGTTATTTGGGTCATTGTTGATCGTTTGACCAAGTAGGCACATTTTCTGGAAATTAAGAAAACCGATGGAGCTACGGTTTTGGATAAGAAGTAAGTCAATGAGATGCTGAGGCTTCATGGGGTACCTGTGAGTATCGTCTCGGACCGTGATTCAAAGTTCACTTCGGTGTTTTGGAAGGCTTTTCAGGCTGAGATGGGCACTAAGGTACACATGAGTACGGCCTATCACCCTAAGACAGATGAGCAGTCCGAGAGGACTATCCTGACTCTCGAGTATCTGCTGAGGATGTTTGTGCTTGTCTGCGGAGGTCATTGGGTGGACCACCTGAGCTTGGTAGATTTTGCTTATAATAATAGCTACCAGGCGAGTATTGGGATGGCTCAATATGAGGCAATGTATGGGAGGCCATGTCGTACACCATTATGTTGGACCCAAGTGGGCGGGGGGAGAGGAGCATGTTTGGTGCATATTTTGTTCAGGAAACTACAGAGAAGATCCGGATTTTAAAGCTAAACATTAAAGAAATAAAGGATTTGCAAAAGAGTTATGCCGATAAGAGGAGGAAAGACCTTGAGTTTGAGGTGGGAGATAGTGTGTATCTCAAGATGGCTATGTTATGGGGTCCTAACAGGTCCATTACAGAGACTAAGTTGAGTCCGAGGTATATGGGACCGTTCGAGATTGTTGAGAGGGTTGGACCGGTTGCATATCGGTTGGAGACCCGAGGTTATGCGAACATTTCACAAGGTCTTTAATGGCTTTGATTGCTAAGATGCATAATCGTCTAATTGTATTTTCTAATGTGTTTATGCAACTTTTTTACCAATCACAAAAAATTGCCTAATGATAGACAATTAGGCAAAAACGCAAGATTTATTTTTTGCCTAACAAAATACAAGTAAAAATCCATTATGTAAATATGCATGCTTTTAGTGGTTTATTCCAATATGTCATTCTGCAAGTTTTATCCAATCATACAAAAATTTTATTATGCAATTTTTCATTCTGCAGCTTTTCATTCTGCAATTTTTTATTCTGCAATTATGATATTAAGCAATTATGCATTGTTACCAATCAGAGCCAATGTGTCGATGCTGAAGAAATTCTTGCATAAGAATGATAAGGTTATGGCCACGATTTCAGCCTAATATGACCGTAAAGGCAAGATTGGTAAGGATTCCCGAGAAGAGAGTCAAGCAGGATCGTAGGAAGAAAGTTTCGATGATCAGGGTCTTGTGGGATTGTGACGGGGTTGAGGAGAAAACTTTGGAACCATAGGCGAGGATGAAAGCAAGGTTCAAGAAGTGGTTCTAAAAGCAATGAGAGGCTTGAGCTTTCACAGATGGTTTCCAGTTTCGAGTTATTATTGATATTATGTTGATCATTATGTATTTTATTTTGGTGTTGTAGACGATTAATACATTATGATTTTTAATAAGATGAGTTGTTCTTATTGTTGATGACTGGGGATGTCATGAGTACGTATTTCGTTTTAGTGTTGTAAACGATAATGCATGATGAGTGTAACAAGATGGATAGTTCTTATTGTTGATGGGGGTTGTTGCCATGAAAGTTAAGTGAATTTAAGGTTCTGAAAAAGTCTTTAGGGGGTTTTAAAACTCCCTAAAACATCTTTCGGAACCTCGCGGAGACTTGTATCCACAAAAAGAAAAGAAAAAGGACAAGGGTAGATGTGACCGAGGGATATAATACGTAAACACGTACATCTTTCGGAACCTCGGGAAGCCTAAGTCCAAAGAAAAGGACTTAGGCTTCCCGAGAGGAAATGAACCATACGAAAATCGTTCATTTCCTCTCGATAAAAAAAAATGATACCCTAGAAAAGTAGGGAAAATCGTTCCTTGGAAGCGAAAGGAAATGAACCATACGAAGAATTTCTTGGCTTGGATTGGATCAACATGTCCTTTGGCTAATATCCCCTAGGTAAGACCACCTTTATTTTCTGTTTAATCTATGTAAAGAGATGACAATGGTGATTTCGAAAAGTCCTTTGGACCATGGACTAAGAGTAAAGGATGTTGAAGCTTCTCATGGGACAAGTACATAAAGGAGGTTCTAAGATCAAGGCGACGAGGAGTGTAATATATCATGGATTTTACTCTTTTTAAGCCATGATATAAGTGTTTTATCGAGTCTTAACTGTGTCTTTTGAGTCTTTATTGAGTCTTTTACAGGTTTACATGCGTTAGGGACTTTTTAGAAAATTATGGAGCATATAGAGCATGTGTTGTTGAGAAGACGAAATCAGTGTCTTCGGTGATCAATGGTGTCGATCGACGCCACAATTGGTGTCGCTCGACACCCATCATCAGGCGTTCCTGCGGAATTACTCAAGTTCTGAAGATTTGCAGTTTTGCCCCAGAAGTTTCAGAAGTTTACAAAAGAGACCCAGCTCGTGTTTTAGACTATTTATTAGGTTTTTAGGTTAAGTTTTAAGTATCCAATCTTTATCTTGACTTTTGCTAAGTTTGGAGAGACTAGAGAGCTTGGGGCTGTTCTTGCTACTTGTACATCTTGAGAGGAGATCTTGAACCCTTGTTTTCTATCCTACTTTTGATTCAGTTTTATATGATATCTATTTCAGCTATGTCTTATGTTTCATCTGATATTTCTGCATAGATCCCTAGTTAGGTTTAGGGATTCTCACAAAGGATTTCATGATTTGTTAGGTTTAACACTGGTTAAGATTCAAACATGTTAGTTCTTCATCTAGGATTGCACTTAATGCTTGTTCTAGCTTGATCACCTAGAAGTATGGTATTAGGTTGTTAAATTGGCGCGACAGTGTCATTTAAGATCTGAACTAATCCTAGTGAGCTTGTTAGATAACTGCAACGACATTTGGATTAGATAACTTGAACATATCGAACCTGCACTTAAAGCTTATCTGAACTTTAGGATTCACAACGGCAGTTGGTCTCTTAGGTTTATGTCATAGATAGTTTTCGCAACGACAGTTGGTTAGATACAGTTGTTTTATCTGCTTTGATTGATTTCCTGAGAAGTTCCCGAGACCTGACGTTTTTCCCTCATTGTTTACATCTCCATTTTCTTTTCTGCAATCTGTCTTTTAAATACTTATTTACTGCTTAGTTGGATTTGAAACGAAACGGTCTATTGTGAAGCCACTGAGTCTTTCTAGATTCGACCCCTAAGTACTACCGTGATCTCTTAATTTGAGAGAGTAGCTCTAAGGGATCATTTGAGCATATCAAATTTTGGCTGCGTTGTCGGGGATTCTTTTGAGTTTCCAATAGACTTAAGTGTAGAATTCAGTCTAAGTTTTTATTTTTCAGTTTACTTACATCGTTCTTTCATTTTGTCTGGTGTGTTTCAGGTGTATGCCTAATCGCAAAACTCAAAGCAACAAAGACAGTGAGCTTGTACTTCTATCGAATCAAGAGCTTTCAAAGTTAGAACGTACGATCAGAAAAGCGAAGAAACCAGTTGAAATGGTTGATCATGTGATATTACGACCAGATGATGTTGGAGTTCTTAAAGACCAAGAGGGTAATATTCGCAACGAGTAAGGCCAGAAGCTTGATGCAGAAGGCAAAGTGATCGTCGAGGACGAGGGTGTCGATTGACACCCACCCAATGGTGTCTCTCGACACCAACCGGCGGCAGCTGTAGGTGAAATTGCTGTCGCACAGTGGCAGATTCAAGTTGAGGGGGCAAGGACACTTGGAGATTACAACAGGCCTGATGAGTTCTATGTTAACAGGTCTACGATTCGTCTTCCAACCATTAAGAGGAATGAATTCGAGCTGAAGCCGTCCTATTACTCCTTAGTGGGTCAGCACCCTTTCTCCAGATTGCCTCACGAGCACCCTATGGACCACATTGAGAGGTTCGAGGACTTGGTGACTAGCATGAAGATCAATAGAGTCAGCTATGACTATCGCTTATGTAAGCTCTTCCCACACTCTTATTGGTGAAGCAGATAACAGGCTGAAGCAGTTACCGACAGGATCTCTGACTAGTTGGGAAGACACGAAGAAGGCTTTCTTGAGAAACTTCTATGATGATGCGCGTTCAGAGGATTTGAGGAACAACATCTCTCAGTTTACACATAGACTTACTGAGGCATTCAAAGCTGCATGGGTACGTTTCAAGGCGTATCAGAGAGATTGTCTGCATCGTGGTTTCTCCCAGGTTCAGTTGTTGGGGATATTTTCAGAGGAGTTGATTGGAGGTACCAGATGGCTCTAGATTCAGCAAGCAATGGGAACTTCAACACAGGATCTCCTGAGGAAGCCTATGAGTTGATTGAGAACTTGGCGTCTAGCAATAGCACTAAGAATGCTGATTTCGAGCGACAGAAATAGGCTGGAGACATAGATTGGAAGCAGATCGCTGAGTTGAAGACAAAGTTGGATTCGGTTCATAGTATTCTGGCGAACAAAAAGTCAGTTCACTTTGCTGCAGAGGTTGGGACTTTTAACCCTGTGGAAGGTTTTGAGGAAGAGGATGTCAATTACGTCAATGGAGCTGGATATCAGGGTCAGAGATATGGTGGTGTACACAAGAGCAACTTCCCAAGGCACTATGGTTCTTCATCTTACCAGACACCTCCTTCACTAACAGAGCAGAGAGAGATGAAATCTATGATTGAGCAGATACTGGAGGGTCAGCAGAGGATCACAGTTGATTTTAATGGGAAGATTGATGCTCCGTATACTGATTTGCATGGGAAGCAAAGTTTTGAATACTCACGTCAAGATGCTGGATGTTCAGGTTGCACAGAATGCTGAGTCTGTCAAATGACAAGAAGGATTCCTTCCTGGAAGGACTGAGAACAACCCCAACCGTGCCTGCAATGCCCTTCTGGTGGGAAATAGAGATAAATTCATGGAGTTAGAAGCAATTGAAGCAGATTTTGAGGACCAACACCAGTCGTCATCTGAGACACTAACTTCTGATAAGCTGCAAACTTCAAGGGAAAGAGCCTATAAGCGTAAGGTTCCCTTTCCAAAGCTTAGGAAGTCTAAACATGAGATGGAGGAAGCCAGATGCAAAGCAATGATGGATAAAGTGATGATTGAGCTACCTCTAGTTGATGCAGTCAAGCTTTCACCTCCACTCAGAGATATGTTAAGAGGATGGTTACTAATGGTGTGACTCCTGAGGAAGGAGCTTTGCTTACCAAGGACATTAGCACAATTCTCTTGAATGAGACCCAACAGAAGAGGAATGGAAAGCAGAAGGAAATGATTGTCTCTGCACCAGTTAGTGCCATGGTTAAGAGTAGGATTCCAGAGAAGCTACCTGATCCAGGAAGTTTTGAGCTCGATTGCTCCATCTCCACAGGTCGATTTTCTAATTCTCTTTGTGATCTGGGTTCGAGTATTAGTTTGATGCCTTACTCTGTTGTTGTTCGCCTTGGGATGACTGTTTTCATGCCTACAGGGATTTCTCTTATTTTGGTTGATCGATCCAAAAGGATTCCAGAAGGTGTCTTAGAAGATGTTCTAGTAAAAATTGGCGACTGCTTGATTCCCACAGATTTTGTGGTGTTGAAGTATAAGGAAGAACCTAAGGATCCTCTTATTTTGGGAAGACCTTTCTTGGCTACAGCTGGTGGCATGATTGATGTGAGGAACATAAGGATAGGCTTGAATGTGGGTGATATGGTCATGAACTTTGACATGGACAAGCTGAGAAGGATACCCACCATTGATGGTTAGATGATTGGAGTGGTGATCATCTCTTCCGGACTAGACTCCAACACGAGGTTCTAATCACCGACAGGGTGCTGGAGGTAGACGTTTTTGTGATGGAAACAAGGATTGCAGAGCTGAATTGCAGAAAAAGTGCAGAGATCTGAGATGCAGGCTCAGTGTCGAACGACACCGCCACTAGGGCCGGTCGACACCCATCACGGGTTGGCCCAGATTTATCTAAACCAGCTGGTTTTTGGAATGGTCTTAATGCTGCAAGTCCGAGAGCTGTTGTCAAATAAGAAGCTCCACATCCTACATTCCATTCACTCCAGGAAAAGCAAAGGTACGCACCTTCTGGACCCGAACCATCTGATCTCATCAATAAGACTTTTAAAGGTACACAGACTGTTTCACAGTTAACCAAGCCATGAGATTATCGTAGAGCGCTTGTTTCTTCTTTTGATGATTTTGCATGGAAAATAAGTGTCCCACCCAGACTAACGTCCCACCCTGCTAATGTTCCTCAATTCCGTGGTGGTTCTCATGCACCGCACATTTATACTCCACCCTGGATAAGGCGATAACTTTCGGAGAGGGATTCATTGGCACTCTCGGATCCACCAGATGCCTGATCTTCGGCATAGTCAAGCTAAAGACTGAAAATAAGCGCTTAGTGGGAGGCAACCCACTGGTAAGTTTTTCGTTTTCTTCCAATTTTTCTTTTCTATTTTCTTTTCTCGCCAAATTCGGGTTTGGCACCACTGGGGACAGTGTTGTTCATGTAACGCCCGTGTTCCGGAAATGGAAATTTCGGAATTTATATTCGGGATTTATGAGTAGAAATTCTGGAAAATATTTCCGGGAATTGTGAAGTAATTGGAAGTTACACCGCATTTTTCCCGTAGGGGTGTTCGGGATCGATGTGGGAATTTTGGGGTTCCCTTGTGAACTTTTGGAAAGTTCAGGG